>OZ018324.1:80243039-80876955 GCA_963969495.1 Ceratothoa steindachneri
AGCGTATGCTCTTTTAAGAACCAACAGTTTCCGGCTCGCGTATTCCACTGGAAATGGGGTTCTTTCTTCCTCATATTGTAATAAAACGCACCCAATGCCGAGATTAGAGACATTAGTTCGAACGCCAAATTTTTTCTGGGGATTGGGCAAACGGAGGATAGGAGCGGAGACCATTTTTTTCTTTAGCTCGCCGAAACTCGCATTCGCGGCGGGGTTCCATAGGATGGGATCTGGCGCGGCCTTTTTAAGAAGGTCATTAACGGATGACGCTATGGAAGTGAATTGAGGAATGAACCGCCGATAGAAGGAGACGGAGCCAAGAAACGAACGAAGCTTTTTCTTGGTTTTAGGGAGGGGCATGCCTTCTATTGCCTTAATTTTGTCCTCTTAGGGGGCTAATTGTCCCTCTCCTACTTTGAACCGTAAGCAAGAGATAGTGTTATGAGCAAAGTGACACTTGGACAGCTTGATTGTCAATCCGTGGATCCTAAGCCGGTGTAGGAGTGGGCGGAGGGATTGAAGGTGCTCCTCCCAGGTGCGTGTGGCAACGTATACGTTTTGAAAGTAGAAAAAGACATTGCTCAACCCATCTACAATATTTAGCCTCATTCAGTTATAGTTACTGCAGGCAGTGACCTGACCAAAAGGGAGACGCGTGAATTCCATTAACCCTTTTTCGGTGGGAAATGCGGTAAACTTCCTCACGGATTTTTGAAGCAGGATTTGATAGTAGGTTTTGCACAAGTCTATTTTAGAAATATACTTGGCCTCCTCAAATAAGTGCAGGTTCTGGTCGATAAAAGGGATGGGTTCGGCATCGAATACCGTGACAGCATTTAACTTTCTAAAATCTACGCACATACGAAAAGATTGATCCGGTTTACGTATCATCACTATCGGGAAACAATAATCCGACGAGGAGTGTTCAAGTATTCCTTATATAAGGAGGTTATCGACTTCTTCGCTGAAGGCCTTTCGAAGGTGGATTGGAAGAGGGTAGGATTTACTCTTAATTGGCTCCGTCGTGGTGAGCGAGATGTCATGCTCAATTGTGTAGAGCATCCTGGAGACTCGGAGATTACTTCTGCGTATTCTTTCAGCAGCGAGACAATCTAAGACGTCTCCATGGAACCGAGGTGAGGATTCACATCTACTGCGGTGGCCAGGTCTTAATGGGGAAACGGGGATGAAGGTATTTCAGGCAAAGGATAATCTTTATCCGTCTCGACGCATATTGACTGAACAATATTAAATGGGTCCCAAGGAGAGGATGCTTCCATTGTCCCTTCTTCATCAAAGATAACAATATTGTTCACATAAGCTCGCTGGTGATATATTTTTAACATGTTGATGTGGAACAACTTTTTGCCAGATGACGACTGAATGACATAATCCACGGGCCCTCTAGCTTCTATGACCGGGAACGGTCCTTTCCATTGGGATAGGATTTTGTTGTTGTCCGTGGAGAGTGAAAGCAGAACTTCATCGCCTGGTTACAATTTTCGTGCCATAGATTTAATATCAAAATACGTTCGATACTTCTCTAGATTGATCTCGGAATTTTGCACGGCAACCTCCGAGCATTTTTCTAGCCTGTCACGCAAGTCCGGAACATACAAGTAGGAGGTCTTTAGTTCCTCATCCAATCGAGAGTTCGTAAGGAGCATCTTGAGAATGCTCAGTGGACCTCGGACATTGTGACCATAGAGAAGCTCGAATGGGAAGAATCCCAGAGTTCGGTGAGGAATCTCTCTGCAAGCAAACAAAGCTACTGGCAGGTACTGGTGCCATTCCTGGGGCTGGTCGTGGCACAACCTTTTAGACACGCTTTTCAAGGTAGCATTTAACTTTTCGCACATACCGTTTGCAGAGGGGTAAAAGGGCGTGGTTTAAATGGGCCTAATTTGGAGAAACTTACTCACATGCTCCATCAATTCGGACGTAAATTGACGGCCCATGTCAGAGAGGACCTCTTTAGGGATCTCTTCCCGTGAAAAAAATAGAGATTAATGCCTCAGCACACAAGATGCTATAAATTTTTTTGAGAGCAATTGCTTCGCGGAACCGGGTAGCCCAATCGACGAGGTTGAGAACGTATGAGTGTCCCTCGGTGGAAGGGTGATGTATCAGTCCAATAAGATCTATGGCAACCCTGAAGAATGGTTCTGATATAACTGGAGTCTTCTGAAGGGGGGCAGGTTGTACTCGTCCTTTGGCAGTGACCTTTTGACATATATCACAGGTCCTGCAAATCTCTGCGATTTCCTTGGCTGCACCAGGCTAGAAAAAAATACTTAAATACGCGTTGCGAGGTCTTATTATGGCTGAAGTGTCCTTCAAACACACCTTCGTGTGCTATTTGTAAAATATTCGCAACGTAGACCCTAGGTACGCAAAGGGCCTTGCACGGGGAGCCTACTGGATCCGAAGAAGTACGAAATAGCAAAGTGTCTTCTATCACATACCTCACTTTTCGGACTCCCCGAACCGATTCTGTCTCTCCTCGTTTGGCCTTTCCCCATAAGGGTTGGAGGGAAAGGCAGTCCTTTTGGGCACTGATGAATTGGACGTTATTCAGTCCTTTGTAATCGGGGGTGCATGGGGGCTTGAGAGACGTGGAGGGGGCAGGCATCTCTATCAGACTGAGCCCAGGTGGCGACAGCTTGCGACACAGCAGTTAGGGAGAGCTGCGCGCTCTGGCCACCAACACTGCACAAAACTTAATCTGGGCAGCTACTACGTCGGTCCAACCCGTAAAATAGCGGTATTTTACATGACAACGGACCACTGGGAATTTATTAGCTCTTCCCAAGAAATCGTGTACGACAGCAAATTTCTTATGTTGTGAGTCCACGGGGGAAAGCAGCTTGTCCGACACCACTATACATGTATGTGAGTTTGAAAATGTCGAATAGACGAAAGTACTAACTCTAATCCGTCTTTTATTTAGTTTCCTTTCGTGGTACATATTCATATTTATAGTTATCACGCGCTAACCTTCGTGATATTTCCCATATATATATATATATATATATATATATATATATATATATATATATATATATATATATATATATATATATATATAACAGTTCTAAGGCATTTCCACAACAATGCGTCATGTAGCGTGCTAGTTGTGTGCGCGACTCTTGGCCTTGTGCAGCTGGCAGTGCGGTTGGTAGTAACCTTTCAGTCCGTGAATGTGTATGAGTTAAAATATATTTATTTGTCGTGATATGGATCTTGGCTGCTGCCAGAAGAAAGTGTTTGAATAGCTTGATGTGTTTTTTTAATATTTGTGGGGCTTTCAGTCTACCCAGTCAATAAATAAATATAGGTGATTTTGTGTAGAGGTGTATTTTGCCTTGCTTTTAATTCCAACTTGCCCATCAGGGCAAGTCGTTGAAAACTTCTGTTAAAATTGACGATAGTGGAATAAGGAAAGAAGAGCAAAACTGACATTTTGCATTCTAATGGTATTGGGAGAAGTGTAAACCCATGTAGTTGTCTACCACTTTTGCCTGGTGGGACTTCAGGTTTCAATAAAAAACTAAACAAAATCGGTCTTACCTAAGCCTTACTTCTTCACTTCGTCCATTGCTTTATTTCGATAAATTACCTGTTCTAGTTTGTCGAGAGATTCCTTCCATTGTGGACGAGGAAGCCATGATGTGTAAGTGATAGTAACAAACAAAATATTTTGTGGACTTTGAAGAGCCTGATTTAACCTCAAAGCTTCAATGGTTTAATTAGGTTAAATTAAGCTTAGTAAGTGATTTAGATCTTTAAAAAAATAATAAGAATTGCTATCTTTAAGAAGTAATGAATAAAATCTATTCGAGCATGGTACTAAAGTAATATATTACTGTAAGATTTTTTTTATAATAATTTACAGTTGACAGCAATTTAGTTTACTGCCATGGTATATTATGTTTGTTAAATGCAATGTGTGACATCATATGATCAAAATGAATGGCCTTTGTTTTTAGAGAGTTTAAAGAAGTACATCAACTGTCTCTTAATTTCCAATAGAAGTTCATATGGTTCACTTACAATTTGTCATTCTGCATATCTTAAAAGAGAATGCAAACTAAAAAAGGTTGTCTCCTTAAACACTACTATTTGAAGCTCTCTTGGTCATCTGCGTAGATCTTAAAATGATTAGTTTTTTACATGGTCAACAGTGAGGATACCAAGTGGATCTAACGTCATGCATTGGACTCATATAACTTTCCAATGAGAACATGATTAAATATCGGAGAAAGAAATATACTAAATTAACCAGTAGTAGATAAGGATAAAATCATCTTTCCTCCTCTCTACATCAAACCGGGTCTAATGAGGCAGAATGTTAAAGTACCGAACAAAGAAGTTCACTGTTTTCAGTACATATGCGTACATTTTCTGGACTCAGTTATATAATGCACAAGCTGGTGTGTTTGAAGGGCCACTAATCAGAAATCCGTAAAGAGATGAACGATACTTTTTGAGAGAAAAACGCCAATGTTAGTGTGAAGACATTGTCCTATACTTTGCATAGAACGGAAATGCAAGGACGTCGTCTGAAGAAGACACTTTCAGAAAAAAAAATTATTTGAAAGCCCGTCTAAAGTAGGCCAACGATCATTTTTAGAAATATTCCAATTTTGAGAGCCATATGGTATGGTCAGATGAAACGAAGATTTAGGCGTTCGCTACAAATGATGTATGTTATGTCTTGTGTAAATGTAGAGTGCTGATCTTCAATACAATTGAGGATCAGCGAACATCGCATCTTCTCCCATTAGAAAAATAGGTCTCTAGCAAACGTAGAATATTTATTGATACAAAATCCCAGTGCATCTTGTATCTCGGCTATTTCAGACAGAGGTCTCCGTTTTGGATTCGTGCTCCAACAATCATGATTTAGATATTTTAGAGTCGTTCCATATTCAGAAGCCATCTTCAAAATTTATTTATCAACAGTCCTCAATGCCCTTATTAATTACATAAAATCTAATCAATCATTTTTCTTAATTATACAACCAGCCAAACCCTTAGACAAATTTTATGCTCCAATTTCTTAACAATGACATAGTCATATCTGCAACACTATTTAATTCAGTGATAGCTAAATGGTAATTTGGACCAGGTCTTGGGTGGTCTTGGCTCTTTATTCATTACTGGTTGCCAACTATTTGTGTTTCAGTTGTACCCCTAGTAACAGTAAAAAAGGAAAGAAAATGCCTCAAAGGTACATAGTATGACCTCTCAATGACTTGGGAGGATAAGAGAAAAGTTTACATACAATCAGAAAATTCCAAAAATGTGATCATCATTACACATAAATCGGCCCACGTTTTCGAGCTAAGATGGGCCTTGACAACCCGGCTAACCATTCGGGCGAAATTGACCTCGAGCTTTAATCAGAAAGGATTGTGCCGGCGTAGCTCATTTATATGGGGAGGGGAAGAAGGTAACAAGAGGCGACAGCTCAACACATCCCGCTCCCAATAATTGCATTAACCAGGGGGTTCGGTTCTCGCAGCAGGGGGTGACCTCACTGGATACATAGCTACTCGACTAAGGCTCATAAGAGGACGAAAGTGCAACGGGCGGCCAGAACTTCTACATAACATAACATAACATAATTTCACGGATGACAAAAGCCACAAGGGCCTATCAAAGGTCATCCGCATCTGTCAAAGCCTACTCACAAAAAGCATCCATAAGATTGTGTCAGATCATGCATGTGACTTTAATTTAAATTCTGTGGACTGGAAAAATATGATAGGAAGGGATTGAGTAAGTTGTAAGTTTATAGAATGCTTTGAGGATAATTTTATGACTCAATTTGTTAATAAGCCAACAAGGGGTGCCAATATATTAGATATGGTTCTTTCAAATGATGATCACTTTGTTCAGAAATTGAGTGTCGGGGAAGCATTGGGAAATAGTTATCATCAGATGGTTCGTTTTAACTTGCGAATAGTGAAAGGTAGAACATCAACAAACTCCACAAAAACTCCAAATATTTATAGGGAAGATTACGATAAATTACGAAACTTGCTAACTCTGTGGATAGGAGAGCAAGGATGGAAGATGGTAGGCGGTTATGTAATAAAGAGAAGTAGAGATAGGTGGGTCCAATAACCAGTAGGTTGGGTGATCATCTATTATTATAATACCTTGATCCTAGGTGATCCTGGAATAGCATTCAGTCCACCTAGGCACCATGGATACCGGACCAAAATCTGTACAGGTGACAACAGTTCCTCCTGGTACAAAGTGCGGGTAGACAAAATTTTGAGTGGATAGTGTAAAAAAGTCCAATAACAATAATAATAAAAAGTAAGATAGTGCTGAGAGAGGGCGAGGGTAAAGCGCACCATCAACTTTCCCTCACCCATTCAAAGTGTTCCAGTCAATCCAGTGACGAGGCTGCCTAAATTTGCACTCAGGCTGGCAGGACGTCCAACTCCTCCGGATACCAAGTGTAACAGGCTATAGAGGGCCCCTAACCCCCTGTGGGGGTCACTGAGAAAGATATGGAGTGTGTTACTGAGAGAAGAGGGGAATGGGTCACCGAAAGAATCGGGGGGAATGGATCAAACGAAGTAGAGGCGGAATGGTTACCGTAAGAAAGGGGAATGGGTGACAGACTGAAGCGAAGGAATGGGTAACCAGAAGAAGCGAGTGAATGGTTAACCGAAAGAAGCGGGCGAATGGGTCATCAGAAGAAGCGGGTTAATGATCTCCAGTAGAAGCAAGTAAATTGGTCACCGGAAGAAGGGGGTGAATGGGTAAACGGAAGAAGCGAGGAAATGGGTCACTGGAAGAATCGGAGGATTGGATCAACCGAAGTAGAGGCCGAATAGTTATCGTAAGAAGGGTTAAGGGGTAACAGACTGAAGCGAATAAATAGGTAACCAGAAAAGGTGTGGGAAGGGGTAACCGGAAGAAGCGGGTGAATGTACCACCGGAAGAAGCGGGTGAATGTGTCAACGGAAGAAGCAGGGGAATGGGTCACCGGAAGAATGGATTAACCGAAGTAGAGGCGAAATGGTTACCGTAAGAAGGGGGAATGGTTAACAGATTGAAGCGAAGGAATAGTTCACCGGAAGAAGCGGATGAATGGTTCACTGGAAGAATTGGGTGAATGATCTCCGGTAGAAGCAGGTAAATTAGTCACCGAAAGGAGCGGGTGAATGGGTCAACGAAAGAAGCGGAAAAATGGGTCACCGGAAAGAACCGGGTGAATGGGTAACCAGAACAAGCGGGTGAATGTGCCAATGTAGGAAGCGGGGTTTAGTTCCCAGTAGAAGCAAATAAATTGGTCACCGGAAGAAGCTGACGAATTAGTTACCGGAAGAAGCGGGTGAATGTATCAACAAAAAGAACGGGGTAATGGGTCATCGGATGAATGAGGTATCGGGAGAAGCGGGTGAATAGGTTATCGGAAGAAGCGGGTGAAAAGTCCCCGGTAGAGTCAAGTATATTGGTCACCGGAAAAAACAGGTGAATGTGACCCATTCACCTGCTTCTTCCGGTGAAGCAGATAAATGGGTCAGCGGAAGAAGCGGGTGAATGGGTCAACGGAAGAAGCGGTGAAATAGATCACCTGAATAGACGGGTGAATGAGTAACCATAAGAAGTGGGAGAATGGATCACCGGATGAAGTGGGTGAATGGGTCACTGGATTAAGCGGGGAAATGGGTCACCGGAAGGAGCGGGTGAATAGGTCCCCAAGAGACCATTCTCGATGATTTGAGGTTGCGAGGTGCAATGGGTTCCTCGCTTTCCCTAAGAGAGCAGACATTGGGAATGCGAAGACCCCCCCCCCAAAAAAAAAAAAACACAAAAAAAAACAGACAAACAATCCAACCTAACCCAACCTTACCTAAACATCCAATCCAACTTAACCTAAATAAGCCAACTAAACCTAACTTAGCTTAGACCAGCGATCGCCAACCTTTGGAACTTCACGGACCACTAAATTTACAATTTTAAATCTAGGAGACCACTAATATGAATCTAAAAAAAAATAAATACATTTATCAAATAATAATCAGATAACTTTTATTTTATTAATATGGAATGCACCTATTAAAAATAACAAATTTATAGAATTAATTATTACAAAAAAATGAAGTTTATTCAAGTATTGCACATTTTTAGTATGGTATTTGTTCTTGCTTGTTTGAAATAAGTTTATGGGTTTTTGGCTCCAATGACGTTACTGCAAGAGGGAGAGCCATTTTTATTTCGAGCCGAGACCGGTACCGAGTCTTAATTGCTGTGACAGATGAAAATGTCTTTTCGCAAAAAATATGGTGTTGAAAATTGAATCAAAATTTCCATTGCTTTATCACCCGGTGATGGGTATTCACTTCTTATGGAGAGCCAAAAATGAAGTCTTGATAAGGATGACTGGAATTTAGTTTTGAGATTGTCGTTGCATGATAGATAGATGAGGCTTTCTTTTTCATTCATTCTTAAATTGCTATCTTCAATGTTTGTTGCAAATAGATCTATTATCCACAAATTGCCATGCCTGGGATCTTCTTCTTTTGGGCAATAACAACCTCAAAATTCTGTCAGTGACTGTAAGTGCTGTTGAACAATGTGTACCACTTGCCGGTTTACAGCCTTATCTCGCATATATTCATCGAAATTTGAAAACATTTGCAGATCTTCTTCAGCCAACCGCGTTTGCCATAGTGATATTTTCTTTTGAAAAGCACCCATTTTACCTCGTAGTGTGAACACGTCCTTAAGTTGTCCTTGCAAGAATATATTTAATTCATTTAACGGATAAAAAATATCTGCCAGGTATACAAGCTTGGACACCCACTCATCGTCGGACAAGAGTTCTTGAAATTTAGGATTATTTTGCTGCTGGAAAAATAATTTGATTTATTCGCGCAGGACGAACAGTCGGGTTAGTATTTCGCCCCTCGAAAGCCATCTCACCTCAGCGTGAAGAAGAAAGTTAGTATACTGGGAATCCATGTCTTCACAAAGTACTTCAAATATTCGAGAATTGAGCGCTTTGTGTCGAATTTCATTTATAATTATAATAGCATCTGATAATACTTCGTGTAGTTCTGGGGACATTTTTTTAGTCGCAAGTTGCTCACAATGTATAATGCAGTGTGTAGACAAAATGTCTGTGTAACCAATATTTTTCACCTTTGCAACAATTCCTGAACGATGTCTAGTCATCCCCAAACATTTTTTTCCATTCAATTCCGTGTTCCAGGAAATAACTATCAAGTGCTTCAAAAATCTCTGAGCTAGTTGTTCTACCCGGCAAGTTGAGTGAACAAAGTAGTTCTTCCTGTAACTCTCCTTCACACTTAACCCTCACAAAACAAAGGACACGTGCCTTCTTACTTACGTCCGTTGATTCGTCAAGTTGAATTGAATAAAATGGTGAAATTTTTACCATTTTTATAACTTGATTTTCAATATCTTCAGCCATGTCTTCAATTCTTCGATTGACACTGTTAGCAGAAATAGGAATTACTTTCAGTTTCTGTACAGCGTCTGCTTTCCCCAAACCTCTTCACAGGCTTTTAACATGCAAGGCTTGATTAATTCTTCTCCAATCGTATACGGCTTTTTATTTTTCGCGATTTGAAGTGCTATCAGATAAGAAGCCTTTAGTAAGGACTTTTCTTCAACAGTCATTTTTTTTAAAGCACCTACTTGCTTATGTATATTTTCACGCATTCTTTGAAAATATTCAAGGGGTTTTCTTACCTAAATCTGGGTGTTTTGATTGCAAGTGTCTTCAGACTTTCGAAGGTTTCATGGCATCATTGGATAAACTCTCAGAACACACAATACAAAGCGGCCATGGATTCAGCTCACTACCAGGTTCATGAAAAAATCCAAATTTCAAGTAGTTCGAATCATATTTCCTTGATACTTTGAGTGTTTTGTTTTCGCCTCCAGTTAGAATGTTCTTTCTAATGGTGCCTGGCGAGGACTGTGGAGGCTCTGATTCATTGATCAGCTAAATAGTTAAGTGAAGTATTACTATTATCATTAATTATATTATCTTTGGTTTTAATAAAGAGATGAAAATAATTTGCTTGCTTTTTCTCACTCATTATGGGTCTATTACGTATTTCATTTGAATCTGAAAACCCCCAAAAGGAAGAATTGGTAACTTGGAATAACAGTTGCGCATCGCGTTTGATAAGCCTCACATATAAATTATGCACCAAAAGATTTGTTACACTATCCAGAATAAGATTCCTTGTGGGCATTTAAAAAAAAAGCTTCGATAAGGAATAAAAAATATAAACATATTCTCTTTATTTTAAAATAGGGCCTACCGCTCACAAATAGGCTATTCGCTGAGCTCGTAGCCAGCTGTCGCTAGATGGCGTAATTGTGACAGGTAAGCTTCATTTAAAAATAAAGGAAATATGTTTATATTTTTTAGTCATTAACAAAACTTTTTTTCAAGTTGGGTTAGGTGTCTTATGATAGGTTAAGTTTTCTGTTGATTTGTTCGATTTTGATGTCCGTTTTCGTCGCAAAATGCGTTTGGTTACCGTTCACTCTCGAACTTCTGATGGGAATAATGGCTAATCAAGTAATTTCCGACTTAAATGAAGGTCAGAATCGAATAAATCAACACAAAAACTATGGGAAAACACTAGAATTACACCACCAAAATATTAGGAATCAATCAGCCCTAATCTCTACATTTACTAAATTTGTGACACACTTTCGGGTCATGCGGTATTAGAGTTAAAAATTAGGACACGCGTGCGTGTCTTTGTCCTGAATTTAAGAAAATAAATCATTTTTGTATTTAAAATTAAATTTATCATCAAATAATGATGTTTTGCTCGGTTACCTTCTTAGAAATTACAGAGGCAATAATTAAAATCCAGAAAAATCGGGTAACAGTGAACGTGTTAAGTGATTTATAAGCCGAATTAACATACACACACAGCCGACTGTTTAATGTCACGCACATGCACTCAAGGACTGCTTAGCAACAACTGACAGCTCTCTTCTGTCTGGCTCTCTGTCTTCTGTGCAACTTGTATCAGGGTTGCCTGAAGAGGGTTGCCGGAAGAGGGTTAACAAAACATAAGAATTGCAAATAATGTTCCAATTTTTCTGCGGACCATCAAATTTTTTTCGCGGACCACCAGTTGGCGACTGGTGACCTAGACAACCTAATCTAACCTAATCTCACCATCCTAACCAAACCTCCATTCTTAACCAACTTAATCAACCCTACCTTTACCCTACCTACCTAAATTAACCAAACCTGTCCTACCTTTACCAGAAAAAAATAGAGGTTTGGTAGCGTTGCAGCAACCACTAATGAGTGCATTTATAGTTTTACCCACGGTCCCTGGATATGTGTATGTTAGGGCGTCTAGTAGGAGGGTGTAATATACCACCTCCTCTGCGAACTTGGCTACGCTATGGGAGGGAAAGGGGGGTGGAGAATTGTCCTCTATCATTGCCTTTGTGGCACTCTTTTGATTCGATGCCAGAGCCGCGCTAATTACCATTGGCACTACCGCAGTGCCAGGCGAGAGACTCCCATGCAAACACCACCCCCTCCTTCTATTCCATCTCTTCTTCCATTCTTTCTTGTCCTTTTACTTTTACCTCCGACATCCCCTCTTCCGTGTGTGTGTGCGTGGTTTGCATTCACACATACACCCCTCTTATAGAGCTAAGTACGAAGCATAAATGGGGGCGTGTTGTTGTGAGTGTGGTTGAGATTTTCACCCCTCATTCAAGGCCGACTAATCCCCTCCCTTCCTCCCTGAAGCCAAAGATACCTTCATATCAGATTACCAAGAGTCCTTCTCCACATACACGCATCCACCCCTCTCAAAAAGTTGAGTACGAGCCACAAGTGGGCGTGTGTGGGCGGGGTTAAAACTCCTCATTTATGGGGATTAACCCATCCTTTTAACTCGAAAATGACAGATTTCATAACACTTTGATTACACTTTAAAAGAACCTTCACATTCACATTCACACAGCCACTCCGACACTCGAGTTCAAATGATCTCTTCCACATTCATCCCTTGCAACGCCCATTGCTTCGGATCTCCCCCCCTCCCGCTCTAGAAGGTCGGCGGCAGAGTGTGTGCCAAAATTAATTAGTATTCGCCCAAAATGCAGGTCTTATTTGCGTGGCTCCGCCCCACTCGGTACTGCAGTCGGCTCCCAGACAACCCCCATCCCCTAATGCCCCCTTCCCCCTACCACCACCCATATCCCCTTTTTCCTCCACTACCTCATTCCTCCCCCTCCCCCTATTTTATGGATGCTGTATTCAAAATTGTGGCTGTTTATTCGAGATCCTGCCGCTTGCCTGGCCTTCATTTGCATGGGAAAGGAGGTTCCCGCTCCCGAGCAGGGAACAAGCCAAGAGGGAGAGAGAGAGAGAGAGAGTGGGGAGGGGCAAGGAGGTAGGGGTACCAATATACAAGAACAAGCAAAGAGGGTTAGGAAACGACTGGAACAGGGAGAGGAACAAAAAGGTAGGGGTAGCAATATACATGAACAAGGAAAGAGGTTTAGGAAGCGAAGGGAACAGGGTCAGGAACAACGAGATAAGGGTACCAATATACATACAAGAACAGAGAAAGAGGTTTAAGAAGTCAGGGGAACTTTGACAGGAAAAAAGAGATAGGGTATCACTATACAAGAACAAGGAAAGAGGGTTATGAAACGGGGAGAACAGGGACAGGAACAAAGAGGTAAGGGTACCAATATACAGGAGTAAAGAAAGAGGATTAGGAAGCAACGGGAACAGGGACAGAAACAAAGAGGTCTGAGTACCACTATACATGAACAATGAGAGGGGGTTATAAGGCAACGGTAACAGGGACATGAACGAAGCGGTAGGGTTACCAACTTAGAGCAACAAAGAAAAACGGTTAGGAAGCGACAGACACTGTGATAGAAACAAAGAGATAAGGGTAACAATATACATACAGGAACAAAGAAAGAGGTTTAGGATGTGACGGGAACTGTGAGAGGAACAAAGAGATAGGGTATCAATATACAGAAACCATGAAAAGAGTCTATGAAGCGGCGAGAACAGGAACAGTAACAAAGAAATAAGGGTATCGTTATACTAGAGTAAGGAAAGAAGGTTAAGGGGTGACAGGCGCAGGGACAGGAAAAAGAGGTATAGGTACCAAATACAAGAACAAGGAAAGTGTGTTAGGAAAGCGACGGGAACAGGGACAGTAACAAAATGGTAGACGTACTAATATACAGGAAAAAGGAAAGAGTGTTAGGAAGATAGAGGAACAGGGACAGAAACAAGGAAATAGGGTAAGGAGGTTACGGTAACAGGAACAAGAACAGGAACAGAGACGTAGGGGCACCAAAATAAGGGAACAATGAAAGAGGTTTAGAAAGCGACGAAAACAGGGACAGGAAAAAAAGAGGCAGAGGAGTACTATTGAAAGTCGCATTCCGAGTCTACACACACATTCTCACACTCACTCACAGGCAAACACACGCACACACAAACATGAGCATACATACACATGACATTTTTAATGGACCCGGCCTCCCCTCCCCCTGAAGAAGTGATTTAAAATCAACAGTTTATAGATTTCGAAGATTTAATCATTGGTGAAAAATTAAAAAACGAGCTTATGAATCAGTTTTTCTTTGTAGGAGGTCTATCCGATCGTCACAGTACATGGGGGCAAGTTTTTCTGCATATTGAATTCTGACATGGTTAAAGATAGTGAGAAAGTAATGAATATCGCAATATTTGAGACAAAACCCCTATTATTTAACTTTCTCTCAGTCTCATGGTATCCCCACCAGCTCACTGATATAATGAAAACCAAGATTGAAGAGGCAAGGATGAAAGGATTCTTCCTCTCACAGATTCAAAAGAATGTGATGAGTTATTTTGTAGACAAATTAAAACATTGGCAGTATAACTCGTATTATTTCATCTTTATTTTATTCATATTAATCAGGGAATATTATAAATGATAGAAATTATATATATATTTAAAGAGGTCATAATAACTGACAAAGATTCAGTGCATATTAACTATTTTTTAAATGTTATGTAAGCTCCCGTGGAAACCGAAAGGTATGGTTCGATAACTCCCTGGGACTTTAACTTGTTAACGAAATGTCTTTCTGAAAACCCTTTCCCCTCTCACCTCTTTTATTCCACCACGTTCCTCGGCTCCGAAACCCATAAATGGTACAGGGATACGATTACCAGCTTCACCTCTACCCTCATCAGCTCCAACTAGGCGTTTCATAGTATCGTAGGTGATTATATCCTTTGTTTGAGGGTTAATGGCTAATCCTTTAGCACGAAGTATATACTTCACCCCACTCATCGTTTGGATACGTACTGAATAAGATTTAGGACCCGTAGAGCAGAATGAACCTCCATACGCCTCGGCACCGTACACATCTTTGATCTCATCGGTGAGATCACCAAGGAATTCTCCAAGTCGAGGTTGTGGGTTATCATACCTAGCAAAGAATATAGCACTGTCTGTGTCACAGTACAACAACCATTTACCCAACGAGTCTAAGAAGCCATAGACCTTGATTCGAGCATAAACAGTTGTGAATGCTGCAATTGGAAGATTCGTTACGTGGGAGTCAACTTCTACATGTTCAGCATTCTCCACATTCGTGATTCATGCATTGCTAACCACATCCAAAGAGTTCACAATGTAATCGTCGTTTTTGATAAGGTCGATTACATGATGGTCCGAACCACATATGACCGTTTTCACACTGCGAATCATCTGAGTGAACTTTCCCCAGAGACTGTAAAGGAAGAAAATATGATCAGGATTAATGAGTTGTTTTATTATTATTATTAATATTATTGCCTTCATATTTTAGAAAAGTATTGACTTCCTATTCGTTTTACAATGTGTTAATACTTATAAAATCACATTTTGAATGGAATATATCAACTAAATAAGGTCAATGGAGAAAACTAATGGCAGGAAGAAATCCTTACCTGTTTAGACAGAGCTTTGCTCGAAAACGCTTTCCAGGATTCTTTTCTATGTTGGTTATATGTATGTTGATCCCCCCAGCCTCATTCACCCTCTTCACATATTCCATTTTCTCCTTCTCCCCATCCACTCCCCGCGTGAATCCAGAAGACTCTATTTTTTCTTCCAGAAATGTTATAATGTACTCTACGAACAACCCATCCCTATTTTCAAACTATCAAAACTCGTAAATTTTCTTGATCTTATACTAGTGCAAGTTTCAGTTCCAAGGTTGTATACACTCCGCAAATCATAAGTTGCCTTTCAGATGAATCTCACTCGCGTGAGTTTTGCTGGAGCATGTGGTGCAAAGTGTGAAACTAAGTTTACCACCTATGGATTGAGGGAGAACTAGAAGGAAAACATCAACTTTAACGACACTGAATTATGTCTTATTTACACTGTCGGTGAATTCTTGAATAAACGGAATTTCTTGTACAGATAGGCTATGTCGAAGTGATCCTATGGGATATGGATTGTTTTTCATGCAGTATGTATATAAGAAGTAAAACCGATGTAATGGATTTTCACACCTTCGGTTGGTGGGTAGTATAATATAAATGGGTTACATCTGCCGCCAAGAAGTGCACTCTCCACATTCAATACACCATTCACTAGATCGGCAGAGATTCTATTAACTGAGATATCACCCATGAAAGAAAAACACAGTTCCTCCTCCTGATGGTCAAAACCCGTCAGGAAAACTACTTTCCCACCAAGAGAAAGGATTCGATCACCACCGTTTCTTGCATGGAAAATCGGGATTCCTCTAACATGTTCTTCAAACATAAGCCAACGTATAGCCTTAGAAAAAACAGCTTTTGATTTCTTTCTGTTGATAATTGCGATCGGAATTTCTTGCAAGAAAACATCTTCAAACACCTTGTAACACAATGAGGCTATTGTGGTGCGAGATTGCATAGGAGTAATGTTAAATCTTCTGATGAAGGAACAACTAAACTTCTCCATACACAGGCGAAGGATAGAAACATCTCGAATGCAATACTTAATACACTTTGTAAGAAAATAATATTCTTCTCCCTCGATATTTTGTAAAAATTGCTGTCAAAGTATATTTTTTCTTAGTGCTATTTTTTTCATAGTTAAAATACCTTTTTTCAGGAATCGGATGATATAGTTCAAGGTTTCCTGGGAAAAAAATCGTAAGAAAAATAACTCTTTTCCATTTTGAGGATTTGTATTGTGTTTGGCAGTTTTTTCAGCGATGATCGCATGAATAAGAGTGTGTCCTTAAAGATTATATCCTGAACAAGCTCTATCTTAAAGATTTTTCATCCCTGATTCATTGGATTCGAAGTAAAGAGATTAGGATTAAAATATTGAAACAACTCGGCATAGATGAATTGGCCATCGAATGTGGCATTATTATGTGCCATTACATATGTTTTCACATTTTCTCTCGATCCCCTTATTCGTATCAACTCTTTTATATGGGGTTTACAAGGGGAGTTTTTACCATCTCTTTAAAAAACTCCTTGTTCGTGGACTACAGTTCATGCATCTATCATGTGTTTCATCCTCGTTGTCAAAACAGAGTTCACAGATAATCTGCATTACCAATATATAAGGAAAAAGTATGAATGATCATACTTTTTTATAGGTTTCAATGTCATAATGCGCGGCATTCCATTTATTCAACATCAACTTCTTCGACCTCTTCATTCAGCACGTATGCTCTGCTCCATCCACTTTATAGTATGTATAACATTTAGAACAGAACAACTTCTCACACCCGTGTCGTATCATTCCGTTTGCACTCTGTATGATTTTATAATTACATCTACGACACATAAAATTTTCACACAAGTATGAAGCTTCTTGTGTGTGTTAAAACACGACTGGTTGTAGAATAATCGATTTTACTTATCACATAAAATACCTCGATTTCTTTTTCCATCACAATGCCCGAGACACTGACTGCACACTCCTTCACAATCTTTTAAATGGTCCGTTATGTTGTCATGGAACGTAGAGCATGAAAAACACATACCGTGGTTAAAAGGAAGTATCTTTTTTTTCATATAAGTATCACTTATGTTTTGAATTGGATACCAAGTTTCACCTTCAAAACCAATGGATATGAGTGAGGCTGAACTTTCAGGATATGTTGGTTGATGGAGTAGTAATTGGAATTTGCGTTCATCTCCTGTAGCTGTAAATACGTGGATCCTCCATTTCTGCTCGCGTTATATCAAGGAGAACTGATTTATGGTGATAGAATCTTCCTACAAAAGATTGCACTTTCTTCCAACTCCTGCGATTCTTGTATTATTGTTGGAAGTCAGAAGTTTTGGAAAGAACATTCTCCTTCAATTTTTTCGCGGGAACTGAGGAAAGAAAAGCGCAGCCTCTATATATTTTATTTCGATCAAGTCGAACATTAGACGGTATTATTGAAAGGCCTGCAGGAATCATATATATATATATATATATATATATATATATATATATATATATATATATATACACTGGAATACTGTCTCGAATCGTCCCATGATACGAGTATAATCGAATAGTGTCGATTCGCGTGGTTAAACGATTGGAGTGTGTAGATATACCGTTTCACCGATTGTATCCGCAATTTCAAAACTTATATTTACACGATAATCGGCCTCCTGAAACCATTGCAGATTCAATATATGCCGTGAAATCTCACGCACTACTCTGCCAAGACCAACTTCTTCTGGTTTCTACACAATTACATGGTATAAAATGATGAGAAGGTTTCCATGCCTGTTTTCTCTTCGGAGTATAATTTTTACACGAGAGTATTTTACCTCTTTGATGTAAAGGATGCTCTTATGTATGAGGGTACGAAGTTCTATCCGGTTCATTGACTTCTTCATTCGACAAAAGAATGGTATTTTTGCATGACCTCACTTCTATGTTTAAAAGAAGTTTATCTTCTATTGCGAGTTTTACATCTTCATCGTCGGAGCTCAGTGTAATGACATCGTAGGTAATGTTCAGAACTTCAGATATTCTTTGTGGATGAAAACCTTTATCATCATCATCGTCTTCATTAGGCACACTAGTTGGAGCAGAATTAACTGTGTAAAATTTCACCGAAGACACCTTCACTCGATGAGAGGTTGGATAGAAAGGAAGAGGTTGGCTTTTTTTCGGTAAAATGCTTTCATTTTGCAAGAGGAGTAAATGCCATTATGTTTCTCGATTATCTAAACAAGCGAGAAAAGATAATGTATATAGCTTTCTTATAAGAAGTTGCTTCATTTATTATACAAAAGGAAAGCATGAGTGAAGGAAGTATGAAAAAGTGTATATTTGTCTCCCCATGTACTTTATCCATCATTGGGCAGACGTCCAATGGAAAAATGCACTTCCTCTTTAGTACATTGCGTAATAGAGATCAGATGTTTGTAATCAACGCGTTTATAGAATCCTCTGGTGTTACACTGTATTGCAGAAAAACTATGAAGAATTTAAAAATGAAGTAATATTTCATGAAGGTGTGTATGATGGAAAAAGTCATGCACTCCTTATTTTAGATGACTTAATGCAGAAAATAGATGAAAATATACGAGTATCAGAGATATTTACAGTGTCCTCCCACCATTAGAATATTTTCATATTCCTAGTGGCCCAAATATATTTTATAAAAATTCTTATATGCGCGTTATTACCCTAAATTGTCACAATCCAGTATTATTTAACCAGAGAAAAGACAACTCCCAGATAAAAATATTCGTTGAACAAATAATGCCTGGGGAACGGAACACCTTCATGAAGATATATAAAAATGCAGCCTCAAAACCTCATGGTTATTTGCTCTGCGACTTCAATCCGAGAAACACTGTATGATCTACCTTACGGACAGGAATATTCCCAAACGAAGTCAAAAGCGTATATTATCATTAGAATGAGACATAGAATGAAAAGATGCGCGTATCAATTCATACGTTCCCCACTCGTTCTAAAGAGAGGGGAAAAAACAATCATAGTAAGCATCATGGATAATGATTTTGTCAAATGTGTATGTGAAATGTGTCTTAATCTAATAAAAGGTAATCTTCCGATAACAACATAGGAGAAATAAAAGATATCTCGATTCAAACGGCTGATACGTACGAGTATATTAGCTTGGAAGCCAGGTCATATACGTCTAAAGAAAAAAACTAATAAATCAGCGTGGAGGATAGTTTCTACAATCTTATTCTCTGTTCTAACATCAATCTTCTCCAACCTTCTAAGATGAACAAAATACTGTTTATCCCGAAAAAAAGAATGAAGTACCCTCAAACTTAATCCCATCACAAGAAAGACTTATCTTTAGAGAGAGAGTTGATTACTATAATAAATAATTCACACATCTGACCAGATAGACGTATTATAATTTATCAGAACACGTTGGAGAACTATTTTTAGACAGTAGGATAAGGTTGTGAACACATCTACCGTTAAAGTTAATGCGAGTGCCAAGGATCAAATAAACGGTTATACAGATGAAGTACTGGGAACACAGGATCCTAATGTTCGTGAAAGAGGTAGATTAATTTACCAGATACTCAAAGATACACAAGGATTCAATTGGAGTAATGATGGGGGTGATTACTATCGATGGTAAAAGACTTCCACAATGTATTAAGCTTGAACGTGAAAAAGATCACCACCCACCTTCTGGGAGGAAGTAATGGTAAAATTAATATCTTTTAATTTTCCTAAAACTATCATAAAAAAACTCGCAACGTAGTAAAAAGTTAGAAAATATTACTTAGACCTCAACTTCCTCTACATCAAGCTCAGTGGTTTGAGCAAACACACATCGTACTTCTCGTTACTGCTAACGGAAAAAATAAGGAAGTGGTTGAATTATACTGGGGGAATATGTATTTGGTGAATCGACAAAAGTACATTTTCCTACCTAATTCGAGCATACTAAATTTAAATCTGAAATCAGATTCTCTCTAAATGCTATAGATTTTTCGTAATATCAATAACTAATATTATACAATAATTTTCATTTTATCACGCCTATCATCATGCCCTAAAGTAATTTTGAATCATCCTTTTGCGTTATTTATATAAAAGCAGGTTTTTTTGTACAAACATTTCATTGCATATGAGAAGAAACTTCAGTTACACATTAGGATTACAAATACTGTAATCAAATAGATGCTAATTTATTAATCACCGTACATCAGGCTCGATGACCTCTTCTTGATTTCAATCGGGCAAAAATTTGCGTTTGTAAGTCTTCTCTGGCTGATCTCTTCTAATCGTCCAGCGTAGTCCGCCATCATGTGTCTATCCCAGTGATCTTGGTAGCGCTCTTCCATCGTCATCAAATCCTGATGGAAGTGTTCCCCTTGTTCGTCGCTCACGGCTCCCAGATTCTCTGGGAATCGGTCGAGGTGACTATTTAGGAAATGCAGCTTCACACTCATGTTGCATTCCAGTACGATATGCCTAAACCATATTAGTAACCAGATCCTCGTAGTTATGCGCCTTTTTTGTTTCCCAAAAGTTACGAACCACAGCAGAAAATAAGAGCCAGGCTGTATTCTCTTTTTTATTCATGGTGTTCACGAATCTAGAATCACTCAGAAGTCTTCGGATTTGGGGACCATCAAGTACTCCTGCTTTTATTTTTTCGTATGACAAAGCACGAAACGCTGATACTATGTACTGAAAACAATCATTGTCAGTGCTCAACGCCTTGACATACTGCTTCATCAACAGTTTGAGATGAAGTGGAGGGAAAACGATCTTCTCTCGACTTACGATTGGCTCATTAACAATGTTTAGCATTCCTGCTTCCAAAGTTTTCTGAACTAGCCAATCTTTTGGGGACCAGTGTTTGTCACGGGCTTGACTGTCCCACATACAGATAGAACATGGAAACTTTGTATATCCATACTGCTGGCCAAGTTGGAAGTTGACCATCTTAAGGTCTACACATGTGATCCAATTGTGCTTATGGTACTTAAATAAATCCATGACCATTCATGGAATCGTGAGTTTCTCGCAGATGGACAGAGTGACGACCGGAGGAACTGCACCAAAGTCATTGCCATTATACAAAAGGACACACTTGAGGCTACGCTTGGAGCTATTCAAAAACAGTCTCCACTCAGCAGGGCTATAGGTGCCATGTCTAAACTCGGTTAACAAACCAGGAACATCGTGATAGTATACAAATTGTTTGTCCTCCGAGAAATACTTAACAAATGTACTTTCCCTTGTTCGGTAATATGATATCCGTACCGACCTGTCAAGCTTATGTCTTTCACTTAACCTGGAGGCTAAAAGTTCTGCAGCTTTCTTGGAGAGCGACAAATCACGTATCAAGTAATTCAAATCATCTTGATTGAAACAGTGAGGAGATAATAACTGTTCAGAATCTGATGATAAATCTGAAGACTCTGAATCCATTCCGTGGACGTCCATATCAGGTACATCATTTTTATCCTCGGAGGCAGCATATCCACTGGAAATCGGAAATAATAAAGACTCAGAATGAGGTACTGGCCGGATCGCCAAGGGAATGTTGAAGTAGTCGATCTTGGGCCGATCTTTCTTGCCAATCCCTTTAGTATTCACCAGACAGAAATAACAGTCCGATACATGATCATTTTTCTCTCACAACACCATGGGGATTCCGAAAGGAAGACCATTTCTCTTTCCTTTCGTCCACTCACGAAGATGTTCCACAAACTATGGCAAACAGCATGTGGGGACCACTTCTTACTTTGATCACCAAGAGGAACATCAAAATATGCCTTATAATTGCGGATCACAAAGTTTGATATATTGCGCCTTTGATGAACTAGCATGTAACAGCCACATATGTAGCAGAAGGTGTCTGGATTATTAACGCAATTTCCTCTTGACGAAGCCATCACTCTAACATGGGACCTGAAAAAAGAAAAAATAATGTCAATATTTTGCACAATATCACAAATTACTATCCTACTACTATGTACTATGAAGTATTTGCCTTCTGCAAGCACTCTCTCTGTCCGTTCGGAGGGCAGTTTTCGGGAAAACGAAAAAATAGAAATTCCAGAATAACTATAGCATGTAGGTAAAAATGGATTATATATTTTAAATCAGCATGAAAAAAACGAATTAAAATTGGCAGATAAATCTAAGTCACCACGAAATGTGATTAAAATTGTTCCCCTGTGTTATTAATCAATTTCACCGATGAAAAATGGCAACTAGACGGACCAATTAAAGATTTGTAAAAAGTTAATTGGCACCTCCGCTAATATGCTAATACGAGACAATACATAAATATTCAAACTGTGTCAAAAAAAAACTATCCTTTTGGACTTTGTCTCACTGCCTGTACATATTCACTCGAATAATCACGTTTAAGAAGCTGTCTCGATTCGAGGTGAAGCAAATCGTACAACAAGAATATAAAATTATACTCTTTGAAAACTTGAAGACGAGTTTCATGAAAGTTTTCGTCAGATGAAGTACTTGTAGAATGTGGTTGATGCCGCAAACTTAACCCTACCCTCACAGAAGCAGAGTATATAAAAAGTGTGTCGTTTGATGAGTTTCATTGTTTTCTCGACATGAGAGGGAACACCATCTAACTTGTGAAAGAATTTGTTCTCAGGGATCTTTACGACTACGTCACCATTACGCGTAAAGAAAATTTAATAGAATATCTATCTATCAATCAATCTCACCATGAAAGACCAGAGGATGGAGTGTTACAAGCAAAGTTCCGGTCATCCATAACTCTCTAATTGAAATTATGTATTTTAACCTAGATGTAAAATAAAATTGGATTTAAACGTAAGATATCTTTTATTGAATAGTTATATAGGAGTGTAAACGTATCAGATATTCACTTAAAAAATGAACCGCCTATTGTTACGCTTATATACATAAAATTGGATTTTATGATAAGATGTCTTTTATTGAATAGTTATATAAGAGTGTAAACGTATCGGATATTCAGTTAAAAACGAACTCCCAATTGTTCCGCTTATATACATCCCCGAGTCTACCAACATCTTTTGGGGGGGTAAGTCGGCTATTTCAATCTGTAAAAAAGATCGCTAAAAGATCTGATGTAGAAAGCTTTCTCTCAGGTTTGGATATTTATACTCTACACAAACCCGTGCGAAAAAGATTAAAGACATGTAAAAGCACAAGGTTCAAATGAGATTTGGCAAATAGATCTGACTGTGATGCACAAAGTTCAAAGTTTTAATTATGGTGTACGCTAGTTATTCTTTGTAATTGAAGTATATTCTATCTAGATGTTAACAAGTTAATTAGAGTAGCAAGGAGAAATTATGAAATTAAAGTGGCAAATAGGGCAAAGGAAGATCCTAAAAGTTTTTATCAATTATACAAAACTAAGGTTAGAGATAAAATAGGCCCACTTATAGATTCCAATGGACAATTAGTGAGTGATAGGGACTCAATGGCTGGAATGCTAAATGACATTTTTCTCTCAGTATTTACACAGGAGGATACTCTAAATATACCCGAGGTGTCAATGATCTTTCGGGGTAATGATGAAGAGAAATTAAAGGATATCTTGATCACAAAGGAGATAGTGACAAAGGAAATTGATAAAATCAAAAGTAGTAAAGCACCCGGTCCTGATGAGGTCTTTCCTAGAATTTTGAAAGAATGTAAGGATGTGTTAAGTGAGCCCCTAGCATGCATCTTTAGAAAATCATTGGAGAGTGGCATTGTGCCAGTGGCATGGAAGAAAGCCAATGTGATACCTATATTTAAGAAAGGGGATAAAACAAATATATTTCTAATTACAGACCAGTAAGTTTGACATCAGTGGTAGGGAAAATTATGGAATCTATTATAGCAAGGAATATTAGAGATCACTTGGATAAGCATAAGTTGATAAAAGAATCACAGCATGGCTTTAGTAAGGGTAAATCCTGTCTGACTAATTTGCTGTCTTTTTATAGTAAGGTGTATGAAGCAGCAGATAATGATGAAAACTATGATATTTTATACTTGGACTTTAGTAAGGCTTTTGATCGAGTGCCACACTTACGGCTTCTGAGCAAAGTTAAAGCACACAGGATCGATGGCAGTATATTTATGTGGATTCAGTCGTGGCTTGGTGACAGACAGCAAAGAGTTAGTATAGATGGAGTTAAATCTGAGTGGGTGTGTGTTAGCAGTGGAGTTCCGCAAGGATCTGTTTTGGGTCCCTTGCTATTCTTAATTTATATTAATGATCTTGACATAGGTATAAGTAGTGACCTGAGTAAATTTGCTAATGATACTAAACTAGGTAGGGCCATTAGGGCTGATTCTGATGCTGTTGTAATGCAGGAGGAATTGACCATTCTGTCCAATTGGGCCGAGAAATGGCAAATGAAGTTTAACATAGACAAATGTAGTGTACTTAGTATAGGTAGAAATAATCTATTGAATAGTTATAAATTAAATGGGAGAATTTTAGGGAGGACCGATTGTGAGAGGGACTTGGGTATTTTGGTAAGTTCAGACCTTCGTCCTAGAAAGCAATGCCTAAATGCTAAGAATAAAGCTAATAGGATATTGGGATTCATTAGGAGTGTAAGCAATAAGAGTGCTGAAGTCATTCTAAAACTGTATCTGGCGCTAGTTAGGCCTCACCTAGACTATGCAATACAATTTTGGTCACCATATTATAGGAAGGATATTGATTTGCTTGAGTCTGTGCAGAGAAGGATGACAAAGATGATTGGTGGGCTAAGGAACTTATCTTATGGTGAAAGGCTCAGAAAACTAAATCTACATACATTGGAAAGGAGAAGAGTCAGAGGGGAATTGATTGAAGTCTTCAAATGGGTAAAAGGATATAATAAAGGGGATCTGGGTAAGGTTCTCATACTTAGTGAACATGACAGGACACGTAGCAATGGGTTTAAGCTTGATAAGTATAGGTTTAGGAAGGAGATTGGGAGGAATTGGTTTACAAATCGTGTGGTAGATGAATGGAATAGGCTCACTAGACATGTGATATATGGATAAAGCTGCTAGATGGGACTGACTTTTTTATGTACATATGTATATATTTTTCTAAGAAGTGGGGAGATTATATTTTGCGGTTGCATGAATGGACATAATTTTCTGTATGCATTTTATGTATATTGTAGATTTGATCTGACGAACTTCTGTAAAGGGTGACAATGTTGATGACTTTCCTCTGGTAAGAAATCTTTTGTGTGTTGACTGGAATAGGAACTGCCAAGTGTCGGCAATGAATGGTCTTTTGCAGTCTCCTTCTTTTCTTATGTTCTTATATCTCTGGTTAACTCCTTTAAAGAAGAAGACATATAAGGTATTGTCAGATGCTATATGATATATCATGGAAGAAACCGAATGGATTCCAGGTTATATATGTTCTGATGATGGAGGAGAGTTTAAAGGAAATAAGATGAAAGGCTTATTGATCTAGTCTTGTAGAGCGTGTACAAAGAACAATAAAGGAAAGATTCTTCAGATATTTTACCTTTAATAATACATGGAAATTCGTCGACATGTCAGATGATTTGCGCGCCATAATAATTCTAGACATATAAATATTGAGAACACACCGTTCAAATTTATATATGGTGTTGCTATACAGAATCAAAGAATTGAAGCTAAAAAAAAGAGGTTTCTATATAATATCAGTCATTATGTTCGAATCTCACGCATTTCAAACAAATTTAAAAAAGGATACGAGGTAGGGTGGAATGAGGAAATCTACAAGATATATAAATTTTTAAATTTATTTGATCTATATTATATTGAAGATTTAATTGAAGGACTTATTGAAGGTGGGGTGGGGTTTATGAAGAAGAACTACAGAAAATTAAGTTTGACTCCCGTAAGAAATTTGTAGTGGAGAGGTTAGTTAAAGCGAAAGGGCATAGGAAAAACAAGTTATATCTAGTAAAATAGAGAGGGTACCCTAAGTCGTTTAACTCATCCGTCAAGGCACGTGATATCACTTATCAACCTTGAGCACATGCATTCATGAAGTTATACATAAAATTGGAGATGAGGATGGTTTTTATCGGTTCTAAAGATGGAATTAGAGAGTTTTTATGTTACTCTTATTTCCTTATCCTACCTGGATGTTTACCCTCAAAATACTATGTCTGAGTTTCAATTTTCAGGGCATATCTATAATATTACTAAGCCTATATATGCATTTACAGGCTATCGGAAAATGACGTAAGTGAATAAATATGCATTAGATACTATATTGACAAGAAAAAAGAAAACAAAAATTAAAGGAATGACTATGCTTATGATGAGATATGGATAGACGTAGGATATTATAAAAATGAAAAAGCACTCATAGAGAAAATGAATCTGGAAATGAGGCAAAAATTTATCATTTCAAGATTTACTGTTTCACTCTGACAAAACGCAACGGAAAATGTCTACTAAATATGTGTAAAGCTCACGTCAGGTTCATTGCTCAATGTGAAAAGGAAAGAAAATCGATTATTTAAATCGTTGGAAAAAATTTCCAGTGTAATGATAAGATCTATCAGAGATGATATCCCAAAATTAAATCATTGTATATAGTTTAGTATAATCCACACTATCTGAATCTAACCTTTGGGGAATTGGGATCAATCTGTATCTATATAAAAACGGTTGAAGGTGAAAATGTTCAATTCTTTCTTTGTCATTTGATGATAAAACTATTCATTAGGAGCAGACATAAAAAAATAATTAGAAAACTTTGAATGAACAACGCGTGTTTAAAGGGTTAATAGCTCAGAGGGAACATAGTCTTGGATCCCTATCCGAAATGCGGCGCCATATCTAAATAGTGGTGCTCGTTATCTAGGAAAGAAGCCATTTCCGCCGGTTTAGACACCGTTCAGGTTATTATGCGTGGAGAGACGGCGAAGCAAGCTTTGAAGGATCAGCTGAGAAGGACGAAAAATCATATTACTAAAGATACTAGACGATATGTTAGAAGAAAGTTAAAATCTAAAAGTGATAATAGAAGGAAATCCGAAAAAAATGGGTATAATAAATAAGCGAAAATAGCTGAATAAGAAGTTGCAGAATAGAAAAAAAGTTGAAAATAGATAATAAAGAGGATGGGGATGTTTTTTTTTCATAAAGTTATCAACGGCTGTAAATCATACACGTGTAAAAATGAAGTTATATCTGTTCGAAGACAGAACTCGATTTGTTTAGCGTTCCACCAACTCAAACCTCCATCGTTGAGAGCAATTATCACTCTTAATCTCCTCTTAGCAATATCACATCCGACCTCACTCTGGTCGAATATTAAATATCTAGTAGCGAACAGTATTATATAGATCCGAGTGATGTTTATCTCTATATTAAAATAAGAATTGTGAAGGCAAACGGAAGTGATCTTAAAGATTGGGAGAATATTTTTCCGGAAAATAATATTCTCCACACTTTGTTCAGTATTGCTGATATATATTTAAATAAAACATTTGTAAATTCCATAGGAAATAATTGCCCCTATCGTGCATATTTAGAGACCCTGTTGAACTATACTGAAGAAGAAAAATCTACATTTCTTTCCAATGCAGGATATTACTCTAGTAAAGAAAGTATAGAAACAAAATATAGCAAATCGAAGAAAAAGCTAATTGATGTATATGGAAACCTGCACGCCGATTTCTTCTCGCATCATAAGCCTTTGATGAAAGAGTCTCACTAAAGATAAAGTTATCTCGGGCACGACATTCATTTACACTATTTAGAAGGCAGCTCGGTTTAGAAGATAAAATAGAATTATTAGAGAGTTTCCGTTACTTGAGAAAAGTCCGTCTTTCAGCATCTACTTAAGTGGAAATGGAAAATAGGTTGCTTTCATCAAACGCTAAGTACCCTATTACACAAGTTCGTATGTGAAATTTGACAATTGTGGATAATATCTTTATGGGAAGAATACTTACGCAGATGGTGATTGCTATGGTTGACCATTCAGCATTTAATGGTAGCTATGATGCATCGCCTTTTGAATTTAAATCTTATAATGTGAATTGCATCACTATCTATATAAACGGGAATGAAGTTGAAAAAAACATTTGAATTAGACGATGTAGATACAGTTGCTTCAAGGGCTTTTTACGCGTTATATAACGGTATAGGGTGTATTAGAGGTGGTCAGAATATTGGAATTACGTATTAACAATTTTTAAAAATAAAAATATATATTGTATTAACTTTAATCAGGACAAGAGTACTACTTGTTTTGGCGAATGCTCCAATTCCTTGTTATACATATATGCAAATTTTCAGTCTGTCATTGAGAGAGATAAGTCCAGAAATGTACTAGCTAATTCTTAATAAAATGAATGCAATAGAAATAGAAGAACTATTGTATGGAAATAAAAGTATGAAACGAGTTTTTCATGGATGTTTTGTGAGAGTCATTCATCTATTTCTGCCTTTAATAGTGCCAGCAGCTTATATGATTAACCTGGACAGCAGCCATCGATTAGGGGCGCATTGGATAGCTGTGTTTGTAGCCAAAATATATTATGTGTTATTTTGATAGCCTATGTCTAGGGTTCCAGAACGATGTGAATATTCGTAAAAACTTAGTAAAAATAAATATAATTATTATCGTTAATCTATTCAGAGTTACTTTTCAGACTCTTGCGGCTTGTTTTGTGTCCATTCTATTCCTCAGATGACAATCGGTAAATCATATCGAGCTTTTATGGAACAATTTTATTCTTATAATGATCAAAGAAACGAAGAGATCATAGTAAAGGAGACTTTTAGAATGTTTAGAAAATTGATATTATACACTCACTAAATTTTTTTTTTGTCAGTTGCAAATGTGTAATTATGTAGCTTATCTACTAAATTCTATATATTATATGCCCTTAGGTAATCTGTTAGTATCAATTAAATAATAGATATAAGTAAAATAATTCAGATTGCTTTTGTTTTATGTTTTTTTAGATTTGTTAATCTGTAGAATTGTATGTATATTTGAATTTCAATGTAAAATAAAAACACTATAACAACCATGACTTTAAAAAAAAAAAAGTCACAAAAAAGAAAATTACTTACTCTGTAAACAAAGACATAACCTGAGATACGAGAATATGTTCGAGAATATCACTTATCTTGACACATTAACTCTATTCATGCTCTGTTAATGGTTCCATATTCTTGTATATATGTAGTTAGAAACTTCAGGTTCCATCAGCTCAACAATGAGAAAAAAAGGTCTTTTTTCCAGCAAGCTACGAATTCCTATGACAAATGAGGAAGGCTTGATATGTGTTTTTATACCTCTACAAATGAGGGGGGAAAAACTGACATCTTAAGGAGAGTAATTCAGTCTTTTCAAATCTCAATTAAACCAGAAAATAAATATGGTCACTAAAATGGTAGAATAGCGATGTTTATCTCAGATAATATTGCCTAGACATTTGATTTATTAAAAAAAATATCTATATATAAAGAAAAAAAATAATTACTCTTCCTTGATAGAATTATTCTTTTTCTTGTCTCATTAAGCACTTCTAATTATTTTCAACTATTTTTACGCGAAAACAAAATCTGTTAATGTCAGACCTCTTTAATTTGACCTAGACATTAATAAGGTCATGAAGAGGTGTATGATTGTGTATGTTTATACGTGTGTGTTTTTGTGTGTGAAAGTGCGTGTGTGTAGACTCGGACTGCGACCTTCAATACTAATTAGGGGTACCAATATACAAGAACAAGGAAAGAGGGTTAGGAAGTTACGGAAACAAGGAGACAAAGATGCATGGATAAAACCTGATAATGATGAGGTGACAAGGGTAAGGAAAGAACGAGGAGGGTGGAAGAAAAGAGAGAAAATGAGACATAGGAGTATATAAGGGGATATGAAGAGATTGAATGAAGGTGAAAGAGAAAATTGTCAAAAAAGAAGAAAGTGAAAATAAAAGAGGAAAAAAAAAATCCAAAGGGAGAAGGAGACAATGAAACAGGGAGACAGTGACAAAGGCAAATAGAAAAATTGACGACGATGATTCATGGAGACAGGGATGCGAGAAGAGAGAAACAACGCAAATCATAGAAGAAGGTAAAGAGCTTAGAAGTCGAGAAGAGAGACAAAGTGATGGGGAAAATGTGATAGAGGGCAAAAGACAAAGATTAAAACGACCTCAACCTAGGAATTAAAGTACATGCATTTAATATATATATATATATATATATATATATATATATATATATATATATATATATATATATATATATATATATATATATATATATATATATATATTAAGAGAGAGTGTGGCCAGTAATTTTAGGTCATTTGCAAAAATGCCGAAAAATACGCATCGCAGATTAGATGAAAGCTATATTTGAATTAAAAAATCGGTACCAATAATCTTGAGAATCCTAATAACACGCCTATTCAATTGAATCGACCATTAGCATCCATGACTGATTTAATTCGGGGTCTTAATCATTGACAGGCCCGAAAAAGATGATCTTTATCTCAACTTCGGACATAGTCTTTGTTATAGCGGACTTGAGAGATTGAATGGTGTTATAGGGGTATGTTGATTGACCTCTCTCCTGGCCTATACATAATAGTCCAGTGAATTGAGGTCGGGTGAGCTAGGAGGCCATGTGTCTAGGAGAACATGGTCGTAGAAATTGACACGCATGGGTTGTTCTAGCCTTATGAAATATATGGTTTTTCGTTGCGTATTATGAGTATGCAAGGCCTCACAACCTTCTCCAAAACCACTGTGTAGGCAGCAGCATTGACTCTTAAGCACTGTTGCTGGAAACCTGGTATGCATTAAAGTTGGAACCTTGATTAGCACTCTGTATAACCATATCCCAATTTGGGGGATTACCTTTTGATCCTGGTCCAAGTTTTTCTCAAGAGAAAAAGCAAAGCATTGCAGCTTATTGATGTTTAATCAGGCAAAGCAAGCGCTTGGCACGGATCAAACGATTCTCTTTCAGCTTCATGATATGAACTGACCTCTCTTATCACATACGACTTGTAACGGATATGTTGATGCACAACCCTTCTGAGGGTGCATTCTGAAACCTTTGAATTCCTTTCCAAGGGCTATGATCGACTTTTTCTGGTTTTCTTGAAAGTTTTACTTTACTTTCTGCACAAATTTGGGGGTTCTCATAGTAATAAAACCCTTTGCATGTATTTTTCGCTTGCTGCTAATGTTGGATCCCTATTAGCAGCTTCCAGGACTTTTCTAATTTTAATAATGAAGGATTGGGCAACTTTCAGAAAGCGAGCAATCTTGGTATCATTATTCTGAGCTTTTATGGAAAAAATTACACTGTGCATTTTCATTTGCTTCCTCACTGTAATTTCATTCATTTTTAATCACTAATTATATAACGGGATTTTTGAAGATGGGCGAAAAAGGAATAATGTTTTTTTTCCTTAGTGGACAAATGATTTATGTTTTTTCATCAAAGTTATCATCATCATCATCATCACTAACTCTATAATTTAAGAAGGGGATCTTTTTGAGTATTTGAATAATAATTTCATCTTAGTTTGGTTATGATTTATGTTTTTTATCAAAGTTATTTCTAATAATTCTTTGATAATATCCAAAATCAAAATGGTGAAGTTCAGAAAATTTATTTTTGTAAATCTTCTATAACTCTATATTTTAGCAACGTGATATTTTGAAAAGGGGAAATTTAGTTTAGAGTTCCTTTTTAAAATTATTATAATTGGCGAAGTTCAGAAAACTTATAAAAATTAACCATGGCTGCTTTTTTTTAGATTTTAAATTTTAATCTTAGTATTGCATAGGGGGGAGTGGCGAAGCTATTGCCTGGTCTGAATATATATATTTTTTTAATAGAAGAAAGTTAGAGCCATTCAAAGTGATGTCCTTAAAATACTCACGCACCCCGTATATTGATCAGGTACCTTCTTATCTACGAGTGTATCGGCATATCATGCAATTTTTAAGTACGCATTATTATTATTATTATCAAATTCAATGATAACTACCCGTTGGAAGGCAACAACTAAAACGGCAGAACCTTAAACCCTACGGGGCTCAATGAGCCGCGCAACATCGATAAAAGTAGAAAACATAAAAACCAAAAGAGAAGAAAATCATTAACTCGCCTTTTAAATACATCACAATTATCCGAATTAACGACATCATTAGGCAGAGTTTTCCACAGACCGACGACGGCTCTAGAAAAGAACGATCGAGAGAACTGCGTCGTACTCACTCGAGCGACTGAAAAAGCCCGGTCATTCTGCCTTAACGAGTAGCGTGTATCACGAATCGGCCGTGATGAAGTGGATGATCAAGATCAGAGACAATTTTAAAGAAATGAGTAAAGACTCCAATGAGTTGACAATGGCTAAGGTTTGATTGTACATCGGGCAGCAAAAAACAAATCTGGTTGAAAGCTCTGTCCAAGAGCTTCAAATTGATATCCGATGCAGATAAGAAGATAGAATAACAATATTCGCAATTCCTAACCACTCTGTCTGTAATATAGATCTAGCGGCACTTACGCAACAAACCAACTTTTTGAGAAATTGAGAACGCAACAGTGTGCAAGTGCAGCTCAAAAGTTAGCTTGGGATCAAAAGTAACACAAAATAATTTGAGTGAAGAACAATTAGGGACCGTAACACAGTTGACAATGATGTCAGTGTGATGCGGCTGTAAGGTCCTTGATCAACCAATAACAAGGCTCTGGGATTTATTTGGATTAAGTTTCATACTCCAAGCATCACACCAGGCTAAAATCTCTTGATATCTAGAGTTAGCAATTCAGTGACTCGTTGTCTGTCCAAAAGGAAAGGAATTGCTGCATACAAAGTTGTATCGTCAGCATAAGCAACCATATTTAACTCAATCCCTAAAAACTGGGCTATAGTATAAATAATGAAGAGAAGCGGGCCCAGGATACTACCTTGGGAAACATTTAATTTAACAGACCTGTAGGAGCTAAAAGTACTACCAACCGACACACGCTGCTTCCTATTAGTCAAAAACTCGACCAGTATGCCGAGAAAATCATCACCAATACCAAGGGATCTAATTTTAAATACCAGCATCAAGAGAACTTTGAAGGTCATTGATGATAAAAAGAAGAGCATCAGAAGTACGAAGACTTTTCCGGAAACCAAACTGTTTTACCGGCACCAATTTATTATTATTCAGAAAATGAATCATGTGTTTGGCCGGCAAACGCTCAAATATTTTAGACAAAACCGGTGTAATGGAAATGGGTTTATACTCCTCCGGATGAATTGATGGTGAAGAGCCTTTGGGGATTGGAGTGACATTTGCAGAACGCCAGCATCCAGGAAAAGAACTCCGACGAATAAGTAATTTAAAAATAAAAGACAATTTTGGGGCCAATGATGGAGCAATTCTTTTAGAAAAAATGGGAAAAAACAATTAGTATCACACCCATCAAATGAATCAAGGCCATTCAAATAGAAAAGACGTTCCGATGACTTCAAAGCCATGGAGCGCAGCTTAATTTGATAAAAGCAAGATTAAGGTAAGTCCACTACCTCACTGCTCTGCTTTTTATTAAAAATTGAGGCAAGTAGATCAGCTTTCCCCTTAGAGTTATAGCATACAGAGTCGTCCGCACACGACAAGGGAGGAAGGCTAGAGTCAACCCCAAACAGGGATTATTTAAGAACAAACCACCAAGAGTGCGGCTGAGAGGTAGCAGTTGAAATATCTCTGAGATGATCAATATAGGCTCTTTAGTCTCCCTCTAAGTACGCTGTGCGTGTGACCTAGCTGCACGTAGTAGTTCCAAGATTCTTGCGAACACAAACAAGACCACTGTCAAAATATGGCCTACTTATTCCGCTGGGCTAATAGGATGTCGTACTGAACCAGGCGTTGTCGGTACGACGACTCCGAATAGTTTTACCTGGATCGTTCTCTTACTGATGGAAAGAATAATTTCATTAAGGTCAGTTACGTGACCCTCCGATCTATACAAATCGCCCCAACAAATATTGTACTAACCAGTGTTAATGCCAGGCCAGTTGGCACGGGATTACAAATAGACCACTCGAGTAATGGACTCATCTGGTGGTAAAAATTTGGTTTAAGTCTTAAAATTGAGTCCATAGTGATCACTGTTACCTGTAAATCAACAACGGCGGGAACATCCGTTAAACGGAGCTCCAGTTAATTTCCAGAAATGTGGTTCGGATCACGAACCAACTGCTCACATCCAGCAGGATTGCAGAAGTCTAAGGCAGCCCGGCACTTCTGGTTCGTCGCAGAAATGGAATTCAGCCATTGCTGGTGATGAGCATTAAAATCACTAAAACAGACAAAAGAGGCCTTAGATTCAGATTCCTTAAAACGATTTCATTTCTTCACTTAATGTGGTTAGCTGCGTCATGTTCTCAGCAGTAAAAGCACATGAAATGATGATTTAATATCCTAACAGTTTCTTCCAGGTTATTTAATAGGCGTTCCTCTTCATTCCTTATCAGTCCTATAGTCTCTCTAGTAGGCTTTCTACTATTAGCGTGGGCATAAAAATGCTTGGGCTTTTGTAAGAATTATCGGCTATATCTATTTCATAGTCATTCTTCGCCTTTTTCATGGCTCACTTTACCAGCCTTCTATATATAATATAATCGCTCGATTTAACTCTGTAACCTGGATTTTTATTTATTATACAGCGTCAATTTCGCTCCTGTATCCAGCTTGTAATTTCCCTGGCAATCCAAGAAGCTCTCTTAGATTTGCTACGGTTTCTATGCACTCGTTTGACTAATTCAGAATATACAGTTAAAACAACTCGTTCTACCTCCAAATACATATCTTATTCGTCTGTACTTAAAAAGGAGTTATCCCAATGATAGGTCAGTATACGATCACGAAACAAATTTAAGTTACATTTTCCGAACAACGGAACAAGGGAAGAAGTTTGAAGCTGACATTTACGGTTACGCTTGACTTTATATCGAAACTAATCGTGTTACAATCGCTATTTCCAATGCCTCCACAACTAGAAATTTTTGCACTGAATTTCTATCCGTGGTTAGAACTAAACCAAGTATGTATATGTTAACCTCTAGTTGGCTCCTCGACCTTTTGAAAAGATAGTCATCCTAGATAAAGTTCAGAGAGAGAGAGAGAAATAAGCGAGACTAAATGAGAAAGAATGGTTGAAAGAATATATATATATATATATATATATATATATATATATATATATATATATATATATATATATGGAGAGAGAATATTCGGCAGATGGGGAAGGATGCCTCGGTTCCAGTTACTCCGTAAAAGCACTGATAATTTATCATTATTACACACCATTACAAACTATTTAGGGGCGTGGAGCACAAGTTACTCCCAGTGATGCTGCCGAATTTATTTGCTCCTCTCCTCCACACCATACGCAAACACTATGCAGATTCTTGCTGAATCCTTCTTCTTTCATACACACCTTTTCTGTTTCAAACCTACAGAGAAAAAGTGTCCCTTTATAAGATAAAGGACAAATCCAGGTTCTTCGAGGTGGAAAATTGGAGGCCAAAGTCTCTTCTTCGCTATATATTTATTTCTTCATCTTCTTTCTTTCTTTCTCTCTCTCACTGATTCACTTTCAAACAAAGTCCCTCTCGCATGCCAAACCATTCTTCTTTGAGTGGGAATGTAGCAGTGAGTAAGAAGAATTACAAGCCAAAGAAACCTGCACGAGTCCTCCTCGAGTCTCACAAGAACAGTTTAAATGCAAATAAGGATTCGAGGATTGTAATGTGTTTAGCAAAGGCCAATCTGCTTCTGTGACAGGACAAATGAGAGTATATTTGGCAAAGGTCCGGTAATTTAATAGTTTACTTAACATAAATGTGATCATTAATATAATAGGATAAGAGGGAAATTGATTCTCACAACAATTAAAATTGCAGCAAATAACTTCTCGTCGGTGTGAGGAATACAGTAAATTTGCACCTAATAACAGTGGGGCAGAAATGAATCGCATGACTCGCATTGAACTCTCATAAGCAATGACTTATCATTTAATGCCATGGTTTATGAAATTTCGATCACAAGCGAAAGTTCTTGTCGTTCATGAAAGAGGCACTGCTACTTCCCTATGCGAAATTAGACTGAGGTTAAAAGTAGAGAGAAGTCAAACGATTAGTGATTTGAGATTCTGAATAAGGGAGGTACGTAGAAGGAGAGGAACTCTCACCAGCCTAGTGACACGGACACAAATTTTCGACGGCGTCGCTCTTGCCAGCTATTGTCATTCGGATTTTCATGTGTATTTCATTATCCGGTCCGAGGATCTCGTCAAAGAGGCGAGAGACGGAGGAGTCGGCCTCCGTAGAAAGAACAGGGAAGAGTTGGAGGGTCTTCCTTGCTGAGGCTGGGAGGGGACAGACAGTTGAAGATCGGACCGATACTCACCGTGAGGTCGTCAGAGGAGGGAGGCAAATTCAAGCCAAGACGAGGAAATTAACAGCACCTTGTTTAAGGAAGATGCAGAATGAGATGCCCTTGTTGGTCTTTGTTTCTTAGTTTCAGGGAACAACGACAATAATATATGTTAGTGACCACTCTTTCTCCAACCCCCCCCGCGCGTAACGAGGGATGTCACAGTATTTGAGTCGTGGTTAGGTGAGGTTAACTAAGCTCTTAGATCAGGTTAATTTAGGGTTGGGGTAATGTTAGGATGTAATTAAGTTTAGGATATTGTTGGATTCAGGTTAGGTTAACTATGTCTAAGATAGGGCTAGGATAAGGTTAGGTTAGGGTAGGGTAGGGTAGGTTAGGTTAGGTTAGGATAAGTTTGGTTAGATTTTGTAAGGTTAAGTTAAGTTTACTTATGTTAGGTTAAGCTAGGTTAGGTTAGGCCAGGTTACGTTATGTTAAGTTAGGTTAGGTTAAGTTAGGTTACGTCGGGTTAAATGAGTCTATATATCTATATTTACCCGAAATAATTAATTCCCTTATTTAAAAGCTGAACCGGATTCATCTCTGATGGATCTCTCGTGTATTTACATCTTTACACCTTCAGAGACGTCACCTCATATGGTATCAGGTGTAACATGAGCAACAATGCTGCTGCTGACATCTGGAGGTTTATGTCCCTTCCCGGCCTCAATACCTTCAGAAAAATCTACGACTATATATTCTTCCACATACTTCACTTCCTCCATCTTTTCTAATCTCTCCTCACAAAAATTTTGCGGGTTACGTCCTCATTGCTATTGCGCTTTAAATTCGAAAAGGAGAATTCTTTCATGCCGATTTAGGTGTATCTCTTCTTTTAAAATAAAACAAAAATATTTGGAAAATATGTAAAATAGATTAGTGTCGGAATAAAGGGGAGTAAAAAAATGGCGGTGTATAACTCAAGCAGCCAAGTGAGGAGACTACTATGTGCACTAGAGGATTGATGCATAGCTCTCCTGAAGATTCTTCCTTGTCGAAGTGTAGAGAAGATCCTTGGTCAGTTGATAAGATGAGGAAGAGGGTGTACGTGATGTGAAAGAGTGGCAAACACTTCGATGCGAATGTTAAGAAGGGATCGAGTATAGAAGGAAGTTAAGTCACATTTGAAATTATTAGTGACCGGATGGGAGTCCTAATTCGTGTTTCTATATATTCTAGGACTCTTGGGTATTGTACACTGTGACCCAACCTGATCGAAGACCTAATTTAACTTGACTTAACGTAAACTAACCTAACTTAATCTGAACTTAGGTGATCAAATTTTCAACCGGACCTAACCTGGTGTAACTTAACATAAACTAACCTAACTCGACACGAATTAACCTAAAACCTAAGAAAAAACCTAAATTGACCTGAAAATAAAGAACTGACTTGAATTAAATTAATACCTAATTTAACCAAACCTGGCATGATCTAAACTAAATCCTAATTTAATCCAATCCTACCCAACTTGGTCTAACTTAACTTAACCCGACCTAACCTGCACTAACCTAACATATGATATTATTTAACACAGCTTAACATGGCATAACGTAACATAAACTAAAATTGCACCGTCTGAACTAAAACCTAATTTAACCTGACCTGACCTAACTTAACCTGACCTCGTATGATCTAAACTAAGCTTAACTTGACCTCGCATCGTCTAAACTACAACCTAATTTAGATCATACGAGGTCATACGAGATCATACGACCTAACCTAACTTAAGTTGACCTCACACGATCTAAACTAAGACTTAATTTAAGCCAACTTGACCTAACTTAACCAGACTGCATGGTAAAAAATAAGACCTAATTTAACCCGACCTGACCTAAATTAACTTGACCTCGCATGATCTAAACTAAGATTTAATTTAAGCCCATTGACCTAACTTAATCCCCTGCATGATAAAAAATAGGACCTGATTTAACCCGACCTGACCTAAATTAACTTAACCTCGCATGATCTAAACTAAGACCTTTTTTAATCAGACTTGACCTAACTGAAACTGACCTCGCATGATCTAAACTAAGACCTTTTTTAATCGGACTTGACCTAACTGAAACTGACCTCGCATGATCTAAACTAAGACTTCATTAAATCCAACCTCACCTAGCATAACCTAAACTTGCATGACCTAAAATAAGACCTAATTTAACCCGACTTAACCTAACTTTACTTGACCTCGAGCCTGGCCTGACTGAAACAATTTAAACCAACCTAAATTAACTTAATCTAACCTTACTGAAGATATGATTTAACCCGATTAAACTTCACTATACCAAACTTAAACTAACAACCTAACCTAACACCTGACCGAAGATCTAATTTAACTCTACCTAACCTAACAAACCTAACCTCAAATTTCCTTGTGGCGTTCATTTGGCCCTGTTCCTTCGCCAGATTTCAAAGGCACTGGCGTGCCATTAACGCTCTAAGAACTATAATGGGATGAAGGGATGAAATGTGAAGATGGAGGTACTGAAAGCCGCGGGTTCCACACGAAGCTGTGTGTTCTGGAAGCGTGGTGGTGTGCCTTTGACTGGTACTGCTGTAGTGGGAAAAGGGCAGGGGTGGAGATGGTACCAAGGTTACTAGGCACTCTTAAAAATGGCATAAACAAGATAGCGGGATGATGTAACCAGATTGATTGCCTCTGTCAGTCAACTTTGCTTGTTGTAGCGGGTAGAGTACTATTCGCTTTTAAACACAGAGAGCTTCGTCTTGTATTATTATGGCAGGAAATGTTTTGTGGTCTGTTAATCAGTCATCCCTAGAAAAGAGCCTTTATTAAATTATGACAATTATTATTAAATTTTATTATTATTAATGATATTATTATTATTATTGCAGCAACAGATCTTGCCACCAAGGCGTGATTTCGTCCTATTATATTTTTGAAGGTGTCTTTTCCTATTTAGAGAGGCCACAATTTCCCTATTTGAAAGTGGAGGGGGCTGTGCCCCCCGAAAAACCCCCGGAGTACTTAGAATTGCGAATATGAACCATCACCACACTTAATTTTCTGGCACCATGCCAAAAGATATTCCATCGTGCATCCACTCACATACCTACATGCACTAACCTAAAATATCTTACTGCACACCCTTTACCCTTTCCCTCAAACTTTTTCAACTTGCACACACTCACACACATACAATCGGGAATAACTTACTATAATGCCTCTTTGCCCCTCACACACACATACTCATAACTCAAATATATCTTTCTATACTTCCTTTTTTCTTTCCCACTCGCCCACATCCCTAACTCATACCCTCACATAACTCCGAAATACTCCCCCAAACCTCCTTCCTCCTCCTCCCACCACACATTTCTGTCATCCTTCCCTACAATGCACAAAAGAAGAGCGTATATATAATAGTAATCTAATATACACTCGCTCATTCTTGCGCATACACTTTTTGTCGCCTAAATTTTCTTGTTTTTAAGAAATGAAAGACATGCTTCCACACACCCGCACACCCACACACGGCGTACTGAAAGAAATTCTCTTTTATTTAATTTCACCATTTCAGAATCATCTCTTCTTTGCAACTTTATTTACTTGCAGGCGCTGAATATATTTAGCATATTCTATTATATTCATACACATATAAATCCACTCATGCATACATTAATACATACACCCTGCGGTCTTGTACACGTCGCCTAATTTGAATTCTTCATTAAAACACATCCGTCTGCACTCAGGGCGCCAATGGGCTGGCTTATGTATACTAAGGAGGGAGGGGGGGATGTAATGTTTAGAGGTGTAAGTGAAGGTGGAGAAAAGGCAGAAGCGAGGAAGTATTGATATAATCGGAGGAATACTCTGGTGAGAAGATCTTCTTACTTGTATATATATATATATATATATATATATATATATATATATGTGTGTGTGTGTGTGTGTGTGTGGTGGCGATGTTCTCGATGGTTGTCGCTACGAAAAGAATGTGTGTATGTTATGAGAGTACAGATATTTATGCAAGGATACTAATAATAAAAATTGCCTACAGGAAATAAAAATAAGTTCGATTCCATGAGCTTTTTTTTTAATCTACAAAGGTTGGCATACATAGTTGGATGTTAGAATGTTGTGAAAGATGCTAGATAATTGAGGGAATAATATGTATAATGTACGAATTGATAAATAGATTAGCTTGTCAAAGAATCAATGTTTTGAATATGATGCATAAAAGATTTTTCCAGAATACTGCAAACCGCTCCTATACTAAGGTATGATTGTTTACAAAGTTTTGTGTGATTAAAAAACGCACATGTTGTAATTATGAGGTTTCTATAACAACGGAAATTCGGTTGATTTATTATTTAATATATAACGCTATGCCTAGCCTATGAAGTTTCTATGACTACGGAAATTTGGTCGGTTAATTATAATTTAATATATAACGCTTGTGTAGCCTATGAAGTTTCTATGACTACGAAAATTCCGTCGATTCATTTAATAAAAGCATAGCCTATGAAATTTACATTGCATAAATGGGCTTTTAACCAGTGAGATTAAATTTTGTTTACATGAATTAATTTTATTTATCGGATAAAACTTTATATACAATCTTGAATAAACTATTTCAAAGAAGCACTGGTAATATAGTAATTTGAAGCTTTAAATTTTAGCACCTATGATCAGTGATAGCAGAGAGAAAGATTAATTCTACTTTATGAGAAACAACGACCAGACGTGGCTAGTGTCACCAAGGCAACGATAATTGATCTTACGTATTGCAGTTCTTCCTCATCCTCTCCTCCTTTCCCCATCAGATTATCGTTTATTTCGGTCAGTGCCAAATAAACTAAATGGAAAAAACGGTAGTACCATATGAAGAAGATTGATATTGATATTTAATGTATATATTTTATCAAAACCATCTGATTTGTTAATAATAATGTTAACCACTGTTGTGATTAGAGTACATATTTTAGGAGGTTTTATTTTCGTCTTAATTGGCAACTTAATATTTCATGGGAGTTCTAAAATGGATGAGAAACACTAAAGGTTTCCAAAATGATCCGAACCACAGAGGACACAAATTTCGATTGGAATATAACAATTATATTATCAGTGGAAATATTTATAGATGTTATAAGTCACTAATATGATACTTCGACATCTGCCACAGGAACGAACCAAATGTTGACACTCGTGCACAATCATCTTGCTCCATTTATCTTGAACAATTTCCCCAAGACTTCATGAACTGTTTCTTGGCTTTAGACCTCACTCCAATTGTCTTCCGAACATTTTCAATGGGATTTAGGCCCAGAGTCTATGATGGCCTGTTCATAAAATTGATGTCCTCGTCGTCCAAGAAGCTCTTCACCGATTTAGCCGTGTCGTGAGAAGCGTTTGTAGGTCACACATGTATTTGTAGGGCACACATGTATTCACCTGAAGGGTGTTAATGTAGATACCCTACACAACGGAACCCGATGGCTTGGATAGAAAGCGAGTCTGGAATTTCGAGGTAAAGGCCCGATTTTCTCACTGTAATAAAGTGGTAGCTTCCGTATCTGGGCTCAAGTCAAACGGGCGCCAGCGAATAAACATTGGAAAACTGAGAATGTCTGGAGGTAATAAAAGGGCGTGTGATGAAGCATTTCACCATTCTGTAACAAAGATATACAGAACTTAAACAAATGTATGTCTTATGATAAAGCTCCGCCTTCTAGAAATATTGACCAATAACGAGGTACGGCAGTTTAGCCGCCATCCAATAAAAATTAAATAAGGGATTAATTTAAACCAATCAGGAGGCGAGCTAAGGAAATGAGCAGCCAATCACGTGCGCCAACGTCATTTGTAGGCGGGGCGTAAGGCTTACTTGATGGACGTTATCTCCCTTATAAACGGGTTTAGAGATGCTAGATAGAGCATTCATTATTAGTAATTCATTATTGTTACGCGTTCATTAATTCAATAACTCGATTGTTATAATCGTCCTGTCGCTCTACCATTTTCCCGCATTACTTCGTCGTTAAGTCGAATCTTGGAATTGTATTCGGAGTATTTCTTATTTGGTGCAAGGTGAAATAAATAGACAGAGACTTGTTTACAACTATAAATAGATTCTTTTATTCATCTCAGCTGGTACCATCTTCTCGGATCAAGTACAAAGCCACCTAAAGGGATATTTCCGTTGCGCATTCAATTAACTTGTTACCATTATCGGTGGCAAGTGTTATCCCTATCCTACGATGCTCATCCCTTTGAGTGGCAACGTTACCACTAACCGGGCAACCAAACCCCTTATTGGTAAGAAGAATTACCACTCGAAGGGCAAGCCCTAGATACGGGGGGGGGGGCAACATTACAATAACAGAAAATACAAAGCTCCCTCCCCCTACGTTAACCTGCAGTGAAATTACATGTTGAACTTCGTACGCTCACAGGTGGGGTAAAGCATGCTGTCCATAAGAACACAAGTGATCCAGTGCTTTCTCTTGAAGTCAAGCACCAACCATGACGCTTCCTCTGTCAAAATTCAGATTCCTTTTGGTGCAATTGAAAGACAATCTTTCGTATACTCTGCGAAGAACAAACCTCCTACCATCGGATCCAAAAAATTGAACATAGATTCGTCAAGGAAGTAGACTTGGGCCCATTGGTCATCCGTCCATGCAAGTTGCTCAGCGGCAAATGTAGGGGGAGCCTTCTTGTTTGTCGTGGAATGGCGAGACTCTCTCTCTCGCTATATATATATATATATATATATATATATATATATATATATATATATATATATATATATATATATATATATATATATACGTAGGTACATTTGGGCGCTTGGGGCCGAAATAGGTTGAAGACCGTTAGTGAAAGGGAAAATTGCTATGATATGAGTCTAGTGGGGATAGTTTATTATTAACTTTCCGGGGTCCTTTTGAACAAATATATCAGAGTGCAAGTTAGCTAAAGATTAACAGGTAGGCGGTACGCGCTGGGGTTGCAAAAGAAAGGCAATGACAAAAATATATCTTTACTAACAACAAAATGATATTTAGATTTACACAAAAATTGGGTTTAAAGGGAATGGTCGCGCATACTGAGTTAAAGGTTTACACGAGATACAGGTAGGTTAATTTAGGGATCAAAGAGGTCAGATACAGTTTGGTTATTTAAAGGGAGATTTTAAACCGGGGAGGGGGGGGGGGGGTCACATAAATAATGGAGCAATGGGGTAAGCCAGATACAAAATCAATCTGCAGTCAGCAACGGTTACGATTACCTTACGTGCTTGTTGCCGAAGAGGGGCCAGTTGGAGTACGATGAATGCGACGGAAGAAGTCAAGTCACTCTTGCTTCAGAAGAGAGAGCACTTGTCTAGCCTTTGAAGTCAGGAATCTTCGTCAGGTACTTGCCGATTGGCTATGGCAGAGTCCACGGATCGATTTACCCTTCAACTCGAATCGAAATTGCCGTTAGCGGAAGGAGGGGAGCGTCCTTCAGCTCATTCGCAGGAGTAGGTGGAAGTCTAACAATGCTACTCTCTAAAGTCAGTCGAAGCGTTACATAGGCGCCTCGTGAGGTACCTCCAGAAGCACGCGTGAATTTAGGGAAAGGTCGGCGATTCCTTCGGGGAAAGGGGAAATCGTGATAACGTTGTTTGGAATGTCCAACCGATTTCAATCTTCGAGCGGAAAGTCAAAACGCTTGCGGAGAGATGGTCGTGGAAGACGATGACATTGGTCTCTAGGTAAATACATCTGGGGCGCGTGATAACTCCGTCGGCCACCTCCTTGCCCAGGTTCAGCCATGCTTTTACAGCTCCAAGCGGTGATCTTAGAATCCACGTGGGTACATAAGAGGGCCGTGGTCGCCATTTGACCTCATTCTGGTACATCCCTCCCATCCAAAAAGATGGCACTTTCGGAGTTGGGGGAGAAAGGTAACAACCCCTGAGACGGATGAATTGAGGACTCGTAGTCTTTCACGCGAGTAGTCACGGGGTAAGCAGAAAAGAAAAAAAACAAACGAAATTCCTTACCTGACGTCGAGCAGGTGTACAAGCTAATTCTACCTGACTGCATGTACATATGAACGGAAAAGGAAATGAATTATTGCCAACCATAAGAGCATTAAGGGAGACATAATTAAAAAAATGAAAATAATGTTTATACACTAAGCTATACAAAGCAAAAAAAAAAAAGAATGAAATGGATCTTCAATGATACCTTTTACATATATGGCAGAAGGATTACGGTGGTACATATACACATATTCTGGAGCCGGACCAGGCTTCTAAATACTAATTTCATATATACAAGGGCAATGTGCATCATAGACGTACACATATAGAAAAATAAGGACATAAACATAAATAATTGAATATAAGCTAATCTCTAGCTGGCGGTTATAATAAATACAAGGTGGACAAATCCATATGGAGCAATTACAATTAAAATTTAGCTGGTGTAGAGCTCGCTAGTAAATTTTGCTTTTTCGAACAAGTGAAGGTTTTGGTCAATTAAATGAATCGGTTCAGCATCGAAAACGGTAACTAAATTTAAATTGCGAAAATCTACATACATGCGGTAAGAGTTATTTGGTTTCCGTACCAGAACTATTGTGGAACAATAATTTGACGTGGAGGGTTCAAGGATATGGGGGTTGAGCAGATTGTTAAACCTCGGCGTTAAAGGAAATTTCTTAGATAAATTGGAAGGGGGTAAGATCTTGAACGAACGGGTTTCGATATGATTCGTCTCTTCTGAAGGGGGGGCTGGTTTAACACGCCCTTTTCCCTTGGCTTTCTGGCTGATGTCACATGATTGGCAGTATTCCGAAATGTAAACTGCAGCACCAGGCCAGTAAAAATACAGGGAAATCCTCTGACTAATTTTATCGTGGCTGAAGTGGCCAGAAAACACACTATCGTGGGCATTTTTTTAAGACCAGAGTGACATGCGAACAGGGAACACAGAGGGCGTGAGTCTCGGGGTTGGCGCCATCCGAGCAAGCGCGATATAACGAACCTTCTTTCACGATATAAGAGGCTGTCTTCTTACCGCGGACCGAATCCTGCTTGAGGTTCTGAGATTGTTCCTACAAGGGAAGGAGATTTGGGCACTCCTTCTGTCTTTAAGCGAATTCTCCGCTCATAACGTCGCTGATATTTAAATCTAAGGGAGTTTCAATGGCATTAGGCGTCTGGCATACCTTCTTTGCCTGGGATTTCGTGATAACGGGCTGAACCAGAGAATTAGACGAGACTTGGAGGCACTGTCCTACCAAAATGGAACAGAATTGGATAGGGGCTGACATGACTTCAGCCCATCCGGAAAAGTACTGACACTCGAGGTAACAGTTTACAATGAGAAAGCGGTTTGCGCGTCCCAAGTAGTCGCTGACTACCCCAAACTTTTTGTGGTCGGGAACCACTTGGGGGAGAAGTTCATTCGATACCATGATACAAGAACACCCGGTATCGCGGACGATGATGGAGAATCGGCACCCATTAACGCTTCCGTTTTCAAATTTAAGACTTCCGGGAGAACTCTTGTCGAAGAGGAAATTTACATGGTGTCTGAGGCACTGAGGGACGAGATTGGCTCCGGGGTTTCTGGTCGCGATGGAGGGGAAGAGGAAGCAGCATTCATGTGGTGGACTTGGCGAATGAGATTACCACGGAGTTGTGAATTTTGGGGGCAATTTGGGCGCGAGTGGCCTTCGATACCGCACGCAAAACATATGATTGGCCTACGGGATAAAGTTGACGCCGGAGGATTAGATATGAGGGGCTTGACGTCAAGGGGTTCCGATGGAAAGAACCTTCTGGGCTTAAAGGGGCCCGTAACCTTGGCGAATTCTAGGGGGTTCTTAGGAGGGATCCGTGAGTTATTAAATTTATTCTTGGGGGATGAAGGGGGAGGCTTTTTATTTTCCTTCGGGTATAAGTTGTGATTCACCGTATAGATATCTGCTTCTTCTATGCACTCTTTGAAGGAGTTGCACCGATGATACTTCACAAAGGAGCGGATCTCTAGTGTTAGTGATGCCAGCAACTGATCCCGTAGAACAAAATCTACCAGGGACTCATAATCGTAGGCACTTTCGATGCGTCTAAACAAAAATTGAAATTACGGGAAAGAGTATATCTAAAATGACGGAAGGTCATATTTGGTTGGATGCGGGCGTGGGGAAATTTAGTGCGGTAGAAGTCAGTCGTCATATTATACGCCGCGAGAAGTTCGGATTTGAGGGAGGAGTAATCTACCGTAATTTCCGAGGGGAGCGATACGCATAGGTTTCGGAGCAGCGAGCCAAGAAGGGAAAGGAGCTTAGCGACACCGTCATTTTCTATGTACCAATGATTAACTTCAAAGATTTTCTCGTAGTGAGTGAGGCGGATGGAGAGGTTCCTACACGGGAATTTACTGAAAGGGTTTCAAGTCGATCACGATTCGATTCCAGTTCATAAGGGCGAATTCACTGGCGTTCTTCGCTCTCTCTCTTATTTCTTTTTGAACAGCTAATTCTCTAATCTCTTTTTGTTTAGCTATCTTTTCTCTCTCTTTCCTGTACATAAGTGACAAGGTCTTTGGCACTTAAACTCTAGGATTCTCCTTGGAGTTTAAATCTCTCGAACGACGACATTTTGTTCGTAACAACTGGGCGTAGGTTGTCCGAAAGAAAGGGTTTAATGGACCGTCGGCACGAGACGGATGAGACTTGACTCACAAATTACTGACACACGGACGGTTATATGTTTGTTTAAACGCGGAAGCTTTGTTATCCAAATAATAACGCTAATATAATACACGATTAAATAAGTAAATAAGGAAAAAACAATTGAGTCTTTGTGAGATGAGAAGGGCTCAAACTCTACTAATCTGTGGAAGATTAAAGTGACCGTGGGAGAAATTCTCTCGCGTAACAAAATTTTTCTATTAAAGGTTTTCGGTCCAAACACACATACAAACACTAAGCGATAAATAAATATGGCAGGGTTGTTTCCTGTTTTGTTTTGTCTTTGCAAATCAAACGGTACTCAGCTTTGACAATTATAATAAAGTTAAAGGGTTGCCTTTAAAATATCTCTCAAAAGACCCTTAAAGACCTTGACATACCCGATCACCAGATTTTATAATAGAGTAAAGTATATATAAGTATATGTCGTGAAATGGCCAGACTTTCTCTCTCTCTCTCTCTCTCTCTCTATATATATATATATATATATATATATATATATATATATATATATAAATATATATATATATATTATGTAGGTACTTTGGGGCTTGGGGCCGAAATTGGTTGAAGCCCGTTAGTGAAAGGGAAAATTGTTATGAGTCCAGTGGGGATGGTTTATTATTAACTTTGCGGGGTCCATTTAAACAAATATTTCAGAGTGCAAGTTGGCCAAAGATTAACAAGTAGCTGGTACGCGCGAGGGTTGCAAAAGAAAGACAATGAAGAAAATATATCTTTACTAACAACAAAATGATATTTATATTTACACAAAAATTGGGTTTAAAGGGAATGGTCGCGCAGACGGGGTTAAAGGTCCACACTAGATAAAGGTAGGTTACTTAAGGAATTATATAGGTCAGATTCAATTTGGTGATTTAAAGGGTGATTTTAAACTGGGGGGGGGGTAACACAAATAATGGAGTAATGGGGTAAGCCAGATTCAAGATCAATCTGCAGGCGACAACGGTTATGATTACCTTACGTACTTGTTGCTGAAAAGGGGCCAGTTGGGGTACGATGAATGCGACGGAAGAAGTCAAGTTACCTCTTGCTTCAGACGAGGGAGCACTTTTAGAGCCGTCAGAGTCGGGAATCCTCGTCAGGTACTTGCCGATTGACTATGGCAGAGTTCACGGAAGGGAATACTTGCCGATTGACTATGGCAGAGTTCACGGATTGATTTACCCTTCAACTAGAATCGAAATCGCCGCTGGCGGAAGGGATGGGGGGCGTCCTTCAGCTCGTTTGCAGGAGTAGGTGGAAGTCTAACAGTGTTGATCTCTAAAATCAGTTGAAGCGTCATATAGGCGCCTGGTAAGGTGGCTCTAGACGCGCGCGCGAATTAGAGAAAAATTCGGTGACGCCTTCGGGGGTAGGGGGCATCGTGATAACGTTGCAGAAAGCAGAAAGCCAGAATGCTTGCGGAGAGGATGACATCGGTCCCTAGGCAAATACAGCTGGGGCGTGTGATAAAGGCGTGTGCCGCCTCCTTGCCCAGGTTAAGCCATGCTTTCACAGCTCCAAGCGGTGATATCAGGATCCACGTGGGCACAGAAGGGCACGTGGTCGCCATTTGACCTCATTCTGCTATATTGCTATTTGAACTGATCAATGGCTTGATTGTCAGTGTATGAACGTGAAAATTGTCTTCCTCTAGCAGATGTGATATACGGTGCGTCGAAACATTGATGACAAAATCTTAATAATCTCTCGAGAAATTGTTTCAGCTGTCTTGAAACCGTCCTTCTTTACAATTAGAGTTTATGACTCTGTTTTTGCTGTTGAGCTCTTCTTTTGCTTATGGGTTGAATAATCAGGCTTCCATATATCTTTTTTTCATAAGTTGACAGAAGATTATGGACTACAATTTTGGAGCGCTTAACAGCCTCTGCAATGGCTCCAAATGAAATACAATATTGGTTGCACAGCTTTACGATCTGTTCGCGGACAGAACGTGACAAATTTCGTAGAGATGTTACCTAGATGACAGCTGCCGAGGTAGACGGGATTAAACTTAAATTAGTTGATATGCAAACAGTGCTGGTCTTATCTACCAGAAACATAAGTGTTCGGATAATTTTAAACAATTTATTTTTATAGTAAATTGCTTATCGGCCGATAACTTTCTTTTTATTCATCCAAATTTGCATAAAATTTACCGATTGTTTGTTTATACCTCTAGGTTAACGTACACCAATTTTGGAAACCTTGAATTTTCTCTGCCAAATGTTCTAGGAGAAGATGTGATAGAACTAAAAGCGTTCTGATCCTATCGAATGGTATTGTAGCTTCGATAGAATCGCAATTAACCCCAAGCAACGCTCGGTATCTTGCTACCAAAATGAATGAAATTGAGAGATAGATAAAATGACTAAAGTTGAATAAAAGACAGAAAAATGTGAGAAAGTTGTGAGATAAACTAATTCAAGAAAATAAATTGATCGTTTCAGGACGATTGAAGTTTAATTTTAATATTTGTTCTACATCTTAGCGGCGTTAGTTTAATTGGGCTTATAATTACTACCGATGTTTTTTAAATAAGAGAAACAAAAAGAAAAAATTTCAATGTAAAATGCAAAGTAAAAGTTATATTAATTAAAAGTTGAACGTTTAAATGTATAAAGTTAAAAAAGGTGGAACAGAATTCCGACAACGGAATGAGAGTAAATTAGTTGAATATCGTGTACCATATGTGGCCCAAATCATAGTTGCATAAGAATGAGGGAAAGCCATTGCGTATACAATTGTGTAGTTGCATAGTAATGAGAGAAAGCCATTGTGTATACAATTGTTTAGCTGCATATAAAGGAGAGAAAGCCATTGTGTATACAATTGTGTAGTTGCATAATTATGAGGAAAAGCCATTGTGTATACAATTGTGTTGTTGCATATGAATGAGAGAAAGCCATTGTGTACACAATTGTGTAGTTGCATAGGAATGAGAGAAAGCCATTGTGTATACAATTGGGTAGTTGCATAATTATAAGGGAAAGCCATTGTGTATACAATTGTGTAGTTGCATAGGAATGAGAGAAAACCATTGTGTATACAATTGTGTTGTTGCATATGAATGAGAGAAAGCCATTGTGTACACAATTGTGTAGTTGCATAGGAATGAGAGAAAACCATTGTGTATACAATTGTGTTGTTGCATATGAATGAGAGAAAGCCATTGTGTACACAATTGTGTAGTTGCATAGGAATGAGAGAAAGCCATTGTGTATACAATTGGGTAGTTGCATAGGAATGAGAGAAAGCCATTGTGTATACAATTGTGTAGTTGCATAATTATGAGGGAAAGCGATTGTGTATACAATTGTGTAGTTGCATAATTATGAGGGAAAGCCGTTTGTATACAATTGTGTAGTTGCATAGTAATGAGGGAAAGCCATTGTGTATACAATTGTTTAGCTGCATATAAAGGAGAGAAAGCCATTGTGTATACAATTGTGTAGTTGCATAGGAATGAGAGAAAACCATTGTGTATACAATTGTGTTGTTGCATATGAATGAGAGAAAGCCATTGTGTACACAATTGTGTAGTTTCATAGGAATGAGAGAAAGCCATTGTGTATACAATTGTGTAGTTGCATAGAAATGAGAGAAAGCCATTGTGTATACAAATATGTGAATAATTTCTTTATATTTTAAAATTTAAGTTCGTCAACTTACAATACAGTGTAAGAGAATCATTTGAAACCGCCGTTGTAACATTTGTGCTCCACTTGTGAACGTGTTATATTTTTTTCAAATATCAAAGCGAACACTAACGAAGGCATCTGCCTTAGAAAATTTTCAAGCATTGATCTTTAAAGAAAGACTTCAATGTAAAGGAAGTAAAAATATGTAGAATATATAAAGACTTATTTCCTCCTGTAAGTGTTGGGGCCAGATAGGCATGAAGACTGAGGGAATTGGATCGGGAGAGTAACAAGGAAAGTAAGTAACCTAGGAGACCTTACGGTCCATTCAAAGAGGGTACCTTTGGACTAGCAATTGAGCGGGCACATGGCTGCTCAATTGTTTTGCGTCCATAAACGGCCACTTTTCAAGACTTTGTCTAGTCTTGACTTGAACTGGTCAACAGATTCTCTGTTGACAACTTCCACTGGAAGTGCGTTCCACTTACCGCAGATACTGTAGGTGAAAAAGTTTCCACACAGATTGCGGTTGTAACGCTTCAGTTCAAGTTTGAAGCCGTGATTGCGCGTTCTGTTCTCACTCAGTGTGAAAATATCCCGGTAGTCAACATTGTCGAACCCTCGAAGTATTTTGAAGACTTCGATGAGCTGACCACGCAGTCTACGGGTTTCCAGTGAGAACAGATCTAACTCCCTTAGTCTATCCTCATAACTTTTATGTCGGATAGAGGGAATCAGCTTGGTTGCCCTGGCTTGTACGCGTTCCAATCTCGCGATGTCCTTTCGCAATGAAGGACTCCAAAATTGTACGGCATACTCCAGGTGCGGTCGGACAAGTGAGTTGTACAGGCACAGTACAATCTCCTGGTTCCGATAACCAAACTGGCGCTTAATATAGCCTAGCATCCTTTGGGCCTTTTTCTCCGCCTCAATGCACTGTTTCGAGAACTTGAGGTCACTAGTGATTGTTACACCCAAGTCCTTCTCAGTGTCGGTGGATTCCATAGCAGTGCCCTTAAGGATATACTGAGATTGGGGGTTTCTGTGGCCGATATGCATCACTTTGCATTTTCCCACGTTAAAAGGCATTTGCCACGTGTCCGACCACTCCCCAATCTTCCCAAGATCTTCCTGCAGGCGGGCAGTATTTCCATCCTTTGCAACGTTCATACCAAGCTTGGTATCGTCGGCAAATTTGGAAATCTTCGCAACCATGTCACCGTCCATGTCGTTGACGTAGATGATGAATAGTAGTGGTCCCAGGACAGAACCTTGAGGCACCCCGCTAGTAACGGGCACCCACTCAGAAAACTGTCCATTTACCACCACCCGTTGCCGTCTGCCACTTAGCCAGTTCTCGATCCAGCCGGCTACCTTTCCGTCTATGCCAAGCGCTCGCACTTTCCGGAGAAGGCGGCGGTGTGGTACCTTATCAAAGGCTTTCTGAAAGTCTAGGTAGACCACATCCACCGCCTTGTCCCGATCGTGCTCACTGAAAACGAAGTGGAAGAATTCCACAAGGTTCGTCAGGCATGACCGTTGCCTTCGGAAGCCGTGCTGGGAACTCCTCAGTAGCAGGTTTGACTCTAAATACGACGTCACTTTGTCCACCATGATGCTTTCCATGAGTTTACCGACTATCGAAGTCAGACTGATAGGTCGGTAGTTCGACGGTTGGTTACGGTCTCCTTTCTTGAAGATAGGAGTCACCTCCGCCTCACGCCAGTCTCTAGGAACGCATCCGGTCCGGATTGACATGTTAAAGATAGCGCACAGATGTCGTGATACTTCATCGCACACTTCCTTCAACACTTTAGGTAGAAACCCGTCCGGTCCAGGGGACTTATTCGTCTTTAGGTCAGCGATCTTTTTCTTTATTTCTCCTTCGGTGAAGTCCATTGCCTCCAGCTTTTCCCCCGAGTAGGAATCCGTCGGCTGGGGAATAGGACCACACTCTTCAGTAAACACTGAAGAGAAGTAGTCGTTGAGGAGGTTAGCATTTTCTGCATCTGAATGCTTTAATGTCCCCTCCTCATTCCTCAAAGGGCCAATCGTTCGACGGATTGGTTTACGGCTGTTCACATATCCAAAAAACTCCTTGGGATTCCCTTTACAGAGTCTCGCCACTCGGAGTTCCTCAGACCGCTTAGCCGCCCTTATGCTGGACTTCACTCTCCTGGCTAGCCTCCGGTATTCGTCAAAGTCACCCGAGATCTTCGATTGCCGGTACACATTTCTCTTCTCCCTAAGCAGTTGGCCGATTTCTCGATTAAACCACTTAGGTTGAACAGAAGACAGACGGGGGCATTTCAGAGGGATGAAACGCGATTGAAGACTCATGAATGTGGTTTTGAAACTATTCCACGAGTCTTCAACGGCATCGCACACTTCTAGCCTCACGTCAGTCAGTCCAGCTCGAAGGCTTGCAAAGTCTGCTCTTCTCAAGTCAAGTTTCTTTAATTGACTGGCAACAGACCTTACCTTCGGGATCTTGACGCTAAATCTAACTAGCTGGTGATCACTGCCACCGAGCTCTTCGCCTACAGAGATATCCTCAACGATATCATCCTCAGAGGTGAAGACCAAGTCGAGGATATTGTCTCCTCTCGTCGGTTCTCTGACCCATTGAGTGAGGAACTCGTTGTTGGCGAACTCCAGGAGTAGCGCGCTCTCGCCACAGGCTGCTCTGGTTTCCCAGTCAACTTGTCTGTTGAAATCGCCCATAACGATGCACACTCTGCCTTGAACCAGCTCACCCAGCAGCTGGTACAGTTCCCTGTCCTTCTCAACAGGTTGGGAAGGGGGTCTGTAAAGCAGCAGGGTCCTGTATTTGGCAGGACCGATCTCTAGGTCAACGCCTAGGAGCTCGTGGTCGGATATAACGTTGGAGTTCGTAGATTTGATTGTATCCTTGACATACAACATTACACCGCCACCCTCTCTGTCTGGCCTATCTTTGTGGAAGAGTTGGTAGCCAGGAACCGTGAATTCGCCTTCAAAGTCTCGGTTTGACGTTTTTATCCACGATTCTGTTATGGCTACCATTTCGGGTTCTTCCGTCGCTACGAGGCCACGGAGCTCAGGAAATTTGTTCCTGATTGACCTCGCATTGAACAGAAGAACCTTCAGGGAGTCCCCTAATGTAGGACCCCCTATACTCTTCCGTTTCCCGGCTTCTTGTTTGTCGTGGTGGCACCATTTTTAACAACCTCCGAGAAGGTTGTTTGGGGAGTGACTCGGGCGTACTGGCGTACGTCCGCCTTCCCAATGGGCCGGACACTCCTTTGGGTGCGCTCCACGACATCCTGGATGAGGTTGGCTAGGAACGCCTTGCCCTTAAAGGAGAGGTGCACCCCGTCCCTTTGGTAGAGGTCTTTTCTACCATAGAACACGGCGTACGGGTCCACAAAAAAGACACCCTCAGCCGTACAGAGGTCTGCAAGCGCGAATCTCCAGATGCCAGCTGCGGCACGGTTCCTCAAGCTACACCTAACACTTCAATTTACGGGCTTCTGAGAAGCACTGGCTTCTCCAAACATTTATTTTTCTCTTTTTCAATACACAAATTTCGCTTTTCGATTCATCTGAGTGATGGTTTCCATTATTGGACCTTAACTTCTTAAGACCTCGGCATTTTGTTGTTGTTGTTGTTTTTTATCAAGCACCCATCTAACGACTCCCACAAAGGTCACAAGTAACCGTTTAGACAACGGTGTCAGATTGAACCCACACAAGGCGAGATTCCATTCCGGAAACAAATTTCGAAACACGATCTCCTTGGATCGACCCACGAACGCCACTTCGAACCTGACCAACAAGATAAACAAGCCTCCTTCTTCAGCCAAACGGATGCAGACACAAAGCAATTAAAGGAAAAGTATAATTCACGAACAGAGTTACAAAGTTTAGCTCCCACACTACACTTCAACACAAACATAGAGACACACCTACACAGAGTAGACTAAAAGGAACAAAGCCATCATCAGTCACACAAGCGACAGTCATACAGATAAGCAGCGGGTCAAATTAAAGCAAATATTGTATTGAAATGAAGCAAAATAAACAAAACGAGTCTCATATTAAACAAATGATTGCAAAATACCTAACTAAAAGGTAGCGCAAACAAAGGTAAAAAACCTCCTCTCAAACCGTCCAGTAACCATTACATAAACCAAAAATCCATATGTAGCAAACACTACAGGGCAGGAGGTCATTAAAAATATGTCATACATACACACACACAGTGAGACACGAGTGATACCCCATAGACGCTAAGACGCCTTATCTCCGATGGGAGATCGCATTTGACACGTCTTGAAGCTGCGGCTTCCGTCGCAAGAATGGCGAATGGGGGACGAAGGAGATAATGGTGGAGGGGAAAATAGGAATCGCTGGGGGGGGGGGGAACCTAAGTGTCAGGTCTCCTAAATTGCAACGTAGATTTCCGGCTGATATCAGGAATAGGCAAGGTTTCTTCGCGCGCGCGAGCTTCCGTATGGATCGACGGGTGTCTTTAAGAAAGAAAGATATAAAAAGAAAATAAGAAAGATAAGCGCAAACAGCCAGTGAGCCGGGAGTGTCTACATAAGTGATAGATAAGATTGAATCAGAGCCAATGTGTGAAGAAGACATGATGGCGAAAATGAGCATGAATACATATGTGTAGTACTAGAAACAATAATAGCAGTATGGGAGAATGCAACGTATGTTAGGTTGTGCTCAACATCGTTCATTTCAACTCATTATCTGGGATCGATTTAATTCACACCCATAAAGGTAGTATCGAACTCATTCCAACATTTAGTTTTCACTTAAACACTTTTCAACAGTGACGTCAAACACTTTTTCCACTCTATTATACTTTACCTGTATTTTTTAATTTTTCGTCATTAATCTTGATGGTACAAATAAAAAAAAATATATTTCATTGTATTTTGTTTTGTTCAAGAAGAGTTTTAGAATTTAATAAAGTTGAAAATATATAATTAAATATATATCATTTAAAATTGAAAGACTTTGTTATACACGAGACGTTGCTCTATCCCGTCTCTTGTCCAAATTCAACCTACGCTTATATTTATAGACACGAGAAGAAGCAACGACAGGTGTGCGGCTACCAATCAACTACCACAAAGCTTTCGTTGTTTTTGAAAACAGAAAGAAAGATGCAGAGACTGTGTAGTTGAAGACAGAAAGATGAAAAGGCTATGTAGGTGTAGAGAGCAATATGTAGAAAATGTTTAGTTAAGACAGAAAGATGCAGGTACTTTGTAGTTGAAGACTGGCTTTTTTTTATACAAATTAAATATTGATTTGGGAGAGCAGGATTCGACTCCAGGCCACGATATTTATATTTGCTTCTTGAAGCGTTATTTCTGGCTTCTCAGTAATTATTCCCTTAATTGAGCATGCCTTTGTTCTCCTCTTTATCTTTATCTCTTCCTATGTCGCTTTCTTGGTCTTTTAAACTCTGATTTCAAGTCTTATGCGCTCATTCACATGCAATTGCTCTTTCTCTTAATATATATATATATATATATATATATATATATATATATATATATATATATATATTCAGTAAAAAGGACAAAACGAAGAAGGCGGGTCCCATCTTTAATTCCAACGATTCGGGTTATTACAAAACCCATCTTCAGGAGCTAAAAGCAAATTCTAAATGAGAAATCTAAGCCTAAAAACATAAAAAACAACACAAGTTCGAGGTTAAAAAACACAGATCAGAGAAAATCACAAAAACGACGTTAAAAATATAAAATGAACGTTACGTTAATGAACAAACAAAATAGTGAGGTAAAGATCAGCAAAATATTTTTAAAGAGATACTATCAATTAAGCACAAACAAAGTAAACGTAATATTACAAAATTAAACAATTCAAATGGAAAAATAGATAATTAGATACAAACAAAAGGTAAAAATAAAATATAGACACTGAAACATTACCTTACATGGTCGGATCACAATGACGAGTGAAAACAGAAGGGAATTCAAAGAATGAATACAGCTTGGTTAAGTTACAAACAGAGGAAAGGATGACGTGTCGTCATTTAAATTTGGGTGGTTGTATTTAATACAGAGTGATTCTTTAATGCGGAGAGATGAAATAGATTAGCAAATTTTAAGACAGAAAAATCATTTAAGGACACGTCTGTTTTATAATCAATAGAATGTTTCCTGATGGAAAAAAACTCTTTGTTACTTAATGTTTTACCGGTTCTATGGCTAATTCCCATTTGAGAACAAAACCGCGATTGAAGAGTTCGTGCTGTGCTTCCTATATAGGTCCCCAACTTACAGCTAGGGCAAATGAATTTATATACAATGCACGAACTAAACGGCGTGGGAATACTGTCCTTCACTTTAAAGAAATTGCCAATATTTTTGTTATTAATGAATATAAGTTTAAAGTTAATTTGACAATAAAATTTCCTAAAAATGGGAATTAAACGTTTTCGGAGAAGGTCATTACAAGGGCTGATGTCTGGTAACAAGACATACCTGATTTCCTTTGGGACATTAAAAGAAGCGGAGGGGTTATAACGCCTGAAAAAGAGCTTTCTAATACAGCTTTCAACTAAAGATAAGGGGTAATCATTTTTAACAAAGTATTCTTTTAAATAATCGAATTTAAAATGCATACTAAAACAAGTAGAAGACAAATTAAAACCTCTGAAGAGGAGTGTTTCAATGGCACCAACTTTATATTTTAAGTCACAGAAACTAAATAAATTTAAACCCTGCCCTTGAAAGTTGGTTTTCTAAAAACACAGGTTTGAATGCCGGAAGAGGTGCGAGAGACATTAATATCTAGAAATGGCAACATATTATTAATCTCATGTTCTTGAGTGAAAGTAATATTAAGGTGTAAATTGTTTATAAAATCGAAAAACCTTTTTGAACAAGAACCAGAAGAAAAAACGTCAAAGGTATCGTCAACGTATCTTTTGTAGAATAAGAGACGGAATTGAGAAGGGAAATCACGGAAGAGTCTATCTTCAAAATTACACATGAAAATACTTGCAAAAATCGGACCTAGTGGGCTTCCCATCCCAACACCTTCAATTTGATGATAGACCACGCCATTGGAAGTGAAATAGTTGTCCTTGACAGCTAGATGCAATAACTACGAGAATTATGGAAAACTGAAACCATTAAAGAGGGCATTTCTATCCGAAAAAGCTTTGGTCAAAATAATCTCTATAGTTGCCTGAAGGGGATTATTTGTAAATAAGGACGTGATGTCAAAGCTAGAAAAGAAAAAAAGAACTTGACGATTCAAACTTTGTGATTTTGTCAAGTCTTGCGACTCTTTTACCTCCCGTGGGGCGTAACACCGGGCAATGCACAAGACTTTATCCAACGCGGGGGGGTTAATTCAGCCGTCTAAAATAGTAATGAATTCTCCACCACGTATCTTATTCGATTGTACTCGCGAACGGATTCTGTTTCATTTCTCGCTGCCTTCTTCTCCAGGGGTGGGAGAGTTGGACAGTCCTTTGGGGCAGTAGCGAAGGCTTGGGAATTAAACTCTTAGTTGCTTGAATCCGTGTGACAGCAAGCTGAACCACCGGATTTGGGAAGAACTGCGTGCTCTGGCCTATTAAGACTGAACAGAATTTAATAGGCGCTGCCACTACCTCGGTCAAGTCAGTGAAATACTGACACTGGATGTAGCATCTAACGATGGGGAACTTGTTTGATCTACCCAGGAAATCCTGGAGGATCACGAACCTCTGGTGCTGGGGGCTGACTGGGGGAAGCCATTTATCTGATACTATGATACAGGTGCACCCAATATCGCATACCAATGTTGAGACTCGGCGACCATTTACGGATCCAGTCTCGAACTTTAGTCCTCCGGGAGAACTCCTATTAAACACAAAGTTCACCTGTTGTTCAGTGGAATTTGATCTGGACGAAGGAGATGCTGAAGCAGGAGGTTGTTTATGGGGAAGAGATGCAGTGATGTTGTGTACTTGTTGACTCGAGGATGACCTAAGCCTCGAATTTTGGGGGCAATGTAAGCTAATGTGACCTGGGGTGCCACAATTAAAACACGTCAAAGGGTTTCTGGGATATGACGAGGACGAGGGATTTAGATTATTTAGTGGCTTAATTTCTTTCTGATCCTTGGGTGAAAATAATTTGGGTTTGGGGGATCCAGAGGTCTTGACAAATTTAGGGTTTTTTTGTAGGGTTTCTGGGAATACCCACCTTTGTTTGAAGATAAGGGCTGTTTTTTTTTAAACTCTCGCGGATATAGTTTATGGTTGGAAGCATGCAGATCCGCTTCCTCCACGCAGTCATTGAACGTAGTGGCTCGCCTGTCCTTGACGAATGCTCGTATCTCTGGGGAAAGGGTACACAACAATTGGTCCTTAAGAATGAAGCAGACGAGAGAGTCGAAATCATTCTCCACCGGTGCTGAATCTAGCCAGAATTGGAGATGTCTTCGCAGGATAAAGACAAATTGACGGTATGTTTGACCTGGCTGAATTCTTCTAGCCTGTCTAAACTTCATCCTATACTCCTCGGGATTTAGATTAACGGCAGCCAGTAGGTCGTGCTTAAGAGTAGTATAATCCACAGAAGCCTCGGATGATAACGAGATGAATATATCATGGAGACGGGCATTAAGTAGAGGCAGTAATCTGGCGATTCTCTCTGTTTCTATGTCCCAATTGTGTCAGGTACGAAGACAGGTCTTCGTTGTCTTTATATGGTGGGAATTTCATAGTAGGTATCTGGTAGCTCCAGACTGGAATCCAACGGAATTGATTTTCACCTGATTCCTGCTCATTGCCCTTTTATGTGAGCGTATTCGTTCTCTCTCTACTGCTTCCCTCTATATTCTTATTTCTTCTGCTTCTCTTTCCGTTTTCGCCTGTTCTCTTTCCCTCTGTACTTTTCTTTCTTCTGCTTCTATTTCTGCTTGCGTCTGTTCTCTTTCCCTCTGTATTTTTCTCTCTTCTGCTTCTCTTTCCGCTTGCGCTGTTCTCTTTTCTTCTGTATTTTTCTTTCTTCTGCTTCTCTTTTTCCTATCTTTCCGTCTTTATTCTTCTTTCTTCGGCTACTATTTCCGCTTGCATCTGTAATTTTCTTTCTTCTCTCTTTTCCTCTCTTTTCGTCCTTTCTTGTTCCTGGACGTAGGCACTTAGTTCTTTTCCTGCTAGTCCCAAAGTTTGGCCTTGTTGGTGGAATCTTTCAAACGATGACATTTTACCTCTGTCTGTCAGAAACTCACCGATCTACGCTAAAGGTACTTCTGCAACCATGAAACAAGTAGCGCTTTGCCTAACCCAACCTTACCACCCACACTTTCTGTTAATTGGAATACCACCCCCCAAAAAACTAATTCCTACCCTTAACGGGCTAACCACAGACAATTAACACAAATTTCTAGACCGACTTGTCCTCTTATTATGTTTCATTTTCCTCGAACGCGTAGGCACAAATTTGTTACTAATTAAGGACATGCAACACAATCAACTATTATTGAGTTTTTCAAAATACCCCCCAAAACTTGACACCAACTTTAAAAGTCGTGGTGTCCTGCTGGGTATCTATGCACTACACACCTAAATACCAAATATTAATGTCGTGGTATACGGCCAATTATGTATGTACGTTTATTCTGTACATGAATAACTCCGTTCCTTTTTTATCTTTATTTATCTTTTATCTTTTGATTTAATTATTTAACCAGGGAGCATTCGTAATATTAAATATCTATTGCCTTGTGCAGCGTTTCGAGGATTTAGTTAAACCACTAGAGCAAAAATCTACTTTTAATTACATCAAAAATTAAATATTAAAAACTTTATATCTATTAAGCATATAATAAGAAGATCTAAATAAAAATTAATACTATCAATGAGTACTACGCGATGGTTGACGCGGTGGTTCGAGGAGTGAGTTATCGCAGACGGTAGGATGAATAGGACCCACAACTGTTCGTTTTGCTGAGTTAAACCCGATGTAGGTGAGGCGCGTCGATGCGAGGCGTGTTGTCGGTGAATCGGACGCACAGCTGACTTCTAGGTGAGTGAGGAGGGGTGCTTGGCGATGTTTCTTGACTTGACGATATAAGCGAAGGGACAGTGGAGGTATGATTATTCCAATCCTTGAGTTACACTTGTAGGGGATACTCGATGATGAGACTTGACCAAGAGGTGAATCCTTTCTCGAGTGGAAATTCACTTTGGTATTCCTCAATGGTGAGGGATATTCTCTGGTTTTATTAGAAAACTGAGATAGGGGCTTTCTCTTAGGAGAAGGGTATGAGGGTGATTCTCTATACGGATGGTCTACTCTTCGATGTGACCAAAAGAAACACCCTCGGGAGGAAAACTCCCGCTCGGTTCCACTTTTTCTTCTTCTTCTTAATGCCCGGACTGACGCCGGTAGTCTTCTCTCGATCGTTAACTCGATTCTCCTTTACTTTTCTCCAGATCGACGTATATACGTCAATTATCCCCTAGTGGGAGCGGCGGGGAGATGAGTGCCCATGTTTAAGCCTCTCTCCTAGGGCATCACTTTTCAGCGTGGTGATCCTCAGCCCTAATGGTCTCTTCTGGTTTTCGTCGGAGAAAATGAAATTTCGTCTATTTGGCGAAACTAGATCTAAACAATAAGAGGGGACAGTGAGCCTGTTTATAACTTTTTATTCGAAAGGCTATACCAACCTCCTTTTTTATACTAACGGGCTACGAAATCTGCTGATTATAAGGTTCCCTTGGGAGGGATATCGCGGATTGTTGTGCCAGCGGGGCAAAGGGGAGGGGGGGGGGGGGTTAAAGTATCGGCCCATATGTCACGTAGCTGTTGACGCTGTGTAACCGAACTAGCGACTGTTTGGTCTTTGCGATATTGATTTCCTCACGCGGGGCTTATATTTACATTTTTTTTTCTTTTGTGCTGGAGATTAAGAACGATTCAAGGATATTTCTGTGGATAAAATCATTGATATGCATTATGCTATCTGCTTTTGACCCATCTTAAGCCTGTGGGCGTCCTAAGCATTATCGGAATATCCCTTTCATTTATCTTAGGGCGCTCTGAATATGTAGTCTTAACTATATAGATCAAGAGTTTACAAAAATTGAATCGATTGCCTCTAATTTAGGCTACCCGAAATATTTTGAGGTAAACTGCATGAATAAAGCGAAAAAGACATTCTATAATCGCAAGTTAAGGAAAACAGAACCTTATTACAACATATTACTTTTACCTTACCATGATAATTTTTTGTATCACTGCCAATGTTAAAACAACTTAATATAAGGGAAGTTTTTAAATATAATTATACATTAAAAAATATGTTAATAAATCACATTCTAAGGAACGATAATAATGTAATATATATTATAGATTTTTTGGATTGTAATTTATTCTATGTAAGTCAAACATCTAAAAATATTTCTGTAAGAACCAAGCAACACCAAAAGGCAGTCTCTAAGGGATATTCCAATAATGCTTTGTCCGTCCACAGGCTTAAGATGGGTCACCAGATTAACTGGTTAAAAGCAGATACCAGAATGCATATCAATGATTTTATCTACAAAACATCCTTGAATCGTTCTTAATCTCCAGCACAAAGGAGATAAATGTAAATATAAGCCCCAGTTTGTTTTCCTTAGACCCAGTCCTATCCTTTCTTAAATCCGACTTATCAGAGATCATAAAAAATCTGACTTCATAGGGAACCTTGCACTGTATAAATACAGCTTGTCTCTATCTTGTAAACCATTGTGAGTTTAAAAATGTCAAGGAGACGAAAGTACTCCAACCAGTCTTTTATTTTTCCTTACGTGGTATACAAATATATATATATATATATATATATATATATATATATATATATATATATATATATATATATATATATATATATATATACATATATATATATAGAACAGTCAACAGCGTTGGATAGCCTACAGAGGATCGTTTTAGTTGAGAAAAAGTTAGCTAACATGGATGACTGGAAGGAATCTGAATATTGGAAAAGAGTTACCTGTATCATGATGATTCGCGCCTGGTATCAAAATGCCGACATCATGACTGGTGTTCAATGATCTGTTAACACTATAAATGTTGTAAGACCTAACATGGGCAGCTGAACGGAGACTACGAAACCGTGGCCAGCATAACGAAACACACCAGGAGTTCTAACTGCCGTTTGCACGGCGGAATTTATCCAACAACTGCAGGGTAAAGTCATGAAAGACCCTGGGAAGGGAACCAGGCCTTGACAAGAGAGACGGGTTTTGTAGTCACTACCATGAAGTTTGCCCTGAATGAGAACCTTCGCTACCACTAGTAAAAGAGGTGTAATAGACAAACGAATTCTGAGAGCCATGACCAAGAAGAACCGCTTGACGAAGGCAGAGAAGGTCCTGAGCAAGCTTAAACATCCTGTCGAACCGGTGACGATCTTAGATTCAATTCTGAGCTACTTGAGATTCTAGTCATATCCTGGCCCTGGAGGGTTACTGCTGGAAGGCTATACTTCTGAAAAGAGCCAGAAGTAGTTGTCGGAGAATTTATACAACTTCACCAACTCCACCTCCTCGCCTACTAAATTCCCGGATTGTACTCCCATAGATTAGTATGTGTGTCGCGCGGTTGAGAAAGACGATGTAGAAGTTGGGCACAACTTTGGCTGGCAGCCAGCCAAAGAGTGTAGTAAATCTGATTCCAAACTACAGTGGGAGGATCTCGTTAACCCTGTCAACGAGACTTTACTGTCACTGCCCAAGTTTACTGGCCCATTGCAGGTGAAACTCAGTAATAAAAAAGGAGACAGTAATACGCACAACTTCCCCTAAAAACTCCATTGTGTAGACCCGAGGGGTATACCCACCTCTATGACCATCGACCCTACATAGGTCTGCTATGAGTAGTAACCATAGAACATGAAGAGACATCAGCCATCTTTTTCTCGAAAACGCCTACGGGCAAGATTTTAAAAGCAAAATATATAGAAAGAACCATACCATTGAACCAACCCAGGACATTTTACCTGCATCTTCAGCAGCCGGAACTGCCTGTACCATATCGCCCTCGTCAACCTAAGCGGTCCTGCAGAAGACCTGGACCTCTTCCTAAATATCCGCTTGTAAAGCTTGGCCTCCTGAAATGGCGGTCAAGATAAGGAAGAGGAGAGGGGGGACTATCCAGTCTGGAGTAAGGCGACCCATACTACTTGTGTTCATCTAATCCTGTACAGGGTGGTCCATAAGTTCCAGGACACTCTACGTACAACTTTGTGTGTTATTAACGGAAAACAATGTTTTATGTAATTGTAGTGTCCTGGGACTTAGGGGCCACCCTGTACTTACGGTGAAGGTACTAAAGATACAAACGTCTGTATCGAACTGATATATATGCAAGAGGCGTTAATATGTAACTAATGTTCATACTCCAACTATAAATCCTGAACTTCGTGCACCAAGTGTAAATCTTCGACTGGGATGCGCAACTCGGCGCTGTTTTCTCACTTAACTAACCTCTCCTTTATCTAATTAAATAGGCCAGCAGGGAGCTGTTTTTCTTCCAAATTAAGTAACTTAGAAATTTGTTCACAATTAACCTGATTTAATGTTAAAGCGAGTAATCGGTAGAGAGGAGGAGAGGGATTCGATAATATAGACTGAAATTTGTTCGTTACCTTGGAAATAGAACAATAGTAAGTAAAAACGTAGTGTACACATTAATATTTAAATATAAGTAAAAACGTTAATGAGAAGAACTTTTAATTTGTGAAAAGGCAACTTCAACGTTAACCGGGCTATTAGGTCGATTCTCGCATTCCAGATAGGAATCCTCTGATCACACCATTTTTAAAATATTCCCCATATGCGTCTACTATTCTCTTAGTTAGGAATATTTATGAATGCATTTTGTTTTATTTTGCTTGTGTCATTGTCCACTATTCTTTTTTGCATATAAATAGTCACTTAGGGCAATAAGTTGTCAGTCTTTGTAAAGCTGAAAGGTTGAGTGTGATTGTTCGCATCTAGTGTTTTGTATTCAACATCAAAAGGAGTTGTTATCAGAGCTTTTTGTTTACGTGTAAGTGACAAAAAGTTTAAATTAAAAGAAAGATCATTACAAACAAATGAGGAGAAAAGTTTTCTTACACTTGTCACAAATAAATACCGCTGCATATTGTTTGGAGTTATTATAGTGTGGCACAACATTATCTTTACTTGCTGATTATTATTATTTGGGGTTATAAAGCAGAATAAGGAGAGTTGCGCACTCTCCCTATCATATAATATACTTACAATGATTAAACTTTTCACATCGTGCGCCCGGCAGTTTATGAGCACCGTGACTGACCGTTAGTTATGAGCGAGCAACGTCGTGATCAACTGCTGCAATGCCTTTCATGATAATGTTGTTAATTGTCGATTAACTCCTCTAATAATATAGCAGTAAATACTTGAAATAAAATCATATTTAACAGTCAAAATCGTGACAAAAATAAAAAATTAACTTAAGCCAGTGGGCAACCTAAGACCGATGGTCTCTGTTGTACCATTCTTCACATCCATATTTAGCTTACTTTACTTAACATTATTTTATGTATGGCAAAAATCACCAAGGTCTAGTAAGGATCAAATAAGTCAATCAGCCAGCATTTGCTCACAATCTCCAACACCCCACTTACGTTAAAAAAGTTCAGTCTGACCCCGTCTCTGATTATTGTTAGAGGTAAGATGAGAGCGAAACTCCCTGAAATATTTAAGGAATACTCGAGAATCAAATGTACAATTATAAATAATTAACCCGAGTTTTTACGGTTCCATTACAATACTGATGTATTTTATTAATTTTCCCAACATATTACCAACATATAACCATATTTCCCAACATATAACCATCAATATAAAAATTTGTTACGAGTTTATAAATGGTTTCGTCATTTCTAAAAAAAAAATAGTGACAGTCTATCAATATATTTTTCTCGCTGCAAAGTGAGATCATTTTTCATCTTTCTTACTCGTAAGTTTGTCTGATCTGGCCGTTTTCGTCGTATTTTTGGATTAAAAAAAAAATCCCTCTCTTATTTTTATTCTCTTAGCTTATAGTTTACCCGGTAATTTCCAATTTCCAGGAATTTTTGGTTCATGTCTTGAAATTTTGTACTTTGCCCAGGTCACTTCCACTTTAGGCTTGATTTTGTTGTTTGTCTGTTTTCTCTCACACATTCTTATTCACAGTATTATGCGTTAACGAACATTCCGGATGGTCGTAATTGTGAGCTTTATGGTCAGGTTATAATTCCTACCTCATAAGTTCGAGTTATTACCATTTAATGGTTATATACTTTTGGTTTCAGATAAATAGACAGTCTATTTTTAAAGATTTGGTCTATCCATTGCCATATGTGACTAATTTAACGTTAGATGTCTTTAACTTTGTCAGGGGATAGTGGCTTCTATTAACCTAGCAAGTTAGTTTGATGGTTGCCAATTTTTATGTCCAGTAGGTCCTCGTGCTGGTTTATTATGACTTTTCTCCCGAGATTCCTTCCCACATCGACTCTTCTGGTGGTAATTTTAAATTCCTTTGACATTAATCGAGTCTCTTAGAGGTGGTCACTCGTTAATACATTAATGCAGAAAGGTGTAGGAGAAAAGGGATTGTCGTCGGAAAATAAAGAAACATCGAAGCGTCTTCGGGAAGTAAACCACTCACTCCTTCACTTAGATCAATGGAAAGGAGGAGCTTAATTCACTTGGGCCGCCACTTAGCCTTAAAAGACCCAGTTCAAACCACTTTTTTAAACCGCTTGTTTAGAATTTGTCACGTTACAACTTAATCATCCTCCGATTACGGAGTTGTGTTTTGAAGTCTCTCACTATACGTCCATATAAAACAGCTCGGTCTCCAGCTTACCCGAGTGGCAATACCTCATTTGAGCGAAGTTAAGCCATACAAAGTGTGTTTGGTCATCGGATAGACTGCTGATTCGAATCCACTTACCACCATAATCTCCCATGTAAAAACATAATATAATTTAAGGGTAAAAAAATACCACCAGGCTCTAGTAAAGATCATCCAGGTCAACTAACCAGTTACTACTAAACCCTATCCTCTATAAACTGCGTTTAGAGGACATGGTTCAGAGTAGCACCTCGAAATCATCATCCAACCAATACCAACCGTGGTTCGAAACCTATGTTAAGTTGTAGAACCTAAACTGGCTTTTTTGGTTGAAGAGTCTAAAAGGGAAGAAAGAAAATCTAATTCCCCCTGGGAGTTTTTAATTAAAGAACTCAACGAAGAAAAGATCACATAAACAATGGGATCTTCGCAACTCTAAGTTGGATAAACAAGGTCGCGTGGATTCAATTATTCCCACTTATGACATTATGACCTTACGACCTTCTAAACTTTGAAAAAAATTCATTGAAAAGTAAAATTGTTACCATCTGACCGACGACCTACTGACCGACATAGTAACTTCTAGAGCCACGTGTATGCGACTAAAAAAAAACAAAGGTTTCTCTAAAACTATCACAGCTGAACATAAAATAGGCGCTTATTGAGTATATTTTATACAAAGACATACAAAGAATTCACAAAAATATCTACAAGGAATAATAACATTGCAAAGAAAAGCCCTCTACCTCTTGATTACTAATAACAACAAATGATATCATGTGCATCAAATAAATTTACACAGTCAGTTGTCCACGCGACTATGACAAGTCTTTTTCCCTTCCCAGTTACGTTGGCATGGAAACCACTTTATTTAAAAGCTTACTTTTCAGAAGCAAAACAATTTTCAGCATAAATCCACTTTGAAATCTGGATGCGCCTAACCACCATTACATTTGATGGGGTCCTTTGGGTTTGGTGCAACGTTCTCTGAAATTTTGGTAAATTTCACCAGTAATGCTGTTTCTGATGATGATTTCAAATTTTTCTTTCTTTATTTTTTAGAAATTATTAGTTTTAAAGTTAGGAAATATTATTATGATACTAATACTACTTTTGAAGGTTTAATAAGTTAATTTATTAGTTTAATGCTTAAACTTCGAAATTCAGCGCAAAATATTTTTAAATAGGTCTGTATTTTCGTATTTTATGCGCCATACGAACGAATTCATACAATGTAAAGGTGGACGACGCAAATTCACTGCATACAGGTCTATTGAACCAAAGCTTGAAATCAACTTGAAACATTACTCTAGATTGGATGTTGGGTCATTTGGGTTTTGTGCACGTTCTCCGATCATTGTTTAAACTAATAATTTCTCCCAAATAACAAATACATATTTGGAAATAGCTCGTAAAGAAAATACCTTAGTGGTGAAATTTACCAAAATATCGGAGAACGTATACCAAACCTAATCCAACCTTACCTACCCTCTAAATTAATAATTTCTCTGTCAAAAGAAGTACAGATTTAGAACCAGCGTAAGAAAGTGAAACATAGCTGACATTTTCTAACATATTAGAGAATATACACCAAACCTAACCTAACCTTACCTCACTTAGTCTTACTTTAAGACTAATAATTTCTCCAAAGAAAACAAATATATATTTGGAATCATGACATTTACAAAAAGACCGGAGATCGTACATCAAAATTAACCAAACCTAACTTAAAACTAATAATTTCTCTACGAGAGTAATATATTTGGAATCACCGTAAGAAAGTGAAGTATGATAAAATGTAAAAATATATGGGAAAAAGTAGACCAAATCTAAAAAAGATCCCTATAATTAGACGAAGAGCAGACTAATCCAATCCCTCGTCTCCATCACCGAAGTATGAGTAGAAGCGGATGTCTTCATGCACTAACTAGTGCTGAGAGACTGACACTCATTTGTCCCTGGTTATGGACCTCATTGATTTGCTAGTATGGTTGTCAATGATGGCCTGGATCTCTAGGACAAATTCGAGTATTCTTTTCGCATCAGATCGCTTGGATTTAGGTTTTCAAGCCCCCATACCCTCGTAATTACAGCCTCACTCATTGATCTCTTTCCTGATCATCTGCACCGTCCTCAGATTGTCACCCAATCACTCTGAGATCTTCGCATTGGAGTTCCCAGCGTGAATCCTAAGCAGCACATCTTGGGTTTTGCAAATTTTCGTAGGATTGAATTCAGCCATGAAATTGATTCCTTCCAGACGATGCACAACTGAGCCTACTATTATAGGAACCAGAGAGAACCGACGCCAGACAACACGCATTCACATACTTAAGAGTTGCTAACGGCGACAAGTTACTCACCGACCCATGTATTTTAAAAGATTTTATACTGATAGGTACTCGAGTCATACTTTTTTGCTATGTAAGATTCCGCCATTTTTTGTTATTATTCCTAACATAAAAATATAATTTTTGCTACTAAGACCTGACAAAACTCATACACAGTAAGCCCTTTAGAAATATCTAATATAGTAAATAATTTCATTTTCTTTGAAATGGAGGGTTTTTTTTTTTAATTAAAACTGCGTCCATTCAAGGACCGAAGGAATCGGTAGTCATAGCGACCACACTTGGAAGACGTGGATTGAGACGGTCGATGTTTGATACAGGGTGTCCCAAAAGTTACTATGCAATGGAAGGAAATAGTCGCGCTAGTATCACGTGAAGAAAGTTCACCCCTGAGGGGGTCTACAAGAGATCCATGAAACTATTGAAAGATCCGCTCCACTTTTCATATACAGGGTGTCCGAAAAGTTTACAAACTGCCAAGATCTTCACTGTGATCTTGGCAGGACTACTTATTTTCAGTAGATAGCAACTTTTCGGACACCCTGTATTTCCACTTATTGGAGCTTTTTCCTCTCGGCAATTTCGGGTATGTCTCGGGTATATTGGCTTCTACCAATGTAATCTGCTATATGTATAGCTTCGTCACCAAAGACCGCCCTAAGAAGAACATTATCATATGTTCAGAATGTAGCGCAGAACACCATTTTTCCCGCGAGTGCAGAGGAATAAACGTAAAGCAAATGTTTGAATGGCGCGGAGCTCCAAACAGAACTAAGGTCATGGCTTGCCCGTAAAGAGGGACATCATCAAAGGGTAGAAGATGGAAAAAAGGGACAAAGGAATAAGAATGAGAAACTGCAACCTACGTGAAGGTGGTCAAGGCGGCGGCCTAAAATGACTACCTTATGCAAGACATGTCCAGTGGTATATAGCAGGGTGGTTTCAAATGGAAGTCTGATGCGTTCGAGGTAAGCAAATCGCTGAATACACTTGAGTGCACTCCATGAACACTTGATGAACACGTTATGAACACTTTATGAACACGTTCTGGACACTTTATGAATACGTTATGAACACGTAATGAACACGTTACGAAGACGTTGAACACGTCATGAACACGTTATGAAGAAGTAATGAACACGTTATGAACACGCTATGAACAAATTATGAACGCGGCACCACCTAGTCAACAGAACTTAACAAAATCTTAAGAAACAACGGAATAAAAGAGACGTTGGCTCGAATAACTTCCCTTCGGCCGAAGTTCTCAATATAAAATATAATCCTCCACTAATACAACAACTACGACCCTGGTAGAACTTGAACGGGCACATTCACAAAGAGAAGATACGCTCAGACCACCCAAGCCAACCGGGCATTCAGCTAGAGACCTAAGACTTCGAAGATCATAATTGAAGGTAACCAGTGAAGACTACGACGCATGCACTGAGAGAGTAGCTCTGTAAAGATGTAGAGTTTCGGTACAACAACAAAGATAAACTTCAAGATATTGGATACGAAGGATGAGACTTTCCCCAAAGACAACTGCCAAGACATGTCCAGGGGTATATAGCAGGGTGGTTTCAAATGGGAGTCTGATGCGTTCGAGCTCGTGAGTTTAATAAGGTGTAATACAGCGGTTGGTGAAATAAACACCCTCATAATTTATCTTTATTAACAAAGTCAATAGTTGGAATTCTTGATTGTCTCAAGTTTGGTGGCTCGCAGCTCATGCGAAAGGAGAGCTTCTTGGAGGTTGGTGTGAAGGCTGGCACTTGGGGTGGAACGAGGGTGGCAGCAAGAGAGTTGTGTGAATAACACTCATCCGCCTCTCCGGTAGGAAGCGTGACCTTGAACCAAAAGGTATGGTACAATATATATATATATATATATATATATATATATATATATATATATATATATATATATATATATGAAATGAATGATTCAGAGATATGAATAAAAGAAGGTGGATTTCTGAGAGAAATGTATAAAAGAAGGTAAATTATTGTGAGAAATGTGTTAAAAAAAGCAAATTATTGAGACGTGTTAAAGAGGCAAATTATTGAGTGATGTGTTGATGAAAGTTAATTATTGAGGCAAATTATCGGAGAGATGTGGTAAAGTACGCGATTTATTATAGAGGAAAATTATTGAGAGAGATGTGTTAAAGAAGGCGAATAATTATAGAAGAAAATTTTTTGAGAGAAATATGTTTAAAAATTCTAATTATTGAGGACAATTATTGAGAGACGCCTTAAAAAGGCGAATTATTAAGGCAAATTATTTACAGACGTGTTAAAAAGGTGAATTATTGAGGGAATTGTGTTAAAGAAGAATAGTTATGAAAGAGAGGAATCACCGACTGCACGACACCAATAGCGAAAGGCAACTTTAAAGATTACATCAAACAGAAAGCGGAACGAAGAAAAAACATGGAAAAGAAAATTAGTTTAAATGAGATTCTTAGTTTGATATTTAATTTTCATAAAAATTAATTAATTAGTTTTTTATAATATAATTTAATTAGTAAACCTGAAAGATCACGTATAATGCTCACATTTATATATAATATTGTTTGTAGTTGTTTATTCATTTATATTTTGTTCATTGATTTATATTCATTTAATCATTTAGTGACTTTGTATCGATTATTTTTTAGTAAAACGTGTTGTTCCATTAAGACGGATCGAAGTTAGCAGTAAATAAAACAGTGTAATGGGTGAAAATTTATTGATTTCACTATTGGATCATGTTATTTGAGTCATGGCAATTGTGTGTGAAAAATAATATCGCCTAAATGTCCGCCAAGGCTTCAGCGGCACACCTCCACTCGATGGTCAAATATTTGATGACGTCTCTGCATAGTTGCTCCTCGATCTCACCAATAGGCCTTATTATCTCATCCTTCAGCTGTTGAATTGCTGTTGGCTTGTTGGCATAGACCTTACTTTTGAGATGATCCCAAAGGAAGAAATTTAAAGGCGTCAAGTCACACGATCGTCGTGGCCAATTGATCTCGCTGTTTCGAGAGATGATGCGACCTGGGAACTTCTCATTCAATAAAGCCATTGTTGCATTGGCTGTGTGGCATGTAGCGCTGTCCTGTTGAAACCACAAATCTTCGACATCCATAAAATTCAATTTAGGCCATAAAAAGTTGGTTATCATGAAACGGTATCGCTCGCCTGTCACCGTAACAGAATTCCCGGCATCATTTTCGAAGAAATACGGCCCAATGATTCCGCTAGCAAAAAATGCACACCAAATAGTGACCTTTTGTGGATGCAGTGGCTTTTCAACAATCTTCCTGGGATTTTCATCAGCCCAAATGCGAGAATTCTGCTTATTAACGAATCCACCAAGATGAAAATGGGCTTCATCACTAAAGATGATTTTTTGAGAAAAATCATCATCGGCTTGTCTTTTTTGCTCGTGCACTCAATTGATGAATGTACGTCGCTTCAAATGGTCAGCAGTCTTTAGTTCTGGTGTCAATTGAATTTTGTAAGCGTGTAGAGACAAATCTTTTTTAAAAATTCGATGTAATGTTGTTGTGGAGAGGTTCAATTCCTGCGCGCGATGACGAGTAGAGCTGTCTGTATCTTCGGACACATTCTCGCTCACTGCAGCAATGTTTTCAGCTCAACGGAGTAAAAGAGCACACAATGGCGTTTTCATATCTGCCACCGACCCCGTTTGTTTGAATTTGCGAACAATTTTCCCAATTGTACTCTCGGTTGGTCGATTATGTTGACCAAAAAAATCGCCAAGTGCCCGAAATGCGTTTCTGTTTGAACGTCCATTCTCGTAATAGGCTTCGATAACTTTAACACGTTGTTCCATTGTTAATCTTTCCATGGTTGAAATTGCCAAAGACTAAAGTTGTTAAATTTGAAAGAAAAAGAAAAGAATCTTTAGACGCTTAAACTTAACTCACATTTAAAATCGTTCCAAGTTATTGGAACACCCCATATAATTGTTTTTTAGTTAATAATTTCAAACATAAAATAAAATGACCTTTTGTTAGGATATTTTTGATTAAAGGAAGAGGTAGAAAAGGAAGGAGAGGAGCAAGAAGAAAGAAAAGAACCATCTTTTAATACTTGTTGATTTTGGGGGATAAAAAATAGAATTTTTATAAGATAAATGATATAATACATTATATACTTAAATCAAGGACGAAGAAGAATAGGTAGAAAAATACTAAGAAGAAGAAGAGGAAGAATAAAAAACGACAAGATAAAAAAATAGAAGAAAAGAATAGCAAAAAATTGGAAGAAGAAAAAGACAACCGGAAGAAGATAATCTGAATTAAACAAAAGGCTTAATCAGGCGTTGATCTGAAGTTCAATTTTTACTAATTTTTTTATTAGCAGATTTTGGATGAAGAATTAGCTGGAATGGAAGATCCTTCCGAGTTATTGACATCTGGAGTTTATCCGATGTATGGAGATCCTCTACAAATTTTCCTCTTAATTCTGTCTCTGCATTTGACAATTAATTTTGAAAGACCAACAAACAATTGCCGCCCCTTCCTAGATGTAAAAGTTAGTAGAACTTCCAATGAGCTAACCATCAGTCTACCAGAAAACCCACCCATTCAGAATCCTACTTTGATTATTTTCCCCGCCTTGGCCAAACCACACAAGTACCTCAATTTCTCAATCCTGGATCCTAAGGTTTGATCTACGCTCCATTTTACTGTTGACAAGATCAACTCTTTCACTACAGAACTCAGTTTGGTAATGTGCCTGTGAGACCTGGATCTACAAATTAGTTGTTCATCGGATTTTAAAGTCATCACAATAGAAAAGCTACATGACAAGGCTCTTACTCACCATAACTAAAAAATCATCCTGATCACAGACTCAAGATTGACCTTAGTCATGGAAGCTGAAGAGGTAGAGTTTAACAACAATATCGTGAGGTTTGCTAAAGCTCTTTGTCAGAGATCAGAGAAAAAGTGAGGAAGAGAACAAACACCTGGTCGACTCTTTATGTCTGCGCTAGTGGAAGTGCGAAATCATGAGACGACGTGGTGTCCTGAAACCCCGTCATCGCAGAAAGCTGCGACAAGCTTGAGAGGCCGAAAAGGTCCCATTCGCAATGGTACAAAGTTTCGCCTCGCCGGCTTAGGAACCTAATCGCGATCGTGATACTTGGGCGAGACTACCCTCGCCTGCCGATGCATCGGACCCTGGAACCCTTCCGTTCGGATGGAGGGGGGGGGGGAAACTCCATTCGACCCCACTATAAATCATCCGGCGCCACAGTTGGAAGGAAGTATACGCCGCCTGCCCGCCCCGTAAGTATCCGCTGTCTACCCGCCCCCATTCGTTCCCGCTATTCGCGTTCCGTTGGACTCTGCACAATTCCTCGCAGAACCCTTCAAGTTCCTGGTATTGTCATCTAATTCGCGTGAGCCTACACTGTACTAGTTGCTACCCGCTCATCGAACGCAACGCGCCCAGTCTTGATTCGTGTTCTAACTCGAAGGCAAGATCTAAGTTCATCCCGTTAGTAGTCATTGTCAAGTGACTATATTTGAAATTGGCACCAAGGCAAGGATTACTCCCTCGGACCAGGTCTTCGAGTTAACAGCAACGAGCAACTCTCCTGTGCAAGTGCTCTCTCTACTACCCCCCCCCCCCTCTAGTGTAAGCCTCCATCGTCGGCTTCGTGTACGCTCAAGGTCAACCGAGCGACCCGTCGGCCAGTATTGTTCGTTTGTGTGTACGGCGACCGCCCCCGCCAAGTCCCACCCCTTTAAGTCGCTGAGACTCGTTTACGTCTAATGTGTTATATAGCTTGTTTCAAAACTCCTTTTAATCTTTGTAAAAAGAATATTAATTTACATATTAGTAAAGTTATTTTTGTACCCGTTTTTCTATTGTACCGGAACCTACAAGATAGATAACTTATTGGCCAACCTAAAATTCGGGTAATTTGCACTCTGTCTCTATTATAAATCCCTCACGCACATAGCCGTTATCTATCTTGGCTGAGAAATGCAGGAAAGGTTGAACTTGACTCTATTCTACGAAACTCTTTTCAAACTGATTGGCACAGTAAATCGACACAACTGTAGGTATTGTCCAGTTGATAATCCACTTGTTGATGTAGAAGAGCATGTTTATTTACCAGGCTTAGCATTATGGTGTGGTTTATACTCCAGGAATTTGGTTCGACCATTTTCTCTAATGAAACACTTACAGAGTCTATCATATCGGCATGATGTGTAAATAAATTATATCTGTAGTTCGGTTACTGTTTAGAAAAGAATTTACTTTCAACAAGATGGATCCACCCTACCATTATAATTGTGATATCAAAAGGAACCTCAATGAAACGTCGCCTGACCATGGATAGGAAGAAGACTAAGCGTCGAATATCCTTCATGTTCATCGGATTTAACTCTACTTGATTTTTGCTTGTGGAGTAAACTGAAGGATTCAGTTTATGGTGCAAGACTTACAACGCTCGAACACCTGAAACATGCATTTAGGCAAAAGTGTAGAACCATAAAAGATTCCATATTCGCTATTATTTCTGCATCAGTAATTCGATGCATTCAGTTCATTTATGTCATTGGGGAACATTTTGAGCACCTAGCGTACTTAATTTATTAAATTTTATATACAAACAACTCAATAAAACTACATGATGATAAGTATATAAAGTATATTTTTTTTGTTTCAAACGTACTAACATACAAAGTTTGGATACAAAGTCTAAAGAAAAAAAGAAATGACCTTGGGATGGAAGATAATCTGACTAAAATACTTTGTAATTATTTTGAAGAACGACAATCCGTTCTCAAAATTAACAATTTTGAAGGAGTGCCCTTTACCATGTAAGCCGGTATAGCACAGGCTTACACAATATATAATGGAGACAATATATAATGGAGACCTTCCTGGCCCTATGCATGACCACGCACAATAAATTCAGCTAGCGGAAGATATTTCACAGGTGATTACAAGCAACTATTCCAATCCAGCGAATATTGTCAACAGAACGGGGGGAGAGATAAATAACCTCAACAAAATCGAGAAAAGAAACAAATTTCGGAGAAAATATATCACAAATTAACAGTAATACCTATAGGAAGACGAAAACTAGCAGACATTCTAGGGCAGGATGAATTTTATCCCTATTCCCCAGAAGGACGAGTAAGCGGACTAAAAATACATCCATAGGTTATACTCCCTACCTTAACGAAAAGCTTGCGATGGCTAAATAAACTATTCCAATGTTCTACCGCTTTAAATATCTATCATCCGTGAACAAAAGAAAATTATATCTGGCATTGGTGAGACCAATATTTTTGTACCCTACAATACCTATACAGGTTATGAATAATGCGCATATGAGAAAGGCACAAGGGGTACAAAATTGTGCTAACAAATTTATCACCAAGGTTTCTCGAAGGGACCGCATATCCTCAAGAATACTACATGACATCACCGATCTTGACCCTGTAAATATTACGCTTTATGAATGTATCAAAAAGATGATATGGCAAAAACTATATAACTACGAAGCCGAAGAAATACTTCAACTGACCAGACTGCCTGATGAAGACTTATTGGATGGTCACCATTTTGGGGTGACGATGTGCTAAGGCTTCTAAGGTGACCTTACAGTCGAATTTGGTCTGACTCCGAAGTGTTCTTTTGTGTAATCCGCGTGTAGCTGGGTTCGAATGGCAACCTGGTTATTTCTTGGTAGAAGGAAGGACTCGGAAGAAAAATGGCGGTTTTGTAGGCTTTAATCTTGGTTTAGGGCTACCGAAATTCGGACAAGTAAAATAGTTGAGTTTTCCGTAGTTCGTTTGTGCGCTCTCGTCTTTGACTGACTCAATGTTAATGTTCAGTGTTTCTTGTAAGTCTCCTTCTGCATCAGATCGTTTAGACTATGAACGGGCGGATTGATGACGAGGTTCGCACTGGTGATGCTAATCATAATAACACTACTACTAATTAATCAGAGTGAGAATAATAATAGGATTTTTTCTTTCCGTTAATTTATACTCACGACAATTAAGGGGGTGTGACTTCTCTTTTTTTAATCTGAATGAGGGGTGGAGCTTATCGGGTCAAACGTATGTGCGTGCGGTCTCTAATAAGACTGCTGGGCGGAATCAAAGGGTGTGTACATGTTCAGTGTAGGCACGTGTGCACCAAAAGAGCATTTGCATTTGGACACCTGACCGGGCTTATCAAGCCGACATCAATCGCAAGATTGATTTAGTCTTTTCACATGTTCATGTAAACTCTGGCGGGTCATATCAGATTTCGTTCAATGCCTGCACAGTCTTTTTCCACCAGACCATCGGCTCGCATCTGTTTCCTAATCTGTGTATGTTTGAATATTCGCGTGGGAACACAGAGATTTCACGTGAAAAATATCCTGCTCTGCATTGATACATATTAAATTACGATTTAACATTATTTACAAGTATTTGCTTTGTTTTACTATAATTAATTGTTACGAGATGGTATACTATTTTAATGTTCGATTTGTGTGCCCGACTTCAAGATTTCATTAGGGTCAACGGGGTGCTCATCTGTGAGGTTCCTTGTTGGCTCTAATCTACCTTGTAATTGAGCGCTACAGACCTACCGGGCTTACGATTTAAATAAGGATTCCAAAGCAGCCAACTGCGAACGCAGCAAGACGTAGAACCATTATACAGAGGAGAAAAACCGGCAAAACTTAACTTAAGCCTAAATTTACTGGACTACAGCAAAAATAAAGAAAACCAAATTGTGAATTCTCGATGTATATTTAAAAAACCGAAGTGGAAAATAAATAAATAAAATAAAATAAAATAAAAATAAAAAGACCCGAAGTAGATCCCCTCTTCCCCACAAAAAAAGATCCGATGTGAACAAATAACCCCCAAAAGAAAAAAAGAGCAAGTTCTCTCACTTTCTCGTAAGAAAAATTAATACAAAAAAATCAACGGCTTGAATGCTATTATTTATTACTTAAAGACCGCGAAAAAAGGCCCACAAGAGGCACACTGACAGAGTTTACCAGATTACCTGGCACAACAATTGGTCTACTAAAGTACTACATTTTCTAATTGATTTCTCTCCTATCTTTACGCCTATTTCTATCTTTAGAATCTGAGGGATGGTAACAGTAGCTATCATATTAGACCGGGACAAGGAAGTAGCCTCATATCATGACATAATTTGTTTTCATTTAATTTTTTACGCTACTCTCCGATTTCCATTTGTGAGTCGGTAAGTACAGTATTCATGAGGGTAGTCAGCGAAAGAGGTCACGTCGCTGGCTTACTGTCAGATCATCGTAATCAGCAGCCTGGTCATAGAAACGTGTAAATATGAATATAAACAATATATATTCATCCTAAACACGTACCTTTGGAAACTGACAGAAGATAAAATCAACAAGTTAAAGGGTTTCAAACCTTGTAATGGAAAGCAATCTGAGACCTACCTCTGACCAAAATACCAGAATTATCTGATATATGAGTATACATGCAAATTCGGAGACTGTGATCTCCACCCTTACTCATATATTGAAATGACCAAAGCAAGGGTCTAAAGAAGTATGATGGAACGCTTCCGAGCTCAGGTTGCTGTGGGACAGCGAGATTATATTCTTACTTAACAATCTCGGTTTAATATGACCGCTACTATTACTATAGCTGAGATTCTAATCTCTTATCTTTGTATATATATATATATATATATATATATATATATATATATATATATATATATATATATATACACGTTCTACGGGTGGTAACAACCGCCAGAGGGCTTTCGCCATATCTAATTTCTGCCTTTTAAAAACCTTTTGAAGACGGAAAGAAAGATGTAGAAACCGTATATTGCAGACCATATAACAAGACACTACAAGAGAAAGAGAAATTTGACGGAAATGAGCAATGAGACAAGAAACATGAGTGTCTTGAAGGCAAGAAAAAGGGACATTGGAAGAACACAAGGATCAAAGAGAGCAAAAGACGTCACAATGAAGGCAATCCATACTGAGAAGACATAAATAAATTATGAGCGGGTAAGAATATGTGGTATAAAAATCCTTGGAGGTTCCTAGCCTAGGGAGATACTGCGTTTGATAGGGTAACGCTTTGGCGGAGTTGAGTCAATGTGTCTAGTAGCACATGCGGGTTCGAGTCCCGGCCAAGATTATTTAAACTTCTTTCCCCTGCCGTTATTTCTGTCTTCTTATCAGTATGAATTGCCTTTATTGTGCCGTCCTTTGCTCTCTTTGATCCTTGTGTTCTTCCAATGTCCCTTTTTCTTGCCTTCAAAAAAACTCATCTTTCTTGTCTCATTGCTCATTTCCTTTGTTCATTATTAATACTTTTTTAACATTACGTTTCGACCAAATGTTCATCTTCAGGCTCTCTATATAAGGAAAATAAATGAAAATATCGATCGAAAATTTGAGTCAAAGTTATGGAAAATTAAAATTGGACGACACGAATTGGTAAATATCATAATTGTACAACAGTTTGATGTGTGTTTTATAAAACTATTACAATTATTTTTCCGAACATTGTAAATTTAAACATGATAAATATTCCAAAAAAAGGGAAGAAAGACAACGTTTGAAAATTTGATTTGTTTCTGTGATATCCAAAGGGAAACAAAAGTTGGTTTATCAGTCGGTGTGAGAGTAATTTTCTAATGTTAGAGTGGTTATGAAAGGGATAAAGTCGTTGAAAAAGACTCAGTGCAGTTTGGACGTTACAGTTTTTATATAATGAAATTAAGAAATTTGGAAAAAGTCGTAGAGTCAAGATTCGAGTCAAGAATCGTGAACTCATCTAAAGTTATGGTGGTTTGGACTTTATTGAGTGTTCTCTAGGGTGGTCCTTCTTTTGACAACCTTTGAAATTATTCGTTCCCAACCCCTAATCTTCTTCCAATAAATAAAAAAGTGTTTTAAACAAAGTTTCAGCTCAATTTGGCTATATTAAAGTAGCGAACCAAAGGCCCTAAAATTTCCAAATTCACCGATAATTGGTATTTCTAAAATACAACTTTTATAATTCATTTGCAAACATAAGCGAAAGTGGATTTTACAAGTTTAGTTCATACCATTGTTTATAGTTGATACCCTTATTTTTAAATGGCAATACTAACATACTGACAACAATTTAATAACTAAACAGATTTCACTGCTATATTAAGCCAGTTTGGCAGCACCTGGGTACATTTTTTTTGTGTTCACCGACAATCCGCACAATCTATTGCTTTACATTTTCGTCATATTTTAGAATGTTCTGATGTTTTTGTATTAGTTTTACCTCTGTGTCAGCTATGTCGTTAAATACTACAATGCTTTTCAATATCTTCAACCTACGTTGAAAGTTGGAATCATCCTTTCATGTAGTGGGCATTTTTTAAGAAAATTTGTATTTATTGAAAATCTTGAGATACATGTCGATTCCGCTTCCTCCATTGATTTCTTCCATCAAACAGGATGCGGTTCCCCTCCATCTGTCGATCGTTGAAATTTCTTAGGACCAGTTGTTTCCTAGGCAAAAGTTTTTCCGGGAACCAGCACGGGAATTGGGAGCGATATAGGTCACCGACCTGTAATGCTCCCAGGTACGGATATGATAGAGATAATTTTCCTACCAGGGTTGGTAGTACCAACAGTAATAAACGTGCCATCTCCGTCTCCTATTTTGCAAAGGCCTGTCAAAGTCCCGGGTGGTCCACGAGGTCTTCCTCTACCAGACACATTTTGGGAAGGTGACTTATTAGAAGACGAATACGTCGAAGAAGTTCACCCACACGAAAATGACGACGAGCAGAATCAGCGATAAGAAAACAGCAATAAAGACAACAATGAAACAAACAACAATGAAATAAACAGACAAGATAATAATAATAATCACGCTAGTCATAGGGGTGCAGAATTCTCTCCATGTGTAGATGGATAGCTTGCAACCCAATAATAAAAATTCTAATGATAATCTTAACTTGGAAATCTTAAAATAGTTTAACTTAATAACGCATCCGGTATTTCTCCATTAAGTTGGCATAAGGCAAACGTATTAAAATTTCTATGCCTATAATAACTATTCCCCAGCGATTGCTCAACTGGAAAAAGTAAGGGTCTTAGAAAAACCAAAAAGGTACATCATACTCACGGACTCTTTTGTGTAGCTAAACCAGGGGGACTATGTAGGGCCATTTATGATATGTCATCTCTTAAGAAAATGCTCCAACCTCCGAAATTTCAATTATCCATCATTAACTTGAAGGACATGATCTAGTGGACCTGCGTCGAAAATGGCCGGATTAGCACGTCTAGCCACTAGGTGGCGCCACCTGATGGTCAGCTTATATCATATTTGAACTCAGTGACCTCAATTAGCTTTGGTAGCATTGGTTTTAGCTGGCTAAATTGAGCCAGTAACTCGTTGCGGACAGAAGATGGACACAACACGAGATTTACAATACCCATAGACCTGCTGTCGTCGCCGCAGGTAAAAAGGTATAAAATGTTACTAAAACCACTTATTATTGTATCAAAATTGACTTATCCGCGAGATTTGATCCTATTGCTCCGCATCCGTGCGCCAGACCCACTTTCGGGATTCAAATCACCGAGGGAACTTGGCAATTCACCAAGATCCCTTTGGGTTTCCTTGGGGCAACTTATAATATGCAGCGGGTAATATCTACTCTCTCAAATTATGGAGCTAAAGTCACCGGGGTGAGGACATTTACATATATGGATGATATCTAGGTAACGGAGTAAGTAGACAATCTACTTAATCAGTTGGACTTAATCCTAAACTCAAGACTTCAAAGTAATTGGGACAAATCTATAATTTCCCCCAAAGAAAGTGAATACTTGGTGTAATGACGTGATCTAGTATTGCGGGTGACTAAAGTCTTGTTGTCGGTACTTCGATACTTAGTGGTCTTTCAAAGCCTGTACAAACCACAGGTCAGTCTACCCCGGTCAATTATTTTAGGGAGATAAACAATGACCTGCTTAAAACAAAATTGTAGACACAATAAATCTACCGTGCCGGTTCTTATCAGAATTTAAAGGTATATATTATGCTCTATTTACTAACACATTAATCGTGATTCTTATTGCCACATCTGACTTGTCATATCATCTAGAGTGAGTGTTCTTTATTGTTGTTCACGCTATAAATATAATCGATAATATATATATATATATATATATGGTTAATGCAGTGGCATTATTAGACAACCGCTCTAATTCAGGTGCAACGGGAGATCCTTTCCTCCTCGAACTGGAAGACTACATTTATAGGATAGCTAATAGCTAATCCACCAGTCCAAAAATGTATAATAATGCCACTATATTAACCGAACCAATTTGTCTTGTATCTTTTTCCATTATATATATATATATATATATATATATATATATATATATATATATATATATAATACACTTGGGAATTATCATCGATACGACAACATGTACAAATCAAGTTACAATCCCTCTCTCTCAAAAAAAAAATGCAGGAATTGAAAATGGTAACAGCAACGAATCTTAAAATAAAAGATAGCACTATGATATTTAAAATGTTACCCGTTATTTACACAAAAAGGTTTTCTGTCAAAAATATCTATAAACAAAAGATTTACCACATCTCAGTTAGCGAAAATATATACCAAAACATCTGAACGAAGCAACATTAAAGGACAAACTAAGGAAATATATAACGAAAAAGCAGAACGAAAAATATTAAAGGACAAAGTAAGGAAATATATACCAAAACAGCTGAACGAAGAGGGGATAAAGGGAAAACTAAGAGACAATATATAGCGAAACAGCGGGACGAAGCAACAATATGGGACAAATAAGGAAATATATAGCGAAACAGATGAAGGAAGCAACATTAAAGGGTAAATTAAGACTAGATATAGCGAAAGAGCCGAAGAAAGTGACATTAAAGGCTAAACTAAGGCAATATATACAGAACCAGATGACCGAAGCAAGATTAGAGGACAAACTATGGTAATATACACCGAAAAAACTGAACAAAGAAACATTAAATGACAAACTGAGGCAATATATAGTAAGAGAGCTGACCGAAGCAACATTAAAGGAGAAACTAAGGCAATATATAGCGAAAGAGCTAAGGAAAAAACATTAAAGGACAAACTATGGTAATATAACATAACATAACATAACATAATTTCACGGATGACAAAAGCCACAAGGGCCTATCAAAGGTCATCCGCATCCGTCAAAACCCACCCACATACGACTATATCAATAATTGCCAGGGGAAGACAAAATCAAAGTCCCCCACAATATAATATAACAGATGACAAAAGCCACAAGGGCTCATCATAGGTCATCCGAGTCAAACGGCCTCTTTTTTAAGGCACCCAAACTCCCAGGAAAACTACATCCAGAGGATTGCGTCCAGAAACAAGGGTATCACCAATCGAGGCTTGTCAAGAACTAATGCATGCAACTATAGATATATACAAACAATATTAATATATACAAAACTTAGGAACCATCACAACCTTCCCTCCCCATAAACTCCCCCAACCTACTCTTAAATACATTTAGACCTGGACTACCTACTACCCTCCGCGGCAATTTCTTCCAGAAGTCTACCACTCTATTGGTAGAAAAATATTTTCGTAAATCCAACCTACACCCTTGCTTTTTAATTTTCCAGTGGTGACCTCTAGTCCGATTTCCATCATCTAACTCAAAAAACTTGCTAACATCCAATTTATCTATCCCGGAAATTTTTTTAAAGAGCTCAATCATATCCCCTCTCACACATCTGAACAAAGCAGGATTAAAGGGCAAAATAGGCAATATATAACGAAATAGCTAACCGAAGTAACATTAAACGGCAAACTGTGGTAATATAGACCGAAACATCTGACTAAAGCAACATTAAACGAGAAACTAAGGAAATACATAGAGAAAGATCTAAAAAATGCAAATTTAAAGAAAAAACTAAGGAAATATATAGCGAAACATCTGAATATAACAACATTAAAGGACAAACCAAGCCGATATATACCGAAACAGCTGACTAAGCAACGTTAAAGGACAAACTTTAGAAATCTATTCCAAAACATCTGAACAAAGCAACATTAAAGACAAACCATGGCAATACATAGCGAAACATCTAAACAAAACAAATTGAAAGGACAAACTAAGGCAATATATAACGAAACAGCTGACGGAATCAATATTAAAGGATAAACTATGTAATATCTACCGAAAACTCTGAACAAACAACAGTGAAGGATAACTTATGCAATATATACCGAAACAGCTGATCAAAGAACCATTAAGGGAAATGCCTAGTAAATATATAGCGAACAGCTGAACAAAGTAACATTAAAGGACAAACTAATTTAATATATACTTAAAAATCTGAACAAACCAACAGTAAGGGACTAACTAAGGCAATATATACTGAACCAGGTGAACGAAGCAACACTAAAGGACAAACTATGGTAATATATACCGAAACATGTGAACAAAGCAACATTAGAGGAGAAACTAGGATAATATATATCGAAACACCTGATTTAAGCAAAATTAAATAACAAACTATGGTCATATATACCGAAACCCTTGAACAAAGCAAAACTAAACGAAAAACTATATATACCAAAACTGCTGAACGAAGCAACATTAGAGGAAACATATAAAGAAACATCTGAATAAAGCAAGATTAAAGGAAAAACGGCAATACTTCAGATTCTGGGCGTACGGTAGGTGGCGCTGTTAGTAGGCTACAATATATTTCTTATGACGTAAGGCGGTAGCTTTAGATGTAACCAATCACGGCGTTATATTTTTTTGTTGTTTTGGGGATTTGTAACTTTTAGTCTGTATTATTTACTAGAGATCTGCACCTCTGCTCGTTTATAGTTTTTTCTAAGTTAGGTAAGGTTTCTTGATGTCTTTTATTGTTTTTTGTTTTGTTTTCGTACTTTTTGTTTGCTGTGAACGATAACAGCTTCTTACTGGCAACATCGTAGCTTATAAATAGGACCCGTTTTGCAAATTTTTTGTTTTGTTTTGTTTTGCGTTTTTGTGCTCTCCATGTGCTTCTTCGTTTTTTTAATTCGGCTTCAGTTTGAATAATCACGAAAAACTTTGAGATTATGTAGAGGCGCATAAACTAATCAAGAAACCTATAACAGTAAGTATTGTTTGTTATTAGGTTAGGTTTTTCTGCCAGTAAAAAGCTGTTGGGGAAAAACCAGGTAAATTTAAGGGAATTGTTCGTGGGGGAGATTTCACTGCGGGTAAACCACCCTGCGATGATCCTGGGGTTCCAATCAATTGGGGAGGTTCTGGGGGGCGCAGCCCCCCAGTATATACTCATATACAAAAAAATATAACGCCATAATTGTTCACATCTGACGCAACCGTCTGACGTCATAAGAAATATATTGTAGCCCAAAATTGTACCCTATAAACAACGCCACCTACCATGCGCACTGAAACTCAAGTGTTACCGGAAAAACTAAGGCAATATATAGAGAAACTGAGCAAAGCAACATTAAAGGACAAATCAAGGCAATATTTACCGTAACACCTGACAGAAGCAAGAGTAAGGAGAAACTATGTTAAAAGATACAGAAACATATGAACAAAGCAACTTTACAGGAGAAAATAAGGCAATATATATCCAAGAAGCTGAACTAAACAACATTAAAGGACAGAGTAAGGTAAGATATTGCGAAAGCATTGTAAAAAGCAACATAAATAGACAACTAAGGAAATATACACCCAAACAGCTGAAGGAAAGAACATTAAAGGACAAACTATGGTAATATATAGAAAAACATCTGAACACAGCAAGATTAAAGGACAAATTAAGGTAATATATACCGAAACAGCTGAGTGAAGCAACATTAAAGAAAAAACTGTGATGATATAGACCGAATAATCTTAACAAAGCAGCATTAAAGGACAAACTAAGGCAATATATATAAAGAACTAGGGAAAAACTATGGTAATATATAGCAAAACATCTGAACAAAGCAAGATTAAAGGACAAATTAAGGCAATATATATCGAAACATCTGAACAAAGCAACATTAGACGATAAACTAATGCGATATATGCAGAAATATCTCAACGAAATAACATTAAAGGGCAAACTAAGGCAATATATATCGAAACATCTGAATAAAGCAACATTAAAGGACAAACTAAGAAAATATATAGGAAAAAATCTGAAAAAAGCAACATCAAAGGTAAAACTAAGGCAATTTGTAGCGAGACATCTTTCCTTGGAAAACCTAATCTGTTTAGAATTAATATTGGTCGTAAGAAATTGTTACACTTTTCAACCCTCGCCACTAATGAAGAGGAGCCGAATGAGGATGATATTTTAGTGTATATTGATCACTTGAAAAAATTGCCCACTGATATGGAAATTAGGTTCAAAGATCTCTCTTGGAAATGAACATTCCAGTTGGGTGGTAGACCCATTTAGGACAAATGCCGCTGATGTTGACATCATACTGCCAGGAAGCCTCATTGAGTTGCAAGGTAATCAAACTGCTCAAGCTAAATTTAAACATGGCCTCAATAACTTGTGGACAAGTAGTGAAATTGCCATCAAATTCCCATTGCTTTGGCAAAAAGTAAAATTATATTTTATTGCCTTTCCAACGTCTTACCTATTTGAGTCAGGTTTTAGCCGAGTTTCTCACCTATTATCCTAAGCTCGCAACCGCTTAGAAGTTGTAACTAGAGGTGATCGTCGTCTGTCTCTAACAACCATGGACCCTGAAATGGAAAAACTTGCGCAACTACATCAACCACAAGGATCTCACTGAAAAAAAACAGACAAAGAAAGCTAATATGATATATTTTTTTATTTTGCTAAAAGATTCTATTTTTTTTTAAGTCAAAAGATAATCATTTTTTAAAGTTTATGTGGTGATCTAAGCTTCATGTAACCTTATAATTGCCTAATGGGTTACACTACATTACTTTGTTTACTTAACCTGATTAGAATGGGTATGTTTACTTATATTGTTTCTCTTTTATTTTCAGACTGTATTGATGTTTTGTTAGTTGAATATAGCCTAGAGAAAGGTATTGACGCTTTATTATGATTACCACAATTTATTCAACTAACAATCCCGCCAGTGCCGATCCAAAGGCTATACTGGTGCTTTAAATAAATAGTGGGAACCCTATCATAGCTTCATAAAAATAAAAACCAGCAGCGTCTGATCTAAAGATGGATAAATTCCTGAGACCTGAACGCCTGGATGTTACCCCTAACTCGCCTACTGCTGAACGTGAATGGAATCACTGGAATCGTACTTTCACTGCATTCCTGGAATCCATCGCAAGCCTTAATCCTAACAAGCTGGATACATTGATCAATTTTGTCTCTCCAACCGTATATGGTTACATTGCAGAGTGTACTACCTATGATTAAGCTATAGATCTCCTCAAAGACCTCTATGTCAAGCCCCAAAATGAAGTGTTCACGAGACATTTATTGGCTACTCGTAGGCAGCATAAAGGGCAAACAATAGATGAGTATCTACAAGAGCTTCAGGTGCTCCACAAGGATTGTAACTTTAAGGCTGCTACTGCTTCACAGAATCGGTATGACTACATACAGGATTCTTTCATCAATGGCTTTTCCTCTTATACAATCAGGCAACGATTGCTTGAAAATAAAACTTTGGACTTAAGTACGGCTGTTGATCAAGCCAGGGCACTCGATGTTTCTCAGAAGACCTCAGAGTGTTATTCTGGTTATACTGTCTCTGGTTTAAGTGCTGCTGCGACATCCGAGCCTGCTCGCACTGATGATGAGACCTGTGCTTCTGCAACATCCGAAACTGCTTATTCTGCTCAAAGGACCTGTGCTGCTGCCAATTTAAAGTCCAGATGCTATTTTTGTGGTGGTCCCCGTCACAATCATGAACAGTGCCCTGCAAGAAACGTCACTTGTCATAAGTGTAATAAACAGGGGCACTTTTATAAGGTGTGCCAGTCTACTACATTTTCTACTTCTGCATCCACTCAGTCTTATGCACTGGCCGTAATCTCTGCTTCTTCCCCAGGACTACTACGGCGAGCTACTGTGCATGTTTGGGTTGGTAATAATGAAGCGACCGCTCTTATCGACACAGGGAGCTCTGAATCTTTCATCTCACATAGCTACGCCAAGAAGCACAAGTTGAAGGTTGTTCCAGCGACTGGAAGCGTATCTATGGTCTCTTCATCACTCACGTCTCCTGTAAAGGGACGCTGCACAGTTGATATCAATTTGAAGGGTGAGTGCTACAACACTACAAGGCTTTCTCTGCTGCCAGACTTGTGCTGTGATGTCATTCTTGGTCAACACTTTATGAGCCCGCACTCTAGTGTTACTGTGGACTTTGGCGGATCCAAGAAAGATCTAAATATCTACAACCCTTCCACTTGCAGTGTACTGTTTGCTTTGGTGGATACACCTCGTCTCTTTTTAAGTCTTGCTCCTCATTGCAAACCCGTTGCAACAAAATCTCAGACGTTTGGGGATGATGATAAGAAGTTCATAAGGTCTGAAATTAACAAGATGCTATATAATGGTGTTATTCAGGAGAGCACATCTCCATGGAGGGCGCAAGTTCTTGTTGTGTCAAATGAGCGCCACCGAAAGAGATTAGTTGTTGACTATGGACAGACCATTAATAGATTCACTCGTTTGGATGCGTACCCTCTTCCAAGAATAGACGACCTTGTCACGGAACTGTCTCATTACAAGTACTATAGTTCACTGGAACTGAAAAGTGCTTATTACCAGATACCTATACGGGAATAGGACAAGCCATATACTGCTTTTGAAGCGAATGGCAAGCTATATCAATTTCGCAGAGTGCCATTCGGGGTTACGAACGGCGGTGCTTGCTTCCAAAGGACTATTGACATCATCATCAAGCAACACTTATGCTTATGTGGACAATATTTTCGTGGCAGGGAAAACCCAGCTGGAGCACGGTGAGAACTTGGCGAAATTTCAAGAGGCTGCCCGGTTCTACAACCTTACCTTCTACTAGACTAAGTCTGTCATTTTAAAAAGTCAATAGATTTTCTTGGTTACCCTATGGGATTGGGCTCTTTAAGGTTTTCCTTAATTATGGGAGAACCTTGAAGGTAATCGTTAGAACCACCTAAGAGCCTTGTAAGGGGACGTTGGTTGCCAGTAATGGTGATAGATTACCGAGTTATCATGTAATCTTTTGGCAAGGACCCCGGTTGATATAGATGACCCGGTTGGTTTGCGTTGCCCTTCCTTATTTTCCACGAGAGTTATTTTGTTGATTGCTATGGGGTGACCTAAGCCGAGGGGCGGTCAATTTCTAGCGACGGGGTAAAATAGCCCGGAGGAAGGGGATAGACAACACCAAGGTAGAACACCGGTATTTCGGGAGTTATGTAATTGTGAGGAATTGCGTTTAACAAGGAGAATGCGCAACGGCTGTTTACCCGATTAATAAGGCATTGAAGAAGGAAGATTGAGGAACGTCAGGATGATTGAAACACCCGCCCCTGTGTCGATCAGGAATTCGTACCTCTTGTCGATATTTGCGGCTAATTTGAAGACGGCTGGCATGCCCGCTGCCGCAGTGGCTAGGACACGCCTTAATAGTTTTCCGGCGACGATGGTCTAGATGAGGGCTGAATTTTTAGATCCTCCTTTTTATTTGGCCACTTGCATCACGGGATACACCACTTTGCAGTATCGCTGTAATATAGATGTGCACGACATACTATTGGCCTCTGGTCCTTCCTAAAAGGACGCACGTTCCCTGGGGTGAGGTTTAATTTGCCACCATGACTTTGATTACCACTCCGCGCCGCACTCGCAAATTGTTTCTCGCGCATTACCGCCTGACCGCACGCATTTTCCGCACTATTCACATTAACGCATTGTTCTTTGTTAAAAATTATTAATTCGTCCGTGAGTTTACCGATTTGGGTTAACGAGAGGTCTTTTTGAGTGGCAATTATCGGTGCAATGGTGGAAGGCAATGATTGAATAAATTTAGGCCTCACTAGTTCCTCACCTACTCCAAGCTGCAAGGCTGTGCGCCTCAGTTCCTCTAAATTTAGCGAAGGATGGCCAGTGAAAGTCAATGAGGCTGTTATTCTTTCGAATATTTCTGGCTTAGTCTTCTCGAATAGACTTACGACTTCAGCCTTCAATCTCTCGTAATTTCCATCTTCGAAAATGTCTGCAGGCATGCGGTTCACTGTTTCAGGGGGTAATGAGGCCAATATTTCGTAATATTTTGTTACCTCCTTGGTGATTTTTGAATTGTAGAATTGAGCCTCTATAATCCTAAACTAACCCGTCACTGCAGCCTCGTTGAATATTGGAGCTTTTATCATCACGGTACTTACTGACTCTGCCTCACCTTGCCTCGTCTGGTTGACTTATATTCTATTTCCTCTTCCTTGTGTTTCCTCAAATTCTTCAATGTTCTTCCGCTTCTTGATTCGTTTGGTGGAACAACGGCACTGGTTGCTAAAAATGGACGGTTTTTAGTGTAAGGTCACCAGTTATGGGGCGGTTCTTTAAGGTTGTCCTAATTATGGGGGAACCTTGAAGGTAATCATGAGGACAACCCAAGAGCCTTGGAAGGGGGATGCTGGTTTCAAGTAATGGTGATAGGTTACCGAGTTAACGCGTAATCTTTTGACAAGGACTCCGGTTGATACAGATGCCCTGGTTGGTTTGCGTTGCCCTTCCTTATTTCCCACGAGAGTTATTTTATTGATTGCTATGTGGTGACCTAAGCCGAGGGGCGATCTTATTCTAGCGACGGGGTCAAATAGCATGGAGGATGGGGATAGACCACACCAAGGTAGAACACCGGTATTTTGGGAGTTATGTAATCGCGAGGAATTGCGATTAACAAGGAGAATGCGCAACGGCTGTTTTTCCGATTAATAAGTCCTTGAAGTAGGAAGATTGAGGAAGGTCAGGATATTAAAGTCACCAAAACAAAAATAGAATTATTATTGAACTAGATCTTATTGCACTTTACAAAAGTTCTTTAATTAAGTTTTAAGTTCTAAGTTATGACATAAATTAAGTTCGAGGTAAAGTACGGGCAAGGTCTAAAGGAGGCCGGACGAATAGAGCCTTTAAGATGTTACACCTTAATGTCTACGTTATGTACGCGACTATATACAAAGATGAATTACGCGAATCCGAGAGATCAGGCTGAACGATATATAACACGATATATTTCTATATAAAACTGTAATCTAATTATACTCTTTGTTCTGGCTTCACACAATTATATATTTAATTTAAGCCACGCCTTACAAGTTCCTCGTCCAACTAAGCCACACCTCCCTCTTATATACCGGCCTGTTGATTTGTCGGTATTAACATAACTCGACTTTTGATTGGCTACTGCCAAACGTATTGATAAGGAAGGCACTCCGACTATTGAGTAAATTTCTCTGTGGGCGGTGGCATGTTGTCATGGAGACCTCTTCTGACCTGACTTCTATTTGTTTAATTGTGATAGCTATCCGGTTTATTCTGGATTCTGCCTTGATTATAATGTTTGCCTAAGATTGCCTCAACCAACTCTAACAGATATAACTGTGCTCCGTTTACTACCGTGTGACATTCTCGTAAACGGCGCTAACTTTACTTTTCTCTCTATATATACTTTATGTGTGTAGCGACTCTCGTATGTGTCCTATTTTGGACGTTGACGCCGGTCTCTACAACCCAATAACCTAACCCACGGCTCTCTCAAACTAGATTCTGAACGTTTACTTCCATTAAAGGAATTACCGATCCCTAAAGACCGTACTTCCTTACGCCGTGTTATTGGTATGTTTTCCTATTATTCGCAGTGGGTTTCCCGATCTTCTGACAAGATCAGTCCTCTTGTTGCCACTGACACTTTTCCCTTGAGTGTAGAGGCCCTGAAAGCCATCGATGATCTCAAAGAAGAGATTGGGAAGGCTGTTGTGCACTCGATTGATGAAACTATTCCTTTGGTAGTTAAAACTGATGCCTCCAAAACAGCCACTGCTACTCTGAATCAGGCAGGCCGTCCAGTTGCCTTTTTCTCACGCACCCTCACACCTACTGAACGCAAACACTCTGCAGTAGAAAAGGAGGCATGTGCAATTGTATAATCTGTAAAGAGGTGGTCTCATTACTTGACAGGACGACGTTTTACCTTAGTTACTGACCAACAGGCTGTCAGCTTTATCTTATGTAGGAATCAGCTTGGAAAAATCAAGAATGATAAAATTCAACGATGGAGGATCGATTTAGGGTGCTACAATTATGACATCGTGTACCGTCCTGGTAAATATATCATTCCTGCAGACACTCAATCACGTGCTCACTATGGATCTACTGTCAATAACGAGAAACTATCTGAGCTCCACGCTCGAATTTGCCATCCTAGGGAAACAAGACTTGCTCATTTTGTCAGAGTGAGAAATCTTCCTTATTCCATGTAAGAAGTGAGGAAAGTGTGCTCTGAATGCCCTCAGTGTGCCCGATTGAAGCCTTGGTTCTAAAAACCGCACCAAACTCCCCTTATCAAGGCCATGAAGTCCTTTGAACGTATTAGTTTGGACTTCAAGGGGCTTCTACCCTCGAACTCCAGAAACCGCTATATGCTCACGGTGGTGGATGAGTATTCTCCTTTTCCGTTTGCATTTGCCTGTCAGAACATGAATACTAGTATTATAATCCATTGTCTAAATCAGATTTTTGCGATATTTGGTTTGCCTTCCTACCTGCGTTCTGATCGCTGATCCTCGTTTATAGCCAAGGATCTACGTAAATTCTAGTCGAACGACACCTTATAATCCCCGAGGGAATGGGCAGTGGTGGAGATATAATGCTATAATCTGGAAGCACATAACCCTTGCTCTGGAATCCAAGAACCTTCAAGAATGTCAATGGGAAACAGTGCTGCTTGACGCCCTTCATTCTATTAGATCTCTACTCTGCACAACCACCAATGCTACGCCACATGAGAGGCTCTTCTCATACCAGCGTCGATCTCCCAGTGGCAATTCTTTGCCCACTTGGTTATCTGTTTCTGGACCCATCTTACTACGACGTCACGTTCGTGCCAGTAAATATGAACCCCTTGTTGATGAGATTCAGTTGTTAGAGGCAAATCCACAATACACTCATGTAAGATTTGTTGATGGACGCTAATCAACGATATCAGTGCATGACCTGGCTCCGACAGGTAACGTATCATTATATGAGAGTCAAGAGGATCTCAACGTCGATCCTTCTACAGAGACTGGTTTAGTGGAGATTCTTCCGGTACCTACTGTCGATTCATCTGAGTTGAATTCTTCCAATGTTGCAGGTAATCAGAGTATATTCATCAATGAAAGAGATATGAAAGTGGATTCTCTTCCGGCCTGGGTATCTAGTGCTCCAGCTAATCTCCAACATAGGGATGAACCCTCCACCCCTGCGTATGCTGGACAGAACAACTGCGCCGATCTACGCGGGAATGCCACAAGCCTCTTCGCTATATAGAACAATGATTCTTCAAGGGAGGAGAGAAGGTGGTGATTTAAGCTTCATGTAACCTATATGATAATTGCCTAATAGATTACACTGCATTATTTTGCTTACTTATAACGAATTGTGCTTGTTAACCTGATTAGAATCGGTATGTTTACTTATATTGTTTCTCTTTTATTTTCAGACTGTATTGATGTTTTGTTAGTTGAATAAAGCCTAGAGAAAGGTATTGACGCTTTATTATGATCAACCAGAGATGCATGTCTAGTTTTTAGATGGGGATTAAGCCCTATCTAGGTAAGGACGTAGTAATGCAATATTTAGCAATATCTCTGAACAAATCTAAATTAAAAGACAAACTAAGGCATTATATAGCGAAAGATCTAAGCAAAGAAATATTAAAGGACAAACTTAGGCAATAAATAGCGAAACAGCTGAACGAAGCAATATTAAAGGACAAAATAAGGCAATATATTGCGAAACATCTGAAGGATGCAACATTAAAGGACAAACTAGGGCAATATATAGCGAAACAGCTGATAGAATCAACATTAAAAGAGAAACTAAGCCAATATTAAGCGAAACAGTTGACTGAAGCAACATTAAACGATAAAATATGTTAATATATACCAAAAAATCTTAACGAAGCAACAGTAAATTATAAACTTAGGCAATATATACCGACACAACTGGTCAAACAACATTAAATTACAAACTAAGGAAATATAGAGCGAAACAGCTGAACAAAGCAACATTAAAGGCCAAACTAATGCAATATATACCGAAACATCTGACTTAAGCAACATAAAACGATAAACTATGTTAATATATACCGAAAAATCTGAACAAAGCAACAGTGAAGTAAAAACTAAGGCAATATATACCGAAACAGCTGATTAAACAACATTAAATTACAAACTAAGCCAATAGATAGCGACACAGCTGAACAAAGTAACGTTAAATGGCAAACTAATTTAATATATACCTAAACAGGTAAACGAAGCAAGAGTAAAGTACAAACCATGGTAATATATACCGAAACATCTGAGCAAAGCAACATTAAAGGACAAACTAAGTCAATTAATACCGAAACATCTGAATTCAGCAACATTAGACGACAAACTATGTCAATATATACCAAAAGATCTTAACGAAACAATATATAAGGAAAAACTAAAGGAATATATCCAGAAACCTCTCAATTCAGCAAAATTAGAGGACAAACTAAGGAAATATATACCGAAACAGCTGAACAAAGCACCATTAAACGACAAACTAAGGCAATATATAGCGTAACAGCTGAAGGGAACAACATTACAAGACAAACTAAGGCGATATATTACCAAAAAGCCGAAAGAAACAACATTAACGGACAAATTCAGGCAATATATAACGAAACAGCTGAACAAAGCACCATTAAATGATAACTAAGGTAATATATGCTGAAACATCTGAAGGAAGCAATATTAAAGGACATACTCGAGGAGCTACAAACTATTCAAGATGAAATTAATAAGGTAACAAAAAAACACTAATCAAAAGGACATCAAGGCTATTGAACAATTTAAATGGACACTGGACATGATAAAAAATAACCGATTAAATACGAACAACAGAGGAGAGAATAAGACGAGAAGAAAAAACAGGAGAACAAACAATTCATGAGATTAAGGAGAAAAAACTTTTATTATTATAAAATACCCCCCCCCAAAAAAAACAACAACAAAAAAAACAAAACAAAAAAAAAACAAGTATATAACGAAGTATGTCTAGAGGTGGACTTCCTTACTCACCGAAATTTCCAAATTTTATTAGTCCAAAGAAAGTGCGTAATTTGGTAACAAATTACTTAAAACTAAGTAGCGACAACTAACGAGGGAAGCAGCTGTTTCCGAAATTTGGCAACCCTATTTTGAAACAAATCCACTTCAAAATGTTCTGGAAATTTGGCAAACCCGTTTTGAAACAAATCCGTTTCAAAGTAGCTCATAGATTTGGCAGCCGTGTTTTGAAACTAATTCTTTTCAAAATCTTTTGGAAATTTGTCAACCATGTTTTGAAACAAATCAGTTTCAAAATGTTTAGGAAATTTGGCACCCCTGTTTTGAAACAAATCCGTTTCAAAATGTTTCAGAAATTTGGCACAATGTTTTGAAACAAATCCTTTCAAATGCTTATGGAATTTGGCAACCATTTTTCGAAACAAATCAATTTCCAACTGATTCTCAACTTTCTTAACCATGTTTTGAAACAAATGAGCTTCAAAATGTTTAGGAAATTTGGCAACTCTTCTTTGAAACCAATCCATCTCAAATCTTCCAAATTTTCCTATTCCAAAGAAAGTGCGTAATTTAGTAGTTCTAGAGGTTGACTTCCTTACTCACCAAAAATTCCGGATTTTACTAGTGCAAAGAAAGTGTGTAATTTGGTAGTTCTAGAGGTGGACTTAATTACTCACCAAAAATTCCGGATTTTACTAGTGCAAAGAAAGTGCGTAATTTGGTAGTTCTAGAGGTGGACTTCCTTACTAACCGAAAATTCCCAATTTTCCTAGTCCAACGAAAGTGCGTAATTTTGTAGTTCCAGAGGTAGACTTACTTACTCTCCGAAAATTTCGAATTTTCCTAGTCCAAAGAAAGTGCGTGATTTAGCAGTTCTAGAGGTGGACTTCCTTACTCACCGAATTTGGTCCTAATCCAAAGTAAGTGAGAAATTTGGTAGTTCTAGAGGTGAACTCCCTTACTCACCGAAATTTCCCAATTTGCCTAGTCCAAAGAAAGTGCGGGATTTTGTAGATCTAGAGATGGACTTACAAACTCACCGAAAATTCCGAATTTTCCTAGTCCAAAGAAAGTGAGTAATTTGGTAGTACTAGAGGTGGACTTTCTTACTGACCGAAATTTCCCAATTTTCTTAGTCCAAAGAAAGTGAGTAATTTGGTAGTTCTAGAGGTAGACTTCATTACTCACAGAAAGTTCCCAATTTTCCTAGTCCAACGAAAGTGCGTAATTTAGTAGTTTTAGAGGTAGACTTCCTTACTCACCGAAAATTCCCAATTTTCCTAGTCCAACGAAAGGGCCAAATTTAGTAGTTCTAGAGGTGGACTTCCTAACTCACTGAAATTTACAATTTTTCCTAGTCCGAAGAAAGTCCGTAAGTTGGTAGTTCTAGAGGTGGACTTACTTTCTCACCGAATTTGGTCCTAGTCCGAAGAAAGTGCGTAATTTGGTAGTTCTAGAGGTGGACTTCCATACTCACCGAAATTTCCCAATTTGCCTAGTACAAAGAAAGTGCGTAATTTTGTAGTTTTATAGGTAGACTTCCTTACTCAGACAAAATTTCTAATTTTTCTAGTCAACCTAAAGTGCGAAATTTAGTAGTTCTAGAGGTGGACTTCCTTACTCACCAAAAATTACGAATTTTCCTAGTCCAACGAAAGTGCGTAATTTGGTAGCTCTGGAGGTGGACTTCCCTACTCACTGAAATTTCCCAATTTTCCTAGTCCAACGAAAGTGCGTAATTTGGTAGTTCTAGAGGTGGACTTTCTTACTAACCGAAAATTACCAATTTTCCTAGTCCAACGAAAGTGCATAATTTGGTAATTCTAGAAGTGGACTTACTTACTCACCGAAAATTCCGAATTTTCCTAGTGCAAAGAAAGTGTGTAATTTTGCAGTTCTAGAGGTGGACTAACTTACTCACCGAAATTTCCCAATTTTCTTAACTTAAAGAAAGTGCGTAATTTGGTAGTTATAGAAGTGGACTTCCTTACTCACCGAAATTTCCAAATTTTTCTAGTCCAAAGAAAGTGCGTAATTTAGTAGTTCTAGAGGATGACTTACTTACTCACCAAAAATTCCGAATTTTTGTAGTCCAAAGAGAGTGCGTAATTTAGTAGTTATAGAAGTGGACTTCATTACTCACCGAAATTTCCAAATTTTCCTAGCCTAAAGAAAGTGCGTAATTTGGTAGTTCTAAAGTTAGACTACCTTACTCACCAAAATTTCCCAATTTGCCTAGTCCACAGAAAGTGCGTAATTTGCTAGTTCTAGAGGTGGACTTCCTTACTCACCGAAATTTCCCAATTTTTTTAGTCCAAAGAAAGTGCGTAATTTGGTAGTTCTAGAGGTGGACTTCCTTACTAACCGAAATTTCACAATTTCCTTAGTCCAAAGAAAGTGCGTAATTTGGTAGTTGTAGAGGTAGACTTCCTTTTTGACCGAAAATTCCTAATTTTCCTAGTCTAACGAAAGCGCGTAATTTGGGAGTTGTAGAGGTGGACTTCCTTACTAACCAAATTTAGTCCTAGTCCAAAAAAGTGCGTAATTTGGTAGTTCTAGAGGTGGATTTCCATACTCACCGAAATTTCCCAATTTGCCCAGTCCAAAGAAAGTGCGTAATTTTGTAGTTATAGAGGTAGACTTCCTTACTCAGCAAAAATTCCTAATTTTACTAGTCCAACGGAAGTGCGAAATTTAAAGGTTCTAGAGGTGGACTTCCTTACTCACCGAAAATTCTGAATTTTCCTAGTCCAAAGAAAGTGCGAAATTTTGGCAGTATTAGAGGTGGACTTCCTTACTCACCGAAATTTCCTAATTTTCTTAGCCTAAAGAAAGTGCGTAATTTGGTAGTTCTAGAGGTGGACTTTCTTACCCACCGAAATTTCCTAATTTTCCCAGTCGAAAGAAAGTGCGTAATTTTGTAGTTCTAGAGGTGGACTTCCTTACTCACCGAAATTTCCAAATTTTCTTAGTCCAAAGAAAGTGCGTAATTTGGTAGTTCTAGAGGTAGACTTCATCACTCACAGAAACTTCCCAATTTTCCTAGTCCAACGAAAGTGCGTAATTTAGTAGTTCTAGAGGTAGACTTCCTTACTCACCGAAAATTTCAAATTTTCCTAGTCGAACGAAAGTGCGTAATTTGGTAGTTTTAGAGGTGGACTTCCTTACTCACTGAAGTTTCCAATTTTTTCTAGTCCAAAGAAAGTGCGTAATTTAGTAGTTCTAGAGGTGTACTTCCTTACTCACCTAAAATTCCCAATTTTCCTAGTCCAACGTTAAGGGAAAGATTGGTAGTTCTAGAGGTGGACTTACTTACTCACCGAAATTTTCAAATTTTCTTAGTCCAAAGAAAGGGCGTAATTTGGTAGTTTTAGAGGTCCACTTCCATACTCATTAAAATTTCTAATTTTCTTAGTCCAATGAAAGTGCGTAATTTTGTAGTTCTAGATGTTGACTTCCTTACTCACTGAAAATTCCCAATTTTCCTAGTCCAACGAAAGTGCGTAATTTGGTAGCTCTGGAGGTGGACTTCCCTACTCACCGAAATTTCCTAATTTTCCTAGTCCAAAGAAAGTGCGAAATTAGGTAGTTCTAAGGTGGACTTCCTTACTAACCAAAAATTCCCAATTTTCTTAGTCCAACGAAAGTGCGTAATTTGGTAATTCTAGAGGTGGACTTAAACACTCACCGAAAATTCCGAATTTTCCTAGTGCAAAGAAAGTGCGTAATTTTGCAGTTCTAGAGGTGGACTTCATTACTCAGCGAAGTTTTCAAATTTTCTTAGTCCAAAGAGTGCGTAATTTGGTAGTTCTAGAGGTGGACTTCATTACTCACCGAAATTTCCCAATTTTCCTAGTCCATAAAAAGTGCGTAATTTGGTAGTTAGGTAGACTTCCTTACTCACCGAAAATTCCTAATTTTCCTGGTCCAACGAAAGTGCGTAATTTGGGAGTTGTAGAGGTGAACTTCCTTTTTCACCGAATATGGTCCTAGTCCAAAGAAAGTGCGTAATTTGGTAGTTCTAGAGGTGGACCTCCTTACTTACCGAAATTTCCCAATTTGCCTAGTCCAAAGAAAGTGCGTAATTTTGTAGTTTTAGAGGAAGACTTCCTTACTCAGCAAAAATTCCCAATTTTCCTAGTCCAACGAAAGTGCGTAATTTGATAGTTCTAGAGGTGGACTTCCTTACTTACGAAAAATTCCGAATTTTCCTCGTCCAAAGAAAGTGCGTAATTTGGTAATTCAAGAGGTGGACTTTCTTACTCACTGAAGTTTCCAATTTTTCCTAGTCCTAAAAAAGTGCGTAATTTGGTAGTTCTAGAGGTGGACTTCCTTACTCCCTGAAAAATCCCAATTTTCCTAGTCCAACGAAAGTGCGTAAATTGTAGTTCTAGAGGTGGACTTACTTATTCACCGAAAATTCCGAATTATCCTAGTGCAAAGAAAGTTCGTAATTTGGTAGTTTTGTGGGTGGACTTCTATACTCACCGAAATTTCCCAATTTTCTTAGTCCAAAGAAAGTGCAAAATTTTGTAGTTCTAGAGGTTGACTTCCTTACTTACCGTAAATTCCCAATTTTCCTATTCCAACTAAGGTGCGTAATTTGGTAGCTCTAGAGGTGGACTTCCCTACTCACTGAAATTTTCCAATTTGCCTAGTCCAAAGAAAGTGCGTAATTTTGTAGTTTTAGAGGTAGACTTCCTCACTCAGCAAAAATTCCCAATTTTTCTAGTCCAACGAAAGTGCGTAATTTGATAGTTCTAGAGGTGGACTTCCTTACTTACCAAAAATTCCGAATTTTCCTCGTCCAAAGAAAGTGCGTAATTTGGCAGTTCTAGAGGTGGACTTCCTTACTCACCGAAATTTCCCAATTTTCTAGGCCCAAAGAAAGTGCGTAATTTGGTAGTTCTAAAGGTGGACTTTCTTACTCACCGAAATTTCCTAATTTTCCCAGTCGAAAGAAAGTTTGTAATTTTGTAGTTCTAGAGGTGGACTTCCTTACTCACCGAAATTTCCAAATTTTCTTAGTCCCAAGGAAGTGCGTAATTTGGTAGTTCTAGAGGTAAACTTCATTACTCACAGAAACTTCCCAATTTTCCTAGTCCAACGAAAGTGCGTAATTTAGTAGTTCTAGAGGTAGACTTCCTTACTCACCGAAAATTCCCAATTTTCCTAGTCGAACGAAAGTGCGTAATTTGGTAGTTCTAGAGGTGGACTTCCTTACTTACTGAAGTTTCTAGTTTTTCCTAGTCCAAAGAAAGTGCGTAATTTAGTAGTTCTAGAGGTGGACTTTCTTACTCACCGAAAATTCCCAATTTTCCTAGTCCAACGAAAATGCGTAAATTGGTAGTTCTAGAGGTGAACTTACTTACTCACCGAAATTTCCAAATTTTCTTAGTCCAAAGAAAGTGCGTAATTTGGTAGTTTTAGAGGTGGACTTTCATACTCACCAAAATTTCCCAATTTTCTTAGTCCAATGAAAGTGCGTAATTTTGTAGTTCTAGATGTTGACTTCCTTACTCACCAAAAATTCCCAATTTTCCTAGTCCAAAGAATGTGTGTAATTTGGTAGTTCTAGAGGTGGACTTCCCTACTAACCCAAAATTCCCAATTTTCCTAGTCCAAAGAAAGTGCGTAATTCGGTAGTTGTAGAGGTAGACTTCCTTACTCACCGAAAATTCCTAATTTTCCTGGTCCAACGAAAGTGCGTATTTTGGGAGTTGTAGAGGTGGACTTCCTTACTTATCGAATTTGGTCCTAGTCCAAAGAAAGTGCGTAATTTGGTAGTTCTAGAGGTGGATCTCCTTACTTACCGAAATTTCCCAATTTGCCTAGTCCAAAGAAAGTCCGTAATTTTTTAGTTTTAGAGGTAGACTTCCTTACTCAGCAAAAATTCCCATTTTTCCTAGTCCAACGAATGTGCGTAATTTGGTAGTTCTAGAAGTGGACTTTCTTACTCAGTGAAGTTTCCAATTTTTCCTAGTCCAATGAAAGTGCGTAATTTGGTAGTTCTAGAGGTGGACTTCCTTACTTCCTGAAAAATCCCAATTTTCCTAGTTCAACGAAAGTGCGTAAATTGTAGTTCTATGTAGAGGTGGACTTACTTATTCACCGAAAATTCCGAATTATCCTAGTGCAAAGAAAGTTCGTAATTTGGTAGTTTTGGGGGTGGACTTCCATACTCACCGAAATTTCCCAATTTTCTTAGTCCAAAGAAAGTGCGTAATTTTGTAGTTCTAGAGGTTGACTTCCTTACTTACCGTAAATTCCCAATTTTCCTACTCCAACGAAGGTTCGTAATTTGGTAGCTCTAGAGGTGGACTTCCCTACTCACCGAAATTTCCCAATTTGCATAGTCCAAAGAAATTGCGTAATTTTGCAGTTTTAGAGGTAGATTTCCTTACTCAGCAAAAATTCCCAATTTTTCTAGTCCAAAGAAAGTGCGTAGTTTGATAGTTCTAGAGGTGGACTTCCTTACTCACCTGAAAATTCCGAATTTTCCTAGTCCAAAAAAAGTGCGTAATTTTGCAGTTCTAGAGGTGGACTTCCTTACTCACCGAAATTTCCCAACTTTCTAGGTCCAAAGAAAGTGCGTAATTTGGTAGTTCTAGAGGTGGACTTTCTTACTCACCGAAATTTCCTAATTTTCCCAGTCGAAAGAAAGTGCGTGATTTTGTAGTTCTAGAGGTGGACTTCCTTACTCACCGAAATTTCCAAATTTTCTTAGTGCAAAGAAAGTGCGTAATTTGGTAGTTCTAGAGGTAGACTTCATTACTCACAGAAACTTCCCAATTTTCCTAGTCCAACGAAAGTGCGTAATTTAGTAGTTCTAGAGGTAGACTTTCTTACTCACCGAAAATATTCAATTTCCCTAGTCGAACGAAAGTGCGTAATTTCGTAGTTCTAGAGGTGGACTTCCTTACTCACTGAAGTTTCTAATTTTTCCTAGTCCAAAGAAAGTGCGTAATTTAGTAGTTCTAGAGGTGGACTTTCTTACTCACCGAAAATTCCCAATTTTCCTATTCCAACGAAAGTGCGTAAATTGGTAGTTCTAGAGGTGAACTTACTTACTCACCGAAATTTCCAAATTTTTTTAGTCCAAAGAAAGTGCGTAATTTGGTAGTTTTAGAGGTGGACTTCCATACTCACCAAAATTTCCCAATTTTCTTAGTCCAATGAAAGTGCGTAATTTTGTAGTTCTAGATGTTTACTTCCTTACTCACCGAAAATTCTCAATTTTCCTAGTCCAACGAAAGTGCGTAATTTAGTATCTCTGGAGGTGGACTTCCCTACTCACCGAAATTTCCCAATTTTCCTAGTCCAAAGAAAGTGCTTAATTTGTTAGTTCTAGAGGTGGACTTTCTTACTAACCGAAAATTACCAATTTTACTAGTCCAACGAAAGTGCATAATTTGGTAATTCTAGAGGTGGACTTACTTACTCACCGAAAATTCCGAATTTCCCTAGTGCAAAGAAAGTGCGTAATTTTGCAGTTCTAGAGGTGGACTTACTTACTCACCGAAAATTCCAAATTTTCGTAGTCTAAAGAAAGTGCGTAATTTGCTAGTTCTAGAAGTCGACTTCATTACTCACCAAAATTTCCAAATTTTCCTAGTCCAAAGAAAGTGCGTAATTTGGTAGTTCTAGAGGTGGACTTCCTTACTCCCCGAAATTTCCTAATTTTCCTAGTCCAAAGAAAGTGCGTAATTTGGTAGTTGTAGAGGTGGACTTCCTTACTCACCGAAATATCACAATTTCCTTAGCCCAATTAAGTGCGTAATTTCGTAGTTTTAGAGGTGGAATTCCTCATTGAGCGAAACTTCCCAATTTTCCTAGTCAAACGAAAGTGCGTAATTTGGTATTTCTAGAGGTGGAATTCCTTACTCACCGAAAATTCCCAATTTTCCTAGTCCAAAGAAAGTGCGTAATTTGGTAACAAATTACCTAAAACTAAGTAGCGATAACTAACGAGGGAATCAGCTGTTTTCGAAATTTTGCAACCCTGTTTTGAATCAAATCCACTTCAAAATGTTTTAGAAATTTGGCAAACCCGTTTTGAAACAAATCCGTTTCAAAGTAGCTCATAGATTTGGCAGCCGTGTTTTGAAACTAATTCTTTTCAAAATCTTTTGGAAATTTGTCAACCATGTTTTGAAACAAATCATTTTTAAAATGTTTAGGAAATTTGGTACCCCTGTTTTGAAACAAATCCGTTTCAAAATGTTTCGGAAATTTGGCACCATGTTTTGAAACAAATCCTTTAATTGCTTAGAGAATTTGGCAACCCTGTTTCGAAACAAATCAATTTCAAACTGTTTCTTAACTTTCTTTACCATGTTTTGAAACAAATGAGCTTCAAAATGTTTCGGAAATTTGTCAACTCTTCTTTGAAACAAATCCATCTCAAATCTTCCAAATTTTCCTACTCCAAAGAATGTGCGTAATTTGGTACTTCTAGAGGTGGATTTCCTTACTCACCGAAAATTCCTAACTTTCCTAGTCCAAAGAAAGTGTGTAATTTGGTAGTTCTTTAGGTGGACTTCCTTAGTCACCGAAATTTCCCAATTTTCCTAGTGCAAAGAAAGTGAGTAATTTGGTAGTTTCGAGAGGTGGACTTTCTTATTCAGCGAATCTTCCCAATTTTCCTAGTCCAACGTAAGGGCGTAATTTGGTAGTTTTAGAGCTGAACTTTCTTACTTGCCGAAATTTTCCTTTTTCCTAGTCCAAAGAAAGTGAGTAATTTGGTAGTTTTAGAGGTAGCCTTCCTTAACCACAATTTCTGCCGATAACTTATGAAACTTGAGAAAATAATATTGCCAAGTTGAATTTAAGTTAGATGTCTACAAGATGTGTGCTTGGAAAAAATATGTATATCGGCTGCACCCTACACGCCCTCTAAGCCTGGTTTTGTTTTCACATGGATACCATTTTTAAGAACTGGTAAAATACTAAAGAAAAAGGAGCCATCACCACTATGAGTATACTCAATAAATTTCCGAACACTTTTATGATTCTAGACTCGAACCCTAATCTTATCTCTCTCCACATTTCTGAATTTATTTATATTGAAATTCTAACGGCTCAACTAAACTGTGGCTCTTCTTCAACGACTTTATATCTTTCAAGATTTGCTGTGCAGCAGGAACATTGTCCAAGATATTGCCTCACTGTCTTTCCTGTGTAGCACAGAACATTTTCCAAGAGGTTGCCTGACTGTCTTTACTGTGTGACACGAAACATTGTCTTGATAAAAGCAAGCACACCGACTGTCAAATTCCAGAGAGGAGATCGCATAATTCTAAAGCAAATTCTTCTATATCACAGCGTTTATTTGCAGCGTAAATGGACGAATGGATATAATCCAGCGTTGAGAAACATGTTTCACAACATAACATTAGCTCTATCTAAAGTTCTTTTTCGTAATTTTAAGATTAAATCTTTCACCTGTGTGATGCCTTCGTGCTGCTTCCTATCCAAGCTGAACAAATCTAACTTGATTAGGTTACTAAAAAAACACTCGTACTTTTTAATATTCCATACAACGGGCTCAGTATCGAAGGGCTACCTAGGAACTATATTTTTTTACTTAGTTTATTTGCAGGGGAGCATTTTGTAAGTCCTAACTCTCTCAAACTATGTGAGGCAGTCCCGCGAAAGACATTCAGGCTCATTTTCTTGGCAACCTGACGTAAAATATTGACTGCTGCCTCAAGTTGGTCCTTCATCGATATTAAAGGTTTTTTTCAGTAAAGTAGCTTAATTTTTAAATGTAAATAAAACAAGTTTTTTGTGATATATTCAATGAATTTATTTTAAATTTGAAAGTACATTTTATGACATTAAGTGTGGAATATGACATCGTTTAAATGTCCCCCGCGGCTTCGCTTGGCCCAATTTTCGATGACTTTGTCGCATAAATCTGGCTGAATTTGCTGGATGGTGTTCGTTATGTTGACTTTGAGGACATCAACTGTTTGCAGATTATTCGCATAGCCATGCGATTTAAGGTAGCCCCAAAGAAAGTAGTCTAATGGCGTTAAAACGCATGATCTCGGTGGCCAGTTGACGTTGCCTCCGCGCGAGATGATCCTGCCCTGAAATCGCTGGTGCAAAATGTCTATCGTGGCGTGCGCAGTGTGGCACGTAGCGCCGCCCTGTTGGGACCACATGTCTTCAGTATCCATATCAGGTATATAATCCAGTTGATATCACAATAAGTTGCTTATCATCGATCTGTAGGTCTCGCCGTTGACGGTTATGGCAATCCCATCTTCGTTCTCAAAAAAATACGGACCGATGATTCCGTTAGACGAAAATCCGCACCAAACAGTGACTTTGTTGGGATGCAATTGTTGCTGGTGAATCTCATGTGGATTGTTTTCATCTCAAATCCGACAATTTCGCTTGTTCACAAATCCATTCATCCAAAAATGTGCCTCGTCACTGAAGATGATAGAAATCACGTAATGCGCGGAACGTTTGTCGAACGGAGCACTGATTTTGATAATAACATTTGATGATTTGCACACGCCGTTCAACGCTATAACCTTCCATTGTGACTTGCCAAGTACTACTGAACAGCTCACAGTAAGGTTGCCAGATGTCGCTTTAACAACATGGCCATTATCGCCTGACAAAGCTCGAGTGTCCTTGTTAAAAGACCCTTTAGTGGTATCATGTGATCTTCTATGAGGGTATTTCTTTAGTGTAATCCGTTCTTTTCGTCGATACGCAGGTCGGGGTATGATATTTATCATGCCTTAAATCATACTTTTCGTTCGACCGGTTACAATGTTTCGAAATGTCAGACTTTCATTCCTTCAACCTTTCTCTAGGCAACGCTCTGAAGGATCTTTCGTCCTTAACTCGTCTTGCTATCCGGATAAATGAGTAATACCACCCAACAGTCTAAAATTCACGTTTATTATTATTTACATTACGAACTTTTACATGTAGACTGAAAGCTTATCGTTTTCTAATTTGGGACAAATCCTTAAATACACATTACTTTCTTCGTAACCTTTTTATTCGCGTGAACGCCACTCTACTATTTCGGTCCGTAAGTCGGTGGGTCAGGTGGTAACAATTTTACTTTTTACTGAGTTTTTTTGGCAATAACATCGTAACTATTCGACCAATTTTAACGAAATTTGAAACAGTTATGTTGTTTTACATTCTCTTTCAATTAATATAACCTTAACTCTCCTTCCGAGGTTAGGCAGGGAATTATTAAAAGTTTGGAAGGTTGTAAGGTCATAAGTCAGAAAGATTGAGAGCACGCGACTTGGTATGTTGACCTTGTTTTTATTCACTTTTCTATTAAATGAGATTTAGATAATATCTTAGTACAATGTAAACAGCTCTATAATGCAGTCAGACCAGCCACGGTAAACTTCCTCGACAGGGCATTGGACACACCGGTGGACTCTCTTTACCGGCACCGACCGAGTGTCTCAAATGGACAGATCCAAGGAAGAAGCTTCCGTTGAGTCCAAAGGCTTAGAAAGAATGGAACATTAGCAGGCGCGGCTCCGGGAGGGAAGGTGGCCTAGGGGGTTAAAGCCTCCCTCCCCCTCAAATTTCATCTCCTTTTATGTTTATATTTCCTTTTTAAGCTATACTTGTATTCTAGTATTCAGAAAGAGTTGTGTAATAATTTAGAATAGATATAAAACAGTTTTTTTAAATCGTTTTGATCGAGTATATCATATATAATACATGTCTGAAATCCAGGTAAATTTCAATAATAATTATTAAACCCAGTATTATACCTTAGCTGACGTCTAAAAACTACAATTCATAATTTTCTGATGTGAGGAAGAATTCGGATTTGAGAGAGTTAGTGCTCAATCTTTTATCCAGGATCCGCCACTGAATATTGGGCACCAGCCCTTTAGATTATTCCACAGCCTAGGACGAAATAACGCAACAGGCACTTCCGAAGCCAAGGAGAAGGGAGTTAATAATAAAGGTACCTTCCCTTTGCCTTGACGCGTCTTCGTCTATTGACACTCGGAGATGTGCTAATGCAGTGCCAGAGCTCATCATAAGTAGTCACCTATTCTAAACGGGGAGGAGGGAGAGAGTGTGTGTTTGAGCTTCCTTTGGAAGAACTGCAGATAAAGGATTCTTGCTCCCCTTCCCCCTTGATATGAATGAAAGGGAGAATGAATATTGCCAGTGCCGACTGTATTGTTTACCACTATAGCACGAATATCTTCCCCCTAATCAAATCTTCCCTTTTTTACCCTCATATTTAAGAGTTGAATTCCCCTTCCTCTTCTTTCAACCTCACCCCCTTTTTATCATTCCCTGAACAAGTGAGGAAAGATCACTTGAATTCAATAGCCGTTACCATAGTGACGTCTCAAAAACAGATATCTCGTGTTAGATATCAAATGTGGATTTCCATCTCCCCCCCCAAAAAAAAATAATGTTATTACGTTGATGATTCCGAGGGTGATGTTTGGTATGTCATTCTGGTAACTTTCTTTTAGGTTGTCAATGTCCTTGTTATGAAGTTTAGCCACCAGTGAGCACAGATGAGTGTAACAAAGTGAAAGGAATTGTTAATAGGATATTTTTTAAGGTAAATCACAGGACTTTAGGTATATTACTGTTTCTGAATCTCCCCCTAAGGGTGTGGACGGTATTCTTAATGATAAAGGCAGGCTGGACGTTACTAGGGAACTTTGTAATTTTAAAATGAACTAATTGAGCACGTTAAGAATCTGAATCTAACCACCATCCCTGGTACACTCGCTAGCCGCATACCCTCTGCCGTAAACTCGGACCATAAACATAAAACACGATTGGCTCAGATTGGGGAGAGGGGGCGGGGGGCAGACATAATCTTATTTCAGGGGATTATTTTCGTCCCTACCTAAACTGCCTGTTAAGCGACCCCCAAAATGAAGTCAGCAGGGTCTAATGAAGTTAGACCCTGCTGACCTCTTTTTCCCCTTTCCCAAGAGCCGCACTTCCCCAACTAACCCAGGGGGCTTAAAATGTTGTTGATCCGCGTGTCAGCAGTGGATTAATAAGAAAACGCTAAAAGAGCGATTTTTAATCGTGGATGAGAAGGATTAACAAGTCAATGTAATTCATGGACCCCAGATTCGAGGGGAGGTCGAATTTTAAGACCATTTCAAGATCCAGGATTAAATTATATCGAGGATTCAATTCAGTATCTAGGGCCTATAAATGGTGTAGTCAAGTTTGCTTGCTACCACCGTGAGGAAGCAAGTCCTCCCATCGAAAACGAACTTATTCTTGTCACAAGTAAACGACACTAAAGAGAATTGAATCCATTGTTCAAAGATGCAAGGATTTGATATCATTGCCTATTGTATGATGGCTGTTTACGGAGACAAAGTGAGCCAATGTTTTGTTATCTCGTCCCACTTCCTCAGTCGTCCGGCATTACGCCAAATGAAAAGAAAGGCGACAAATTCCCTCTATTTGGGGGGGGAGTAAGGAGTGGGGAGTTATAAATGGCGCCAAAATAGGCGGCAATTTCCGCGGTTTAGTGAGCTGGTCATAATTGGCGCCAAAATAGGCGAAAATTTCCGTGGTTTGGTGAGCCGGTCATAATTGGTGCCAAAAGTAAAATGAGGACCAGTATAACCACAAAATTAAAATGAGGCAGGTGAGACAACTGTGCGGGCTAAACTAGTGTGCGTGTGTATATGCGTGCACGTGTGCGCGCTAATTTCAGTTGAGATTTACTGCTTATTTTGTGATCCAAATCGCGGATAGGTACAACATGAATCAGAACCATATAGATCAGGGGCGGGCAACCCTTGGCACGAGGGGCAAATGTGGCACGCCGATGACTTATTTCTGGCACGCGAAAGCACAGGTTACCGTTATTTTTAAAGAGGTTTTTAAGAAGGATGTAGAATGATGAGAAATTCAGATACTTTCCAAACACAAAGAGGTACATCGATGATCTCCCGAAAGGTGACATAACAGACCGCCAATGTCTTCAAAAGCTGCATGTAAAAATTATTGAGGCAAGTGTTGGGCAGTTCTTTGCAAGATTTGCTAGGTTTAGAGAACTGCAAGAGACTGCAAAATTCATTAAGCTTCCAGACAGTATCAAACTGGATGAAGTAAACTTGCAAATGTTTTCATTGGATAGACATGGATAATTTGAAATGCACTTAATTGAATTTCAAAGTAGCTCAATTTGGAAACAAAAAATTTGTTGATCTTAGAGTTGACTTAGAAAATAGTGAAAGAGGATCGATTAGAGACGGGAGTAACAGAGAGAAATGCGGAAAACGAAGTATTAAGGATTTAGAATACTATTCCAGAAAATTATCTGTTTAAAGAACCTTGCAACAGCATTACTATCCATGTTTTCGTCTACATATGCTTATGAATCTTTGTTCTCAGGGATGAATTTTGTTGAGTTTTGTAAGAGGAGTAACCTGATGGATGAAACTAGTAGTTTTTTCCGCCAGGTTCTTTTTTATCTATATTATAGATCAAAAAAGAACCTGACGGAAAAAAACGTCGGATCAATGACGAGACTCGAACCCATGACTCCGCATCGAGTTCATTTTCTGAGAATGAAAAGACTCAGTTCAAGCTGAGCTTCTCAGTCGCGCACTCCGTTAAGCATATAACTCAGGCAGGATCAACCCAAATCGAACTCTATCTAGTATCTAAACACACGCGATGTGGCCTAACTTCGCTTAGGCGTTACTCGAGATTTGTGTGTGAGAATGTGAGTGTGCTCATGTGTGTGTTTTCACAAACGCTTCAAGAGACTATAACCACATATGTTTCACACATTTGATGCACCAAACCACATAATTTCATCTATAATATATATACAACCCGCAGAAAAAACCTCTATAATGTAGTACCCGCAGGAAAATGAAACAACGTCTTCAAGTGTTTTCGACTTTATATATAAAAACTTCATTATAGCGAGATAGAAAAGAAAATGGGTGGGAAAGAGTATATTTACCATTAGCGTGGTATCAGCCACGCGTCGTTGGGGACAAAACGGGAATCAACACATGCCAGAAATAGAGGAGTCCCCGGATAGGAATTCGTTCACCGCATAATAATCTCATGAATACCTGAAATTAACTGGGGAGGATTAACCAACGATGACATTAGCATTAGTCAGAAAGTATGAAAGGAAAGTGAATTTTTGGAACTTACTTAAAACTAAGAAGCGACAACTAACGAGAGAAGCATCTCTTTGTGAGGAGAGACCTGTAAAAAAAGTGCTTCAAAATGTTTCCAAAATTTGTCCACCCTGTTTTGAAACAAATCCGCTTCAAAATGCTTCGGAAATTTGACATCCCTGTTTCGAAACAACTTAGTTTCAAAATGTTTCTTATCTTTCTTAACCATGTTTTGAAACAAATAAGCTTCAAAATGTTTCGAAAATTTGACAACTCTTCTTTGAAACAAATCCGTCTCAAAATGTTTCGGAAATTTGGCACCCTGTTTTGAAACACATCCGTTTTAAAATGTTTTGGAAATTTGTCAACCCTGTTTTGAAACAAAGCCTTTTCCAAAATGTTTCTACAGTATTGCTCGAAATACCACAATAATGTAAATGTCATATCTAGTATATTTATAACTAAATATACAAAAAATGTTCCAGTTCTCATCAAATAATAAAATATTAAATCGTCACATTGATCGAAATTGCGCGTAAAGTGTGACTTGACTAATTAGAGCAACTGTACATCTCAACAGAGGGGAAAGTTCGGCTGAAAGGGACAATAAATCACTCGTTCCTCTACAGCCCAATGTTCACCATAATTCACATTGTGCATTGAAATGACAGCATGTAAAAAAGGTATCTAAACGATGGATTGCAATATTCGCTTTTACATCTTTTATCTTACTCGTATCTTAGATATTTCATTGTAGAATATAGAAAAATATCTATCTCTACTCTTGATGAAATTAATCAGTACCTGCAATGACAATTATATAACTGGCACAATCTCAACGTATTACTTCAGAGGTCATTTGCTCCTGCCACAACTATTTCTCATTGGCTATGTATATGGTAGCAACGGCGTCTGCTATTACTCACTGGCCGTGAAGTTTTTTAAAATCTGGTAACGGTTAGTATTAGTGGAACTAAGGCTGTAGCAAGTAGTTAGTGTTTAATTCAATGGTATATATTGTTAGTTAGTGCTAGAATTTTGAAATTTAATGGTATTAATATTACCAAAATAGAATTCCTAAATTCCTTTTTAGTTTTATTATCATTTTAGGAGGGAACATATTAGTGTTTATTATATTTCAGACCCTTTCCTCAAAAATTATTTCAGCCAAAACGAAATGTAGAGTCTGTTGATTATTTGTCTTATGGCTTTGTAGAAAGCCCGTGTCATCAAAAGCAATTTATATGAAGCTATAAAGCTGTTAAGACTTCTAGAACATTTAAAAAGGAAACATACCTATAAAATTAACAAACCTATTGCTTATTTCGAGAATTTGAAGAAAAGTTTAACAAACAAAATACCATTTCATCGTTTTTTGGAAAAAGAAAATGCCGAAACAAGTGAAAGTGAATTGATTGTGTCTTATGAGAGGGCGTATATAATTGCAAAAAGTGGAAGTGCCCATACAGTTGCTGATATATTACACGGCATTCGTTTGAAATTCTCATGAAAACTGTTTGCATCTAGATTCAGGAAAAGTGTCAAAGGCGTTACCGTTGAACAATTATTCAATTCGGATAAGAATTGACCAAATATCATTTGATGTAGAAAACCGACTTCTCTACAAAGTAAAAAATAATCAATTCTCTCTTGAAATTGACGAATCTACAATACGTGATAACATAGCAGTTCTTATAGCATACATCCATTTCATAGATGATGTATGCGAACTTTGTGAAGAAATGTTGTTCGTAAAACTGTTAGAAACTGATATTACTAGATTACACTGGGAAACAATGTATTTGGTGAATCGACAAAAGTACATTTTCCTACCTAATTCGAGCATACTGAATTTAAATCTGAAATCAGATTCTCTCTAAATGCTACAGATTTTTCGTAATATCAATAACTAATATTATACAATAATTTTCATTTTATCACGCCTATCATCATGCCCTGAAGTAATTTTGAATCATCTTTTTGCGTTATTTATAGTAAAGCAGGTTTTTTGGCACATACATTTTATTGCATATGAGAAGAAACTTGAATTACACATTAGGATTACAAATACTGTAATCAAATAGATGGTAATTTATTAATGACCGTACATCAAGCTGGAGGACCTCTTCTTGATTTCAATCGGGCAAAAATTTGCGTTTGTAACTCTCTTGTAAGTCTTCTCTGGCTAATCTCTTTTAATCGTCCAACAGTAGTCCGCCATCATGTGCATATCCCAATGATCTTGGTAGCGCTCTTCCATCGTCATCAAATCCTGATGGAAGCGTTCTTCTTGTTCGTCACTCACGGCTCCCAGATTCTCTGGGAATTGGTCGAGGTGACTATTTAGGAAATACAGCTTCACACTCATGTTGCATCCCAGATCACGATATGCTAAAAGCATATTAGTATCCAGATCCTCGTAGTTATGCGCTTTTTTGTTTCCCAAGAAGTTACGAACAACGGCAGAAAATGAGAGCAGGCTGCCTTCTCTTTTTCATTCATGGTGTTCACGAATCTAGAATCACTCAGAAGTCTTCGGATTTGGGGAACATCAAATAATCCTGCTTTTATTTTTTGCATATGACAAAGCAGGAAACGCTGATACTATGTACTGAAAACAATCATTTTCAGTGCTCAACGCCTTGACATACTGCTTCATCAACCCCAGTTTGAGATGAAGTGGAGGGAAAACGATCTTCTTTGGATTTACGATTGGCTCATTAACAATATTTGGCATTCCTGGTTCCAAAGTTTTCCGAACTGGCCAATCATTTTGGGACCAGTGTTTGTCACGGGCTCGACTGTCCCACATACAGATATAGCATGGAAACTTTGTATATCCCTTCTGCTGGCTAAGGAGGAAGTTGGCCATCTTAAGGTCTAGACATATGATCCAATTGTGTTCATGGTACTTAAGTAAATCCATGACCATTCTTATGTCATCGTCAGTTTTTCGCAGAAGGACAGAGTGACCGAGATGAACTGCACCAAAGTCATTGCTATTATGCAAAAGGACACACTTGAGGCTACGCTTGGAGCTATCTAAAAACAGTCTCCATTCAGCAGGGCTATAGGTGCCAAGTCCCAACTCGGTAAACAGACCAGGAACATCGTGGTAGTATACAAATTGTTTGTCCTCCGAGAAATACTTAACAAATGTACTCTTCCGTGTTCGGTAATATGATATCCGTACCGACCTTTCAAACAATGTCTTTCACTCAACCTGGAGGCTAAAAGTTATGCAGCTTTTTCGGAGAGCGCCAAATCACGCATTAAGTCATTTAAATCCTCTTGATTGAAACTGAGGAGCTAATGACTGTTCAGCATCTGATGATGAATCTGCAGACTCTGAATCCATTCCGTAGACGTCTATATCAGGTACATCATTTTAATTCTCGAAGGAAGCATATCCACTGGAAATCGGAACTAGTAAAGACTTAGAATGAGGTACTGGCCGGATCGCCGAGGGAATGTTGGGGTAGTCGTTCTTGTGCCCATTTTTCTAGCCAATCCCTTTAGTATTCATCAGGCAGAAATAACAGTCCGATACATGATCCTTTGGCTCTCGCCACACCATGGGAATTCCAAAAGGAAGACCATTTCTCTTTCTTTTCGTCCACTCACGAATATGTTCCACACAACTATGACAAACAACATGTGGGGCACACTTCTTATCTTGATCGCCAAGAGGAACATCAAAATATGCCTTATAAGTGCGAATCACAAAGTTTGATATATTGCGCCTTTGACGAACTAGCATGTAACAGCCCCATATGTAGCAGGAGGTGTCTGGATTATTAACGCAATTTCCTCTTGACGAAGCCATCACTCTAACATGAGACCTGAAAAAAGAAACAATAATGTCAATATTTTGCACAATAACAATTATTACTATCTTACTACTATGTACTGTGAAGTACTTGCTTTCTACAAGCACCCTCTCTGTCCGTCCGGAGGGCAGTTTTTGAGGAAACTAGAAAATATAAATTACAGAATAACTATAGCATCTAGGTAAAAATGGATTATATATTTGAAATCAGCATAAAAAAAACGAATTAAAATCGGCAGATAAATCTAAGTCACCAGAAAATATGATTAAAACTGTTCCCCTTTGTTATCCATTTGGTTTGACGAAAAGCAAGTACTCTTGGAAATTTGGTATTCTGTATACCAAATGGATGGTAAGTATAAGTGATTTATTGCTCACTTAAAAAGTTATGCCTTTCTATTCATACAGTGCATTGTATTCTACACCACTATCAATTAGTTGCCAAAAATATTAATGCGGATTTCGTGAGTCGCTAACAGTAATTTTTAAAACGGTTAATAAAAATAAATCATAGAACAAATATGAGGGACTTTTTTAAAGTTTTGCATTGATAGCGAAGATCAGCACATATAAGACATTATGCAGACTTAAGTGCACTGGCTTTCAAAGGGCAACTAATTTGCAAGATTTATAAACCTATTAACTTCCTGGAAAATGAACAAGAGGAAGATTTGGCACTTGACATAAGAAACCACAAAAATGGTATCCATTTTTAGGCATGGATCTTTTAAAAGTTTAATAAAGTTTCACTTCAAAAGCTTAATGAAGTTTCACTTCATCTTCAAGGTAAATTATGCACGTTGCCAGATTGCAAGGGTGTTCTGAAAGCTCTTACTGAGAAGTTAAGTAAATTTCAATAGCATGCCCGAGTTAACGAGTAATTGGACACGTTTCAGACGAAAATAATAAAAAAATACGCAGAATATTTAGTGAAATTGAAGAACTAATTATCCTATTTTCAAATTTACTTGCATTTGAAGTTAACTATGGATGATCCGTTTTTTCGTTTGTGATATGGAATCCGTCAGTGAAAATATACAAGATTAGTTTATTGAGCTAAAATGCAATGATGAATGCAAGTACAAATTTGAAAGAGGTGGAATAACTGAAATATAGCTGTCAAAAACACCTCAACAGCTATATCCGAACATATGGTCTAAAATGGCATAAATAATGTTATTCTTTCCAACATCATACTTAGTTGAATGTGGGTTTTGTGCAGTTAATAAAATCGTGACAAAAGAAACCTAGCAACCAAACACTAACCACAAGGATCACATTAAGATTAAATAAACAACGTAAGTAAATTATATCCTTTTAACTTTAGAAAACGGATAACTTTCCGAACCACTTTTCAGCTCAATTATACTAAAATTCGTTGGCGATGATGCAGCTAGCTCCCCCAGAACCCCCCTAGCTTCAAGCGGCTCTTTTTAGTGTATATTTTTTCACGCAGGTACAGTATTGTGCGATTGCCTAAAAAAATAGTGAAAAGGGGGCGATACTAAGAAAAAGGTTGATAAACTATGTAGTAGCGAAATAGCGATGAGTACTCCATTGCACGAATAATTTTACGATTTGGGAATTTGATAAGATTAATAATAAAAGGGCCAAATGTAAACATAGCTGGATTTATATTTGAATTAGGGGGGGGGGGGGACACTAAACAGACACAATCAAGAATGTTTCTAGATACATAATTACTGGCACGCAAGAGTACTTTGGCCTCCTCCCAATTAATAACATGATTAGATAAGGATTGTGATAAATAATGCAATTTGCTCAATGAGAAGGCGGCTTTAGTTTGATTTTGTTTGATTCACATACTGAGGTATTTGCCTGTCTGGGCAATTTAACTCTCACGGCTATTCCTACATCGGATTGGATAAATAACACCCAGTTTTGCCGGGTGGGGTGTAGAAAGAGTCTGTACAAAATCGAATCCTATTTATATAAAATATTAATGTTAAAATGTTTAAGAAGGTGGAGCCAAGTGGCTTAAATCGTCGATTTAACTACAAGTTAGGGAGGTTTCGGCTTAAAAATGTTTCTTTAGTATTATTAAAATAAAAAAATGGCATTTCAGCTGATTCTTTACATCATAAAGAGATGGTCTCATACTTTAATACCGATATGTATAAAATCAATTTTTTCCCTAATATTTTGGGGAGACATTCCAAGCAACACTAAGGAGCACTGTGGGGAAAAAGCCCACCCAATTGGCTCGATACATTGATGACGTTAGAATAATATTGTAACAGGTGTCCCAAAATTGAGTGCGTATTTTGATGAAATTGAAAACTTTTCTGAAAAATTCTTGTTGAATTATGTTCATCATGTTCAAATTGTGCTCTGCACAAAATTGTAGTGTTCCGTGTACAGGGTGTCCCACCATTTGAATTTGTTTTTCAATCCTTTTCATAATCTCTTCTTAATGGATATTAAAAAGAAAAAGTTTATGTTTATTTTTGCGGCTTATTTATGATCACAAAATAGGCTTTTTCATAAATGATGAACGCAAGACTGTGCACTGTTGTCTTGGGCACAATTCTCTGATTGGCCTATCTCACCGAAGTTCGTGCATGGTTCATTTTCAAACAATTGTCGAATTTGTTCAGTTTTGTTGTGGTCAAGCCTTTTCCGTTCTCTTCCTTTCTCATCATGTACGGATCCGGCCCTTTGAAATTTGTTCACAAGTGAACGAATCGTGTTTTCTGTAGGTCCAAGTTTTCTAAACTTTCTTAGAAACTTTTCTCGTACTTCATTAAATTTCGCTGCTCTAAAACGAGATATCACAAAAAAATCCGCCCTTCTCCACTCATTATAAACGGGTTGTAAAAAAGCTACCTATAAGAGATAAACTGCATTTTCGAATCACTGACGACTTCTATGTAAAAATATGTTTAAAAGGCGGAGGGATCAATATTTTATATTTCTAAGGCAAATTTGTATTGAAAAAACAAATTATTTATTTTGGCACCAAAAGGAATTAATATTATTATGTCAAAGACAATGAATGACATCCCTGAACTTAATTAAAGATATATCAACAGCTTGAGGAAGAATAATTGTTTCTAGAACTACATATAATTTACCCTATTGTGTAAAAGTAGTGAACTCCAGGATAAATCAAGTTTATAATTCTATCATTCATTCACAGCTGGAACTAGGAACCTTTTACTCCCCTACAGTTTTTCCTGAATTTTATAACCTACCACTCTTTAAGAGACGGCTATGTTGTTTGTCCATATTTTCTTGTTCTTTTTTTCGCTTTCACAGTCAACTTAATATTGGATATCTTATTTTCGGTCAGAGTCCCTTCACTAGTAAAAAAATGTGGATGTTAGCAAATACAAGAGGCAAAGAACTCTACATGGTCAAGCAAAACTTCTGTCGATACAATTTTCGATTAAATTAAATTCCGAGACACAAATGACATCAATGAAAACAGTAGGAGCGGGGGGAGGGCATACTTAAGAATTTGTCAAGAAATATCCGAAAACTCAAGAGGACATAAGTAAAAAGGAAACATATTTCAAATCTAACCAGAATAAAGATATTATTGTAAGGGTAATTTGTGGAACAGGCTGGCTGGTGTGAGAGGTAATAATACCAGTTTAGATATGATCAACAATAAGCTGGATAAATTTATAGATCAAGGGGACATGTAAACGAAATGAACTTGAGACCATCCAGAAAGGTTTATAGATCAAGGAGACATGTAAATGGAATGAAGTTTAGACCATTCAGAAAGCTTTATAGATCAAGGAGACATGTAAATGGAATGAAGTTGAGACTATCCAGCAAAGTTTATAGATCAGAGGGACATGTAGAGGAAATGAACTTGAGACCATCCAGGATGGTTTATAGATCAGAGAGGCAGGTAAATGGAATGAAGGTGAGACCATCCAGGAAGGTTTATAGATCAGAGAGGCAGGTCAATGGAATGAAGTTGAGACCATCCAGGAAGGTTTATAGATCAGAGAGGCAGGTAAATGGAATGAAGTTGAGACCATCCAGGAAGGTTTATAGATCAGAAGGACATGTAAACGAAATGAACTTAACAGCATCCAACTCTCACTATATAATTATAAAAACCTTTATTGGTGCTTAAAGCAGTGGTTTCCCCACCTTGTATTATTATAGACAATCAGTGATTGCTGTGAATGGACCTGTGATTCAGGGTATTCAATTCTATGTAAATTCTCTTTATTTATTTATTAATTAGCGACATTGCACTTAGGTAGAGATTTAATTTATTATTTTGCCTATTGAGTACCTCTGATGGACCTCGTTAGACCTTTGTCATGTTAAATTATGAATTGAAGGTAATCAAAGACATTGTTTATGTAAATTCGATGAAAAATATATGTAAAACGGTGTGGGATGATTTTACAGATTGTGTTGCCTAGTTACCGAAATCCGGAAGCCCTGTGATAAATTTTACTGCAATTTAGTACCTTACATACTCTTGCAATTTTGTATGATTACCACTGCAATTTATTATGGTAAGTTAAATTTTATACTCATATAAATCCACTCTTGTTCCTCGCCATCTTTCGAAATAACTCCCTACCCCATCCTAAACCAATTCTCATCAAACGGTTGCCCGAGTTTGATTCCCGCCAAAACGAGAGTATTTCACGGTTTACTTAAGCCGCCATTGTCGTCAAAGAAGGGTCACCACAGCAACGCTGTGAACGGAGAGGATTGCGCTCCAGACAGCCCTCCGTCAGCCATCTACAAGAGCCCTATAAGACCCCAGGGATTTTAAACCTATAACTGTGACAGAGACGAAATTAAACAGGGACTCGTGAAGTGAGGGGGGATTTATAACCCCCATAAAAGTCCAGAGTGGGCAGAAGGGCATTTAAATGCCTCAATTGGGCCCATGAACAGGGCCCCCCCTAAAACTAACTAAAACACTTTATCAGATAAAACTTGAAATTAAACTGCTTTTTAAACAAAATAGCTCGTGTACTCACACAAACAGGCACATACACATATATATCATAAACACACACACACAAATATGCACATCATATTTATATATATATATATATATATATATATATATATATATATATATATATATATATATATATATATATATATATATATATATAATACGTGTGGCAAATAAAGCCGAGATACACGCAGAATATTGAAGTAAAACGTTTGTGTAAGACGCTCTTTAAGACTATAAGGACAGCGGAACTTTTCCTGTGTTAAAGGCCGCATTAAGTCAGCTGAAGGCCAAATTCATAAACTTTTAATTAGATATTCTGAAACTTGCACATTATTTTGTATATAGCTAACTAGTATGAATATCTACCAGATTAAAAATACACCAAAAAAATATCGGGTCTTTTTAGGAACAGGCCCCGCAGCGAATAAGGCCCTCGAGGCTATCGTGAGGTTAAGGTTAGGAGGTTAGGTTAGGTTAGGAGAGAGATTGTTCAAACATGAACATAAGAAATTTGCACTAGCATCCTCGCGTTACAGTCGTCGCTGTAGTAAGCATGAGTGCATTTTCAGTGTTGGATTGTGAAAAGATATTTGGTTAGAAGAATCAAAATTATCTTTTGAGAAAATCGTTTATTTCATTCACGCTTGGAGCAAAGGCTTGACAACTACCAGTTTTTTTTAACAGACACCAATAACTTTTAGAAAAATTTCTGCCAGAATTTGCGATAGTTCCTTGCTCCCAAACCTAACCTAACCTAACCTGCCCAACTTAACCTAACTTACAGGCTTTACTCACACGAGCCTAGAGCGCCATAGGTTAATCTTAACCTCGCGATAGCCTCGAACGCCTAATCGCTGCCGGGCTTGTTTCAAAAACTACCCAAATTATCAATTATAAACATAATTAACCTTTTATTAACTTTTTTGTGGATACTTTTTTATATTAAAGAAATAAAATGATTCGATCTACAAAATTTGAGCTCATTCAGAGGGCCGCAACCAATGGCCAAGACCACCTGCGGCCTTTGGTTCCTCACCCCTCCTAATAGGCCTTCGCAGAACGCGAGCCAGCTAAAAAAGTATCTTGAGAAAAGCGATGGGTCTTTAAGGCACGATTGAAGGGATCAAGATAAGTGGCTAAGGGTATCGAGCAGGCAGATCATTACCATAGGTGACTACATGGTACCATCGATAAAGGAGCATAGCCAAAACGTGAGTTCTCATGAGCAAGAAGTGGTTCACCTTAAAGGTTGGTACGGATTCGTATCGGTAACCTGAACCACACGAGATGAGAAGAAGGTGGTAAAGATAATAAAGAGGGGATGGAGCAAAACTGGGAGGAACTGACGTTAGAGACTTGAAGGTGACGAGTCAAGATGACAACAGGTCGAGAGAAGCAGGGGGTTACTGTTAAGGGGAACACTGAGGTGAAAGTGGTTTTGGGTAGGTGGGAGGGGGGGGGAATGGTGTAACATCTTACCAGGTTCAGGAATATAGGGTATAACTAAGGAAATATGAACTGTAGTGTATGTGAAGAACGTAGAAAAAATGGGTAGAATGATGGGCGGAATAAATTGGGGCATTAGTCGTAAAATGCTTAAACATTGTATGTGTGAATTGTTATTGTTATCATTGGATACGGCGGGTGTGAGTTCGTGGGTAGATTTGAAAAGGGAGCTGCAGAAGTGAATGGCAGGTTTTAAGTGGAGGCTGCAGTCATACTTAGGATAGTATGTAACTCGTGATGAAAGCATGGCAAAGGAAATTAGTAGGATAAGAAAATAAGTCAGGACAAATCAGCTCCATCTTCTGAAGCGGTCTGCTTCTATACTCAATTTCCAAAGTATTGACTCCATGCATCTTACCATTCTTAACTTATGGAGTGGCCCTTTAATGCTAAATACAAAGAGGACGCAGAAATTAAGGAGAACTTAGAGAAACATGGATAAAAACGCCAACTCGGGTGACAGATATATTATAATAAAAAAATGGTTCTGAAGTGGAGATGGATAAGATATATTGGTAAAGGAGGGGGAACAAGATGGACTAAAGAAACCCTAAACCGGGCTATTAATACGGAAAGAGCAAAAAAAGACCTCGGAGAAGGTCATTGGCGGGATTAAGGTGGCAAACTCGAGCTTTAGACTCAGATCGGTGGAAGCTTTTTGTAGAGGCATTTACCAGGAGTGGGCTGATGATGACGCTCGTATATATGCATATATGGAGACCACATGTACTTGCAAACGAACTGTATTAGTCTCATCCTTAAAGTCGTCACACTTCAAAATTTTGAAATGAGGCAAAATTACGTTTTCGGCCATTTTCGAGAGCATTTGCTGCCACCAAAAGGGCCTTCTCTTCCCTTGCGCCCTCTTTACCCCCGTCCCTCCTGGTATGCCCAATCTACGCTATCCTCAGGCGAACTGAAAAAGCATAGCCCGACCTGTCGCCCCTGGCGGCACACACGCATTTCGACAACCCTTCCCCAATCCCATCTTCGGGGGAACTGAATAAGAGCCCTAAAATATCCTCCCGGGAGGAGCCCACGTATTTCGACAACCCTGCCCCATCCTCCAAGCCTCATTGTGTTATTTTCGTATTCATGATTCCTCCTCGTCAACCTTTCCCTGGCTGCTCATTCGAGAGCTCCATTCGGAGAGACACAGGGGGAGGGGAGGGGTAAACCCCTATGGCTCTGACTGGGAACTCCATCTATTGTTTTGCGTTCGACTTGCGAGGTAACGGAAAGCAGAGATTTAGACGTGGTTGGGAGATATGTCGGGAAGGGGCGTCGTATAATTTTAAACATTTTGTTTGATAGCAGATGGATAGGAAAGCGGCTGTTTGGTTGTTTTTGCTACTGATTTCTCTACCAACCTCGTTGATTTATCAGTCGCCCGAGGGCCTTTATAAGTCCTCGATTTAGTGCTACGTAATCGCCCGAGGACCTTTTGTGGCCTTTCACGTATAGACTCGTATTTGCCCTCATAATTATGATAATTTGTAAAAAAAATTTCAAACCCATGTTAGTGATTAAGCATCTAATTAAAATACATAAATAACTTAGGTCAGGCCTTCTTTTTTGTAAACCCAGATTTATGAATGAGAGTAACTTGACTCCGTTCTTGGCCTCACCACAACATGACCCCGAAAAGAGGCTGATTTATTACTCACATCTGTGTAAACACGCCATTTTTGATGACTCTTCCTTATTTTTTAGTTAAATACACTTATGTTTTTTATTTTTCATCCAAATAAAACGAGGAAATGCCTTACGTTAGTATGTTATTTAAAGCACACAAACCAGCAAGCCTATTTTGTCTGGAAAATACAGTTTTATAGGTAAAAGATATGCCCTGAGCAAAATTTTCATAAAATTTAAGATATAAAATAGTATCCCAAGAAGAGCGGCACTGTTTTCTATAATTAGATATAGGTTTTGAACCGTAACTGATTTAAAAAGCATAAAACAACCATGGGTGTTGAAAATTTGTATAAGAACTGAGAATTATCAATCATAATTATAAATAGGTAGAAGGTTATTAATAATTTTTTAATTATATCAATAGAATGATTCTTTTTAATTAAATTGCTATATTATTTGATTTCTAAAAAATATTTAAATATTTTATTTTAAATATTTTCGATAACGTGTACCATTTGTAATTTTGTAGAAGGAGAGTTCTTGCAAAAATGCCAAGCGACTAATGGGTTAAAGCCTTTTTTTCTGTAGGGAGCTACAATTTAGTGTAGCTTCCTCAAAATTATTTATGTAAAAAATTAAATGGGATTGCGATGTAAACTCTCAAAATGGAAAGACTAAGAAAAATTAAGGAGTTTCAGAAAAATCAATGATTCCAATACCGGTGTTAACGCCGATTGTTTACTAATACCGACTGGTATTGGCTAAAAAATATTTGTGTAAAAAATTAAATAAAATAGCGATATAAATTCTCAAAAAGGAAATAAAAAGAAAGATTAAGTAGTTTTCGAAAGAAATTCTATATAACAATTATAATCTCTAAAATAAAATTAAAATATAAGACACTTTTATCTAAAAAGTCATTAGAAACTAAATTCATTGATTTTGAAAGTAGGTTCTAAGAAGGAAAAGACTGTTTACCTATCATTCGATAATCTGACTGCTGGAGAAACACTGAAACGCTAGATTTTTCTTTCTTTCTTCTTACGAATTGCAATAAAATACTATGAAATTCACGACTTAGTCAGCATTGTCTACTTGACCATAATTTTAATGCTTAAGCATTTATTTATGCTATTTTTATATATTTTTAGATTTAAATGCCAAAAATAGAAATACAAAGTGTAATATATTTTCAAATACCTGTATTTATATGCTATTACTGATATTATTACTTAATACTGTTGTTTTATCAAATATCGATATTCAGCCCTAGTTACAAGGCGATCGCTTGTCAATCATTGCCCCAATGTTACTTAGAATATATTCACTGTACAAGCTTCACACAACGATCTCTAATTCATATTTTGCTTGTTTCGCCATGAGACGTTCCACTTGGTTAAGAATATATTCAATGTAGAGACTTCGGAGATTCTATTCATATTTTTGTATTTCTCTGCATGAAGCGTTCAACGTCGCCTGTAAATACACTAGCGAAGGCCTTCACAAGTTCCGAAGGATAGAAATGAGATAGTTCATCATCCATCAATATTAGGTTGTGGTACTTGTTGGGGGTCTTTGCGGTAGCTTATAAGTGGAAAGTCACTCTCGTAAGTGATCACGACCATGTATCTCTTAAGGTAAGGGCCACTGTATAGCATCTTATTTGCCGGGATTTCACCATGGCCTGAATCCTGGGCCACTGCATGCGGGTTAACTCCACTTGACCTAATTACGAACTAGATTTACGTGGCATCACTTGGAGAAACCCCAGAAGTCCAGAATGTGGGGTAGATCAACGTATCATGACTCCGATTAATTCAAGAAATCTTGATTCCGGAGTCGGACCATATGTTCATTTGAAATATTGTATTGAATGATGTGCTGGAGATGGATTGGTTAAGGACAACATAAAAAAATAAAAGAAGGAGTCTGCTAAAGAATAATCAAAAGTCTCTACTAGGCAGCTCCTGCTCCCATCCGTAAGTTCACTCTCACTATATAGATAAAGTGGTTTGGTACCTTATTACACTTCTCGTCAAAATATACTAAACTAACTAGGATCCTCATCCATAAATATATCCAGTCTATTTGAAAAACTCCGCAGGGAGGACGCTTCTATCACATGACTATTATGCCTATTCCATTCATCTACCATTCGATTTGTAAACAAATTTCTACGAATCTCTTTCCTAAACCTAAACTTCTCCAGCTTAAACTCATTGCTACGTGTCTCCTTCTGTTCGCTAAAATTAAGAAACTTACGAAGGACGGTCAATAGGTTTGCGAATCAGGGGGGGGAAATAGAGGAAGGGGAATGGCTGTTTGTGGAAGTGTTAGGACAAGTTATGAAAAGTCAGGACCTGCAGCCGCACGCTCCTGCCTCGTCTCTTCAAGAAGCAGTAGCTGATCGCAGATCGTCAGTTACAAATTTTTCCACAATGGAGAAGGTTGAACACCGCGCAGTGATCAAATTTTGACCAAGGACAGCAAGAATGTAAAAGAGATCCATGAACGCAGGGTTGCAGTGTACACCGACACCGCCCCTTCCTATGCAACCATTGCTTGCTGGAATAGGGATTTCCGCCATGGTCGTGAGTCCCTTGAAGATGACCCCCGTCCAGGACGCCCGTCAGACGTGACCAACGAGGGCAATGTGGCCCGTGTGGAGAGGAAGATCCTCGAAAATCGACGGGTGAAGGTCGAAGAAATCGACCGAGAACTTAGAATATCACATGGAAGTGTTATCAACATCATCCACGACAATTTGGCCATGACCAAGGTCTCTGCCCGTTGGGTCCCTAGAAACCTCACGCCTCATAATCGACTTCAACGTCGTCAAAGTCCACAAGGCCAGAGTTGCACAAGCTGCCTTGCGCGAGTGCGGATTCGAGGAGCTCAACCTTTCCCCCTACAGTCCAGATCTGGCCCCTAGCGACTACTTTTTATTCCGCCAGCTCAAGGCTGCACTGCGTGGACGCCGGTTTGGGGACGATCAAGATGTCCAGCTCGCTGTCCAGGAGTGGATTGAACAACAGTCGGGAGATTTCTGGTCGTCGGGAATTCGAAGCCTCAGGGACAAGTGGCGCAAGTGCATTGAAGTCGAGGATAGTTATATTAAAAAATAATAAAACACTTTTCCTCATATCTCGTTTCCTTATATCCGAATTGCAAAACTTATTGACCGCCCTTCGTACTTATGTCTTCCCTATTATAACCTTTTACCCACCTGAATACTTTAATCAAGCCCCCTCGGACTCTTTTCCTTTCTGCTTTTATAAAGATTTAGTCTCCTAAGCCTTTAAGGTAAGCTCCTCATTCCATGAATCATTTTAGTCATCCTTCTTTGCACAGAGTCAAGCGAACTAATATATATCCTATAATATGGTGACGAAAATCGCACCGCATGTTCAGGATAAGGCCTAAATAATGTCAGGTACAGTTTGAGAATGACATCAGTACTCCTATTAGTTGCACTCCTCCCAATAAATCCCAATCAGAGAAAGTAGAAGGCGCTGTAATCCTACATAGCGATTCTCAGCTATTGCTAAAATAACGAGCAGATGGCAGCTAGAAGAATAAAAATCATGGTTAGATGCCAACCTTCCTCACTATGAATGCCGGGGTCTTCAAGTTCTCTAGTAACCTATTCATGCATCGAACAAAAGCCAACAAAAGTGCGATTTAAAGCCTGCTGTTGGGGTAGGACGTGTTGACTTGGGTGATATTTTGATATTAACTTGTTTATGTGCAATGGCTGGCTTGGTTCCATTCAAATTTCTGGTATATGTCTTTGGGTTGTTATAGTTTTTCTTCCGTTAACAATAGTTTCAGCTATAGTCCCAAAACAAAATCTTCTGACATAACTTTAGGCGCCTTTTCGCCACTTTCCCCATTGTTATTTGTTAATTTTATACTTCGTAAGAGAGTTACTATTATGCAGTTTTTAATTTTGATTCTGTCGCTCGATCATTAAGTATAATACATTAAACTTGTCCCTAGTGTAATTTGAAAGGTATTTATTTTATATTTGGTGTCAGATTTCAGTGGATATGTTCTCTTCGTTAAATATAGTGTATATATATATATATATATATATATATATATATATATATATCAAAAAAATTAAAAATATGGGTATAACAGATGATGCGATTAGTGTTAAATGACATCCCGCTGTTTAGAGCACCGTGGGATACGTCCTATTCCCGTCCAGGGAAGACCAAATTTCAGTCATCCATTTCTAGTTCGAAATGAGCCGCTAGAAATAGCTGAATAAAATTTGATCTATCCCTGGACGGGACTAGGGCGTCCCACAGGGTGCCTTAAGCAGGGGACTGTGTCATTTATTGCTTTACACAAACCCCATCATAAATTATATTATAAGCTACGAAATAGAATTCGGCGTAGAGGGGCTGTCTTTTTATAAGATTGTGAGCCCCTATTTTATTCACACTCCTCAGAATAGACAGCACCCAGGAGCATAATGGAGACATAAGATGGCGAGTTATTGCGTTTCGAGAACCTGAAAACACGAAAGGAGAAATATTCAAGATCATAAATATTCCATTGGCATCAGTTCAGGCAATCATACCTTCGTATAGGCACATTGAAACAGTAAAAACTGTGTAATGAATTTGATGAAAGCTCAATTTATTACCGACTGTTATTCTTAGCATTATAATGATAGGTAAAACTGAGGTAAATAGATACAAGCACCGGTCCGCCATTACGGACCTAATAATGTATTCACTTCGTTGAAGGTAATTTTATTAAATGGTTCATTTTATAATGGATGTTTTGGGTACTTTCGGTAATGAATGGATATGAAGATTCAGAAGCTTGAGATAAATTAATGCATGGCGAAATCAACCAGGGCCGGTCAAGTGCATCTGAGTGTCAGTAATTACGTGAGTTTAGTGATACCTATATCACACACAAATACACACAAGTTTCATAAATAAATGGGAAATCACAATAACGCATGCCACGGTAGATGCTCAATAGCTCGCGTGTGTCAACTACTTACGCTTTCGTCTTCAACATTAAAAGAAGGGGTCCCCAACCCGCAGAGTACCGCGGGACTCATCGAAAAGTCAGAGATCCCCCGGGTGCCACACCAATATAAAAACACTGAAAAGCCATATTATATAGAACAAAAGATTTAAAGGAATTTATTAATGAGAAACCTGGTGACAATTCCCGCACAAAGCTTATCTGGTGACATTTTCACGACAAAGCTTATCTGGTGACATTTGCAGCACAAATCTGATCTGGTGACATTTCTCAGCTCAAAGCTAATTTGGGGACATTTCTAAGTACAAACCTATTCTGGTGACATTTCTCAGTATAAAGCTCATCTAGTGACATTTCTCAGCACAAAGCTTATCTGTTGATATTTCTCAGCATAAAGCTTAACTGGTAACATTTCTCAGCACAAACTTATATGGTGACATTTTTAGCACAAAACTTATCTTGAGACAATTCACAATACAAAGATATTCTGGTGACATTATCCAGCAAAACGCTTATTTGGAGACATTTTCAGCCTAAAGCTTATCTGGTGACATTTCTTAGTAGAAAGCTTATCTGGTGACAAGATCAGCATAGAGATTATCTGGTGACATTTCTCCTTACAAAGCTTATATGGTAAGATTTTCAGCACAAAGCATATCTGGTGACGTTTCTCAAGAGAAAGATTAGCTGGAGACATTTCTCAGTACAAATCTTATTTGTGGACATTTCCAGTGCAAAGCTTATATCTGGTGACATTTCTGAGCACAAAGTTTATATGGTGGAATTTCTTAGCAAAAAGCTTATTTGGTGACATTTCTTAGCGCAAAGATTTTATGGTGACATCTCTCAGTAGAAATATTATCTGCTGACATTATCCATTGCGAAGCTTATCTGGTGACATTTCTCACCGCAAAGCTTATCTCCTGACATTCCTCAGTACAAAGCTTATCAGCGACATTTTCACCACAAAGATTATCTGGTGACATTTTCAGCACAAACCTTATCTGGTGACATTTCTCAATACAACGCTTATCTTATCTGAAGATATATCTCAGCACAAAGCGTATCTGGTGACATTTTCAGCACAAAGATTATCTGGTCGAATTTTTAGTTCAAACTTATCTGATTACATTTAAAGCACAAAGCTTATCTGGTGATATTTTCAGCTCAAAGCATATAGGGTGACATTTGTAAGCGCAAAGCTTATCTGGTGACATTTCTCAGTACAAAGCTCATCTAGTGGCATTTCTCAGTACAAAGCTTATGTGGTGAATTTTCTCAGTACAAATCTTATCGGGTGACATTTCTCAGCACAAAACTTATCCTGGGATATTTTCAGCACAATGCTCATATGATGACATTTTCAGCGCAATAGGTGATCTGGTACTATTTTCAGCACAAAGCATATCTGGTGACGTTTCTTTACAAAGCTGGTATGATAAAATTGTCAGCACAAAGCCTATATGGATGCATTTTTCAGTGCTAGGCTTATCTGGTGATATTTCTAAGCACAAAGTTTACCTGGTGACATTTCTCAGCACAAAGCTTACTTGTTGACATTTATCAGCGCAAAGCTTATCTGATAACATTTCTCAGCACAAAGCTGATCTAGTGGCATTTCTCAGTACAAAGCTTATCTGGGTACATTTCCAGTACAAAACTTATCTAGTGACATTTCTCAGCAAAAGGCTTATCTGGTAACATTTCTTAGCGCAAAGCTTATCTGGTGATATTTTCAGTACAATGTTTATCTGGTGACATTTCCCAATACAAAGATATTCTGGTATCATCTTACAAAAAGCTTATTTGGTGACATTTTCAGCACAAAGCATATATGGTGACATTTCTCAGTACAATGGTTATCTCTGACATTTTTCAGCACAAAGCTTATCTGGTGACAATTCTTAGCACATATCTTATCTGGTTACATTTTTCAGCTCAAAGCTTATCTGGTGACATTTCTCAGTACAAGGCTAATCTAGTGACATTTTTCAGTGAAATGCTTATCTGCTGACATTTCTCAGTACAAATCTTATCGGGTGACATTCCTCAGCACAAAGGTTATCTGGTGATATTTTCTTCGCAATACTTATCTGATGACATTTTCAGTACAAAGCTAAACTAGTGCTATTTTTAGCACATAAGATATCTGGTGATGTTACTCATTAGAAAGATTCTCTGGTGACATTTCTCAGTACAAAGCTAATCTGGCGACATTTCTCAGTACAAAGCTTATCTAGTGACATTTGTCAGTACAAAGCTTATCTGGTGACATTTCTTAGTAAGAAGCTTATCTGGTGACATTTCTTAGTACAAAGCTTATCTAGTGTCATGTCTCATAACAAAGTTTATTTGGTAACATTTCTCAGTACAAAGCTTATCTTCCGACATTTGTCAGCACAAAGCTGTTCTAAAGACATTTTCAGCACAAAGCTTATCTGTTGATATTTTCAGCACAAAGCATATATGGTGACGTTTCTCAGGAGAAAGATTAGCTGGTGACATTTCTCAGTACAAATCTTATCTGTCGACATTTCTCAGTACAAAGCTTATATCTGGTAACATTTCTCAGCACAAAGTTTATATGGTGGAATTTTTCAGCACAAAGCTTATTTGGGGACATTTCTCGGCACAAAGCTTATCTCCTGACATTTCTCAGTACACAGCTTTTCCGCGACATTTTAAGCACAAAGCTTATCCGATGACATATTCAGCACAAAACATATCTGGTTAAATATCTTAATACAACGCTTATCTTATCTGGAGATATATCTCAGCACAGAGCTTATCTGGGGACATTTTCTGCACAAAGATTATCTCGTCGCATTTTCAGCACAAACCTTATCTGATTACATTTTCAGCACAAAGCTTCTCTGGTGATATTTTCAGCTCAAGCAAAGCATATAGGGTGACATTTGTCAGCTCAAAGCTTATCTGGTGACATTTTTCAATAAAAAGCTTATCGGGAAACATTTCTCAGTACAAAGACTATCTGGTGATATTTCTTCGTAAAAAGCTCATCTAGTGACATTTTTCGGTACAAAGCTGATCTGATGACATTTCTCAGTACAAAGCTTATCTGGTGACATTTCTCAGCACGAAGCTTATCTAGTGACATTTCCCAATACAAAGTTATTCTGGTGAAATTATCTAACAAAAAGGTTATATGGTGACATTTTCAGACAAAAGCATATCTGGTGACATTTCTCAGAAGAAAGCTTATCTGCTGACATTTTCAGCACAGAGATTAACTGGTGACATTTTCTTTATAAGGCTTATATGGTAAAATTCTCAGCACAAAGCATATCTAGTGACATTTCTCAATACAATGCTTATCTGGTGATATTTCTCAGCACAAAGCTTATCTGCTGACAATTCTCAGCACATATCTTATCTGGTTACATAAATAGGTAAAAAGATTATCTGGTTATATTTATCAGTACCAACTTTATCTGTCGACATTTTTTAGTACAATGCTTATGTGGTGACATTTTTCAGTACAAATCTTATCGGGTGACATTTCTCAGCCCAAAACTTGTCCAGTGATATTTTCAGCACAATGCTTATCTGATGACATTCTCAGCGCAAAGGTTAACTGGTGCTATTTTAAGCACAAAGCATAAATGGTGACGTTTCTCATTAGAAAGATTATTTGGTGACATTTCTCAGTAAAATGCTTAGCTGGCGACATTTCTCAGTACAAAGCTTATCTGGTGCCTTTTATCAGTACATAGCTTGTCTGGTGACATTTCTCATTACAAAGCTTTTCTGGTGGCATTTCTCATTATAAAGCTTCTCTGGTGACATTTCTTAGTACAAAGCTTATCTAGTAAAATTTCTCAGTACAATGCTTATCTGGTGACATTTATCAGCGCAAAGCTTAGCTGGTGACATTTCTCAGTAGAAAGATTATCTGCTGACATTATCTATTGCGAAGATTATCTGGGAACATTTCTCACCGCAAAGCTTATCTCCTGACATTTCTCCGTACCAAGCTTATCAGCGACATTTTCAGCACAAAGCTTATCCAGTGACATTTTCAGCACAAAGCTTATCTGTTGACATTTCTCAATACAACGCTCATGTTATCTGGAGATATTTCTCAGTACAAAGCTTATCTGGTAACACTTGTCTCAGCAAAAAGAATATCTTTTCGCATTTTCCGCACAAAGCTTATCCGGTGACATTTTCAGCACAAAACATATCTGGTGACATTTCTGAGTAAAAAGCTTATCTGGTTCGATTTTTCAATACAACGCTTATCTGGCACATTTCTCAGTACAAAGCTTATCTGGTGACATTTCTCAGTACAAAGCTCATCTAGTGGCATTTGTCCGTACAAAGCTTATCTGTTGACATTCCTCAGTACAAAGCTTATCAGCGACATTTTCAGCACAAAGCTTATCCGGAAAAATTTTCAGCACAAAACTTATCTGCTGACATTTCTGAGTACAAAGCTTATCTGGTTCGATTTTTCAGTACAACGCTTATCTGGCACATTTCTCAGTACAAAGCTTATCGGGTGACATTTCTCAGTACAAAGCTCATCTAGTGGCATTTGTCCGTACAAAGCTTATCTGGTGTCATTCATCAGTACAAAGCATATCTGGTGACATTTCTCACCACAAAGCTTGTCTGGTAACATTTCTAAGCCACAAAGCTTATCTGGTGATATTTTTAGCACAATGCTTATCTGGTGACATTTCCCAATACAAAGATATTCTGGTGACATTATCTTACAAAAAGCTAATTAGGGACATTTTCTGCACGAAGCATATCTTCTGACATTTTTCAGTACAATGCTTATCGGGTGACATTTCTCTACACAAAGCTTATTTGGTGTTTTTTTCAGCCCTCAAGCTTATCTGTGACATTTTCAGCACAAAGCTTACCTGGTAATATTTTCAGCACAAAGCATATCTGTTGACATTTCTTAGTAGACGGATTATCTAGTGACATTTCCTAGTGCAAAGCTTATCTCAGGATATTTGTCATTAGAAAGTTTATCTGCTGACATTATCCATTGCAAGGATTATCTGGGGACATTTCTCACCGCAAAGCTTATCTCCTGACATTTCTAAGTACAAAGCTTATCAGCGACATTTTTAGCACAAAGCTTATCCGGTGACATTTTCAGCACAAAGCTTATCTGGTGACATTTCTCAATACAACGCTTATGTTATCTGGCGATATTTCTCAGTACAAAGCTTATCTGGTAACATTTACAGCACAAAGAATATCTTTGCGCATTTTCAGCTCAAAGCTTATTCGGTCACATTTTCAGCACAAAACATATCTGGTGACATTTCTGAGTAAAAAGCTTATCTGGTTCGATTTTTCAGTACAACGCTTATCTTGCACATTTCTCAGTACAGAGCCTATATGGTGACATTTCTCAGTACAAAGCTCATCTAGTGGGATTTGTCCGTACAAAGCTTTCTGTTGACATTCCTCAGTACAAAGCTTATCTGCGATATTTTCAGCACAAAGCTTATCCGGTAACATTTTCAGCACAAAACTTATCTGGTGACATTTCTGAGTACAAAGCTTATCTGGTTCGATTTTTCAGTACAACGCTTATCTGGCACATTTCTCAGTACAAAGCTTATCTGGTGACATTTCTCAGCACAAAGCTTATCTAGTGGCATTTTTCCGTGCAAAGCTTATCTGGTGACATTTCTTACCACAAAGCTTGTCTGGTAACATTTCTCACCACAAAGCTTATCTGGTGATATTTTCAGCACAATGCTTATTTGGTGACATTTACCAATGTAAAGATATTCTGGTGACTTTATCTTAAAAAAAGCTTATTTGGTGACATTTTCTGCACGAAGCATATCTTCTGCTATTTTTCAGTACAATGCTTATCGGGTGACATTTCTCTGCACAAAGCTTATCTGGTGATATTTTTAGCACAAAGCCTACCTGGTGATATTTTCAGCATAAAGCATATCTGTTGATATTTCTTAGTAGACGGATTATCTAGTGATATTTCCTAGTACAAAGCTTTTCTGGGGACATTTGTCAGTACAAAGCTTATCTGGTGACATTTCTCAATACAAAGTTTATCTGGTGACATTTCTCAGTACAAAGCTTCTCTGGGGACATTTCTCAGTAACTCTGAAGATGATACTCGATGTATCGAAACGCGTCAGTTAAATTATAGAAAGTGCTAAATTACATTAATTTACTTCTACCTTTGGCAAAATAACAAACATCAGTCTCCGAAGTTTGTAAAAATAAAGAAAAGGCGAATATGAGACAAATCGAGAAGTTTGAAAAGAGAATTATTAATTCGAAACTAGCGGTCGCTGTTAATAAAACATGCTATAATGAAATATATATATATATATATATATATATATATATATATATATATATATATATATATTACTGTTGAGTTTTTACAATCCAATTTGCACTCATCAAAAGGAGATATTTATCTATATGAAAAATGAATTTGGGTTCATAAAATTCCCAAAGTAAATAAAAATTACTTTTAGATGTTAATTTATTAAGCAATTTTAAATGAATTCTATTTAGTCCCACTGAATCAGGAGCATCATCTAGCATCCCATCTAAAAGCGTTTTATATATACGTAGTTCAAACTCATGTTTTTTACATCTCTAAGCCCTTTTTGAAAATGACACAAATGCAAAAGTCCTGAACACCCTGTACCATACACGAATTTCGATTCGGTTTTCCGTTATCTCTTTTCTTTTTAAATGTATCATGCTGTTTTTTTTTCTGAGTTACGATAAATTGAAACGTTTCTTAGTTCCTGATATTAGCGAGGATAGAGGTAATAAATTGATTTTGCCGTTATAATTTCTGATTAAAGCATATTAAAATGAGTGGTGATGTCGACCAAAATTTCCGAATCACTTAACCATTTCTGATTATCAAATTTATTAATGGGAATGCCTTTTAAATCTTTAAAGTATTTTACCTTATTTCTGATTTCGTAAGTACGCTTGAGCATGCAATCTTTGCTTAGTAACTTGCAATGATACGCTAAATCATCATATACTGATGCAATATTTTTCAAAATTTCTGTGAATTCTTTACTGTTCTCTTCTGTAGTTATATTAAATAATTGCATTTTATTACCAGTTTAGATCCATCGTTCATTCCTAGATACTGTGCACAGAAATTTTGTTGGTAAATAAGGCAATGGTAAAATATGAAGGCATTAGATACATAACACTTTTCTTCGGCTCCGTCTTGATTGAAGATACAAGTCATATTTGATGCCCTACCATAGACGGCACACCGTCCGTAACTCAGTCACTGAAGTTTTGAAAGGGAAAACAAAAGTACCTATTCTGGATGTTACCTAAAAGAAATATCGTTACCTCCGGCGGTCGCATGCATCGATTTTAAAGCTTTTTTTCCTTATGGGTCGAATTCCACCAAGAAAATCTTCTTAATTATTAAATTTTGCTCTTATCCATCGAATATATATAGCTAGGTGTGCTAAATTTGTTTTTATATGTTGTCTTATATATAGCTATAGAATACAACACAAATTCTCGTTGTTTAGATGATTCGTGACTATCATGACTCATTTCTTTTCTACGACTAGAAACTTTATATTACGGTAAAAAATATTATTATATTATCTGACTTTTTATGTATTCAAATTTTTGTAACAGCAGATTACCAAACTGGCCATCGATGTCTGGTTTCACTTTCATGGCAATTAATCTACATACTGTATAACTTTATTGCGTTATCGAATCGTTTTCATTAGCATATTTGAAATTAGATTATTGTTTTCAAAAATATATATTTTTAAACGTGAAAGATTTTCTAAACTCAAAGTTTCTTAAAAAAATTTCGAATTATTTGGGCTTAGTTTTTGTTTTCGAGTAAATTTTGTCGTTCTCCGGAACTTTAAATAAGCTACGAAATTTAATTTGGTGTACAAGTGTCTCCATTCCTGAGAATGCACAACAACCAGGAACATAGTCGAGATATAACGAGTAGTGCAATTGAATTCTGAGGCGTCTAAACACATATTGAAACATTTCGAAGCGAGTAAACATCCCAGGGGTATCAATTCAGACAATCACACTTAAATTTAGGGACACTGTAAATTGAAAACTCTGCCAAAAAGTTAAAGGACGTTCAATTTATTACCAATTGATATTTTTAACAATATAAGAAGGCTAAAATTGACCTACATGCCACTAAGAAGAAAATATGTCAAGGTTTTGCCGCAGCGATAGTTACTGTTTTAGAGACGACAATGAAGTGATTCATACGCCAAAATTACCTCCACAGATACCGTACTAGAAAGAAGCCATATCTTTTTAAAAGTCGCGTTGTCGCATGGCTCGCGTTTGCAAAGTAGCATGTTTTTCGTTACAAACCAAATTGGAGGAAATAATCATAGAGAAACGAGACGAAAACGAATTATTGGGATATTTATTGCAGAAGACACTATTGACAGAAATTTTGTGAACACTTCTTCCGAACCTCACCATCTCAAAAGTAAAACACATCAATGTAAGCATTCTGTTTGGGTGCTGTTGTATTTTAATGTTCCTAAAACTTGTTTAAATTAATGGAACACTTTGGAAAGATTATTTTTTTCATGAAAAAAACCCTTTCTACCAGCAGCAAAAAAACAACCTCTTGTTGGTTCATTTTCTTTCAAATGAAAACGAACCAAAATATACGGCCGTTTTAGTGAAAAAATCGGTTAAAAATTCAAAACCTAATGTTTTAAAAGGGCCATCACAAAATATACAAATGGACACTATAGAAAATATGTAAATGCAATTAAAATAGCCCGTCGACCAAAGAAACAATGTTGTCGTAGAATTAGGGCTGAGGGTGTACGTAGGTTTGTTACGTACTTAAAATAACTCCGTTACTTCGTTTTTTCTAAGAGTGCGATCATTCTTTACTTTATTTAGTCTTTTGCTTTGCTTCTTTAATCAGGGATGATTTAAATAAACACTTATAACCAAAATATACTTCTAATTACAACAAAAAAATGAAATATTAAAAACAAACTTACATCTACAATGAATCTAATAAAAAGTGAATCCTTTTACGAATGTGTGTGTGTGTAGGGGGGAGGGGAGTTCACTTTGGGTATTCCTCAATGGTGAGGAATATCTCTGGTTTTAGTTGAAAACCGAGATAGGGTGTTTCTCTGACGAAAGATGTATGAGAGTGATTCTCAATAAAAGGGTCTACTCTTTGGTGTGACCACCAAGAACTGCCTCAGGAAGAACTTCTTACTAGCTCCTGCTCGATTCCGTTTTTTCCGGGCCCTGCCGCCGGACTTTGTCGTTTCGATATCTACCTCGATCTCCTGGTTATTCTCAAGCTACCTGTATATATACTTCCACTAGCCACTGGGGGTAGGGGAAGGGGGGGAGGGCCTATTTTTAAGCCTCTCTCCTATAGAGACACTTTTTAGAGTGTAGTCACTTAGCCCTAAAGTCCTCTTCTTGCTTTCGTCGCAGCTCCTACAATTTCGTCTATTAGGCGAAACTAGATCTCAAATCTTAGGGGGAACAGTGAGCCTGTTCTAACATTTTTATTCCACCTGCTCTCCTCCCCTTCGTTTGTTTATGCAAGCTGGCAAAGAAATCTGTTGATTCTGACTTCCTCGGCGATGGATATCGAGTCTGGTTTCCAGTGGGTCGAGAGGGGAGAGAGGGGGAGGTAAAGTATTGGCCTACACGCGGCATAGCGTCTTGACGCGGGTGCAACCGAACTGGGCATCTGTTTTTAAAGTGAGATATCGATTTCTCCACAAATGTCTACCAAAGTTTATAGAAGTAGATGGAAGATAGGTAAAAATAATGCTGTGTTTAATAAAGGTATTTTATTTTAGTAATATTTGACTCATTCTAATATGATTGGTTGGATGGCACTTGCATTTTACTAGAAAAAATAACTAAAATCACAAATAATAGACAGTCCAGCAAAATAATGAACGTCTTTGTACCCTAGGCAGTAATAATAATGCTAATATTAAACCGCGAATAATAATAATAATATTGCATTTCACATCGCCTTAAATAGCCTCGCACAGGCTCCTCGAGTGTATTATGGATGCTTTGTGGGCTTTGAATGGTAATGCAAAGATTATTCTTCATCAGAGAATGATGTTGCTCGAACGGGCGACTCATCCATCACCCATGGACTCACAAATATTCGTCCAATCCTGGAAAGAATTCTAACCATGATCCAGCCGAGTTCCATTAGATCCCAAGTTCGGTTACCGCCGGTGCCTCCATTAAACGAGCGTCGAAATCTTGACAAAATTTAAACGTTTCATTTCTTTTTCATATCTTTCTCTTGTTTATATGTTCAACGCGCAATGAACATAGCGGATATATAAAATAAATAAAGAATAAAAAACACATTGAATTGGGGAATGAGTAAAGGCCCATGCCCTACAAAAGCCCTATACACCAATGCGTCACAATGAATTAAACTTGATCCATGCAACACTGTGCTTCAAAACCAAATAACATTACCCGCTCTTGTAGATCTTATGGGAATAGGAGACTAAATATTTCCCTTCCTCCACTTTCATCACTTATAATCACCTAATAAATTAGATCTGACAGCCCAAAACAGTTGATATAATTTGCAGTAACTAAAAGTTGGATCATCAGTTGGCAACACTTGCCGCAGTTGCCAATGATTTATTATATCCATTTAGGTGATGGCGGGAAATGAGAAACCCCCGTCAACAAGTGACTGACAGAATACATAAAGGATCAATAGATGACGTCGAAATTTATTGCATATTCACACTTGTTGAACACTAAATAATGGAATGAATTAGCTTCGCCGTAGTTTTAAGAAGGGATAACAAGGTTTAATTAATTACCTATCGAATAGGAATGAATAATTTTTGATAGGAAATTTCGAACAATTCCGATTATTATTTATGACCAGAATAAACAAATATATGTATAAATACATTTATTCAGGGCATATCGTGAAGAAATCCTAAATTTATTTAAATAAAATGAAACCCAAGGAGGAAAAGCTTATGAAATCATGTTTAAAAAGAAAATAGTGAAGATAAAAGTGAAGTTATGTGAAACGGTTACAACGAGGGATAGGCCACATGTTACAAAGAATAGGCTCAAGGTGACCGGGGAAAGTCTACTGACTTTGTGGCCCTGATGAATTCTCTTGTAGGCATCATTAATCATTTTTATCGTATTGGGGCCATATTTTCAACTTAATCTATTTTGGGGGCATTATCAATGAGTTATTTGGATATTAATGTAAAACTAATAAGTATTTATTGGGATTATAAAGAAAGACTCATTTAAAGAAAATATTAAAGCTGACGAGTGTTATGTATGCAACATGTCACATTGAAACTATCGAGTGTTATGTATGTAAAATATCACATTGAAACTATCGAGTGTTATGATTACAACATGTCACATTGGAAAAGGACCGAGAAATATGATTTTAACATGTTCAAACCTAATCAGGGAATTCATGAAATACACTTAATCTTCTTCGCCACTCTTCGATGTCCTGTGTTAATTAGTTGACTATTCGGTAGAGCGAGCCTGTATTTGTAGTCTAGGATTCATCATTCTACCCCCTAGCACGCTCATTTTAAAACCGAACTGGCCAGATATTATAACTATAAGTTTGTATTATAAATATAGTCGGTTTTGTTAAATTAATAGCCATCTCGCTGTGGTCTCGTGGTTATATGTGACTGTAGCCAGTTGTCCTTGAACCTTTGTAGTCTGTTTTGACAGTAGGTAATGTAACTTTCAAGAATTCTTGTTTAGAACTCAAACTTTTTATGATTTTTGTAAATTTTATTTTAAATGTATTACTTGAGTGATTTTTCAATCTTCACTGGTCTTCAAAAACAATAAAGGAATTTGGTAGTGTCAAAAGGGGTAATTATACAACTCACGAATATTTGCAATCGTACAAGAATACGATTATTCTTTTGGGGATGAGATGAAGCAAATATTTTGGGACCAAAAGAGCAAAATTTCACAAAATGAGAGTATTTACAGGGAAGGTTACCCAAGGTGATGTAGTTTAGCCGAGGACAGATCAACAAACATGGTAGTAGACACATTTACAAAACGAGCGATGGAGTCTGTTTTTATATCATCAGCATACTTTGTGAAACCATATTCAAGCGTTCTTCAAAAGGTTCGTTGAAAAATGGAATAAAATTAAAACAAAAAGAAATCTAAACTTTTATTTTTCAACACAAGCTCCATTGAGGTAAAAAAAACACGTTTGAAAGCTTTGATACTATCTATTTAAGCCATTTTCCATACAAATGAGAACTCTGAGGATTAAACCAAGTAAAATGAACTCTTTTAGCATCATTAACAGAAGAAAAACGAGTGCTCCTTATTCTTATTTTCTTATCAAACTTGCTAATGATGCTAAAAGAGCTGTATTTAACTTGGTTTAATTCATTAGGTTAATAGAAATGGTTTAAAAGGATGGTATTATCACTTGCAAAAGTGTTTTGACCTTAATGGAGCTTATGTTAAAAAAATGTATTCTTCTTTTTTTTTTAATTTTATAAGAACATTGCGAAGAGCACTCGGACCAGCATTGGGATGAGAAATGACAGAATATTCCTAGACTGCTATTTTAAAAATGGCCTCAAAGTATAGGTGAAATGAGAAATAAACTGGTTCTCCTAAACTAGCATTTATTTACCCAAGCTACCATCAACCGGGAGCTCTTACAAGCTGAATAGATGTGGTATTGGCCTGCCAAAGTCGCAGCACCGGGTTCGATCCCGGCATGAGGGGACACAAACGTCAGGGAACGTAGAGATCTGGCTCCCAATTGGTGGACGCCCTGTGCTCACCCCTGTATTTGGGTGGGTAGATCTTACACTTCTCATCACAACACTGCTTTATTTCCTCTCCCGTCTTCGCAGCAAAATACACACAATTTCTCTGTTTCAAGGGATCCTACCGATACATGTCTATATCCGCATACCTCTGACGCGGAACAGTCCCACCCCCACCCCCGGGCAACAAAAGTTCCACCTGTTCGCTGTTTGTTGTCAAAACACAAAAAATCCTGGCATCTTTCCGAAAAGGGACAGGCCCCTGGTGCCCTCGGGCTGACCAACGATTGTCATACTGACCTTCATGTTTATTTTATTATCCGGCAGGGTATCTTTCTGGATAAAGGAAGGTTGGCGAACAACCACCACTAGTACTACTACTATGAAGAAGCATCTTTAATATTTCCCACCTCCCAAAGATGAAGTTTTAACCCCAAAGTATTACATCTACGCATGGTTTCTATTCTTTCTTGGTTGCTGTAGAATATATGAGCTCTTCCTTGGTTGCTGTAGAATATATGAGTTCTTCCTCGGTTGCTATAAAATATATGAGTTCTTCGTCGGTCGCTGTAGAATATATGAGTTCTTCCTTGGTTGATGTCCAATATATGAGTTCTTCCTTGGTTCATAAGTATTCTTCCCCCTGAATTCTATATCCCACCTAATCTGATTTAGCAAGTTTCGTAATTTATCGTAATCTCCCTTATATAAATTTGAAGATTTTGTGGAGTTTGTTGATGTTCTACCTTTCATTAGTCCCAAGTTAAAATGAACCATCTGATGATCACTATTTCCCAATGCTTCCCCGACAGTCAATTCCTGAACCAGGTGATCATCATTTGAAAGAACCAGATCTAAGATATTGGCACCCCTTGTTGGCTTATTAACAAATTGAGTCATAAAATTATCCTCAGAGCATTCTATAAAGTTACAACTTGCTCTATCCCTCCCTATCATATTTTCCCAGTCAACTGAATTATTTCCCTGATCATTAGCTCATCAATACTGTCAGTCTGTCTGGGTGGTCTGTAAAAGGCTCCCAAGTGTATTATCCTATTTTTGCTGACCCTAATATCTATCCACAGTGACTCAACTTCTTCTTGCTTTATAGAATTATTTAGATTTGAAGAAATGCTATTTCTGATGTCAAAAATCAACCCACCACCCGTCTTATCTCTCCTTTGACTAATGTACATATCATAACCCTGTAGTTCAAATTCACTCACATTGTCATTAAATTTATTTTCATTAACCCATGATTATATTACACATATTATATCTATATCTTCATTAATAATATAACTAAATAACTCATCTTTCCTATTTCGAAGATTACGAGTATTGGCATAAAGACAACTCAGCCCTCCTATCCCTGAAGCACCTCGTTTAGAATGTATACCTTCCACTCTATCTCCTCTGCATCTCTTTCCTTTCCCTGCCCCACTATGTACTCTTATATTTCTCTGACCACTATCAGTAACTAGTTTCCCGCCTGAAAAGACCCAACGCCACTATCTAACTCCTGCTACAACAAGTCAACCCCAGTCCGGCTTAGATGGAGTCCATCCAATGCCTTATTCTCATAAAACCCATCTCAAACATCTACAAACACTAATCCTGACTCCTTACACCGGCCTTTCACATACTCATTATAGTACTGAAAGTAGAATGGACTTGGCAGATAACAGAAATAGGTTCCAAGGCGATAGAGCTGAGGTCATTAAGGTTGGAAAAGGTTCTTCAGGGATAGGGAAGGGTTAAATTGTTTCTATGCAAATGCTCGTAGTCTTAGAAACAAGAAGGATGAGCTATTTAGTTATATTAGCGATGAGCATATAGATATATTATGTGTTACTGAATCATGGGTTAATGAAATAGAATTTAGTGACACTATAAGTGAATTTGATTTACAGAGTTATAATATGTACATTAGTCAAAGGACAGGTAGGATTGGTGGAGGAATAATTATCTATATAAAATCAGCATTGTTTCAAGTTTAAATGCTTCAATGAAGCAAGATGGAGTTGAGTCACTTTGGATAGATATTAGGTTCAGTAAAAATATAATGGTGCATTTGGGAGCTTTTTACAGACCACCTGGGCAGATTGATGATATAGATAAACTAATGATAAGGGAAATAAGTAAGGGATGTGAAACAGATGCAGTTATTATTGGGGACTTCAACTTAAACTCTGTGGATTGGGAAAATATGATAAGTAGGGATAGAACAAGTTGAAGGTTCATAGAATGCTTTGAGGATAATTTTTTGAATCAATTTGTTAATGAGCAAACGAGGGGGGGGGGGCAATATATTAGATTTAGTACTTTTTAACAGTGATCATTTAGTTAAAAAATTGACTGTTGGGGAAGCATTTGTAAATAGTGACCATCAGATAGTTCGTTTTAACTTGGGAATTGAGAAGGGTAAAATAACCGAGAATGCTGTAAAAGTTCCAAATTTTCATAAGGGAGATTATGTAAAACTTCTAAGCTTGCTAAAGTTGGTAGACTGGGATGTAGAATTCAGAGGTAAAAATGCTTATGGGATGTGGGATACTTTCAAGCATATAATTAATGTAGTCCAAGAACAATGTATCCCAATGAAGGCCATTAGGAACAAAAGTAGGAAACAAACATTATGGTGGAATCAGGAGATAGATAGAAAATTTTCAGAGAAGAAAAAGGCATACAAAAAATTACAGGTAGAAAATACTATTTAAAATTTCAGTGCTTATAGAATGGCTAGGAATGAGTTAAATAAGATTATAAAGAAGAACAAAAGGGTTTCAGAAATTAAATTTGCTCAAATAGCAACAAAGATCCTAGAAAGTTCTTTAGTTACTATAAAAATTAATAACAGCTGTAATTAAAGATATTGATGATAATTTTAAAGTGCAGGGAGATTTAAATAAATTGTTATCCTGGGCACATAAGTGGCAAATGACTTTCAACCTTGATAAGTGCAAAGTTATTAACATGGGAAAAGATAATAGAGAATTTAACTATGAAATAGATGGGCATTGGCTGAGCTCAGTAGAGTATGAGAAAGATCTAGGAGTAGTAATAGATAAGTCATTAAGCTTTTCTAAGCAGTGTATTGAAGCAAGAAATAGGGCAAATAGAATGCTGGGTTTCATTCAGAGAAATGTCAGTTACAAAAGTAAGGAGGTTATTCTTAAACTCTATAACTCTTATGTTAGGCCACATCTAGAGTACTGTATACAGGCATGGTCCCCACATTTTAGACACGATATTAACCTTCTCGAGTCAGTGCAACGGAGGGCAACAAAGATTATTCTTTTCCTGAGGCACTTTGAATATATAGATAGACTAAGGGTATTAAATATGTTATCGTTCGAAAGGAGGTGTGTGAGAGGGGATATGATTGAGCTTTTTAAAAATTTTCCGGGATAGATAAATTGGATGTTAGCAAGTTTTGGGAATTAGATGATGGAAATCGGACTAGAGGTCACCACTGGAAAATTAAAAAGCAAGGGTGTAGGTTGGATTTAAGAAAATATTTTTTCACCAATAGAGTGGTAGACTTCTGGAACAAATTGCCGAGGAGGGTATTAGGTAGTCCAAATCTAAATGTATTTAAGAGTAGGTTGGATGAGTTTATGGGGAGGGAAGGTTGTGATGGTTCCTAAGTTTTGTATATATAAATATTGTTTGTATATATCTATAGCTGCATGATTTACTTCTTGACAAGCCTTGATTGGTGATACCCTTGTTGGGGGACGCAATCCTCTGGATGTAGTTTTCTTGGGAGTTTGGGTGCCTTAAAAAAGAGGTCGTTCGACTCGGATGACCTATGATGGGCCCTTGCGGCTTTTGTCATCTGTTATATTATATTGTGGGGGACTTTGATTTTGTCTTCCTCTGGCGATGATGCTTTTTGTGGGTGGGTTTTGATGGATGCGGATGACCTTTGATAGGCCCTTGTGTTTTTTTTCATCCGTGAAATTATGTTATCTTATGTTATGTTCTCTTTCTGCCATAACCACATCAAACAAATCACTTTCAACCTCTCCCTCTCTCAGGACATCGAATCGGTTAGTCGACCTAACAGGTTCCATGTTCCTCTTACTCACAGACCTAACCTGTCCTAACCTATCCATTCTATCCATATTCACCCACCATTCTTCTTCACTCACATCAGTCAATTCTTTCTCTCCAGTCCCTAGTCTAGGCCTATCTTCCACCCTCCTGGTCCCAGCTACATTCTTCATGCGTACACTTGCATCCCTTCTCACTTCGTTCACAAACTCACTTAATCTTGTGCACTCATCACGCAACCGACTCACCTACTCTGCAAAAGCCACCTTTGCACTAGTCACATAACAAACCGGTCATTCAGATACATTTGCTCTTCTTTCAGCACCACAAAAATCACAAACTACATACACACAGCTTACACCAAAAGGCATACTAACATCATCTAAAGCAACAGCCATATTGAGAAACCTTTCAAAGTTAATTATATTCCCGAACTTAAATATATTGCACCAAAAAGTCAAAAACGAAAAAACGTCCCTGAATAGAGAGCTCGCCGAGAACACGTCCGATCGCTACGACGAAATAAAATAATAGGAGTGCTGATCTCATTCTAAAACTGTACCTGGAATTAGTTTAAGACTCATCTTGACTATCAGATGTGATCTTGGTCACTATATTATAGGATGGATATTGGTTTGCTCGAATCTGTACAAAGAATGATGACTAAGATATCCATGGATTAAAGAGCATACCTTATGGTGAAATGCTTAAGAAACTAAATCTCCATACATTAGAAAGGTGAAGAGTTCAAAAGGACCTGATTGAAGTCTTCAAGTAGGTTAAATGCTATATTATAGGGTAGATATATGGTCAAGGTTCTTAACGTAGCTATGTGTTTAAGCTGGACAGGTTTAGGCTTAGGAAAGAGATTGGTAGAAATTGCTTTACAAATCAAGTGATAGATGAATGGAATAAGCTCACTAGTCATGCGGTAGAAGCGTCCTCCCTGCAGAGTTTTAAGAATGGAGTGGATGGATTTTTGGATGAGGATGGTAGGTGAGACAGGAGCTGCCTCTTATACGCTATTGATTATCCTTTGCCTGACTCCGTATTTTCTTATGTTTACATGATTCCCTGATATAAGCCACGTGATAAAACTAAAGCTTTAAAACCGGTGATTTTGCTTTTCAACTCACGTGATCTTGCTTTTTATCCAGCTAAACTTGTGCTTTAAACCACCTCATGATTTGTAATAATTAACAAAGTTCAACAAAATGATAGTTAACTTAAAACCTGTCTCTTTTTAGGTGGCATGGGTTCACTATTGTGCTGAGTGTGTCAAGCGATCCGCAGTGCTTACTGTGGGCTCCCACGTGGTGACGACCAACCGGCGGATCTCGGTCGTGGCTGAGCGAAACACGTGGTCGCTTGTGATCTCCAATACGACGGCCGATGATCGAGGCCAGTACATGTGCCAAGTAAGCACGGTGCCTCCAAAGAAGATGTATGTCCATCTTGAGGTTCAAGGTAAGGCAAGACTATCTAAGGTCATTAAATCAACACAATCTCAGCTACTTGGCTTAACCTAAACCCAAACCCATTGTGCATCTCGAGATTCCAGGTAAGTTCTGGCTTCTCATTTGTAAACGATCTTCCACCAGCGCACGACAGCACTGTGGGTATTCGAGGTCGAGGAATACCCACCTAAGACGGGCTAACTCTTCACAACGTAGAATATTCTCCTGTGGGTGATTGAATTGGTTAAAGGGATGTTAATAACCATTCGTTTGGATTTTGCGAGGTCCAGTGGAAGAGGAGAATTAGTGTGTTTTGCTCTCAGCTCATGGATATGAAATAGAAGAGATTTGAAAGTCTGATTAACGTGACTGAAAGATATGTCATTGTTGTTTTGCATGTGAGAGTAAATTATATATGAGATAGTAAGCCAAAGGCGCTGATTTCTAGTTATGGTGACCTGTTAGGAGAGGTAGAGGACAGTGATAGATGTGTAGTTTCAGGTATTTTACTTATATATAGGATTATAATAGGTGGAGAGCGGTTGTTTCGAGCATTTAGAAGAAATGGAGGGCTAAAGTAATGTGTGATCGCATAAGAATGGTGTTTATTAATAAACGGAAAGCATTTTTTCTAGAGAAGAATCTGTTTTGAATGGATGGGTTTCACTTGAGCAGGAAGTATGTTGAAGCATTTAGTGATTTCTTAGAGAGAACTAAATAATTGGTTTTCGGGGACACTAGTAAATGATAGAGGTGAGTGCATTCGGCAAAAACCATCCCCGGACAATATAGGACGTTTATAGTTATTTTATACTAATGGTCTAATCTTTCGGAACAAGCGAGAAGTGGTGTATAGGTATATTATAGATAAAATGTTGGATGTTATATCAGTGCAGCGAGGATAAAGGAATTTTAGTTCAATGACAACAAAGTAAACTTTCATATAAAAGGGTTTGGAATGTATCAGGTTGGAACGAAATTAATGTCCGATTTTAGGGTAGATATTAAAAAGGAAAAAAAATAGGACTATGCAAATTTTAATCAGGAACATAACCTTCATTGATTACTAAAACCTCATTCCATCTGTGCAAAATTATTTAGGTTTTGAGGTAAAATATGAATCCAATCTTTTTCAACCTCTTCTCTTGATGTCAACCTAAGACAATCCAAATGGTTCTGTAATCCCGTAAAAAGGGATACTCAGAATAAGCCAAGTCAGGAAACCGATCTCCTCTAAGAGATCTTTGGTAATTCGTGCTGTGTAAGAACGGGAATTATCGTGATGGACGATGCAACCCCTTCCTTTGACTGTAGCACTAAGCACCTTTCAAACGACGAAGTTGATTGCAATAGAGATTAGCATTAATTGCGTAATTGTTGTCTAACAGTTCGTAATGAACAATTACTTTAATATCCAACCAGACACTCAACATGATCCTTTTGGACGAAGTCCTCCTCTCGATCGTTTAGAAATTCTGCTTCTTCAACTCATCCACGAAAAGCGTAGTTTAACTTTATGGTAGAATATCGAATTCTTTTCACCAGTAACAAACTTGCCACAAAATAGTACCAGGAAGTGTCGTGAAAGCAATAACTCAAGAAAGCAACACTCTGTTGCAAATTTGCAGTGGAAAGTTTGTGCGAGACATATTTTCCAAAGACTGAAACCATTCCAATCCTTTTCAGTTAGCTTAGGATAGTCGTATGGGTTACGTTAAATTGTTCTGCCAGTTCCCTCGAAGCTGTAGTAGGATGTGCTTTGACGAATGCTTTTAACTCTTCAGAATCAAGTTTTGAGGGACGACGTTCTTTTGTTCCGATTTTAGACTAAAATCCCATTTTCGGATAGGATAAAACCAACTCTTGCAACTTCTTTCATTTACTGTATCATTTGCATAGGTGTTCTGAATGGACTTTGTCGCTATATATGCATTGTCACCTTCATGAAACTCATAAAGAAAAACATGTCTATAGATGAAAGGACATAAGATGAATACGAAAGAAGATTATGAAAGATATTTTTTGTATCTGAAATAAAAGGAATAAATTACTCATTCTAGCATTCCTAAGCGATAACAAGAGGCATTACTTTAATAAATACTACTAAAAATTTTATTCTAGAAAATCGCACATTATTTTCGTTCCAGCCTGATATTTAGGCCAGAGAGACGATAATAGGGAGTTGGATGATATTTGTTAGGAATAATATTCGATCTCACGCCAATTAAAGTAAATATTCTTATGGGTTCAATTTAGATTGATATTAATATAGACAATATTAGAGTGTCGTAGAATTGCTCATAGTCTGGTCCAATAATTATTCTAGTCCTTGATCTGGACACACCGCTTTTGTTTAAGTCGATGGTATTGACCCTATGACTCAATCTACGATCATATATATATATATATATATATATATATATATATATATATATATATATATATATATATATATATATATATATATATAGGTAGGCTTTAATTCCTACTGAACGTGCGAAAGCTGGTTAGAGGCGGGTTGTGCCGTAGCCAGGATTCTCACTATAAAAGTCCCACTTTTTACTGGGGGGAGGTTTGTGATTGTTGAATTCTAAGAGTGCATAATTCAGGTTGAATAAATTAGCCGAAGGGATGCTTAATTAAAGTCTTGCCAAGGGTACTTCAAAAGGAAGGAGCCACAAATAAACACACGTACAAAAAAATAAACTTTACTTTACACAAATATAATAATTAGCAATAGTTAAACGGGCAAAATTAAGGATTAAATATGAAACACTGACGTTAAGCGTCTAGATTTATAATGAATCAATGGGAGTATCAATCACTGTTAATTAAATAGGTAATTTAAGAATAGAGGGACACTAGGTTTACAGATTACCATTAATTGTGATGGACTGGAGAGACGACTACTCAGGTCCAGACGGGGTGGTTCGGGTGGCGTTAACACGAATTCTCGGGAAGAGGGGGGGAATAAGACGACGGGTTCGGGGCTGCTGGTTGCAGTTCCGGTTAGTTCACTCCTAACTGGATGTGAAACTAACAAATAGTAACTTCCATTAACTATTTGGATGTTCCTTTTCTTTCTCAAGTTACGTTGAGCAACAGAGCGTACTCTTCTAGTCACAGACTCTGCGGGGCGGGATTTACCTCAGGAACACTTTGAGACAGCGACCAAGTTGACTCGGCGGCGCGTTGGCAGTCGATACGTTACGGCAACGACTCTTGTTCAACGTGAGGATTACGCGAGTAGATTTGGGACACTGCTGTAGAGGAATGAACGGTGATGTTATTTATCCTGCGGATTGTGGGAAATCGAGAGAGAGATTCCATTCACGACAATTCGCTTATCGCAGCGCCTTCTGGACAATCTCCATGGTATCATAAAGAAGGCAAATAGAATTTAGTCTTCTCTTTCGTCAGACTTCTTGTCGCCAGTTCGGGGAAGGGTGAGGGGGGGACGGGGGTGGATGGGAGACGAAGGTCAACTCAAACGACAAATTTCTTTCGTTCCCACAATTGTCTGGTGGCCTGCGAGTATGTACGTTCCATACCCTCACATAGAGGAAGAAAATTAAGGATCGGAGTTTTCTTTAGCTGCCATGTAACCAAAGTCAGCAGATGGATCTTGAATTAATTAGATAATTAAATCAAAGATGCAAAGGCGAAATTCTAATTTTGAGTGCTTTTAATTTATCTTTTATAAATTGGGATAATTAATTTATCAAATGAGAAATTTGGTTACCAATATATTATGTGTTTTCAGGATAATTTTCTAACAAAATGGTCGATAGACTAACTAGAGGTAATAGAATATTGCGTTTAATTCTTTGTAATAATGATCAGTAAATTAAAAATTTAATAGTGGGGGAATAGATTGGAAACAGTGATCATAATATCACTCATTTCTCACATCAATTTGACGAGCATAAAAACGAAAACAAACAAAAGTTCGTGATTCTAGCTAAGGCATGATTCTGGTTATGGTTATAGTTATGCTTAGTGTTAAGGTTAGGGTTAGGTTATGTTAGGGTTAGATTAAGTTAAGTTAGGTTAAGTTAGGTTAGGTTTAGATTGTTTATGTTAGTTTAAGGGAAATGAGTGGCAAAAAAATGTAAGATAATTTTAAAAGCATTCATAATGATATTTAACTTAAATATATCTGACAAATTTATAAGTTAATATATAACTAATAATCCACTTCGGTGACGACAAGAGATTAGCAATAAAACTGCATAGTAAGAAATGGGCATCCCTAGTTTGCTAAGTATTAGACATGATAGTAAAATGCAACTAGAGAGTTCTGGGCTAGAAACTTTTACGTACTTGCCCCCCCCCATACACTTTCCTAGCTCGTCTACGAGGTGGATGGTTTCTAGCAAGAGAGTGATGGGTGGGGAGATATCGCTGGAAATAGTTTGTTAGGTGCTATTTAACTTGATTTTTGGATAGGACAGTCATGCTTAACAAATTTGGGGGTTTTGGGGGTATATTAAAAATCAGTTTGATCAAAGAGAAAATATAGACGGCATATATTTATATTTTAGTACGGTTTTCGATAAAGTGTTCACAATTGACTTGTTCCCTATTCCGAGTTTTAGGGTTAAATTCAAAGGGAATGTATGGATGATTTGGTGGAAGCTTGACCAACCCAAGAGTCCTAAAACCAACTCTAACCACCAGGCCAATCTAACATACCAAAAGAGACGTGTATTTAATAGCCCAATCTGCAATAAGAGTAAAAAATAAATATTGAATAGAGCAATGTACCAGTCATAATAAAATATGCTCGTGTTTGCTATTATAACCGGATATCAGAGCAGCGAACATTAAATTTTAACCGATACTTAATTGCGCAGTCGAGGTGCAGCCTCCAATCATGATTGATGTAGTGTGAAGATGGCAAAACATTACTATACGAACAGCATAACATCTTGAAGGCTAACTCTAACTTCACTATCGGACTCTTTCGAAAATAAGGGAATTATTCTCCATATTCTATGTGGAACCGAAGATTTGTAGGCCATATTTCCATAAACAAATCCAAGAAATGGCCGACTTCTTCGATACCTCCAATGATTTGGGGAGTCCATTGCCCATGTTACGTAATGATCCTTACCGACGCATTTTGAAGCACGACGCGGTGTAGGGTGTATGTGGATTATTGATTAATGGCTCTATTTTGTCTAACTTTATACTCGTATTTATTCATACTAATTTATTTTTTCCAATTAACTGAATATTGAATTATTTTTTGTTTAGTTACGGTTTTTTTTATTCTCGTGTTTTCTTACTTTTGCACTGAGTTTTGCGTTATCTGCAAATGTCACTGCTGTACTCGCCTAAACTATTTCATTAGCAAAATCTTCAAATATCCAATAAATCAAATTAGGAATTTTCTAGGTAGTTCTTTACTCTTAAAAGGTGGAGGGTGTAAGAATTTTTATAAAATTTGCCCTTAAATCAAATGAAAATTTCGAACAGAAAGGTGTTTTAAAATCTATCAAAGAAAACGCGCAACTGGTAGAAAATTAGTATCCAGATCGCTTTGTTATACTCGTACTTACCTGATACCCAAACTCCAATATTGGTTGAAGTTAAAGCAGATTTAATTATTATTATCTTGCTTTGATATTCATAAATGTCATCTCAATTCTCTGAAAAGCTTTTCTCAAATTTGATTCTCAGATTTTAGATTTAGCTGTGGGTCAAATTAGCTTAAGCTTTAATCTGTCAGCGCTCTGAATTAATTTGGAATTTGTAAGACATTATCATTTATTCATTTTTTCAATATTAATTTTATTCAATGATTTTTGTTTCTAAAAAACCTTGGTATAAAGTAAAGGGTGGGTATTTCCAGAACGAGCTACTCTGGTCTCGAATTCGGATTTGAACATAAGGCTCTTTCTTAAAATTATTCAGAAAATCTCTCAAGCTTAAGATTCGGCGATATCCTCTCTAATATTGAAGAATGCGTTCTTTTCTAATAATTTAATCGTTCTTAGGTTTAATAATTTCTGAATTGTTGTATATATTTTAGTTAGAAAGTTGGATGGGCTTTTAATATTTAATTTAAAAGTTTTGATAATTTGCGTTTTGATTTCCGGGAAATTTCTTTACTGACTAGAGCACGTTCCGTCATGTGTTTTGAGTAAACGAGACAATTTCTCATTTTTATTTGGTTACATTGTTCCTCTTTAGGAGTTTTTTTATAGCACACTCTCATCTTTTATTTATTTTTCTTTTATTTAAAATCAGTTTCACTTTCCACATATTTAATATCGGATTAGGTTATACTTAGATTCCCAGCTTATAGTGAAATGGTGAGGATTGGATAGGGACAATACGAAGAATACAGATTTTGGAACTATGTAATTTACACAGGCTTAATTACACATAAATATTTTTTTATTGTCGTGTTGTGATGAGGTGTGTTTAGCACCTTGTCTAACCTTAGTGTAATACTGCATACATTTTCAACGATTTTAGAATAAGTTTAGGGGTATATCTGATTAATCAAACCGATTAAGGTTTGAAAACCAAAGACACCTATACACAATTTGGCTTTTATTTAATCGTTTGTAGTCTCAGTTTCACTATGTGTTAAATTCGAGCCTGTGTTGCGAACTAGTACCGGTTCATCAGTTCATTTTTAGCACCGATTGAAGTTTAGGTATTTGTGATAGTACAGAAAAATATTATCCCATCTTTGGCTAAAGTAACATCTTATAAAGCTTTTGTCCATTATAAGATTTTATTTGCTAATTCGTGGTTCAAGTTTGAGTTGGACAGTGGGACATAGGTTTACCTTCATTGACTAAACCAGGTCGTCGTGGTCCCTCGAACTTGCCTTTTTCTTCGTGCTTGTTGGTACTCCCACCTTTAATTCAATTTTAAGGACTGGTTTAGGGAAGTATTTATTTAAACCACGAAATTAGATCAGGTTTGGATTAGGATTCCATCCCAATTCATTTGTTTAGGGTAACAATTTTCGTACCGTTTGTACAAGTGGGTCATGGACAAGTAGAGGAAGACTGAAAATGAAGGTTAATCCCTTTTGAGTTATTAGGACTTAGTTTTCATCCCTCGATAGATTTTTATGTTTAGCAATTTTCAGCGGTTAATTAAAATTCATTTCCCTAAATTTTTATTCTTTTTAATTTCGAATCGAAGCCATTTTGGATCTCGATCTCCAATTGGTTATATCAGAATTTATTACGAACCTTTATTCAAGCGACTCGACCTAGTACATGCTTATATATACACTCGTATACTTGGATTTCATTCTGATATCCTAAAAAATACGCGTCAGTGTATATTTGTGCGGCTAAAAGTTCAGCTTCAACCGGGATTCGAACCAACGGCATCAAGTGTGCGAAGAGCCTGATTTTTGATCGTCTGCTAGGTTCCTTATTGCGCTCATACGAAGGCCTCTATGTTAAAACAGAATACTTTCGAATTAAATTGTTACTTACCACCCGAGTGTGAACGAGAAGTGTAAAAGACCTCTGGCCATACATTTGGCAAGTATTTCCTAGGAAGTCCTAAAAAAATTTAGGTTGCGTTTTGTTTTAGGCCATCGTGGGTAACGCCAGCGCTACTCACACGAAAGGATGCGGGTTCGAATCCCGATGGAGGCTGATTTTTCACCACGTGCGAGGCATGCTATTGTCTTATTGCACTCATATATAGTGATTTACGGCGACTTTTGTCCTAGCAGGCAGTCGCCAGATCGGCTCTTAAAAGAATTGCCCTCATATATATATATATATATATATATATATATATATATATATATATATATATATATATATATATATATATATATATATATATATACAGGGGTTGGACAAAATAATAGGAACACGTGTTAAATTCAATGAATATTTATTTAATACGGAGTTAGTCCTAATTTTGCTTTCTGAACAGCATCGATGCGTCTTCGAATTGATTCATAAACCTTCCTGGCTTCATTGAGAGGAATCTTGAGCCATTCCTTTTGCAATACCTGCTCCAGGTGTTACAGACACAATAGTGGAGGGTGGCGACTTCTAACTTGTCGCTCCAAGACGCACCAAAAATGTTAAATATTAAGATCTGGAGATTGTGGGGGCCACTCCATGTGTTGTAGCTCACTCCTATGCTCATCATACTAATTTATAACCACATGAGTGTGTGTTTTGAAGCTTTGTCATCTTGGCAAAAGCACTCATCATCAAGAAATAATGTCTGTACCATTGAATGGACTTGATCTTCCAAAATATTCAGATATTCGTTGCTGTTGATCCTATTATGCAGGGCAGTGATTGAACCAAATGAGTGAATTCCAAGATATGGCTGCCCAAACCATCAATCACCCTCCTCCATGCTTTACTGTAGGAAGAAGGCAGTCACGATTAAAAGTTTCCCCGGGTTGCCTCCAGACATAAACTCGCCCTGCATTGGGCAAAAGAGAAAAAATGGACTCGTCGGAGAATATCACTTGCTTCCATTGGTCTGTTGACCAGCCATTGTGATTTCTACACCAGTTCAGCATTTTCTGAATGTTTTGATGAGAAAACAAAGGTTTCTTAATAGCGGCTCTTCCATGATATCCGGCTTTATTCCCCTCACGGCAAACAGTTTTGGTCGAAACTGGGCTAGTGAGATGTTGATTCAACTCTGCAGTCACTTTAGGGGCAGTTGCCCGGGGATTTTTTATCACAATGCGTTTCAACACTCGTCGGTCTCTTTCAGCAAGCTTCGAAGTCTTGCCAGAATTACTCCTCTTGTTTTTTTGCCCTCTTCTTGAATTATGCCATGGTCCTTGATATGGTAGCTCTCGAAAAACTAAGGAGCTTAGCTGGTCTGGTAACAGGAGCTCCTGCAATTCGAGGTCTAACAATTTCCCCTTTTTCGAACTCAGTGAGGTCACGCATCCTAGCATCTATACCACGATCTGAAAAAGAAATACAAATAATCATTAAAGTTGATAAATAAAACTATGTATCTTTTAAGAATATTGCAGAACAGAAACCTTTTCATAGATTGTAATTTAAATCCTAATCTCTATAGATATCTATTATTTCAAGAAATCATTGAATTTTAATTACTTTTAATTTTAACGATTATAGATAACAATTCTGGCTGTAACTTCTGAGCTCGAGTCAAGCGCGTGTGAATAATGTCGAGATAACGTCTGCTACGAATGATTCTTTGTGACGCAGGGTACCTCTAAGACGACCGCCAGACGCTGAACGAAAATATATGAGCTACGACCAGGCTCAATAAACGGAGCCCGAGTTAATGGCTGAGGTTTCTTACTTGAAGTCATTGTTGGCAGAAATTAAATCAGCTTGCAAATACGTGTTCACTTTATTAAATTTATACTTGGGCTAAGCCCGAATAGCCGAGTGCCCGAGTCGCCACTGATATATATTTCTTTATTTACCAGGACTTCTTTCAACCGTTTCAAGTGTCATCTTCTGGGAAAACAGTGGAAATGAAATGAAATGATATAAAATGAAATGAAAAGTGCGAGGCAAAGAATAGCTCTCTCCCCCTTGGCACTCAAAAGAGTGGCTAAAAAGGGTGGGGGCAAAGCTCGGTAAACTTTTATATCCCCCACATTCACATTGCCCAGAGCCTAAGTAGAGTTCAATCACTGTATGTATGGTAAATAAGAGTAAGAAGGAGAGGAAAAAGAATTTTTAAGGATGGAACAGCGATGAAGTATAGTCGGAGACGAAAAAAATGGACTTAGTAAGTCGTGGGACCTACAACCTAAGGCGTAATCCGAAGCACGATGTGTAACTTGTATTTGTTCTGGAATAATGCTGTTTATCGTGACCCCTGTTCCACGAAATTCTTCATCCCTAACAGAACTATAAGAATCTGGAATAATCTACCAGATGCTGTGTTTAACACAGCTAGTAGAGGCTCATTTAAAGACAGACTTTATAAATGGATAATGACAAATCCTAACCCAGACTTGTTTTACGGTAGATGAAAAAGCGCGATGAAAAATTAGCTGCCTTAGGTTTTACTTGCCTTTTTTGATCATAGACCTCTTTTTTTATAATCTTACTGGTAGCCTTGGAAGGAAGGGTAGCTCTGTTGCTATCAGTATTTCGATGTAATATCGATGAACCCCATCTGAGAATGTGTTAGTTAATGAAGAATAGTTGCTGAAAACTGAAGGAAGTAAGAGGCTTGCGAAGAGATGCTAGTTTGCCTAGAGATTAGGTAACCTCGCTCCATTATATTTAGTTATAGTTAGCGTGATGAAGTCAAAAGTTTATTTCCCGTAAAAATGACCCATTTCTGTGTTTGTATCTGTGTATATTTGTATTTTTTTCAGTGTGGTGTTTGTTTGTATAAGCCGTTCAATATATATATATATATATATATATATATATATATATATATATATATATACATACATATAATAATAATAATAATACTAGTGAAACCACTGAATTAGAGCATAAAATTTATTTACGAGACTAGTTTTGGTATGAAGTTTACCATACCCTCTTTATTCGTATACCGGTATATCTTCAGTCATTATACGAATGAAAAGGGCATTGGAAACTTCATACCAAAACAAGCCTTGTAAATAAATTCTAGGCTCATATAAAGTATTTTCACTATCATATACAATCACTCGCTATTGAGTTCTTTCGCTTATATATATATATATATATATATATATATATATATATATATATATATATAATATATATATATATATATATATATATATATATATATATATATATATATATATATATATATGTATATATATATATATATATTTATATATATATATATATTGAATAAAAAATACAAAACGAAGAGGGCGGGTCCATCTTTAATTCCAACGTTTCGGGTTATTACAAAACCCATCTTCAGGAGCTTCTTTACTTCCTTTGGGAATTCTAGGTGAATACATATTATCCCGCTCTGGACAAGAAGGTCTACAAATTTACAGTCGCTACGAGAATTCCCAAAGGAAGTTAAAGAAGCCCCGGAAGATGGGTTTTGTAATAACCCGAAACGTTGGAATTAAAGATGGGAACCGCATTCTTCGTTTTGTCCTTCTTATTGAATATAAAACTCAAGCTTTGTAGAAGAAATCTAGGTGAATAGATATTATCCCGCTATGGATCTTAAAGACTTTCCCCATCATATGGCGTTCTTTTTATCTTTTGGTTGTAATCATGGTCGCCTTGGTAACGCGCCATTTCGTTACTCGCTTAATCAGAGAAGAAATCGAATGTCACACTCTAAATGGTTCACCCGAGAATATACGGGAACATCAAAGGATTGATAGATCTTAAAAACTTTCTCCGACATATGAATTCGTTGTCTCTCTCTGATATCATCATGGTCGCCTTGGTAACGCGCCATTTTATTACTTGCTTAGTCAGAGCAGAAATCAAATGTCAGACGCTAAAAAGTTTATAATAATAATGATAAAAAATATTATAATGCGCTCTTCAAGGCCGGAGGCCTAAACAGAGCGCACGTTCGGCTGTGGTCTAAGATCAGGTGAGTGAGTAGGCAATTCTGAACAGATGCGTTTTCAGGAGTCGCTTGAAAGTGGTAAGTGGGGCAGCAGATCTAATTACGGCTGGAAGAGCATTCCAAAGCTTGGAGGCACAGACTTAGAAGGAGAGGTCGCCCATTGAGCAGAGGGATGAGCGAGGAGTATTCAGGAGAGGAGCATGAGATGACCGAACGGCCTGAGGGGCGAGACGTTAAGAAAGAGCAGAGGAAAGGTAGGTTGGGGCCTTTGGTGAAGGACCTTGAAAGTGAAGAGAAAAATCTTAAAATGAGAACGATATTTGACAGGTAACCATTGCAGTTCCTGAAACAGGGGCTTAGAAGGGAGAAGCGAGAGCGACCGGGGAGTAGTCGGGTGTGTAGTTCTGGACTAGCTGAAGGGGACGTAGAGAGGAAGATGGTAGATTTACAATAAGAGAGTTACAGTAATCGAGACGGGAGGTAATGAAGGCATGGACAGCAGTCTCGAGACTTTGGCGATCGAAGTGAGAGCAAATGCGGGAGAAGTTACGGAGGAAACAAAGGGAAGATTTACTAATATTGTGGATGTGGGGCTTGAAGGAGAGATGCTTATCAAACACAACGCCCATATTTCTAACAGAGTCAGAGAACGCGACAGAGTTTCCACCCAGAGGGAGGGAGGGAAAAAGGGATTTAACTTTGTATACTAGAGCGGGGATACCAACCAGAAGAACTTCAGTTTTGGAGTGGTTAAGTTTGAGGAAGTTAGCCGATAGCCAGTCCGAGATAGAAGAATAGGCAGATAGGAGGTCACAAATTGAGTGGGCAATGGTCGAGGAGGAAGAGTAAATAAAGATTTGAGTTTCATCAGCATAGAGGTGGAAGGATATACCGAGATTACATAGGAGGGAGCTAAGCGAGAATAAGTAGATACAAAAGAGGAGAGGGCCAAGGACAGAGCCTTGAGGGACACCAACACGAATGGCAGTGGGGTCAGAGGAGACATCGTTAATCACTACAGATTGGGTGCGAGACGAGAGGTAAGAGCGGAACCAGTCAAGAGCAGCGCCAGAGATGTCAAGGAAAGAGTGGAGGTGGTCAAGCAAGACTGAATGGTCAATAGTATCAAAGGCAGAGGAGAGGTCAAGTAGAATGAGGATGGAGGCACAACCCCGGTCAGCAGTTCTACGTAAGCAATCAGTAACATTGAGTAGAGCGGTTTCGATAGAGTGCCCAGCTTTAAAACCTGACTGGTAAGTCTCATTAATATTATAGGCAACGATGTGGGAATTTATGCGCGAAACAACTACTCTCTCAAGGACCTTAGAGAGGAAGGGAAGTTGAAAAATCGGGCGATAGCTAGCTGTGTCAGAAGGGTTAAGCTTCGTTTTTTTAAGGATCAGACGGATTTGGGCACATTAGAAGGAAGAAGGGACAACACCAGTAGCAAGGGAGGCATTGAACAGGTGGAGGAGCATTGGGAGTATGAAAAGCAATATTTTGATTAATAGCTTAGGGGGGATCGACTCAAGAGGGGAGCTAGATTTTTTAGAGCGCGAGAGTAAGGCAGACAGCTCAGGAGCGGTCACGGAAGGAAATATGTTGAGCGGCCGGGAGGGGGGGAGAGATCAGGGAGAATGCGAAAGGCCTAGTCAGGCAGTCGCGGGAGGGAGGCTCGAAGGTTGATGACCTTATCAGCGAAGAATTTCGAGAGGATGGTAGGGCTGATGGGGGTGGGGACTTGGAATGAATAGGTAAGAGAAGAGAGCAGGCGGAAAACGGCACGAGGGTCATTCTTATTGTCGGCTAGCAATTTACGCGAATGGGCTTCACGAGCAGATTTCAGTTTAGCCAAGTAGAGAGATGTCGCAAGACTGTAATCGAGCGAAAGAACAGTTGTATCTTGCCCATGAGAGCGAGCTTTACGAAGAGCTCTTTCATGGGAACGTAAAGACTGTCTCGAGCCTATGAGTTCCAGCGAGTACCATGGAGCACGATGACGGCAAGAGGACAAAGGAGTAATAATTGGGGGGGGTGAGCATTAAGTCAAGTTAGGAGGGATTGCTCCAAGTATGAGGGGATTTGGTCAGGGAAGGCGACAGCGTAGAGGGGAGGTAAATTAGGGACAACATCATTAAGGAGGGGTGGGATGTCAATGGAGGCTAGCCGTCGATAAGGTTTTGGGATAAGAGGAAACCAAGAGGACAAAGAAGTGGGAGTTGAGGCGTTGAAGTTAATAAGATAATGGTCAGAAATAGCATTAGACAGGATAGTAGTGGTCAAGTTGGATATTTGACAGTCGGAAATTTCAAGGTCTAAAATGTTACCATAGCTGTGTTTTGGGAAAGAAACGTGTTGAGTAAGGGAGAAGAGGTCAAGGATCACAAGGAAGGCAGGTAGATTAGAATTAGTGACTGGGGGGTTGAACATCAAACGATGATTGGATCTTAAAAACTTTCACCGACATATGACATTTTTTGTCTCTCTCTGATTACATAATGGTCGCCTTGGTAACGCGCCATTTCGTTACTCGTTTAGTCAGAGTAAAGATCGAATGTCAGATTCTAAAATGTTTACGCGAGAATATACGGGAACATGAAACGATCAATGGATCTTAAAAGGTTTCCACGACATATGACGTTCGTTTCTCTCTCGGTTGTCATCGTAGTCGCCTTGGTAATGCACGATTTCGTTACTCGCTTAGTCACAACAGAAATGGAATGTCAGACTCGAAACGGTTTACCAGAGAATATACGGGAACATCAAACGATTAATGGATCTAAAAAACATTTTCAGACACATGACGTCCCTTGTCTCTGTCGATTTGTATAATGGTCGCCTTGGTACAGCGCCATTTCTTTACTTGCTAACTCAGAGCAGAAATTGAATGCCAGCAGACTCTAAAAGGTTTACACGATAATATAAGGGAAAATCAAACGAACGATGGATCTTAAAAACTTAACTCGTCATAAGACGTTCGTTGACTATCTTGGATGTAATTGTGGTCGCCTTGGTAACGCACCATTTCGTTACCCGCTTAGTCAGAGTAGAAATCTAATGTCAGACACTAAACAGTTTACCCGAGAATATACAGGAACATCAAATGATTGATCGAACTTAAAAAACATTCCTGGACCCATGACGTTCATTCTCTCTCGAATGTCACCGTTGTCACCTTCTTAAAGCGCTATTTAGTTACTCGCTTACTCAGAGAAGAAATTAAATGTCAGACTCTAAAACATTTACCCGCGAATATACGGGAACATAAAACCATTGAAGGATATTTAAAACATTCCCCGACATATGACGTTCGTTGTCTCTCTCGAATGTCATCGTATTCGACTTACGAGGAGTAACGCACCATTTCTTTACTCGCTTACTCAGAGCAGAAATCGAATGTCAGACTCTAAAATGTTTACCCGAGAATATACGGGAACATCAAACGATCGATGGATCTTAAAAACTTTCCCCGACATATGACGTTCGTTGTCTATCTTGAATATCATCGTGGTCGCCTTGGTAACACATCATTTCATTACTCGCTTACCCAGAGCAGAAATCGAATGTCAGACTCTAAAATGTTTACCCGAGAATATACGGGAACATCAAACGATCGATGGATCTTAAAAACTTTCCCCGACATATGACGTTCGTTGTCTATCTTGAATGTCATCGTGGTCACCTTAGTTACGCGCCGACAAGTTACTTGCTTACTCAGAGCCGTAATAGAATACTACCCTCTAAATTGTTTACTCGAATAAATACGGATACTTTAAAAGATTTATGTACTATAGAAACATTCTCTAGATAGTAGGTTTAATGAGTCTGATCATCGACGCGAGTATCAATAATAAACTAAAGGGTAACATAAACATGTTGGGGTAACCTTTTTGATCAGCATAGGGTTGAATGAATCTTTAAATGACCTTCCATTCAGACTTAATACCTCTAGGTCAGCGGTGAAATTAACATGAGATCAAAAGAGCCGTCAGATTAGACTAAGGTTTCAATGGGTCTTTCCATTCATGTGGTTAAGTTTAACATATACATGTTGTAACATCGATAGAATTTAAATAAACTCCTCTTCTCGGGATGATTTTTCTGGACTACTAAATCTCAAGAAATATTTGCCTTTTCTTTCCCGGCCAATATATAATAGAGTCTCCATTTATAGTATCATGAGATGAAGTGTTTATGTTTACTTTTATCTATGTTTCAACATGAATATGTTAAAACTAACAGACATGAATGGTGAGACATAAAATATGGTTAACAGACATAAGTCGCGTGCACTCAATATTTCTGGCTTCCTACGTTATGACCTTACGATTTTTAAAACTTTCAGATATTTCCGTACTAACCTTGGGATGACCTTAACAATTAATCAGCTCTAGTATAGCGAGCGCCAAAATTATTCATGTAAAGAATAGCGAACTCCCAATTTACCCATTTCAAAAATAGTGAACACAAAAATAAGTCGTGTTAAGAATAACTATCCCAAGTGTATCGTGTCAAAAATAGCAAAACCCAAAATGGAAAAGCGGCCCCCCAAATTACTCATGTCAAGAATGCTAACCCCAAAATTACTCATGTCAAGAAGAACGAAACCTAAAATGGAATAGCGAACAACAAAATTACTCACCTCTAGAATAGCAAACTCCCAAATTACTGATGTCAAGAATAGCAAATCCCAAACTACTGAATTCAAGAAGAGTGAGCCTCAAAATTACTCATGACAGGAATAGCGAATCCCCAAATTACTCATGTCAAGAATAGCAACCCCCAAATTAATTTGGTTAAAAATGGCGAATCCCAAAATTATTCGTCTCAAGAATAGCAAACCTCAAAATTACTCATGCAAGCAATAGCGAAGACAAAAAAATTTCATGTCAACAGTAGGGAACCCTAAAGTACTCATGGCAAGAATTAACAAACCCAAATGGAAAAGCCACCCCCAAATAGAGAAACTAAAATTATTAATGTAAGAATATCAAATACCAAAATTACTCATATAACGAATAGCGAATCCCAAAATTTCTCATATCAAGAATAGCAAACCGTGAAAATTTTATCATTTGAAGAATAATGACTCCGTCCCCGTACACACAATTCCGTGGTCAAGTATAGCCCCCCACTGAAAGCGTGAGGTTTCATATTTTTTACATGGTCCCAAAATATATAGCTATTCGAAAGACAAACTATGTGTGATTGGTAGAGACACTAACAAATTAATTCAAACTTAGATTTCAAACTGCAAACAATGCTTTGAAATACAAAAATGAAATTAGTTTGAAGCTGGAATTAATTATTAAATCTTAATATGTTCATGTATTGAGAGAATGCATATTTAGTTTGGTACTTATCTATTTCGAATCTAAATATTTGACAGATGATTCAATGTCCCAAGCTAGGACCATAACTATTCATAACAGAGGAGCATGACCATAGCAAAGAACTTCAAAACTCAGGGATGAAGCGACTTTAAAGCAAGCTCCTAAAGATTCTCCATAAAGTTTCCATAATATTGATTTGTAAACAATGAGTATAAACTGTGCCCAAATAGCCTATTAGTTACAGATATTTTAAGCTATTCTAAAGATATTGGAGCGGCCTGACACTTTACAGACTATGACGTCCTCGAATCTTTCATTATATTTTATTTCGCAGTTGCAACCAGAAACATGGAATTAATAAATATTTATTTCAAATATCACATTTTGCCTCTTCTGGAATGGAAAAAAACTAGCGGAATAAATTTTAAACTAAATTTGAAAAATGGTCACTACCGTAACAAAGAAATTCAAAACTCGCGGATGAAGTGACTTTAGAGAAAGTGTGTAATCTTTCTCAACATACGAGCAAACATGGAAGGAAACGGTAAATAAATGACGACCAAATCTCGCAAAACGCATATATACCAAATCTCTTCATAGTACAAATACACCAAAGCTTAAGCAAAATAAATAAAACGACTGAGTTATTTGGCTACATATTTTCTTAGGAGTGAAGGGGATGTCTGGTAAAAAAGCAGAAAGATGATGAGGTAGGGGAAAACATCTCACTGATGAGTCTCTAAAAAAGAAGTAACAAGATTACAGATTGATCATCAAGCGATTTTATCGCGTCAATAATCACACCCTCGCTCAAATCTCCCACTGCAGCTGCAGCAAAATACTCCATACTTTCTACACGCTCACCTGTACACACATCCACTTACAGACCTGCATAGAACCACACACACACACACTACGCATAGTTAAATCCTCTTACAAAGACAAACGAGCAGTACACAATTTGAGTTGGGGAAAAGTGGGCTGCTCACTCAGCTTCCTTTTCCCCAACAGAGGGGTGGGGATTTGCTGACGCGATAAACCACTTCTCTTGATTTCTAGGATCGAATTTGACCCTAACGAGTTCGAATCCACTTAAGTGATAAAGATGGGAGATAATCATCTGCACACTCAGTTCTAGGCATTACATGATTGAATCGAGTTTGAGCTTTTATTCCCTTCTGGTAATTAATACCTTAAGTTCGGTATGAAGAGGATTGGCCCAACTTCAAACCACGAGTGCAAATCATCAGGTGGAATAAGACTAAAGGGTGATGCGTCTTTTTATTCCAGGGTTAGTAATCCACCCGCTGAGAGGCCTAATCCATTGGGCCATCTAGACAGCAAACCCACAAGATACAAGGTACACTTTCCTTTCTTCATTTCAGCCTGGTCGCTTTCAGACACCCAGATAAAATCACAAAATATCGCATATGTATATGCAGTGACACACGTGAGCGTGTTCGAAGACACTACAAGGTACAAAGAGGGAAGTATAAAACCCCCAAATTAATATAGGACAAAGAACATTGAACAAAGATGAACACAGAGAGAAGCATTTAAATCCATGATGCCTTCGAACGGAAGCCGTAGTGTTTGGTTCCAATTAAATTTACGACCGCTCAAAAGGGCGGAGAAAGATAGACGCTAAAGACCCCTTGCTCTAGGTTTCCTTTAAAAAATTATGTAGGGGGTTTCTGATGGCGGATGTAGAGTTCGGTGGCGGAGTGAAGGGAATGTGGGGTAGTGGGGTGGTGGGGTGTGCTTCATTAGAAGCTGTAGAAGGACGAAACAGCCGACTCATTAAAACAAGCCCGCTATCTCAGCATAATTTCGCTGGCAATAAATTAGCCAACTTGATTCGAGCCTACACAAAGTTCTCCGATTATGAGAGGGAGAAATGGCGTATATTCACATACACACACACACATACACATATATATATATATATATATATATATATATATATATATATATATATATATATATATATATATATATATATATATATAAGGAGTCCCCCCTACAAAATTAAAAATTGGACCGTTTTTGTGAGGCAATATCTTAATAATCATTGCAGGACATGAAATAAAAACAAATAAAAGATGAATCCTTTATCTATAAATACTTACTCATTGTAAAGATTATCTTAAAGCCATTTAATGAGTCAATTAGCGTTTGAAATTATAATGTAAAAAAAATGTTTTATTTTCTAATTTGCAAGCTTTAAAAAGTTCAAAATTTTAAACAAAATTTAAGTTTTAATGAATTGTTCAAAATGCCCTCCTTTTGAGCCATCATATATATATATACGAGTATATATATATATATATATATATATATATATATATATATATATATATGTCAAGGGAATGGACCACTTCTGTGTAAGTGGAATTTTAAAACAACTTTAATGTTCGATTCCAACTCGTAGTCTGAATGTTAATAGCTGGCCTTTCTTCGTTAATTAAAATGGGTTCTAAGGTGTTCAGTCTAGCTTTATTTTGCCCTTTTCTTTTAATCCTTGTGTAATGTCCCTGGTTAAGCTGATGTTATGGTTAATAACACAATGAGGGGTCGGAGATATATAGGGAGAGATACATAGATATGCAGATCACAATAGATCTTGCAGTCCATAGTAGATGAGGTAGGGTAAGGCATTTCCGTCAGATTTGGTGAATCTGTGACCTGTAGTCAAGGAAGTTGTTCACTAGTGAACGCTGTTAAGCGAAGATTAAATTAAAAGTATTTATATATAAGACGTTTGAAAGTATCTATGGTGTTACAGTCCATTACGTCAGAGGAAAATCCAGTCCATAGATTTAAGATTCAGTTAAAAAATAAATTCTTAGATTCGTACGAGTTAAAATGTTTACCTCTAATCTTCAAACGTTTTCCACTTTTCGTTTCCTAATCGACCTCGTCCCACCCTTCCTGGCTTTGTTGGACGTGAATAGTCCCGTTTTTTGTTTTGTAGTCCTAAACTGCATCGTTGAGTAACATACCAAAGCACCTATTTTGTTTAGGTGTCTACCATTTTCTAAAAACAAGTAATTGGGGAGTTGTTGGAGAATCGTTATTTAGCCTGTCTGCGCGAAGAAGGGGTACATCAATAGAGATGTGGAGAAGTATCGAGATAGAAAAGTACAGAGAGAGAGAGGGGGAGAGGTACATAGATAGAGGTGGAGAGTATAGAGAGAGGGGGGAGAGGTACAGATTGAAAGAGATACAATGAAAGGTGACCACAAATTTGCACCTTAAGCTACAATTTATGAGGGTAAATAATCTATTTACAAAAAAATCATAATATAGATACACGTTGCAATCTAAAGAATTCCGGTTTTTATGTATGTAATTGCTGCCCATATCATTTTGCACATTAACGTATGCTTAACTACTAATTTGTCTACACGTTGCTAATGTTTACCCAGTGGCTGCGTCACAAGGTTTCCGAATAACATACCCTTGACGCCATGGCCTTTAAGGGGTTATCTTCTCCCTTTATTTCCCCACAAGAAACACTGAGTCCTCCAGAGGATTAGACATAGATCCGTGATAGTCCAAACAGAGACTAATGGCGCCTTAAACAATTAAAATTATATGTTGATCTAATTATTCATGTCACATTTTTCAAAATGTTTCACACGAGGCAACCGATATTTGACAACTCTCCACACCTTCCACCTTCTATGTTCGCCAGTTATTTCTTCTAGAGGCTCTCCTTTAGGAAACATCCATTCATCTACTAACATCGCTAAATAATTACTAGAACTTCTTCATCATTAGACAATTGAATGCTAGTGAATCACGACTGTTTAAATAAAAAGTTGACATTGGCTAGATTAAACAAGATAAGATAGGTTTCATTCGAGGTTATCAAGAGTTAGGATACTTTTCGAGCTAATACAAATGCAATTAGTAAGATGTGATAGAAATACCTCATGAACGCGAAGGTGTTATCAGAGAGATAGGAATATATTTATACCAAGTTGTAATGGATGTATAACAGTATCATCCTTATGGCAAACACACACACTCTTTCTCTCATCTAGCTCCACATCGTTTGTTCTACCTGCCTTGGACCTTGCTTAGGGGAAGCCCTGAGTAGAAAGGTACACTTGGCATCTGAGGTAGTGACAGCCCCTCAGTTCTCAGTGCCCCTTTAGTCTCAAAAGTATAATGGTGTTCAACGGGCTTTACCTCTACGTAAACATCTTCCTTTTACTTCTTTTCATACTTTTTACTTCTCTCTCAGCACCTAAATTTTGCGCCTGGTAAGACCCAACTGAGGTGACAAAGGGCATTAAACTTATTGAAAAAGTCTGCCTCAAAGGACGTGTCGCCTAGTTTATTCTTTGCAAATTAATTAATTTTATTATTATTATCAATATTAGTAGCAAGATATTAATATATTGCCATTAGTTTATCGTTTCTGAATTAATTCATTTTATAATTATGATTCTTATTATTGGCTTTATCATTATTGGTATTATTATGATCACCATTATTAGCAATAATATTAATAGTAAATGTTGTCATTATTACACACGCGAAGCATTGGACACAACAAAAACAAATAATATGACACAACTAATATTTACATTATAGCCGGTTTTGTTGAAAGCGACCGCTAGTCTCGTGCTAATTATTTTCTTCTCGATTGATTTGTCTTATGTTCGCCTTTTCTTCATACCTCCCGAAGTTCATTAGAGACTGGTATTAAATAATTGCAAAAAGGTGGACGGAAATTAATGCACTTTGACACTTTCTTGCAGTATACTGACGTGTTTCGATACGACAAGTATCATCCTCAGAGTTAGGATTGGAAATTAATACATTTATTCCAGTATATATATATACTATAAAAAATATGTTATCAAACTGACAAACGGAACGTAGACACGTGTAGTTGAATTAGCAGGCAGAGGAGGTGCAGGTAGGAACTGGTTGAGAAAGTGTAAGTGACCAGAGAGAGGGGAGGGGTAAGCTGCTTGCCAGAGGTGATTAGCGGCTAGGGGCAGCTGTCTTAATTATACTCGTTCGTTCGAAGAAGAATATCATACCACCTCAACAATGGTGCGCCTTAAAAACACCCCTTAACAGAAAAATATGTCAGAAAACAACAACATTTAGATTATGCTCCCAACAGACGCCAAAATATACCTCCTTGAAGCAATATATATTCAAGAAAACCAACCAAGACTAAATATACAATTTAACTCCCCTGAAATCCTGCCAACTGCCAGAAGAGGGAATCGAAGGAACGGGTATTCTTAGGAGAGCTGCATCTAGCCGCGAATCACCTCTGGCAAGTAGCTTACCCCTCCCCTCTCTCCGGTCACTTACACTTTCTCAAAGAATTCCTACCTGAACCTCCTCTGCCTGCTACTTCACCTATACGTGTTTACGTTCCGTTTATCAGTTTGGCAACACATTTTATATAATATATATATACTGGAATATATCTATTAATTTCCCATTGCAACTCGGAGGATGATACTTGTCGTATCGAAACGCGTCAGTATAATCAAGAAAAGTGCTAAGTTTCATTAATTTCCGTCCACCTTTTGCAATTATTTAATACCAGTCTCTATTGAACTTCGGTAGGCATATTCACCTGTTGAAAAATGAAGAAAAGGTGAACGTAAGACAAATCGAGAAGATTGAAAAGAAAATCCTTAGCACGAGACTAGCTTTCGCTTTTAACAAAACCTGCTATAATGGAAACTAATATTTAGTGTAACCTTCTCCAGCTTCTATTACAGTGGCGCGTCGATTTGGGAGGGACGAAACAAGATTTTCATGCAAATCGCTTTGTCGCAAGTGTTGTCAAATGTCAGAATAGAAATGTATTAACCCTTCTTTTCCTTACCCCAGAATCACATTTTACATGACATGTTTGCCCCTAAATGTTCAATAGGCATCAATTATTGGGATTTTGCAGGACACTGAATAAGTATAACTTTAGTTTGTTGTTGGAAACTTTGATTAATTAACATTGTTGGAATTATGGGTGAGTCAGTTGTCCTTGGCTACGTGGATGTTATGGGATTCTGAAAGCAGTATACTGCCCCAGAAAGAAGCATGATTTATACCAGTATGTCCCCGCATTATTGTCTGAAGATGCAGTTGTGACTAACTGATAATTATCTAGGACCGTTAGTAGCCATCCAGCCTCAGGATCCTGGTCTGATTTTGCAATATGTCGTGAATGCTGTACATTCTCTGATTCATATCTAACAAGAAGTGAAATGTGAAATCAATCGTGAAAACTAAATGTAAAATAACATTAACTAAGGTTTTTCACACCACAACACACAATATCCCCCTCTGTTCCAAAGAGTCCTGCAAATAGGAACTTATATCCACATATCTCTGACGCTGAAAGGGTCGAGCTCTCCCGACGACGAAGCTTTCTACCTAAACGCTTCTTGGTGTCAAACAAAAAATACATCCCTGTAAATCACTGCAACCGGGGCCGGTTCCTTGTTCTCTCTGACTTACCAGCGATTGACATACTCATATTTATGTCAGTTTCATTATCCTGTCATCATCCGCTCTGACCAAAGAGAGGAGGAAGCTAACTAACAAGAAGATTATAACAAATTACAAGTAAAATTTCATCTTGATATATTTACTACTCACCGGGTGTTGGCTGAGCGCCAGAAGTGGATTTGCCACCTTGCTATTCAGAAAAGAATTGCTTCTCATCGCAGAACACACCTGTCGCCCAGAATGAATCTTCCTCTTGATAATCTTACAGAGCGAATCCCCGGCGGTCTTTCCTGCGCCTCAACAATGGCTGTGTTGCAAGATTTTGTAGTCTTGTTAAGCTTTATGGTCTGGTCAGAAACTTGAATTTTTGTATGTTTGTCTTTTAATAGCGACAACATTAATTAGTGATTCTCCTCTTGTTGAATCATGCAGCGATGCTGCCCGCTTCTTGAAAAAAAAATCTGTTCCTTCTATTTTGATTTCTTTCGATCCAGCAATATACTCTCCTCATGGTGTTTACATACAATATTTAGGATATGTGTGAAAAAGAGAGCGATATATATATATATATATATATATATATATATATATATATATATATATATATATATATATATATATATATTATGAAAATTAACCCAGAGGAAACCTCACGTGCCACTTTGTGAGTTTTTTTATTATGTATATATATAAATATATATATATATATATATATATATATATATATATATATATCTTATATTGCAATGAAATCTCATAATATCACTTTTTGTAAGCTTACATCTTTTACGAAGTACTTACTAACTTTTTCAATTCAACGATTGAAAATAGTGGCCGAAGTTCTAATTTGAGAGTAACTTTCAAAACTTGAAGCTCACAACAATTTCCGATTGAGTAACACAGCTTCCCAAACTTAGATCTCTCCCCTCCTTACACTCTCTATTATAGTCCCTTAATATAAATGCTTTATTGGGTAATTCGCTGATTCATCAATCTCCAACTAGGCCTAGAAATCTTTGATTGGTCAGAAATGTATTAAAGTCTTGTATCTAGACTTACCAGATAAAAGTCATGTACTTTTTCAATTTTCTAGAAAAGAATATATTGTTTCTAATTGTCAGACCTGTACCTCTAATATAAATCTATTCATATAGCTTTTAGATATTATTCTTAGTTAATTAAAGCTTCCAAGATAGTTCACATCATTATTTTTTCACTAAATGTAAGAGAGCTTTCCACCTTTTTCGAAAACTTGAGAACGATCGTTGTTTTGTAGAAGCCTTCTAAATGCATAACGATCACCGTAATGTGGTGGATACCAATAAGGTTACAAAATAATTAGTATTACTACACTTTCTCTAAACCTATCTCATTTTAGCTTTACATATTTTAACTAAATGAAACTTTTCCTAATCTATATAATTTTTATTGACCTAACGTTAATCCTAACTTAACTTAAGATTACTACCTACGGCTACCCAGAATAGCGTAACATATCCTTAACTAACCAACCCTAACTTACCCCAAATCTTCTAATTTGACCTCCACACTTTTATCACATTGAAATATTGTTAATTCTAGTTCCATCAAACTGGGTTGTAGGGTCATCTCACCCATGCTCAAGGCATTTTATTTTATCGGTATAATTCTATCTGAGCCCCGGTGTTATTAAAAATATAAAAAAACACAATAACCTCAGTTTATATCTGTTTTAATGAATATTAAATCAATTCAAAGCTTAATCTACCTAATCTGACCTATCCTACCAAAACTAACCTAACCTAAACTGACCTAATATATTTGTAAGAATATCACAGGTCAATCAACATTTAGGACATATACTACCATACATTGAATTTTTTAACAACGCTCAAACAATAATACAGATTTGACTTCTAGATATATAGGAAATCATTGAATAGTAGCAATATGCTAACATGCTTGTGTGTGCGTTTTTGTGATACAAATTTTTCTTCACGGGGCCGGATTCTAAATATATTAAAACTCGGGCCTCATATACCATAGATTTATGTAACATTTAAATTTGCAGTTGGTCACATATCATTTCTGGGACAAAATAGTAGAACATATTTGGTCAATCGAATAGGTCCACCGCTGCTCATCTCTCAAAAGCAAGTACAAAGCTCTCTCTTGGCGTACATTTGAGTTTTGTGTTTCTTATAATTGGTTATTAAAGAAAAATCCAGAACAATATTTTTCTTGATAGGTGCTCACCTATACGTAAAATGCACTCATTCATCGACAAACAAAAACATACGAGGGGCGGTCAATAAGTTTTGCAATTCGGATATAAGGAAACGAGATATGAGAAAAAGTGTTTTATTATTTTTCAATATAACTACCCTCGACTTCAATGCACTTGCGCCACTTGTCCCTGAGGATTCGAATTCCTGACTGCTGTTCAATCCACTCCTGGACGGCGAGCTGGACATCTTCATCGTCCCCAAACCGGCGTCCACGCAGTGCAGCCTTGAGCTGGCGGAATAAAAAGTAGTCGCTGTGAGCCAGATTTGGACTGTAGGGGGGATGGTTGAGCTCCTCGAATCCGCACTCGCGCAGGGCAGCTTGTGTAACTCTGGCCTTGTGGACTTTGACGACGTTGAAATCGATCATGGGGCGTGAGGTTTCTAGGGACCCAACGGGCAGAGACCTTGGTCATAGCCAAATTGTCGTGGATGATGTTGATTACACTTTCATGTGATAGTCCAAGTTCTAACACCGCCACAAACAGCCATCCACCTTCTTCTGTTTTGCCCTACCGATTCGCCAAACTTATTGACCGCCCCTCGTAACATCATTCAAGATCACGAGCTAAAACATCAATTAAAAATATTTCATCTTTACAATACTGTTTTTATCTCAAGTTTGTTCAGGTGGGTTGAGAAGTCAATTGATAGATAATATATTTTTTTCTGTATTTAAAGTGCACATAATGTATAAAATCTTCCGTGTCACATATTCTTGAGCTAAATAACCTAACGTACTCGTACATTAAAAAATGAATACCTTGTGCTCAAGTGTGTCTGGAATGCATCTGCCTGGAAGAAGTAAAGTACATAATACTGTCCCTGTCACGTGCAGGTTATATTGAGTTCACTAAAGAGTTAGGAAGGAAGAAGTACCCAACATCACCTCCAAAGCCAGACAGCAACTTCAATTTTGCCAGGAGTCTACAGTAATCCTTTTGTAGAAATTACATGCAGTTCTATTTAGAAGGAACTTTGGATCTTTTACGAGAAGGAAACCCTAACCAGAATGACCAGAGGGCTATTGTTCAGAGCCTGCGCCTTTGGTAGTGCTGCCTTCGAGGGCTTACTGGAGGAAATTAAGTTCGAAGCACGAGATATCCTCCCCCATCCCCTCGCATCCAATTATTCCGTTCCCTCATTCTTTTGAGAAGCCAACCTTTAAAATCGCCCAGCCAATTTCAAGCAGCACAGAGGTAGCCGAAACTTCTTTATTTCTACCTTTTTGTAGTGGGTAGAGTTCGAACCACCAGTTATAGCTTCACCGGTATATTACTTGGTTTTGCTTCGTCTGAGTTTAGCGACACTATAGAGCAGGGATGGGGAAACCCTCGCCCGCGAGCCCAATTTTTATCGCCCCCTAACTGATATATTTGTATGCACAAATATATCACTATCCCAATTTCCATGGGGGCAGTCAATAAAAATGTTGCCTATTATTTTTTTAGATATTAATGCATGAGTATATCACACCATGTAATAAATTTAACTACCATTTAAAAAGATACAAGAATCAAATTTTATTTATTGCCCGCAAACTTCTTTTATTGTAAATTCTCGCCCACAGCTCAAAAATGTTTCCCCACCACTGCTATGGAGGCAACCACCTGATTCGCTTTCTAGGAAGAAATAACACAGCAGGGTTTGAGCCCTTGCGGCTGCTATTCCTACCGAAGTGACACCAGAGGATAGTAGAACCCAGTTAACAGTTTCTGATGGGCTTGGTAGCTGCCGTGTCCGTAAGCCTTGAGGAACCAGGAACATAGGGTGCCTTTACCTTTGAGACGTACGAGGTATTGCGTATCGCAAACCACAAAACGCTTATTTCCTAGGCCTTTTGATAGAAAATACAGTCTGAGAACAGCAAGGTTAGAATTTCTTTTTGATCTCATATTTACTAATCTCATTGCTTAGATGAAGCATGGTGCAATATGGCACAATACACCTACTTTGCTGTACACGGGAAAAGTTCTGCATGTATAGCCTTGGAACAAGTAGAGAGAAATTAGGAGTGACACTTCTTTGCACTCAAATGTTCTTATTTATATGTCTATACGAGTATGTTTGCACTGGTAACACCTAAGCAGTATCGGAACTAATGCCCTTGGATCCTGTCTCGTTTGAATAGTAAGAAGAGTGTATGGGTGGGGCTCGTGACGATCCCATGCTTCTTCACCGCGTGCTAAACATTAATTTCTCTCTTTTCTGTCTTATGAATAGTCAGTACTTGTCTTGAATAAAGTACTCCTATAAGAAAATATTTCAAAGTACGGTGTCAATTGCACTGGTGTGTTATCGAGTGTCACAAGTGCGCTCTTTATTACAAACTAGACAGTATCATTCGCGTTATATAGAAGGCTCTTATCCTGCAAATGACAGACCTTCGGTTCTCTAACGACAAGCTTAGCTAGGTTTTAACACTGACACAGCATGGGTTCGTCAGACAGCACTGTTCCATCATTTGCGCAAACGACCAGATATCATTGTCAACTGGCTGGATCGAAGACGCCCGGCAACATCTTAAGAAGCGAAGCTGACGTCTCCAAAGCTCCATTAATTTTTTTGCTCTGATTTATTGGTGAATGAGAGGTTGGTGATTCGGTATCGTTTTCTTCTCCTTCCTAGTTGGCCTCCTCGTGTCCGCACGGACCAGCCTCGTTCTGGTTCCTCGCCGGCTCGGCACGGGACCCACCATATTTTGATGTTCGCCGGATGGGAGGTAGTTTTAATCATTTTCTTTCCTCCCCTGAGGGGGCCGCAAACCAGACTACCCTACCTCGGCTTCGTCATTTGGTGTAATATCAGCGTCTAACCCTCTTCTGATGGCACTAAACTGCCACCAAGCCGTATTAAGAGGCGACGCCCTTTAGATTAGCAACGTGTATTCAGGAGGTTTCTGGCTGCATTGATTTTTTAATAACTTTTAATGACTTGGTTGGAAGATGAACGGAAATATTCCCATGAGATCAAAAACACTCAGCGGTCACAACTTGAAGCTCACAGTGCAACATAAACAAGGAGCACGCAAACCCTTCTTTGTCTCTAGATTTACCCAAGTCTGGAATAAGCTAAGGCAGGAAAAGGTCGATAACCTAACTCTCCAGTTCTTCAAGACCCATCTGGCCAGGGATTATCAGCACCATCCAGATAAATTCCGCTACACATTTTCCTACTGATGCACCCTAACCCTAGTATATGTCTAAATACTTTCATGGGTAATTAATGACTTGGTTGGGAGATTAACGGAAATATTCCCATGAGATTAAAAACACTCAGAGGTCACAACTTGAAGCTCACAGTGCAACATAAACAAGGAGCACGCAAACCCTTCTTTGTCTCTAGATTTACCCAAGTCTGGAATAAGCTGAGGCAGGAAAAGGTCGATAACCTAACTTTCCAGTTCTTCAAGACCCATCTATCCAGGGATTATCAGCACCATCCAGATAAATTCCGCTACACATTTTCCTACTGATGCACCCTAACCCTAGTATATGTCTAAATACATTCATGGGTAACTAATGACTTTACTGAATGTAAATACTGAAGGAAATAATTTACAGATAAAGGACCTCGGATATGAGCAACGGTGGACCTATTCAGATTGAGCAAATATGTTCTCCTATTTTGTCCCATAAAGAATGTGACCGAGTAAGTCACTCTTGTAGTGCACTGGAAGCTGTGCTGAAGGTGGTTCACACAATACACTCCGTTTCATATTCATTTCAAAATCATTGGACTTTCAACTTTCTCAACTTTTCTCCGTGGTGTATCCCACAACATAACTCGGTTCAGATCCAAAGTTAAAAGTGAACCTAGTTAGCAGAGCCTCTATAAATACTAAGCGAAAAATATAGAAGTGGAGTAAGGTATGTGATAGGGTATAATAGGGATAGATGGGTAAACTAAGACGTATCGTAGGTGATCACCCACCTATCACCCAACTACTCGCCACTGAGGCCGGGAAGATTATCGTACCAGTTCCCCAAGCTTCAGTTTCAGCAGTGGTTTTGCCCCTGCAACAACGTCCCCTCCCTTGCGTAGTTGAGATATGTTAGAAGAGGTTGGTAAATGTAGTGAAGATATTAAAGATGGTCAAGAGAGTGAAGATAGTGAATAAAGAGATAAAATAAAACTATCTAGAGAAGATAAAACCCAGGTTATCCAAATAAGTTTGGGACAAACTCAAGCACTTAGGCTGTGGGGAATCGCCGCCCCTACAGCTACTAGCTGTGGCAATCTACCTATGGTACCCCAACCCGGGGTGAATGCATTCGCAAACTAGACTAGCTGTGATGTATAAGTTTATATGAATTGGTTCACACCTAATGCTTTTATCTTATATACGAGGGGGGTCAATAAGTTTTGCAATTCGGATATAAGAAAACGAGATATGAGGAAAAGTGCTCTATTATTTTTCAATATAACTACTCTCGACTTCAATGCACTTGCGCCACTTGTCCCTGAGGCTTTGAATTCCCGACAACCAGAAATCTCCCGACTGCTGTTCAATCCACTCCTGGACGGCAAGCTGGACATCTTCATCGTCCCCAAACTGTCGTCCACGCAATGCAGCCTTGAGCTGGCGGAATAAAAAGTAGTCGCTAGGGGCCAGATCTGGACAGTAGGGTGGATGGTTGAGGTCCTTGGATCCGCACTTGCGCAGGGCAGCTTGTGCAACTCTGGTCTTATGGACAGGGGCATTGTCGTGGAGTAGCAGGACACCGCGTGTCAAATTGCCACGCTGTTTCTTCCCGATGTACTTCTTCAACCCAGCCAGTTCCTCGGCGTAATATTGGCCTGTGATGGTCCTTCCACGAGGCGCATAGTCCACCATCAACATTCCCTCAGAATCACAGAAGATGGTGGCCATGATCTTCCCGGCTGAGGGTTGGATCCGGAACTTGATGTGGGTTGGAGAGCCCCTGTGCTTCTAGGCTATGCTTTCGAGCATGGTCTCGGGATCCCAGTGAAGGACCCACGTTTCATCACCTGCCACTATGCGTGACTCGAATCCCACCGGGTCTTCGTTGTACAGGAGCAGCAGCTCCTCCGAACTTTGACGACGTTGAAGTCGATCATGGAGCGTGAGGTTTCGTGAGGTTTCTAGGGACCCAACGGGCAGAGACCTTGGTCATGGCCAAATTGTCGTGGATGATGTTGATAACACTTCCATGTGATATTCCAAGTTGTCGGTCGATTTCTTCGACCTTCATCCGTCGATTTTCGAGGATCATCCTCTCCACACGAGCCACATTGTCCTCGTTGGTCACGTCTAACGGGCGTCCTGGATGGGGGTCTTCTTCAAGGGACTCACGACCATGGCGGATCTCCCTATTCCAGCGAGCAATGGTTGCATAGGAAGGGGTGGTGTTGGTGTATACTGCAACCATGCGTTCATTGATCTCTGCATTCTAGCCTACCTTGGTCAAAAGTTTGATCACTGCGCGGCGCTCAACCTTCTCCATTGTTGAAATATTTGTGACTGCTGATCTGCGATCAGCTACTGCTTCTTAAAGAGACGAGGCAGGAGCGTGCGGCTGCAGGTCCTGACTTGTCATAACTTGTCCTAACACCCCCACAGACAGCCATCCCCCTTCCTCTGTTTTGCCCTTCCGATTCGCAAAACCTATTGACCGCCCCTCGTATATATATATATATATATATATATATATATAGGGGGGGAATAGGAACTTCCTAATTTGAAAAGAAGGAGGCATGGTTAATGATGGTCACAGTGGAGTGGGCAAGTGCTCTTTGGAACAGGTTGGATGGAGGAGGGACGGGAGTTGTGGCCAGACTTGTTTCAGTTGCAAACATTCTGTAGTCGCAGGAACAGCGCACCTTTTTCGTAGAGGCGTATTTTTCTAACGGCTAATCTGTCATCCTGATGCAACGCGCCTCTCTTCGTCACTTCGAAATTCCCCCGCGAGGCCGTGTTCCTGATCGTAAATCGATTTATTTATCGATTGATGCCTTCAGCGAAACGGGGAATATGTCCAACAGAAAGAAAGGACCTACAAGGACCATTTACAACACCTGAAAATGTCGAAAGATTTTGTCAGTCTATGCTGCGGTTTTCCAAGCCTTCTGCTCGTAAACATGCAGTTGCCCTTGGCATGTCGGAATGTTCTCTTCGTCGAATCTTTTACGATTAACCCCATCTTCTCCCATACAAAATGACTTTGGTTCAACATCTGAAGGAACGTGATTATGTAGCCCGACAAACATCATGTGATCAGCTGGTTGACACTTTACTCAGCGACGCACTTGTGTTCTTCGCTGATGAGGCACATTTTCACCTTAGTGGCTCTGTTAACAAGCAGAATATGTGGTACCGGAGTGAAACAAATTCCAGGGAACTTCATGAGAGGCCCCTTCATTCGGATCGTGTCACGGTATGGTGTGCTATTCCAAGAGTAGGGATCATTAGCCCTTACTTTTTAGAAGAAACGGTCGTGCTTTAACTGTAAATTCAAAGCGTTATTTGACAATGGTCAAGGAGGGTTTTCTTTGCCTGCTCTCAAAGAAATGAAACTGGACAATGTGTGGTTTCAGCAGGATGGGGCGACAGCCCACACTACAAGGATTTCAATGGATTTTTGGAAGAAGCTTTTCCCCGGTGACGAATCTCCCTGAGAGGGGACGTAAACTGGTCTGCGCAATCGCCTAAATCAGCCCCCTGGGATTATTTACCTTGGGGTTATCTCAAATCCCTGATTTATAACGATCTTCCACAGACCCTGAAAGACCTACAGAATGACTTCTGAACTGAAATTGCTAATATATCAGTCAACATGCTTGAATTCGTCTGAATCAGTGTATTGAGAATTGAGGCCGACATTTAAATATTCTTTTAAAACTGTGTAAAACTAAATCTCCTATGTTGTGTGACAGGCAAAAAATATAAATATAGAGTTTTGAAAAGTGTACGGTTTTTTTATTTCATTTTCCAAAAAGGAAGTTCCCATGCCCCACCATATATATATATATATATATATATATATATATATATATATACAGCATTGGCCCAAATTATGAGCCAGATATGAAAAATTGAACAATATATTTCATACTTGACATAATATAAACATTTTTGTGTATATTCTATCAATAATTAATATTTGATGTGTCCTTCTTTTGTTTTTATAACCCCATTTAGGCGTTTTTGCCTATTTGATATTAAGTTGACCCACGTGGTTGGCTCAATTTTATGTCACTCTTCCTGAATTTTTACTGTTAATTCACTTTTTTAGAAACATTTGTGCACCCTCACTCGTGTGCCCAAGTGTGACCACAAATTTTCAATGGGGTTTAGGTCTGGAGATTGAGAAGGTCATTCTATCAACCTCACCTCTTTCTTTACAAACCAACCCTTTGAGACTCTAGATGTGTGGGCTGGAGCATTGTCTTGTTGAAAGATTACACCATGTGGTATGTCATCATTGAAAATTTTAACTAAGGAAGTTTGATAAACCTGGTGGTGTAAGTGTTGGAATTCATTCTGCCCTTGAATAACAATCCTGAACTTAAAGAGGACATGCATCTCCAAAAAATTATACTGCCATGTCTAAATTTGACTGTTGGGACAACAAATCTCAGATCATAAGCTTCCCTAGCTCTTAGACAAACATAAACAGCTCCAGGGCTTCCAAAGATCTGAGGAGAAATGGAAATTTTATTGATCATTTTTGGTAGCCCCCCAAATTTTGTTATCCAATAAAAATATATACAGGCGTAATAAATTGGTGGAAACTAATGTGGAGAACTTACCTCAGAGTTACTTTCATTAAACGAACAGCTTTAGCCTAATTATCATCAATCCAATCTTTTATCTTTGTCGTAGAATAAGCTCCCGACGATATACCATATATAACTATTCGTTAAGGGAATAATTCTATATTTCGAGTGCGTGGTAATCTGATTGACCAAGGTTAGTTCAAAAAGGAAGGAGGGGCTGGAGAGGCTTATTTATCTTCAATATGCTTAAGAAGTGGAACGGTGCACAAGGATAAATAATATGGCTACCATTAATAAAAATAGAGTTTTATTAATTAAACTATCAACAACACACCAAAAAATGTTTACATAAACGGGGATTAAAAATGGGAGAAACGCGTGAATGAAAAGGATCATGGGAATATCTGATTAATCTGAGGATTAAGATTTGGAGAGATTCAAAACGGTAAACAAACAAAAAAAAGGGGGGGGGGAATGGTTCGCTAAACCATTTACAGCACAGGGTTGCGTTGAGAAAAGTTAAATAATTAAAGGTAATGCTCAGCTTACGTAATTACAAAGTTCTTGTTGCGAAGGAATCTTCGGTCCAACTGGTGATTTCCAGCAGAAGTGTTCTTCGGGGGGAGGGGTGGCCTTAACGAGGGGGAAGGACTGTCTTCGAGGAGTGAGAGCGAAGTGAGGCTCGGAAGTACGAGCGATCCTTGTGACAGCAAATCGGAGATGTTCTAGATGAACAATGGAGGTTATTGTTGAACCCAAGCGTTCTCTTGAAGAAAGTTAAAAAGGGGGGAATTAAATTATCCGGACGTGATGTCTTGGGAACGAGAACCGTTTCTTGACGAACAGGCTTGAAGAACACTGGCTGTTCTAATGTTGTTCTATTTCCGAACAACAGCGGGGGGGAGGGGTTAAGAACCGTTTCTTGTCGAACGGGCTGAAAGAACAATGGCTGTTCTAACGTTGTTCTCTTTCTGAACAACAGGGGGGCCTTGTTGACTTGTCGTCTCGAAGGGCACGAACCTTGGCACTCAAGGGATATTGTCCTCTTCTGGACAATAAAGGGTTTCTCGGCAGAGTTCCTAGGTGCACAAGGGAGACCGGATTGGCTTGATGCCTCACGAAGATAATCTGGATCTGCTTCAATTGGAAAAAGCTATGGTATAAATAGCCGAAGCCATCTCCATGACGTAGGGGATAATTGAGTAGGGGACTTCGGGGGAATGTCCCGGTGGCGCCAGGGAAAATACCTTATCTGCCCAAAAGCCTAATTAAATCTTGCGAGATCGACGTATGGAGGCGAAACGGGGGAGTGAACCTCCATGATTAAACATTAGCTATGATGGACGATAACGCGATTCTGCTTCCTCTCGCAGGATACACGTGGGTAAGCATGTGTTTTTAACATGTGATAGAGGCTGAATTATAGCGGCCTCAGACCGTTCTATCACAATCTTATATATGCTTGCCTGAGACAGCCACGGTTTCTTTCTAGACTTACATCCTTTGAACCCAGCTTTTAATAACCTTCTTCTCACTGTTCGTTTTGATATATCTGTGTTTGTTGTTGGCCGAAACTTAACAGCTACATCAGAAGAGTTTTTTTCCTATCGGCGAGAGATGTCCTTTTCAGGAACCTCTCTTTCCTCGGAGTTGTACATCTCTTTCGACATTGACCATCACGAGTTTTGAAAGAATTGGTCTCATTGTACCTTTTAATGGTTGTTTGGACACCGTTTCTAGAGAATTTCAATTTTTTGGCAATTTTGACTTGTGATAACTCCTCTCTAGACAATGCAATGATTTGAGCTATTTGATCTTCAGGAATCTGTTTCTTCCGAAACCTTTTTAACAAAGGATTACCACTTCTAAGTTAACAATAAGATAATGATCGAAAAAATATGAATATACTTTAGTATCACACATTGAATAGCAGAAGGTTGCCTCAAACACTTATGCACGATATGCAAAACGCGTTGAAGCGGTTGTAGAAGAAAGAGAGGACATATCAAATATTAATTAATTATTGATAGAATATACGTATGCAAAAATGTTTATTTGTATTATGTCAAATATTAAATAAATAAATTTCAATTATATTCTTCAATTTTTCATACCTGCCCCATATATTTGGCCAAGGCTGTATATATATATATATATATATATATATATATATATATATATATATATATATATATATATATATAATGCATATCTGTCATCAGCGAGAGAGAATGATGAAATAAATCCAACACACGTGCTGGGGTGGGATTTGAAACATGCACACGGAGGCAGCGAGCAACCGCTTTGATCTCAATAAAAGCGCAGCCGGGTGGTTACAGGTTCACTTTTATTGAGATCAAAGCGGTTGCTCGCTGCCTCAGTGCGCTTGCTTCGAATCACACCCAAGCACGGATTTATTCGAAGTAGGAAGTAACTCTTTGCGAAGAAAAAATAATTCCGTTTTATCTTTCTTGCGGAGTGTTGAATATATATATATATATATATATATATATATATATATATATATATATATATATATATATATATATATATATGAATCTATTAAACCATATTTAAAGAGAAAACGGAATAAGTTTCCCTTGCAGTAATATTTTGATCACCATTTTTCGAAAAAATCCGTGCAGGAAAGCGATTCGAACCAGGCACACTGAGGCAACGAGCACCGCTATCATCACAGTTAAAAGTATGCCTCGTTGCTTCAGTGTGCCTGGTTCGAATCGCTTCCCTGCACGGATTTTTTCGAAAAATGGTAATCAAAATATTACTACAAGGGAAACTTATTCCGTTTTCTCTTTCAATGTAGTTTAAGGGATTCATTTTCATCATTCTCTCACGCTACTTTGAGATATATATATATATATATATATATATATATATATATATATATATATATATATATATATATATATTTATATGTATATATATATATATATATATATATATATATATATATATATATATATATATATATATATTTATATATATATACAGAGTGACCCCCGTAAAAAATGGGCCCCAAATTTCGATAGGCTTCATTTCTTAATTTTCTGCAAGGATTGTCTGAAACTTTGGTGATAACTAGTTTATTGTGTTTAAAAACATCATATCAAAACATGAGTCTTTGGACTTTTCTTCTTTATTCTAGAGCAAGTGATCGAAATGATCTCCATTCAGCTCTGTGCATTTCTTAGGCGGGGCACAAAGTTGTCCATGACATCCTTACAAACCGACTGACTAATGGCTCTGATCTCCTCCCTGATGGATTCCTTGAGTTCCGTGATGGTTCTGGGACTCCCTGCGTATACTGAGTCTTTAAGGTAGCCCTAGAGAAAGAAATCTTGGGGGCTAAAGTCTGGGCTGTGAGGTTCCCACTCAAAATCAGTCTTGAGACTGATCACACGGCCACCAAAGTTCTCTTTCAGCCAATCTCGGGACAGGTTTGAGGTGTGAGAGCTGTCGCTCCTTCTTGCTGGAACCGGAAATTCCCCATAAGCAACGGGAACAGGGTCTGCAGCTCCGTTTTGAAGGTTTGGAGGACCTCAACATACTGCTTCTTGGCGACTGTCACTGTCGCCAAGGAGAATGGTCCGCTGATGCTTATAGCTGATATTGCACTTCATACCGTGCCTTGGGGAGTGTAAGGGCTTGTTGGCTACCTCAATTGGTCTGGAGGTCCTCCAGAAGACATTGGTCTGCGAGTTTACCTTTTCTTCAAGATGGAAGTGAGCTTCATCTGCGGTCCAAAAGAGGTTAAGGAAAATTGGGGTCTCCTGAATCTTCTCCAGTATCTTGACTGCCATAGCCTTTCTCTGCTCCTTGTCTTAAGCTGTAAGGGTATGCTTCGTCTGTATCCTGTATGGGTAGGCCTTTACATCCATTACTAGCACTCTCCTGCAAGTCTCACGGGATATACCGAGAGACTTACTTCGCTGGCGCTGAGAGCGTTTTGGACTCTCCTGAACTGACTCTCTCGTGCGCTGTCAGCTGTACGGTCCCTGATGAGTCCTGAATGGCTTAGACGGTTGTCACTGGCTGTATTGAGTTTCTTCACTGTCCCATAGTTCTCGAAGTGGTCCACCTATTCCTGAATTCTGCTCTTGGAGTAGTGTTTGACGCAGTATATTCTTTGCTGGAGCTCCCATTACAATCTAGTTGTGTTCACAGGCGTCGCTTTGGTCATGTCCTGTAAAGTAAGAGTGATTAGTGAATGAATGAATGATACGAGTATATCACAAAAGGTGTGTGCAGGGCCATTTTTTGAGTCACCCTGTATATGGGTAAAAATCACGAGAGGTAACACTTGAACAAGTATAAATATCTAGTTATACCACTTAGAGAAAAATAAAGATTGATTGGAGTTAGTACTTTCGTTATCTTAACATTTTCAAACTCACAACATTGTGAGTTTTAAAATGTTATAATGTTGAAAATGGCATAACCATATATATATATATATATATATATATATATAACATGTAGAGTTGTTCCTGTAGAAGCAAACATTCAAGTTCATGATGAAAGTAAATGCTAATAAAAGAGGATTCCTGTATTAGGACGTTTCAGGCTACACACACCTATCTATCTTCAGATGTATAAATAAAAGTTTAAAAAATAAAATTGAGTTAATAATTTACTACCACCAGAAAACGAATAACTAAAAAGATTAAATGAACACAAGAATATAATTCACAAGTTGGTTTACGGAGTGGAGCAAATTATTGGTTGGTTGGAGATTATGTAATTGACTGCAGGAAGAAATCTAAGTCGCTATTGAGAGAAGGATTGTATTGCTTGATATATAGCGATTCTAAAATCCTGAGTGACGTGGAGTCTTGAGGAGATCCCGATATTTTGAAATTATTAATACATACTTCGGTTTTACAACTGATGCTATAATGGCGAATTACTGAATTAGCCTGTTCTTAGGCTGATTCCGAGATGCCTACAGACCATACTTCTACTTTCTTGCGAAAGCCAATCCTTACACCTATCAAAGATTCCTAGTATAAATATTATATGTTAACAAATACAATAGTAAATTCGGTGTGTATATAAAACTTCTTTAGTAATTTGGAGAATTTGGTGTGAGCAGTGTGATTTAATGTGCCAAGTTCAGGGAGCACGAAATATCGTTTATCTTTAGATAAATAAAGGGTGAGTAATTTCGGGCAATACAAGTTGTTCAAAAATTCAATAGTACTTTGTATATAGACCAGGAGAGATATGCTTTTTGTGTGAAATATCGAGTTAAAAAATTCAAATTCCGTATGTATTAACCAGGAGTTCGATGATAATCGATAAGAGCGGTTTAAAAGGGTAATATTGTTTTTAATTTGTAAGAAAAGTCACCATCACTGAAAATTTTTTAACTGAGCCCACTAAAAATAAGTTTGCGATAAACCGAGGTAAGAAAAGGTTTGCCCGATTGAGAAATCAAAATGTCGATAAAGGGGAGAAAGTTGTTACTTTCTTTTTCTTGTTCCAACTAAAAGTGGGTGTAGCTGGTTTAAGTATGTAATGCAGTTGATGGATTCTTGTTCTGATTTAAAAATTATAGGTGTCATCCACATTTTTTCTATAAAAACTAGGTTCAAATGAGGATGGACACTTAGTCCTAAAATCTAGTTGAGAATTTGACATATATATTTCAAAGGTTACACACAGGAAATGAAAAACATCCTTGGATTCCTCTTTTCATTTTTTTATGGGTGAATTTTGCAATTATTGGCCCCTCACGCCCTACTTTGTGAGTATATCAGTTATATATATATATATATATATATATATATATATATATTATTTCAATTTATTATTCACTACTAGTACTAGATAGAAAAGGTTTCTAAGCTGTTCAAAAAGGTTAGTAATCATCATTTTGCTAGAATAAATATTAGAGCTAAATGATTATAATAGGAGTCGTAGTATAATAGTAAAAGAGAATGGTTTTTAGCCCATTACATTAAATATCCAATCATTAACTTTATAAATTGATTAAGTTTCTTTAATTATATCCCTTAGAAAATCAAGCCAAGATCATGTCATTGTAATGTAAACAAACATTTTGTGATTGCGGATTTGCGTTTGCGGACCAACATACGTTAAGGAGTTTCCGTGACTGCGGGAGAAGAAAGTAATGGAGATTTGTGGATGTGTAGTTTCGGACATTAGATCTTTTTGCCATAAGGACAACTGGTAAAATTGTAAAATGCTACATTTAGAAAATGTCTGAACATCTTAAAAAAAATGTTTGCTCTCCTGGAATCAAAAGGTAATGTAACAGGACTAACATCTAAGTGGCTGACCTTCGTAACTGAAGACGCAACTCTCCCGCAATTCATTTTATCCCTTGTAACAATAAGGGATATCTGCTTTCATACTTTTTAACACGTCTATACTTTCGCTACTACAACACATACTCTATAAAACTCTGCTCGGAAGTATTGTAGCCACGACTTCTCCGGTGGAGAACAATCCAAAGAAAACGATGTGAATAATTGGTATAAAAATGTAAAAGCTTACAAGTTTGGAGAGAGAGAGATAGAGGAAAGGAAAACTATCATGGGATCAGGTGAATTGAAGGAGAACAATTATACAAATTTCCTTTAACTCTAAAATAAGAGTAAGAATGAATCATCATAGTGCCTTCCCCTAACCCCCCTTAGCCTCCATCAATTCAAAATTTTGTCCAACTAATTTCGGAGATCATAAATTATTTCCGTGACGCCTCAAATACAGCTTTCGTGCCGGGAGTCTTTCCTTTCCTCCAATGAACTCCAACGTCCTCTTCCCCCATCGAAGTCATCCTTCTCTTAGTCTCCCTCGCCTTCCCCAAAACCCGCTGAATTTATAATTGTGCAACTTAATATCAAAGGAGACAACTTGAAAGGGACTCTGGTGAGAAGAATAGAAAGAACATAGTCGATCTTTGATTCGTTGATAAAACTTATTAACTTTAATTCTAGAACCTAGTATATCTAGACCCAAGTGCCTTTATAAATTAGTGGCTCTAAAGTCTAGCGCCTAGAAATTAGTGGTTTCAGACACTAGCGGCTTTAGAACCGAAGCGGCCTTGAAACTAGTGGCTTAGAACCTGGTGGCTCTAGACTTGAGTGCCTTTAGAACCTAGTGTATCTTGAAACTAGAAGCTCTAGAATATAGTGCCTTTATAACCTAGTGGCTCTCGAAACTATGCCTCTAGAACTTAGTGTTTTTAGAACCTAGTTGCTATAAAAAGTAGTTTTCTAAAACTTAGTGGCTATAGAAATTAGTGACATCAGACTTTCAACGGCTTTATAACCCAGGTGATCTTAAAACTAGTGGCCTAGAACCAGGGTTGGAAAAAACTCAGGGTTTAAAATAACCCAATGGGTAGTGGGTTTATGTGGGTTTTATTGGGTTTTATTGGGGTTTATTTGGTTTATTTGGGTTTTATTGTTTTTTTTTACTTTTTGCTGAAAGTTTAAAAATAGCTAAATGTTTTTAATAATATTTCTATATGTATTCTACATTTTTCATTAACTATCTTTAATTTCTTCAGATTTTTAAAATATTACTGATAACTTTACAAATAAAATAATCTTTCGTTATTAAAATGCCATTTGGGAGTGGTTGTAAAAGAGACACTTGCTGGTAGGAAGTCATTGATATAAAGGATGATAAAACAAGAGTTTTATGTGAATTTTGTCTAGAAAAGATTAGTTAAAAAATTGAAAGAATCAAGAAGCACATAGAAAAATGCAAAATTAAGCAACAACAGGAAGAATCAACTAATCCAACTGAAGAGAGTGCTGAAGTACAATATGAGGTAGATATAGTTAATATATCAAAAAATAAGTCCTTGCAGTTCATTGACTAATGCCAGTGACATAACTGACATTAGCCACACTTCAAACTTTGCTTCTACATCATTTACTGCATGCTCATCTGGTATTTTCTCTTCCACACCCTTCAAATCTCTTAAACGTCAGAAAAATATGGGATCATTTGTAGTGAGAACAGATTCAGAACAGAAGGGAAAGATTGATAATGGACTTGCACGATTCTTTTTCAGTGCAAACATTCCTTTCAATGCTGTGGAAAGTCCTGAATTTCAAAAGTTTTGTTCACTCATGAAACCAGGTTATGAACCACCAAATAGTAAGAAGCTTCGTGGAGAGATACTGGATAACGTATATGATGAAACCATTAAGGAACTTAAACGAGAACTATCAGTTGGTGACTCTTACCCGCAAACAAAGACTTTCACAATTATGCAGTGTGTCTAATGGTCCCATTATTGCACACAGTCTTTACACAGGTACAAGGAGTTATTTTCTATCAATAAATGATGCTGGCTCTGCCATAAAGACATCAGAATATTGCACTGGGCTCATCCAAACAGCCATAGATTAAGTGAAAAATGATTTTGTTCAAAAGGTATGTGATAAATTATCCTAAATATCATTGACAACTGTTATTTTTTCATATTACCAACACTTCATTCTTAAATATAATATAAAAATAACTTTACAATATTTTGAAATTTAATGAACTTCAAGCAACTAGATAGCTAAATCCTAAATACACATTGATTATTTAAATGTTAGGATACAATATTTTCCAACAAATATAGTAACATTTCATTTATCTGTGATTTCAGGTTTTTGCTGTATGTACATATAATGAAAACAAAATGATCAGAATGAAGGAGTTGCTCAACACAGAATTTCCTGAACTGTTAACATATGGGTGCAGTGCACACTATATTAACCTTCTTTAGAAAGAGAGCAGCATCTCATCTATTATGAAGCATGTTGTAGAAGTCCAGAAGTGTTTCAGGAACACACATCGACTTTATCTGAGTAAACTAAATGCAAATAATCATATATAATTAAGGTTAACTAATTTTTTAAATCATCTATCTTTACAAATGAATAGCAGCACAAATCCTTATAGATATTAGTAATTAGTTGAAGATTTCAAATAAGAAATATACATTGTGTATTTTAAATTTGACAGGGATGGTTCAGGGATAAGGGAGGTGCTGCACCTCAAATACCAAATTACACACGCTGGAATAGTCAAGTAAAATGTTTAGAAACATACAAGGAAAACTATGCTTTCTATTTACAAATAAGATAATAACATATGAAGAAATTCCAGCTAACCTTGGAAAAATCATTAACAATGTTGCTATCTCAAGAGCAGCATCATATCTTTTGTCTCAACTTCAAATGTTTGAAAAAGCACTAAATACGGTAAAATTAAACACATGGCTACTCTTAGTTAAACAGATTCTCTCTCATCAATCTAATTTTTAAGATATTCATCATTATCAAGTTTACACTGCTTAATATTAATATGCATCAAGAACTATCTAGCTATAAATTAATACATATTAATGTTTTTTAAAGATACAAAGTGACTCTTGTCATCTTTCTAATGTTGTCCATGAGTGGATTGAATTAATGAGAAATAAAGAATTATAAATGCATAGCACAGTGATTAAGGCACAGTTCAAAGCTGCCATGGAACCATTTCACTTCTTTGCATATATAACAGATCCTCGATACATGGGTAAAAAATTAAATACTTTTGATATACATTACTCATACTGTCATACATGTAATTACATTTTAAAAAGTTATTGAAAAATGCAAATTAGCACATAATAATTGTAGGACATCTATTATTTCAAGTTTCATATTCTTTCTACAGGGTCAGAGAATTATCTTACTGCAGAGCAAGATAATGAGGCTGAAGAATGGCTGCAAAATAGACACCCTGAATACATGGCTGGACTTATGAATTTCAAACTGAGAGATACTAACATTTTCCCAGCACAAATGTTTAGTACTAACATACTCAGTTCAGTAACACCTCAGAAAATGGTGGATATTAATTGGCTTGAAGGCAGTAAAGCAAGTTCAAGAAACAAGCCAGAAGCTTCCTGGAGGATTCTGCAAATTCTTTTCAGACATCCATTCTTGTCCAGCAAGCTCAGGCTCTATAGAGTGCATTTTCTCAACCTTTAGTCTGGTTTGGAATGATGTTAGGAACAGGTTAAGTGCTAAAAAAGCACAGAAATTAGTGAAAATTTATAGGCATTTGAGGAGGAATTGAGAATTTCAATTATGCTAAATCAGGTTCTAGAACAAATTAGATTTAATAAGTTAATGTTGTATAACAGCAAAGGATAATACATTTTGAAACTAATCAAAAGGAAACTTATTAGTTTGAATATAATTAAAAAACTTGAAAATTATTTTTGTTGTTATCATTAAACCTATTTTTTACATTTTAGTTTTATCAATTATAAGAATATGTAATTAAAAAAAAACAATATCCAGTGGGTTCTTTTATGTGAGCTTTATTTTTTTTCTTTGGGTGAGGTTTTTTTAATGCCAACCCTGCATTCTACTCCAGCAGTCCTTTTTTACTTGGATTAGCTGTTTCTTCTTGTTGCTTAATTTTGCATTTTGCCATGTGTTTCTTGATTCTTTCGATTTTCTTTTACTAATCTTTTCTAGAAAAACAAAATTGCATGATACTCTTGTTTTATCATCTTTTATATCACTGACTTTCTGCCAGCAAATGTCTTTTTTATAACCACTTGCAAATGGCATTTTAAATAACAAAAGATTAGCTATTTGTGAAGCTATCAATAATACTAAAAAAACTGAAGAAAGTAAGGATCGTTAATGACAAATGAATCTAGAATACAAATAAAAATTCTTAAGAACATTTAGCTATCAATTAATTTTAAACCAAAAGTAAAAAATCCATTAAAATCCAATAAACCCCCAAGAAACCAATACCCAGTGGGTTTTTTAGGTGAGTTTTATTGTGTGTTTTTTTTTTTTTTTGGGGGGGGTTATTGCCAATCCTGCCTAGAACATGGTGGCTCTAGAACCGAGTGTTTTCGAAACTAGTGACTCTTGAAATAGTGTCTCTAGAACCTAGTGCCCTTAGAAGCTAGTGGCTCTTTTAAACTGTTGCTCTAGAATCTAGTGACTTTATAATCTAGTTGCTCTTCAAACTAGCGTTCTAGAACCTACTGTGTTTAGAACCTAGTTACTCTTAAAAATATGGTTCTAAAACCTATTCCTTTAAAACCTATCTGATCTTGAAGCTAGTGTTCTAGAACCTACTGCCTTTATATCCTAGTAGCTCTAGAAATTAGTTTTTTTTATAAAACCAATGGTTATATAAATTAATGACTTCATACTCTATTTATACTTTACAAAACAGTGTGTCTTGAAACTCGTGGTCTTATAGTCTGCTCTCTCTAAAACCGAGTGCCTTAGATCCTAGTGGCTCTGGAACCTAGTACCTTTATAACTTAGTGGCCTTTAAAACGAAAGGTTCTAGACCCTAGTGCCTTTAGAATCTAGTTATCCTTGAAACTAGTCGCTTTTGAAGCTAGTGGCTCTTGAAACCTTTGTTCTAGAGCCTAGTAGCTCAATAAAATAGTGTTTCTAAAACCTCGTGGCCCTAGAAACTAGAGGCTCTATAAAGAATTGGATCTAGAAATTAGTGGCTCTAGAGCCTAATGGCTTTAGAAACTAGAGCAAGAAAAAGCGACGCAGATTCAAAAGGGACAGAAAACTCATGCAGTAGCACGCAAGCTTCCAATGGTAATTTATCTTCATACATTCCCTTTACTAGGTTCAACTTCTTTCCTCTAAGAATCCATTCGTACACAGAAAATCTGTACACTCACACAACACATCTTTGCCTCTTAATTTAAGAACTTAGTATCACACGGCTCCAAATATTTTGGTATTAGAAAAATACTACAGTATTTTGACATTTCTACAACTGCTACATCCAGACTTACACCTACACACCTTTCGAAACCTACCAGTTACACAACCTTGAAAAAGAAGAAGTTTTGAGTGAAAAGTCGAAATCGACAAATTTTTATCTATAAATTTTGGGAACTTAGGAAACTAAAAAGTCTAAATATTATTTTTTTTAATCCGAATCTTTTAAGTCTCAATTTCTCTCCATCACTAAATTTCACTTTTCTAACGAGTCATCACCACAATGACACAGACACATAATCATACAGTGTCTCTCTCTCTCTCTCTCTCTTTCCCCATCTCGAATTTTCTCAATCCTTCTTTCCCTTTCTCTCAATCCCTCTTTCACGTTATCTCTTTCCATTTATCTCATTTCCTCTTTCCTGTTTTCTCTTTCGATTTTTGTCAATCCTTCTTTCCCTTTCTCTTATTCTTTCTTTCCCGATTTCTCTTTCTATTTCTCTCGATTTATCTCTCTATTAATCCGTCTTTCTCTTTCTCAATTAAACCATCTTTTTCTCTCATTCTCTTTATCATTTTATCTCTCTAAATCTCTCTCAATCTTTCTTTTTCTCTTTTAATCTCCCCCTCTTAATCTCACTCTCTCCCAATCCCTCTTTCTCTCTCCTAATCTCTCTCTCTCTCTCAATCTTACTCTCTTTTTCATTCTCAATCCTTCCTTCTTTTGCTTCCATCGACAACAAGACTGAAAAAAAGTGTCTAGATTATTTAAATTTATTCTAATCTCATCAATCTTTTAAATAATTGAAAAGTGAAAAAGAATATGGAATGATAGTGGATGTGGAAGACGGCCTAAGCCAAAGGGGTCTTACCATGAAATATTAGGTCCTGAACCCCATGGGGGGAAGAAAGGAAGGTTAAACCCACTTTACTATGCAAGAACTGGTGTTAGCTCCTTCAACTTTTAATGCGTTCATAGAAAAAATATTTAACATGTAAATTTGCCTCTAATGTACACATGATGATGGTATATGTAGCCTTGATCTAATCGAATCAGCCTGTATATTCTTTTTGAAATTTTAAGAATTGACATTTATATAAAGATCTGACTGATGTACAGTTGGTCAAATTACTCATGTCATATTTTTCAAAATGTTTCGGACAAAGGTAAGTTAACTATCGTATATTAATGTATATGTTCTATAAATGCCCGAATACATTTGGGTGACTGACTTTAAGCTCTGGTGTACTGTGTTGCCAAGTTATAGTTTTCATAACAGATTGGGAAATTAGTTATAGGGATAAAAATGAAAGCCAAATGTTATTGCGAATATATTTATGATATCGCTGATTAACAAGTAAATAAAGAAAGTTAATTTAGCCGGAGAGAAGTAAAATATTTTAATTTTTTTAATAACCCTCAAAGTATTAAAAGCGATTTTTCCTCTGTTCCTTTGTGCTCTAAGCCATGTTTCTCCAAAATATTTTTACATAGAAATTAATTACATGCAAATAGAATATTCAAGTTAAATTATTACTCTCTAAATTAATATGGTTAATGGTAAAGAATCAACCGAGATTTCATTTTTGGACGAATAATACTAAAGAAACATTTTTAAGCGACCCCTATTAATCTTACAGTTTTATCGCTATTTAGACCATTTGCCCCCACCTTCTTAAACAAAGTAACATTACTGTTTTATTTTACATAGGATTGATTGTAAAAACGATGCACCCAAACCAGGAGCTATTTATCAAATCCAATGTAGGGATAACCGTGAGAGTTAAATTGCTCAGATAGACAAACAACTTAGTGTGTGAATCAAGCAAAATCAAACCAAAGCCGCCTTTTCATGGAGCAAATTGCATTATTTATCTCATTCCTTCTTTAACCATGTTGTTAATTGGGACGAGGCCAAAGTACTCTTGCGTGCCATTAATTATGCATCCAGACATATTCGATTCGCTGATTTAAACCACTCTGCTACCATTCCCCCTAAAATAGAATGTTTCAAGTACCTTTATAAAGCTATTTGAAACATTATTTGTAGGAATGTAAATAGTATTCAACTGGTTTAAAGTATTAGCTAGAATATCGATTATCTTTTGCCAGCACAAGTTAGAATACCGCCATTTTTAACTGACCTTTTTTTAAATACCCTTTTCTTATAAACTTTATCTAATGCCGCAAGAGTCAATTTTTTATTTTTTTCATGTAATTCAGTCTATATTCACCTCCTTTTTCCTTCATATATTAGATATATCATTCCATCTTTTCTTAATTAACTGAATGAGACTGGTTTAATAAAGGCAAAAAGCTTTCAGTCTTCTTCGCGTTTTACTGCGGGTAATTTTTATCTTTCGTCTACTCATTTGTTATCTTTCTCGTGAGTTAAGGACTTGTTTTTGATGAGTTTCTTTTTTGATCTTGGGAAGTCGGTGAATGGTATATGTATTCAAAAGAGAACTAATATGTACCTTTGCGTTGAAGTGTAGTTAATCGATTTCATTCGTGTTGAAGTGTAGGTAATCAACCTCATTCCTGCTGAAGTGTATGTAATTGATCTCATTCGTGTTGAGATATATAGGCAATCGATCTTATTCGTGTTGAAGTGTAGGTAATCGTTCTCATTCGTGTTGAAGTGTAGGTAATCAATCTCATTCGGGTTAAAGTGTAGGAAATCGTTCTAATTCGTGTTGATGACAGAAATCGATCTTATTCGTGTCGAGGTGTAGGTAATCGATCTATTCGTGTTTAGTTGTAGCCAATAGTTCACATTCGTGTTAAAGTGTAGGTATTCGATCTCATTTGATTTGGAGTGTAACTACTCAATCTCATCCGTGTTGATTTGTAGGTAATCTATCTCATTCATGTTGAAGTGTAGGTAATCGTTCTCATTTGTTTTGAAGTGACATTAATCGATCTCATTCATGTTGGCGTGTAGTTAAACGTTCTAATTCATGATTCGTGTTGAAGGGACAGTAATTTATCGCATTCATGTTGTAGTGTAGGTCATCGTTCTCTTTTGTATTGAAGTGACAGTAATGGGTTTCTTTTATTTATGTGAAGTGACAGTAATCGATGTTATGGTTTTCTCGCTAATGAATATTCACGTGTGGTGCATATAATCTTCAACTACTTTATCCCTTGGAGAAGATGTAGGCGCGCACGCTGGTATTACTTGTATGAAATACATATTTGATATTCTAAATACAAAAGCCATGACAAACAAAATAATGCAAAAACTTGACAAAGATTTGGCAACGAGACTTTTCTGTTTCAGAAGTAATACGATTGTTAATCACCACTGAATTAGGTGTTCTTAGCGTATGAAAGAGTGTTCAACTCAGTAAACATCGCGTCAGTTCAAAAGGACTACAGAACAAGAAAATAAATTTTGAACAATGAAAGTACATTATTAATATTTTATGGGCTTCCCTAGGGTAATTTTAGAGCGATAATTCTCCTAGGCACTGAATAAATAATCTTTGAAATTACAGTTGGTAGCATTTCCGACCATATTTGGCGTATGACATTCAGCAAATCTGACCTCATTACTGTTTTCGGTGACTTTTTCAGTAAAGTCTTGTCTAGTACTCCCTACACGTGGATCTAAGGCAGGAGACTGACTCAGCCAAGGAATTAGTTTGATGCTGTTTTGGTCATCCCATTCATTTGTCCTCTTTGTAGTATAACAGGGAGTCCCATTAAGCGCGTTCAAAGATTAACTTTTTCTTACCTTCCTATGTTTCTGTCAGCCCCTACTTTTATTTGCTCCGAAAAAGCCAGAAATCACAACGTTTTTGACCTAGGATGTGGAAAAGCTTTGCTACATGAAGCTTTAAATTTTATGCCTTGAAATCGGCCCAAAACACCAGTTCTGGGGTTCCTTGGATCATAATTTGCACTGTAACTTTTTATCTAAACACTATAGAACAACAAAATAGGCACCAAATTAAAGTGTTTTTATCCAAATTTTAACTGAAACAATTATGAAATCTTAGAATAAGAAATGGCTCATTGATACATACAAAGCAGAACAAAATGTTTATGCAGAGTACAAAATCGTTGACTTTTGTGGATGTAGGCCAAAATGTAGCAGTTTATGTCTAACAGTTTGACCACAGTAAACGGATTCTTCTTAACATAATTGTGTAGTTGTGAATAAGGACAATAGTTGTTTAACAGTCAGAAAGATGGTTGGAATAATAAATAGCACATCGTCAATAAATCAATTTGAATCCATTAATTTATAGTGGTCTTAAATTTTAGGAAGTTTAATCTAAATCATTAAGCATTCAAATGATCGTCGAACAACAAAAGGTTTGTGGTAGGCAAGGATATCCCAGGTACCAAGGTAAGATTACTTGCCTGGTCAAGCATTGAAGCTGCCGAAGACATGAAATTCGTTGCAACAGTGCATGTTACAGCCACATATCATGTAAAATAGACGTTTCAAACCAGTAATGCTTACCGAATAATGATGAATTTACTTGCGTTAATAAAGTTATCTCTGTTTGTATACTTATCTTTGCTTTTTCATCGGTGTTAGTAATAAATGCATCCATTGTTTGTTTTTCTGATCATTTGTAGTGACCAAACACATATAAAATATACTCTATCAATAAAAATAAAAATTGAAAGCCATTTCACGAAATTGGTAAGGAATATTGCCCAGTCAAAGAACTGGGCGTCGGAAATTGCTCACTTCACGATATGAGCAAATGAGTCACTTTCAGGAAATAGGAAGTTTAATTGTTGTTCATTTGGCAAAATGAGCAACTCTTAAAAAAACCGGTGTAACCTATATGACCAGAAACCAACCAAAAATGCACGTGATCTGAGATCCTTTCACTACCCGTATGAAAACCCTTCACACAGACAATTAAAAACCATAAAGGGGCAGTGAAATACTACTCATAGTTATTTTACTATAATCATCAAGAAGTACCCATATATATATATATATATATATATATATATATATATATATATATATATATATATATATATATATATATATATATAAGTGGCAAACAAATTGATGGACGCAAACTTCAAGTGAAGTATAAACAGGATGACCAGGACAGAGCCGTAGATGTCTCGTAACATTTATTTGAAACGTTTCAGGATTATAACTAATCCCATCATCTGTGCTAAAGAAAGAATACAAAATACAGAGTTAAAAGTATACATAAAAAGTTAACACATGTAATAAATTATAAAACATAAATATATATATATATATATATAATTAAAAAAACTTACAAAGTGGCACGTGAGGAAAGCAATAATATGAAAATTAACCCACGGAAAAATGAAAAGATGAATCCAAGCACTTTCGAACTATATTTGCAAGTTAATTTTTAAGGAATAGCATGAAAATGGAGAAGACAACCTTATATAGAGTACAAAGATACGAAGGGAACACCCATCACATAGTACAAACCAATTGAAAAACACAAAAACACTAGGGAAAAATACTAATAAAAAGAACGATAGGCAACTAATAACAGACATATGCATCCCTAAAACGATATACACACAACAACGCCGTGTATATGAATGGAATGTGTGGGTAAAACAACAAAAAAACATTTTAAAGGATTATCATTAGAACGAAAACATTTAAGGCTAAGAGGTAATCCACAATCACAGCAGAGACACGTGTTAGGGGAGGCAATGCGAATGATATTATACTCATAAAGAGTGACAACAGGCTGTATTATGAATTTATTTCATTTAGTATAAGTTTCTTTAGAACAGAGTTGAGTTTAAATAAGCTAGGGGAAATATTTATATTAGGTAAGATGCCAATTAATGAACACTCGACTATATTTCTTTTTTGTGAAATCAGATGAATGATAAAGGAATTTTGCAGAGTTCTAGTCAATGGGGTGGTTATTTTCGATAAATGTAAAAATAAAGCGCTGTTTATTTCACCTCTTCTAGTATTATACTTATGTTGGTAAATTCTAGTAGATAAAAATTTACCAGTTTGCCTGAAGTAAGGTTTTAGTTTCTCTGTTTATTGCAAACCGTTCAACTCCAGTTCATATATTCACTTTTATTCTCATCACAGCGTTAAAATTAAACGGTCTGTCTTCACTTCTATGTTTCTGCGTGCATTACGCCTTGTTAGTCTGGAATTTTTGTATGAGGAATTGTCCAATATTTTTGAAATAGGTAAAAAACTTTGTTACCCTTGTAAATTTTTGCATAATTCATTAAACTTTGTTAAGATAAATTTTTATAGAACTAATAACCCACCGGTTTTCAATTGCAAAAATTCTTTTATCTTGCCATACTTTGAACCGTTTCTTTGTCTCACCCGTATTTTTAAGCAACTTACTATATCTGTAAATTTTAGATATGAATCCACTTTATATAAAATGTTAGTCTACAATAATACAAGGAAAAAAGGTAGAGTATATTCTATAGAATGTTCTATTTGCAATTTACCTTACTTCGGGCAAGTTGGTAAATTTTTATCTACTAGAATTTACCAACATAAGTATAATATTAGAAGAGGTGAAATAAACAGCGCTTTATTTCTACATTTATCCAAAAATAACCACCCCATTAACTCGAACTATGCAAAATTTCTTTATCATTCGGCTGTTTTTACAAAAAGAAATATTGTCAAGTCTTCATTAATTGGCATCTTACCTAATATAAATATTTCCCCTGGCTTATTTAAACTCGACGCTGTTCTAAAGAAACTTATACTAAATGAAATAACTTCATAATGCAGCCTGTTGTCACTCTTTATTAGTGTAATATCATTCGCATTGCCTTCTCCAACACGTGTCTCTACTGTGATCGTGGACTAACTCTTAGCCCTAAATATTTTCCTTCTAATGATAATGCTTTAATATGTTTTTTGTTTTTTTTCACCCACCACATTTCATTCATATACACGGCGTTGTTGTGTGCATATCGTTTTAGGGATGCATATGTTTGTTATTAGTTGCCTATTGTCCTATTTATTGGTATTTTTCTGTCTTGCTTTTGTGTTTTTCCATTGGTTTGTACTATGTGATGGGCGTTCCCTTCGTATCTTTGTATTGTATATAAGGTTGTCTTCTCCATTTTCATGCTATTCCTGGAAAATTAACTTGCAAATATATTTCGAAAGTGCTTGGATTCATCTTTTCATTTTCCTGTGGGTTAATTTTCATAAATATATATATATATATATATATATATATATATATATATATATATATATATATGTATATATATATATATAATCAGTGTATGGAATTGTTGTTTTATAATTTACCGAAATTAAAGAATATGAGTTATTTAGAAGCTGTCGTTGTTGGAACGGTGTTTGTTAGAATATTGTATCCATTAGTATATAAACACAGTAATTTGGCGCAGCGGCGCCAGAAATGATGTGGCAACCCTACAAAAGATGCCAAGTCATGATATATACTATTAAAAAGTCAAGGAATTATCTCCCTCCTCTTTCTAGTCGCTCACCATTAAAGGAGCAGCTTTAGAGGTTTGGAACAATGAAATGGGGGGAAGGTTCATCCCGTCTCCATCTTTATCTTCCCTCTACAAATGCTTACCGAAGGTGTAGCTCATTAGTGTCTTTTTTACGGTGGACGGACACATTGGGAGGAGTCTACTCATGAGGGTTGCCTCCTTTTAATTTCGACAAGAAGAAAGGATTCGAGATGGTTAAATAATGTTAAAACTATCGGTTTCTGGAATTTAGCGAACTAGTACGAATGAGTAAAACATCTAAAAGATTTGAACTCGAAAGCGCTTGGGATCGTTCCCCTCAAAATTCCTTTCCCATGATTCTTTGTGGTCAAGAACCTTAAACATGACAACTAAAAGATACATATACAAACGAAGGTGGAGGTGAACTACTTATGATGCTTTTACTCTCATCATCGACAGTACCCATCATTAAAGGTATAATCAAAGATTCTAGCTTGACTGGAAGGATATAACGTAAAAGAACTTTTCTTTACTCTGCATCCTGACCTCCACTCACTACTACATATGATGATTGAATTTTCATGGCGTAGTTGCTCTCTCTTTTTCTATTTCCCGCCATAGTTAACCTTTTCTCTGTCCAACATCCCCATTAAGGGGGATATTTACCTCACTTTCTCACAATCACCCTCAATCACACACACACACATACACCTTGCCTAATCGATGAAGGAAAGTGTTTGGAATATTCCGAACAAAATTGGTAAACCGGTACTTTTGGAACAGAATTGGGTGGAGGAGTAATTAGTTGCGTAAGAAATATCCTTAGTACCGGGTGGTCAGAACGGGCGTTTTATTAATAGATCCTAGATCCTTCATGGGGACTTATAAAGCCTCCCACCCTATTTAGGAAAGGTCAGGGGACTTGTGAAATTGAGCTCCAACCCTGCTATTATACTTGTGTTTGTGTGTGCATTCATTTGCGCTTGGATGCTTTGAAATGTATAGTTTATATGTAAGTCAAACACCTACAGGATGTCTTAATTCTTTCTTTTTAACAATATAGCTGTGTGTGTATTTGTGTCTATTCCTGAGGAAGTATGATAGTTATCACTTGTGGGCAGCAAATTGAAAACCTGATCTAATTAACGAAGTGGTCAAAGTGCTGGCGATGTTTTTGTGTGTGTGTGTGAGAGAAGTTGGATCGTTTGCCTGCGTATATCGGGATAGAAAGTGATAAGTTGTGTGTGAAAATACATAAATTAAATCAAAATAATCAATATAAAATAAAAAGTTAAAATATTAAGTCAAAATTTATTATAGGGTGTTTTAGAGAGCAAAGAAGATAGAGAGCTTTTATTTGTGTTTGTGTGTGAAAGAGATAGGATATTTGTATGAGAGTGTGTAAAAGAGAGTTTGTGCGTGAGTTTAAGGCTGTTTGTGAGTGTGCGAGTGAATTAGAAAGAGAGAGAGGAGGAGAGGAGATATAGGGAAATAGAGTATAGAGAAAGAGAGTAAAGAGATATGGAAAGAGAAAGGAGAGATCGTAGAGAGAGAGAGAGAGATGAAGTAGAGATATAGAAAGAGATAGAGTGAAGAGAGGAGCAGAGAGAGAACAAAATTATATAAGCGTATGAGAGAGAAAGTTTTTGTGCGTGAAATAAGTGCTTTTGTGTGAATGGCCGAGGATGAGTAATTAATATATCTATATATATATATATATTAAGAGATTGTGTGTGTGTGTGTGTGTCAGATAGATTGACAACGTAACAAAGCACCAGTCCCCATAGCCAATTATTTAAGGTCTGAGTCTGCCACGCATCGACCCCGTTCCCTCGCGAAATGCACATTTGTCTACTACCATCTCACATCCAAACACCCATCCAGACATTATCACACAGAATCCTGAAACCGCAACTTTTACTACATAAACTTTCACTCTATCCGCAAAACATTAATATATCTTTTAAAAATTCCATTGCCGAACAAATGAAGTGTATGTGAGGATGTGAGGAGGGAGGAGCATTCGCCTTTCTTCATATATACACACACACTCACTCACAACCTTTTTATCCGTCCACTTCCCCAAAATGTCCTTCCCAATCTTCCAAAAATATATGAAATTTTTTAAAACTCAAATAATTTTGTTTGAGGGGGAGCAAGGATTTTGGGGATGGTGAATGTGATTAGAGGCTTGGAGTAAGGACTCATTCAAGCCCATACAAACTTACACACATTTTCACACCAGTAATTGAGGAAGATGTGAGAGCGGAATCTCCTCACAGCATTCATTAACACCATAATTTAGGACAAGACAGAGAATCAATTGTAGGAATACACCAGGGCAACCCGAACTCAACACAGTAACTAGGAGCCTAATAAATCCTAAGGGAGTACAAGAGGAGGCCAGTAAACAACTAGATGACTCCTGTGAAGGCTCTAAACCACAACTATAAGAGCACCAGTAGAAGACTATAGGTGCAGTAAAAGAATCGCTAGCAGGGACAAAAGGGACTACAAAAATCCTACAAGTACAGCCGAAGAGAACCCGATGAAGACTATAAGAAACCATCGACTTTTGTAAATAACCAGAAGAGGGATTTGAAAGAACCAGATTAATAACTTAAATAACTATGAGTGCAATAGAAACTAGGAAGCCACTAGAATGGAAAGCAAAGATTAATCCTAGAGCACCAGAAAGTCACTAACCGACTCTCAGAATTAATAGAAAAGAACTAGACTAGAAACAAATAACTTAAAAGCCCCGTGGGAAAAGAGAGAAAGAATTTAAAGTAATAAAATAACAGTAAAATAGCACTGAACCTACGCAACATGTATCAACACGAGTGTTTGCAAGCTCAAAGGTACTTAAAATCGCGACCAACCACTAAAAGCACCAACACCCTGGAAAGTGCCATTCCTTTCTTCCACAGAAAGTAGGTGGTCATGAGAACCTTCTTGCTGAAGCTTGAGGGGTATTCCAGTCCATTTATTTGGTTCCGCCCTGATTCTCATCAGAATAAATCCTTTTTATCAGATTTTTCATCGTGGGGACTCTTTGTCCACCTTTAACTTCTTTTGATTTTTGAAGGATTTGGGGGCAGGTATTTTTGGGAGCCCAAATGATCAACACGATCATAAGACATTTTTTTTCTCAAATTGAAAGCACATTGATAACGAAGGTGAATCACGCAGAAAGTTTGTAAGGAGAGGATCTCTCAAGAAAGTGGAGAGGCTAGAGAGAGTGAAAGTTAGTGTAAGAAATACATTCGTAGATCTTCATAGAAGTAGTGGGGCCAAAAGGTTAAACTGCGGTTATTTGGGGCCGAGAAAGTCATGAGAATAATACGATGAGATCGTAAAAAATTGCCTTTCTTAACTTTTTACCGTTTTGTTGTACGAAATTTACGAGTGATGCATTCCTTTGGTTTATTGATAAATAGTTACTTTGTATGGCTGGTAGAGGATGTAATAAAGAAAATATATTGAGAGCTAAAAGTCAAAGTGCGAAAATTTAAAGGAAAGTAAAGAATTTTAAATTATTAAATCGTGATATATAATCTGTGCATAAATTGATTTGTTGTTTTTATTTTCAAGTCTGGTTTATTTTGCTTTATTAGAATGTCCTTTACGGGTTTCAATTTTGTTTGCTTTGAGATCAGTAAATTAGTGAAAAATATTTCATGCGTTTTTCTACTTTCGTTTATGGATCCTTTCAAGACGGTCTTGAATTTTCCTCGGTTTAAAGGGGTGTGATAGACAGCTATTTTGAGGGTTTTAGTGGTCTAATCCAACGATTCCAGAACTGGGCCCATGGCAAATTTCTGGTGGGCCACAGAAACTTTCGGGAGTGAGGGAGCCTCCGGTCGAATGAAGGGGGCCACAGAGCTTTATTTTCTTAGAAAATTATTATAGTAATTCAAAAATTATATAATTATCGGCTTTTTGAGAATATGGCATATTTGACTATATGTAAGTTCTCCATAATCTGTTAATCTAGTGACAAGCAACTATTTACGGGTTACTAATCATAAAACATCGGTTTCTTTCTCTTCGATATACAATTACGTTTTAATGATTTATTACTTATACGTTTGACAACGGCGTATCTATGTTCCACACCCACGGCACCAATACTCGTTGCAGTTGCTAACTCAGTCAGTCAGTATCCATGTTCCAAGTTGTACCATTATTTCTTCTCCGTGACAATCTTGTTTGTGTGCAATATTTTTTTTTATTTTGGTGAGTATTTTTTCAATCATCATAAAACAACTAATATTATATGGTGACTCTAAACATAATATTTATAAAATATATGCTACGAATAAGGATATTTTTACGTGCACTCTTTACTGTGTCTTATTTCTAGTAGATATAACATCTCTAACGATTACTTTATTTCTCTTCAAATTAATTTCTAACGACAACATCATCGCGCGCTTGCATTGCAGCTGCGCGGCGTTGCTTATACGAAATGTTTATGGTTTCAATAAATATTACATTTTTTAGTGGTAATATTTACTTACATTTATGTTCATTATGTGTTTAAATAGTGTCATAAGTATAATGCCAAATGTGAATACCAACATTCATAAACTCTAGAAGTTATTAACTGTTTCTTAGGGCGAAGTGGAACACACCCTGCCCTGCAGCTTTGCGATCTAAAATTGAGTGGCATCAAATAGGGTTAAAATTATTATGTAGTGGTTAATTGTTGTAAACTGTTAACCAAGTAAATAAATTATATCATATTTTATATTTTTTTGAAAATATATATTAGTACAGTATATATAATATAGTTCAATATAAATTTCGAACAAATGTTCAAACATTTTCGTTTTAATCTTCTCAATAATTATTTTATTTTAGGTTTTCAAGGAAATTAAAAAAATTTCGTTTTATTTACAACTTAATATACAATATATATATATATATATATATATATATATATATATATATATATATATATATATATATATATATATATATATATTTATATTCCACAGATTACCCATGGCTGATAAGGTGAAGAAAATATGTCGACAATACTCAAGCGAATTTATAGCATACAGTTTTATACAGTCTCCAAACAATATAACAAAGCGAATGTGTCTTATATGTATGACAGAGATTTTTAATGAAAGCATGCACCCAAGTAAGCTTCTAATACATCTGGAGAATAAGCACAAGGATAAGAAAGACAAACACTTAGATTATTTTAAAGAGCTTCATGATGCTTTCCAAGGAAAGAACACCATTTATTCTATGCTTAGCCAAGGAAAAGCTAAATTAGACAAAGGTTTAATTGCATCCTACGAGATTTCCATGCTAATAGCAAAAACTGGAAAACCCCATACTATTGGTGAAGATTTGATTTAGCCCGCAGTATCTGTGGTAATTTCTACTCTTATGCAACAGAATTCCAACCAAGTTACGGAGGTAATCCCATTAAGCAACAATTCAGTATCAAGACGCATTGATGAAATAGCAAAAGATGTAGAAAATTAACTAGTTACACTTTTACAAGTAAATAATTTTGCCTCACAAATTGATGAAGCATCTGTAAGTGATAATCAAGCCGTTCTTATGACGTATGTTAGGTTTTGGATGATAATAGTGAACTCAGAGAGGAAATACTTTTTGCTCGCAGTCTTGTGACAGATACTAAAGGGCAAACAATTTTTCAAGAAAGTATTTGCCTATTTCAAAGAAAAAAATATTCCAATGGGTAACATTATGGCTTGCACAACTGATGGTGCCGCTGCTATGGTGAGCAGATAAAAGGGTTTCATTGCATATCTAAAACAAACTGTGCCTAATGTTTTTTGCATACACTGCGTGGCTCATAGTCAACATTTGATTGCAAAAAATTGGGGAGGAAGTCTGAAAGATGCTCTTGATAGTCTAATCAAGGGTACAACCTAATCAAGTCAAATCCACTTCAAGACCGTCTTTTCCGACAACTCTGTACAAGCAATGAAAAAGAGCTTGAACGTTTACTTTTGCATACAGAGATGAGATGGTTTTCTCTAAGGGTAACCACCTGCGTCGCTTCGTTGAACTCTGGGAGAGCGTTGTTCAATTTTTGAACGGTAAGGCGCTTGGAGAAGAAATCATAGCTGCCAAGTGTGACATATTCTACCTTTCATATATACTTGACAAGCTAAACATACTGAACAAACAGCTACAAGGTAAAAATTCAAATATTTTAACTTCCAAAGAGGCAATCAGCTCTTTTCTTGTAAAACTTAATCTGTTAAGGGTTAATATTGGGCGTAAGAAATTTTTACATTTTTCAACCCTCGCCACTATTGAAGAGGAGCTGCATGAGGATGATATTTATTTTTAGTGTACATTGATCACTTGAAAATTTGCACCATGATATGGAAATTAGTTTCAAAGATCTTTTGGAAATGAACATTCCAAATTGGGTGGTAGACCCATTTAAGACAAATGCCGCTGATGTTTACATCTTACTGCCAGGAAGCCTCATTGAGTTGCACAGTAATCAAACTGCTCAAGCTAAATTTATACATGGCCTCAATAACTTGTGGACAAGTAGTGAAATTGACATCAAATTCCCATTGCTTTAGCAGTAAGTAAAATTATATTTCATTGGTTTTCCAACGTCTTACCTAGTTGAGGTCAAGTTTTAGCCGAGTTTCTCACCTATTATCTTAAGCTCGCAACCGCTTAGAAATTGTAGCTAGAGGTGATCTTTGTCTGTCTCTAACAACCATGGATCCTGACATTGAAAAACTTGCGCAACTACATCAACCACAAAAATTTAACGAAAGAGACACGCAAAGAAAGCTAATATGATATATTTGTTTTTATTTTGCTAAAGGATTCTACTTTTTGAAACAAAAAGATAATCATTTTTTAAAGGTTACTTATTTTTTCGGTGTCCATGGAAATTTTTCGTTTTGCTGCTACGAGTATATGAGAGAAATAATGAATGACCTTAAATGGTTCTTCACCTCGTATTGAACCCACAAAATATTTTTTTCTGTTAGTAAAATAGAATAAAGGAGAATATATGTACTTACTCCACTTTAATTCTTTCATATTTATCTACTTGCGTGTTTGCCGCCCCTATCACTAGTTGCCACTTTGACATTTCATCATAAACACTTTCACATCTACTCACTGTAATATGTATTTCTTTCTTTTATTTTCTTTGATTCATCATTTTTTGGTAGTTTGTAGGTAAAAGACTTAGAATTATATTTATATTTCTTAAATTGATCAACTAATTCATTTGAAAACAGTAATATATGAATTTTCTGGTATAGCTGTAAGTTTTTGCTTCATTATTCTTTTGTTTACATTCTGAAATAATAAATTTGTTTTGATTCTCTCCCAGAAAACAACATCTGCCAATGTTGCCACTTCTATAATTTTCAAGACTAATTAATGTCCATCGAGAACAATGCATTGCAACTGTATATCTCCACTAAACAGAATTGACCACCTGTAAAGAAAGTAGTTATTATTAAAGTTAATTTTCATTAGACTCGGTTTATTATCACTATTTTTTTTATTTTCGGTTCGATTTAGCTTTGTTTATGGAATTTTATTCTGGTTTTATTAGTTTTGGTGTATATAATTAAATAAAATAGTGATGAAATATAATAAAAGTTTATATCGAGAAACAGATACATTTGACTAAGCTTACTGGACAAAATATATTTTGTCTGGTGAGCTTATTTTCTTCTGATTGATTTTTCTTTGTATATATATATATATATATATATATATATATATATATATATATATATATATATATACCAGGCAATGGCTTCGCTACTAAGATTAAAATATAAAAAAGTAGCCATGGTTAAATTTTTATAAATTTTCTGAACTTCGCCAATTATAATAATTTTAAAAGGAACTCTAAACTAAATTTCCCCCCTTTTAAAATAACACGTTGCTAAAATATAGTTATAGAAGAAGATATATAAAAATAAATTTTCTAAACTTCATCATTTGTAATTCTTTGGGTTTTAAAAAATTCACAAATTTTCGATACCTATATTTATTTGTGAACTTCACCATTTTTTTTTTTGATATTATAAAAGAATTATTAGAAATAACCTTGATAAAAAACATAAGTCATAACCAAACTAAGATGAAATTATTATTCAAATTCCCCCCAAAATCCCCTTCTTAAATTATAGATCTAGTGATATATATACATATATATATATACTTATTTAAATCTATTTTTTTCTTAATACATCTGTATATTTTTCTTTTTTGTAGTAATCGTATTTTATTTACTATTTTTAGTTTTTACATTTTCCTTGCTATCGTCGATTTTTTTTTAGGCTTTGTTTAATTCTTTATATTAAGATGATCTCAGTAGAATTTTGAGTTTATTTCCCTGGCTTCTAGTTTTATTGCATTAATACTTGTTTACTTGAATTCCCTGTGTTTTTTTATATTCACTTATGAATTTATATCATTCGTAATTTTTTTAGAAAAAAGTTAATATTGTTTTCGAGTTATCTATTTTTCTGCTTTCAATATTTTGAATTTTTGTAACTTGGTTATTTCAAAATTATTTTTAAATTTTAAAGTGTGTCAAATTTCTAATCTTGTTGGTATGTTGGAGATTTTTTTATTCAAAAGTACTTTCAATTTCGTCAAATTAAAAAAAAGTATTTTATTTTCGGTAGCGATTTAGATTTTTTTTTTCTTCTCAATGTTGGTTAATCATCTCATTTTGGAAAAGATTTTGGCGAAATTTTTCATTATTTTTTCCATCTTCATTTCGGATTATCTGCTCCCCTACCCCTGTCGGATTACCCTAACACCCCCTCTCATCATCGAAGACCGATTAATAATGATAATATTGTAAGCTTTTCATAAAGTTGGCTTTACTTGTCTAATCCTATTAAGTTAATCTTGCTCCCTTCTGCGCTAATCTCCCCCCTATCTCATCCCCAGGTTAAGGAGCACCTTAGCCTTTCAGCTTCATCCCCCCCTTGCAATGGGGGAGAAAACTAGGAATTTTAGAGAACCAAAAACGGGAAGAAATTAGTCGAAATTTTTGCAAGTTCTTTAATCAATTAAACTTTTAATTGGACAAGTTTTAGAATTTCCAATTCTAGCCACGTTATATATATATATATATATATATATATATATATATATATATATATATATAGAGAGAGAGAGAGAGAGAGAGAGAAAGATAGATAATAGGGGGCTACCTTTGTTTCAGCGCATGATAGCCATTGGGAAAACGATCCGGCTAACCACAGCTGATGTAGCTCAACTTCGCTAAAATTGGTTGCGGCGTTTCCACTTGAATAGAGATGGGTAGTGTAGTTTAGTATTGATTGGGAGGTTGTATAATTGAAAGCTGGCTATTTGCGTGTGAATGTGAGAGTTTTGTTTAGGTTGTGGTGGGAAAATTGGTTTGTTCAGATTCTAACGAAATGTGTGCGACGTTAACATGCATGTTACTAGGTGTGCATCTTGGTTCAGAACTGTCTCTATCATGATTCAGTGTGTATGTATGAAGAGAATTTTAGTTTCTGATTGTGGGTGTGTTGAAAAGGAGGGGGGGCTTTGGGGTTAATTTTGTGTTTCGAGGGTGTTGCATTTTGTCAAAGTATATGTTGAGGAACTTCGTTATATGCTTTTTTATGTTTATGGCTACTAGTATTATAAACTTCACGCAATTCATGGCCTATTAATTCTCGCATCCGCGAGAGAGGCAGTATTGTTAGTTTAAAGATTCTTTCGCTGGGCTGCTAACATCGCCCCACTACCAGTGCCAACATCTATATAAACTTCCAAGAAAGTTATACATTCACGCAAGCTGCAGGAATCTGACTTGAGGCAAACAAGAAGAATTCCAACTGTAGACCTTGTTACTAAATACAAAGAGTGTGCTTGTTTACTTCAACCATTTATTCCAGTGAAAGATAACCAGTTATTTATTTATATAGTGCGCTTGTACTGACCGTTAATGATGAAAACTCTAAAACACATACAGCCATAGAAGATGACAAAGTGAACGTGAGAAAATTATGTAAACTTTTGTTATTTTGACCGTATCTTAAATTAAAAAAAAGATGTTTTTTATGATACCATTTTAATGGAAGAAAAATAACCCGTTATAAAATTAAAGAAAGATTATTACCAAATGAAGCACCACACCAAAAGAAGCTAACATCTATCCGTGGTCAGTTAAAAGAGGCTCTTTAACGGACCATAGATAGAAGTAAGCTTCAATTGGTGTAGTACTTCATTTGGATTTAGTTTTTAATTTTATACGGGTTTTTGTCTCTCCCAGAAATCTAATATCGTCAAAGGCACTAGATGTAGATTAAGATATGATTGATTTGGCTTGGCTCGAATAGATTCCTTAAATGGACCCTCTTCCACCTCTAGTAAACCATAGTTTATACTTCTCTGTCTTCTGGATCATATTGATAAATCCAAGTCTCATCCACAGTTATAGTTCTTTGCAAAACTTCTCGGGGTCCTCATCCCACTTTATCAAATTCGCAGTGAAAGAGTAGTTCTCTTCTCCAGCTGAAGTTCGCGCAACAATTTTGGCACTCATCGAGAAGAAAGCTTATTGAGCTTCAGTACGTCGGTCAAGATAGAATTAACTATACCTGTTGATATGGTCAATTTGCTTGTGGTTATTTCCACTTTCACTCTAATATCCTCTTCAATTAGTGTCCGAACAAGATTGACGTTTTCTTCCCTTCCCTTGACCATCTGCCGCTTCAAATGTCTTCTTGAGCTTCCTGTCTTCCAACTGCAAAGCAATTTATCCATGTATGAACACTAGGCTTTCGGGGCGGAGGGGGTGGGCTCCAAAAACGTTTATTAATTCATCACTAATCTCGCTCTTTCGCCAGCCAAGATTTTCAGAAATTTGATGTTTCTCCTTGTCTTTAAAACTTTGATGGAATCTATGGTATCATTGTAGGGTCTAAATTTAGAGTGCTATCTTGAAATTTAGAATGAAGCAAATTAATTCCTGTACAAGTAACTATGGCACATAGGTAGAAGTTTAAATAGGTGTAATTAAAATTTCAGAGTGTATCCCATTTTCTTGTAATGCTCGTTTTCTAGGGAACTTTTTGAAAATCCTCGTAATGTCGCTTTAGGATAATCAAAACATAAAGGATATTTCATAGTTTATTAATACAAATTAAGGTTTGATTATATTTGAACTAAAATTCATATACCAATTTTATTAATTTACACTCAATAAAAATTATTCACCCCCTCCCCCCTCTATAAGAAATCCCTAAATTTTGGCCGGCAATTGAGTCAAGATGACCGTCACGATATCTAAGGTCAACAGGAAACTGGATATTTATCTGAGGTCATATGTTTCCATACTGGCATTCATGATGCGTCATTCTTGCAAACGCGTGGTTGAAGGTGGCAAAGAGAACAGAGTTGCCAAGATGACCAAAGAAGACCTTATTCGTGCTTGATGAAGATTTTGAACTTTTAAATGAATCTAAACGATGATAGAGAATATGCGGGAGGAAGATTGGAAACTTATTACATAAATAGAAACGATCAGGGGAATTCTGTGGGAGGAAGATTTATTTATTTTTTTAAATAAATGGGATCAATCATGGGGAGTTTCTGGGAGGAATTTTTTTTTTAACTTGCAAATAAATATGAAAGATCATGGCACTGTCCGGGAGGAAGATTTTTAAATTTTGGAAATAAAAATGTGAACGTTCGGGGGGACTATCCACGCAGAAGAATTTGAACTTTTTAAAATAAATGTGAGCGTTCAGGAGGACTATCAGGGAATAGGATTTTTAATTTTTTAATTAATGTAAACCTTGAAGGGGACTGCCCTGGAGGAAGATTTTTAACCTTTTAAATACGCGTAAACGATCAGGTGGATTGTCCGGGAGGAATATTTTTAACTTTTTAAATAAATGTGAAGCATCAGGAGGGCGGTCAGGGAGAAAGACTTCTGACTTTTTAAATGAACGTGAACGATAGAGGGACTTTCCAGGGGAAGGATTTTAACTTTTTAAAAAGGCGAACGATCAGGGTGACTGTCCGGAAGAAATAATTTTTACTTTTCAAATAAATGTGAACATCAGGAGCACGGTCAAGTAGGAAGAATTTTAACTTTAAAATAAATGTAAACGATAAGGAACTCTTTTCGGTAGGAAGATTTTTAACCTTTTGAATGAATGCAAACGTTCAAGAGGAATGCCTAGGAGGAAATTTTGGAACCGTTTAAATAAATGTGAACCGTCAGGGTGATTGTCCGGGAGAAATATATTTTAAATTTTTAAATAAATGTAAACAATTAGTAGGACAATCAGGAAAGATTTTAAACTTTTTAAATTAATGTAAAATATGAAGGGGAATACGGGAATATTTTTATTTTTTTAAATAAAGATGAACGATACGGAGGACTGTCCAGCAGGAAGAATTTTAACTATTTGAATAAATGGAACGATCGGGAGGAATGTACGGGAAGGAGAATTTTAACTTTTTATATAAATTTAAATAATTAGGGAGACTTTCGAAGGGCAAGAATTTCTACTCTTTAAATAAATATAAATGATCAGGGTGACTGTCGTGGAGGAAGAATTTGAACTTTATTAATAAATTTGAACGATCAAGATAACTGTATGGGAAGAAGAATTTTAAATTTTTAAATAAAAGTAAACGATCAGGGAGTCTCTATGGAGGAAGTATTTTTACTTTTTAAATAGATATAAATTTTAACTTTTCTTATACATCTGTGAACGATCAGCAGGACTGTAAAGAAGGAAGTTTTTTAAGTCTCTAAATAAATATAGACTTTTGGGGAGACTGTCCAAGAGGAAGATTGTTAAACTATTTAAATAAATCATACATTTATATATATATATATATATATATATATATATATATATATATATATATATATGATTAGTTGCTGGATGGAAAGCGATTCCTGATGATTTTGCTAGGCGAGCGCCAATTTAGCTCCCAGGGGTTCCAATCGTCTTAAACTGTATCGGAAGATGCCATTTAGTGATAAATATAATAATAAACAACAAATGGGTGAGTGGGAGATTTTAAGGATGGGGGAGAAATGGGTAGTGTTGTAGGCGGTGCGGCTAGGGGAGCTCACGATCCCCCTTTCCAGCCTTCTCCAAGATAAGAGCGAAGAAAACGTTTTCTAATCTGCGTTATTTGAGAGCCACCGATGAAAAAGACACAAGTTTGCCGTGAAAAACTCGTAAAGAGAAATGAGTGTGGAGATGTACAGGTGTGTGTGTTTATACTGTCGTACGCGTGTGTATATGTGTACAGGTTCCTGTGAGTACTGGAAGGGCGTTTTGTTTCGTCAAATTTTGAGGAATAAGTGAGACATTTTTATTCTGGTCATAGAGAACCCGAGATTTTAGCCCGTGGCTCCAGGAGCTTTGAAATCTCTGCCAAAGCCTCTTTAATGCATCAACTCCCTCTCAAACAATTGAGAGGGCGAGTGTTTTGTGCACTTGAAATTTATTGACCCCTCTGAGGGATTTGAACGAAGATAAGAAACAAAAGATAGGCGATGTTTTGACTTCACAAAAGGTGTGGAAGAGTGAAATGTTGGATAGTATGGTGTAAAATCTAGGCTAAGGTTCCTAAAATACAACAAATATCAAGAGGGTGTAGTTCAGGGTTGTGAAACCACCCTCCCCTGGGTAAATTTTGAATCACTCATAAACAAAGGCAGAATATAAATGACTTCTTTACATTTCAGACCCATCCGCCGATTACACAACAAAATTATTTATAAATCGTAATTGCGCATTTAATTTCATAGTATAATTTATCGTTTATGAGTAAACATTAAAAAAATGCACTACATTTTAATTAATTAGAACTGCATTTTATTTAATTGAAATATTCAAAGTGATTTCAACCACCATTTGTGACGTACAGTTAGATGCGCTTTGCGAATTTAATCCGATGAAAGCGATGCATCAACTCCAAAATTCCGTCAATTTAAGCACATTCATTTATGAACCGCTGTTACCTTGGGTGTCTTGTATTATAGAGTACACCTTCATCCTCTAACACACCCCAGAAAAAGAAGTCAAAGGAGGTAAAGTCTGCTGAACGAGGATACCATTGTGATATTTCCTGTATCCAGACTTTAGAGGCACCCTGTAGTATGAGTAGACGTATAACAAAACCCGATCTGATTAAAGGAGGAAAATCGCCAGGTAAGCACTTGAGAAAGTAACGTGTCCCCCTCTGATAAATTTTGCTGATGGTTGTTTAGGTCAAGTCATGTAGTTTAGGCAGGTTATTTAAATAGAATTTGGTTTGGTTAGGTATTTTAGGTGAGATATGATAGGTTAGGTAGTTTAACTTTCGTTAGTTGGGTAAGTTTGGAGTACTGTTTCTCAGGGTCTCCAGGGCGGATTTTGAGTACGGAATAATACGCGGAATCTTTCCTAATTCTAGGATATTTAGGTACTCTTTATTTACTGGTCGTTTACTGTTAATCTACAGCTTCTGTACTGTCTTGTCAATTGTTGTCTTTCGTAAATAGGTCTTTATTTCAATACCGCACCAGCTACATGTCTGATATGTGTGTTGATGGGGTTTCTTTATTTTACTCTCACCCTTTAGTACGTTTTACCTTTGTTACACTCGTTTTCTTGTTATTGCTTACAAAGCTAAATTTTTCGTGTAGCAATATTCAGTAACACTAGCAAAAATGATGATGCAAAATGCAAAAGTGTTATGCAAAAATTAAGTGCAAAGGTTTATAGTTCGCGTTGTTATCTAAAACAAACATTCTAATGAAGCCTACCTATGATTCTGTCGTGAAGCGATGAGTTAATCAATAACATGAACTTTGCACATGGAAGTGTTTTAAAAGCTGGTATCATAAAGAAGGAAATGCTGCCAAGCTTACTTACGGCAGTAAATTCTCCCTCAGGCACATATGTAAAAGTGAATTCATCAATAAACCTTCATTGTTATGGCATCTTCGTAAGTCTCCCACAAAAAATATAGTCTTCAAACTTGCGTGAAATCCTTGTGAACACGTAAAAATATGAACCTTATATTTGATTCGAAGCTTAGTTGAAACAGTTTGGTAGCCTTGCGAGAACGAGTTTTGTAGCTAAAATCAGCGATAGAAAATACATTGATTGGCCAAAGACTCGATGATTTAAGAGATTAAACAGAATTTATTGCACCCGATATAATATATACGTCATTTTATACATATCAAAGTTGGATTAAAGAGGCACGTCACTCTTGATTCACACTTCTTAGTGCTGAGAGTGGTGTGGGAGGAAGTTATGCAGGAACTTTATGAGTAGAATTCTACTATTCCGAGCAAAGGTAGAATTCAAAAATAAATCACAGGCAAAAACCACTGATCGGATTAACGAAGCACCTAAAAACATAAATCATATCTATAGAGAAAACTCTCAGTTTATTCTATAAGAATATAAGATGTTAAATGTATACAGAAATAAAAGACTCCGTAATCCACAGGTAGATTAGGTTAGGTTAGGTTAGGTTAGTGATGTTGGCGTGATACCTGATTGCCTGAGGGGGTCTGAGAAGGTGATGCAGGCTATTTCTCAGGTTAAGTGCTGGACGATTTGTGAGTTGATTAGTTTTAGGTGCTTGAAACCTCCTTGGTTTGTTTACGCATGTTGTGGTGAGCTTTAAGTAATAGCTGCCAGAATTTTTATTATTGTTTCATTCCTCTTTTGATGTTTATTTTATCATTGCATTAAAAAGGGCAACTTTAAATTGTAATTACAATTACAAAGAATTTTTAAATTTATATAATTTAATCGTTATGATAAATTTAAAACAATATAAGTAATAATACCTTTTCCAATAGTTATAAATCAACAAATTTTAACTGTGAATGAAGACTAAATATAAATTTTATCTAATAAATGAAATTATTTTGCTACAATACGCATTTAATACAAAATTCATTGTTTTAAAGTTAGGAATTACAAAACAATGATATTTGTTGCATCTTTGGACTCGTTCCCTCCAACCACTTTCTCCAAATTCCAAAATGGACGAAACAAAATGACTCGAATGAAAAGAAAAGAAACTTTTGTTCATTGAATCGAGTCTGGTGCAATTGGGGATAATAACACGGGATGGAAAGTAGGATTTTTAAAGGACCCTTGTTTTTATGGGTTGGGTGGGAGTGACCTTCATGTAATAGAAGTGCCAGTATATACGAGCGAGAGGGGCTCAAAACTACACCCTATTATCCTTAATTCGGTATACATATCTCAAATTTCGTTATTTCCTTCGCAGTTCCACCCAACATTTCCGACCCGCCTGATGACGTCATCGTGACGGAGGGCAGTGACGTCACGCTTAAGTGTAACGCCACAGGGGATCCCGCCCCCAAGATCGCCTGGCGCCGAGAGGACGGGGGCGCCATTTTAGACACCGGAGTCAGAGGTAAGAACAATGCCATTTGATAAACCTACCTTCCCTGGATTGTTCGTAGTTTGGGACAAGCATTGCTTTGAACTGTAGGAACACATGGCCGTGGGTTCGAGGGTGGGTTGAGTTTGCTGGGGGACTACCCCTTTCCCTTTAGTTCCATCAACAAAGAGAGCTGATACGGAGTACGGAGTACATTAAGGCGTTTGCATGCCAAAACACCCAAATACATATGAACGAACAGGTAAATCCATAGATGCGAACATGTGACTGGGAGAGATAAGGGGCTGGATCCAGTTCACTAAAGCTACGCATAATACCCCTTGTCTTGACAGAGCAGGAATTAGGGCTAAGTGGGGGGGGGCGTATGTTCAGACGATGGATTCTGAATTACGAACATAACTTTTACAGACCGCATTCATTCTAGTGGCGTAAGTTGGACACTTCTCGTATCATGCATCCTCCGGAACCACTGCTTAACGAACTAATGGCACTCGGTGATGGAACTTAAATGACAATGAGTGTGTGTGTATGTGTGTGTGTGCTGGTGGGATATTTTTACATGAATTTTATTTTAAGAAAAAAGTGAAAACGGCAACATCCTTTTAGAAAGATGTCGGAGAGAAAGGGTGGTGTTAAGAATGGTGAAGTTGGGATATGTGGAAATGTGTTTATGAGAAGAGATTAAATGAAGCGTGAGGGAGAGCAGGGCCCACAACTCTTACAACCTTGCCCCCACCCTCCCGTCCAACCCAAACAATCATCGACAAAGGAAGATTTACTTGTAAGGTTGGGGAAAAATCATTGCGTATGTTATATACACGGCGAATCACAGAAAAGTATACAAGATTTAAATCTATAAAACATTTTCCTAAATTGAAATATTTTGAATGTTTGTTTTGTGTAATGTAGCAATCTAAATTTTGGATTATTTCAAGCTTGCCGTTTTAATTTTTTTTAAAATGTTTCTAGGACATTATCGCATGCATCACATCTGGAAGATGTCTTAATTTTTAGATTTATAAATGGAGACTCTTAATATGCAGCTAACAAAAGATCAACGCCTTTACATCGTCAAGAATTATCTAGAAACCAAAAGCTTAATGCAAGTGCAGAACTGTTTCGAACAGGAATTTCCAGAGAAAACTTTGGAAAATTTTAAAAGAAAGGAAATTATTTCTAATTTAAATAGAGGATATTCGGGACGACTGGAAATTGTAAGGAGCGAAGCCAACATTGAGATGAAAGAGGAAAAGGGAGAGAGAGAGAGTATATGAGGGTGTGTGTGTGGGTGTGTGTGTGTGTTATTGTACACCCTATCAGTTCCAAGTTCGAGGGAAGGAGGTAACGAAATGTTCTTCCTCCCCCCTGAATATTATTTCGTTCCCCAGCCCCCTTTCTCTCCCTTCACATTACTCCCTCGTTGGATTACACAGTTTATCCGATACGCCCAGTGCAGTATCCTACACAAACACCCCCCCCCCCACACACATACACGTAGAACCTTCTTTACCCTACCACCGCTATGTGATCTCCCCTTTCTTCCATTCTTCCTCTCTCCTGTTCCTCATTCCCCCAATCTCCCTTTAGTTCTTCCTTTCAATAGCCAAATTTCTCCTTCCTCCTTCAAACTTCCCCCCCAATCCCGCCTATTCCCCTCTCCTGCATTCTCCCTTCCACCATTCTCCCTTTCCCTCCAATCACCATATCTCCTTACCCCCATTCTCCCTTCCCGAACCCCCTGCCCCTGTCCCTCTAATTAACGGCCCTTTCTTCTCTCTCCCCAGAGTGGAGGGGTCACACCCTTGAACTACCCGCCCTCGAGCGGCGGGGCGCGGGCGCATTCCTCTGCGTGGCCTCGAACGGCGTCCCGCCCGCAGTGTCCGCCCGCGTCCAGGTCTTCGTCAAATGTAAGTAGAGTCGCCATCTATTAACCGACAGTGGGACTTGTCGCGCTTAGGGGGGTGGCACCCTCCGAATACATGCTATTCATTTTATTATTATTATTATTATCATAACCCTATATTTTAAGAAGGTGATTTTTTGAATATTTTAAAAAAAGTGGACAAGTAAAGTGGTATGAATTTCCAATGCATTCTTTACCCACCCTCTCCTTCTACCCCCCTCCCTGTCCCCTTCGAAATCAACCCTCTATCTCACCCCTCCCCATCTCTCCCTCCCTCTCCATCCCTTCCTCTCCCCATCCCTCTCCCTCAACTCTCTATCTCCCACCCTGACCCAAACTCTCTATCCCCCCTCCCCCCCTTTCCCTATCATCCTCTCTTTATCTCCCTCTCTCCCTTGATCTCCCTTCCCACATCTATACACCTTCACATCCCCCTTTTCCCTTGCCCCCCTCTTCCATCCCCCCATTTCTTTCCACCAATATCTACCCCTCCATGTCTATCTAACTATATCCTTATAACCCCTCTTCTCTCCTATGGGTAGAGTTTTGGAGAGAGGAAAGAGGGGTGGCGATGGGGGAATTAGTGGGGGAGGGTAGAGAGAGGGCAATGTTTCACTTTTCCAAATATCATCTCCCCCCACAACATTATCCAATACCTCAAAAAATCACACCCAACCATTGCCTCGTGACACTCTACTCCCCAAACCACAACCACAACCACGACCACACCCTCTCTACTCATACCACCCTGAATCCCACCTGATCGCACTTATGCAAGCTTTTCATTCCCTTTCAAGTTTGTCTCACACAATGCAAGCATCTGCAAACTCTCTTTTACTCACATTTACTACACCTCTGTTCTTTGCGCTATCACATATACCCCTCATATTTCACACACCCACTCAGTTCACACATTGATGTAGATTAACCACCAAAACTTGACGGGGGCCGCGACAACCCCGCATACATCTGCAATATCGTTTTGCGCTCTCAGATACAAAGATTTCAGTTGCTCCCTTTTCAGGATATCGACCCATATTCGGACTTAGTCGCCTTTTACGACATGTTTCAAGTGACAGTAAGGGGCTTGCATGCCCTTCCTGACCCCAAACCTCAAGATGTTTATCGCCCCTTTAAAGCATTTTGGATGACTGTAGTTTCATATCTTCCAAACATTCCACTTCCTTTATCATAACTTCTTTACAGATGCCTCTTAACAATTCTTCGGCGGGAAATGCCCTCGTTGGCTTAGGCAAGGAATTTTGAGGGGGGGAGGGATTTTGTTTCATAAAGAAATAAAATAAATTAGGGGAATGGGACCTAAATAGAGATTTAAATTCCGTCTTGAAAACGTACAGGGTGATTCGAAAGTCTCTCTGAAGTTAGAATATTTACTTCTACTCTAATCTACTCTATTCTCCTCCCATCTAGTCTCCTCTCCTCTACTCTATTCTACTATCCTCTCATCTCGTTTCCTCTACTCTAATATCTTCTCTTCGAATTTACTCTACTCTCATCTACTGTCTCTCCTCTCTCTTATCTCCTCTACTCTCCTCGACTCTCTCGCATATCCTCTACTCTCATCTGCTCTAATCTTTTCTGTCCTTTAACCCTACTCTACTCTAATCTCCTATACTCAACTCTACTCTCCTCTCCTCTAATCTACTCTAGTTTCCTCTCCTTTACTCTACTCTCTTTTCCTCTTCTCCTCTATACCGTACTCTACTATACTCTATTATACTCTACTTTCGTCCTCTCTCCTCTCCTCTCCCATTATGTCCTCTCCTCTATTCTACTATAATGTACTCTACTCGAATCTGATCTACTGTACTCTCATCTCCTTTCCTCCCCTCTACTCAACTCTAGTTTGCTCTACTCTTCTCTTCTCTCCTCTTCTAGATTATTCTCTATCCTATTCTACTCTATTCTATTTTACTCTACTCTACTCTTATCTACTCTACTCTCCTCTACTCTAATCGACACTACACTTACGTACTCTACTTTCCTCTCCTCTACTCGTTTCCATTCATTTAGTCCTCTCCTCTCGTCTCCTCTCCTCCCCTCTCCTCTACTATGTTCTACTCTACTCCACTATAATCCACTCTCCTCTATTACTCTCCTCTCCCCTTGTCTCCTCTCGTCTTCTCTCCACTCCTCTACTCTACTCTCATGTCCTCTCATCTCCTTTACTATACTCAAATCTCATCTTTTCTTCTTTACTATAATCTACTTTACTCTCCTCTCCCCTTCTATTCTACTCTATTGTACTCTACTATACTCTACTCTACTGTAATCTGCTCTACTTTACTCTATTATTCTTAACTCTCCTATTCTCGCATCCACAATACTCTGCCCTATTCTACTCTATTCTATTCTCATCTCCTCTAGTCTTTTCTCCCCGACTCTTCTATCCTCTACTTTCCTTACTCTGTTTTTTTATACTCTCCTCTCATTTACTGTACTATGTTTTATTCTATTGTTCTCTACTCTACTAATCTCTACTCTATTTTACTCTCCTCTCTCTGTCATAAAGTAGAGGGAGAGGTGACGCCCCCTTGTCTCATAAAGTAGAGGGAGAGGTGACGCCCCCTTGTCGCGGGAAGAGAGCTTTTGTGTACTTTGGATTTTTCGAGCTATGTCGGCGGGGGTACCTCTTCTGGGTACCCCTGATCGGGCTTCCCTTGTCGATTTGGTCAGAAACGAGGTTTCAGACTAAGTGCGTCATTCTTTTTTCTACTTTATCCTTCTTTTTTTTCACTTTTATCCTATCTCTTCAATTTATTATATAAAAAGAAAAAACTATAAAAAAACCCTACTACTATCAAGTCATTCTCACCCTTTTTTCAATATTTCTAAATATAAGGACTTGGCAGCTATCTCACGCGTCAGAAGAGAGGCTTTGGAACCTCTATAAACAACGCCAATCGACGCTCACTGGTTGCGAGAGACTAGAACTAATGGTGTCCTAGGAGTTGGGGCACGATGAATGGGATGAGGGTAGTGCCCCGTTAACCCCTTCCCTGGTGCTTAATTATGGACCAATACCAGTGACCGTTGACAGGTGCCTCTGGTAGCATCGGTCCGAGGTGATGGCCATTTGTTCCCAGGTTGGTTGCCAGGCCAATAAAAAGCCTTATGTCGAGTCTCTTGGTGTGGCGGGATATCCATTGAACGCTGCTCCAAGATCTTGGCCGTCGTGAAGGGAACTAGTAGGAGTTTAGTACGGGGCGTGCTCCGTTGTTCACCTGGTGAGAACTCGATGGCCCTTTCGAGAACCGAAAGTGCTGCTTGGTTGGGTTGACGGCACGCCGAGGTTTGACGACTCGGTCGGACGAACAGCAGCACATGGAGCGTGCCTTCTGAAAGATCCCAAACCTCTTCGATGGATAAGCAGGAGCGACTCACGCGGGGAGAACTCACCAACCCCCTTTTTAACTATTGATTGGTCGCAAAGTTTTTAGAGAGAGAAAGTGTTCAAAATAACAGGGAAAAAAGGTCCAGCTGCACTCAAATATACATGTACGATATGCCAGAAGGATAAGTGGTGCGTGGACTTCCCGGAAGGATGTTCTTCAAAATGCCACCCGGGAAGTATATGCACCGACTGCATCCTTAAAGGAGAGGTCCGAGAGGCGGTCGCATACTGCAATGAACTCAAGGATCACTTCACAACCTCTGAAGAAAAATCTAGGGCGCTGGAAAGTAAAATACAGACACTATAAACGTATCATGCGCTTCTGATTCGGCGTCTCGAGGAGAGAATCCTAGAGCTAGCCTCTAAACTGGAGGCCCAGTCAGCTCAAGCTCGATACGAAAGTCCCACTGACTTGGTGGTTCCGCCGATGTGACTCCAGCTCAAGGAGCTGAAACTGCATTGGCAGTCCCACTTTAGCCATGCGGAGAAGCCAATAAGAAAAAGATAAAGAAAAAAAAAGAAGAGAAACGACTTTAATGCAGCTCACCCCAGTGTAGAGGATTCGAGCGTTACTGGTGCGCAAGGGAAAGTGGAAAGAGAAGAAGAGAAAAGAGAAACAGAAGAAAAGACAAATGAAGATTGAAAAAAGGGAAGAAGAAGAAGAAAAAGAAGAAAAACTGGAGAAGTACGGAGACGAAAGAGAAAAGAGATAAGTCTATGGCGAAAGAAAAGAGTGCAGTCAAATGTGCGAGGGTCAACCTTATTGGGGACTCTCAAACACGGGCCCTGCAACCCCTGCTAGCAGCACGCCTTCGCACGAGTGTGAAGGTAACTTGCCATTAGGAAGGGGAAACCAGCAAATCAGAGTAGAGGCGGAGAAATCTCAGATTTCTGAGAACTCAGTTGTTGCCGTAATGGTAAGTGGCAACAACCTCTACCTGAGAGGAGGAAGGATAGGCCCCACAGAAAGGATTCTCAACACAGTCATGGGTGTTGTGGACGACTGTGGGCTAAAAACACGCAGACGTGTAGTGGTCAGGATGCTCCCGAGAAAAGGTCCAACCCGGACCGCTTACTGCGGGAACGTCTCCCTTAATCGACGCCTCGGAGATTTGTGTACGGCGGTAGACCCTTACCGCACCTTGTATAGTAGAAATGATCTCTACCAAAGGGATGGAGTACATCTATCCTTTAAAGGAAAGGCTGAACTCTGTAACTTAATCCAGGATGTCGTAGAGCGGACGCAGAGGAGCGTCCGACCCAGAGTAAAGGCGGAAGTAAGACAGTATGCCCGTGTCACTCCTGGAACAACGTTTTTAGATGTAGAAAAGAGGGGTACTGCCACACAAAAGAAGCGGAAAACGGAAGAGCGTAGGGAGTCCTACACTGGGGGACTCTCTCAAGGTTTTTCTGTTCAATGCGAGGTTAATGAGGAATAAGTTTCTTGAGCTCCGTGGCCTCGTAGCAACAGAGGAACCTGAGATGGTGGCCATAACAGAGTCGTGGATAAAAACCTCAAGCCGAGATTTTGAAGGTGAATTCACGATTCCCGGTTACCAACTCTTCCTGAAAGATAGGCAAGACAGAGAGGGTGGCGGTGTGATGTTGTATGTCAAAGATACTCTCAACTCGACAGATTACAACATCGCAACCGACCATGAACTACTAGGTGTTGACCTAGAGATAAGTCCTGCCAAATACAGGACCCTGGTGCTTTATAGACCTCCTGCCCAACTCATTGAAAAGGACAGAGATCTGTACCAGCTACTAGAAGAACTTGTCGAAGACAGAGTGTGTATCGTCATGGGGGATTTCAACACACAAGTTGACTGGAAAATCAGAGAACCCTGTGACGAGAACGCACTACTCCTGGAGTTTGCGAGCAACGAGTTCCTGACTCAATGGGTGAGAGAGCCAACGAGAGGAGACAATATCCGCGACTTGGTTTTCACCTCTGAGAATGACATCGTTGAGGACCTCTCTGTTGGCAAAGAGCTCGGTGGCAGTGACCACCGACTAATTATATTTGTAGTCAAAGTCCCGAAGGCAGGGCCTGCAACTAGTAAATCGAGGAAACTCGATTTGAGAAGAGCAGACTTTGCAGGTCTTGGTGCTGGATTGACTAACGCGAGGCTAGAAGTGTGCGATGTTGTTGAAGACTCGTGGAACAGTTTCAAACCAACATTTATGAGTCTTCAATCGCGTTTCATCCCATCTGAAATGTCTCCCTCGGTCTTCTGTTTAACCAAATTGGTTTAATCGAGAAGAAGAGAACTGTGTACCGGCAATCGAAGATCTCGAGTGACTTTAACGAATACGGGAGGCTAGCCAGGAGAGTGACGTCCAGCATAAGGGCGGCTAGGCGGTCTTAGGAACTCCGAGTGGCGAGACTCTGTAAAGAGAATCCCAAGGAGTTCTTTGGATATGTGAACAGCCGTAAACCAATCCCTCGAACGATTGGCTCTTTGAGAAATAAGGAGAAGGCATTAAAGCACTTAGATGCAGAAAATGCTAACCTACTCAACGTCTACTTCTCTTCAGTGTTTACTGAATAGTGTGGTCCCATCCCCCAGCCAATGGATTTCTACTCGGGAGAAAAGCTGGAGGATATGGACTTCAACGAAGGGAAAATAAAAAAAAGATCACTGACTTAATGACGAATAAGTCACCTGGCCCGGATGGGTTTCTACCTAAAGTGTTGAAAGAAGTGCGCGATCAAGTGTCACGACAAATGAGCGCAATCTTCAACATGTAAATACGGACCGAATGCGTTCCTAGAGACTGACGTGAAGCGGAGGTGACTCCTATCTTCAAGAAAGGAGACCGGAGCCAAACGTCGAACTACCGACCTATCAGTCTGACTTCGATAGTCGGTAAACTTATGGAAAGCATGATGGTGGACAAAATGCCGTCGTATTTAGAGTCAAACCTGCTACTAAGGAGTTCCCAGCACGGCTTCCGAAGGCAACGTTCATGCCTGACGAACCTTGTGGAATTCTTCCACTTCGTATTCAGTGAGCACGATCGGGACAAGGCGGTAAATGTGGTGTACTTAGACTTTCAGAAAGCCTTTGATAAGGTACCACACCGCCGCCAACTCCAGAAAGTGCGAGCGCTGGGCATATACAGAAAAGTAGCCGGCTGGATCGAGAACTGGCTAAGTGGCAGACGGCAACGGGTGGTGGTGAATGGACAGGCTTCTAAGTGGGTGCCCGTTACTAGCGGGGTGCCTCAAGGTTCTGTCCTGGGACCACTACTATTCATTATCTACGTCAACGACATGGACAGTGACATGGTTGCCAAGATTTCCAAATTTGCCGATGATACCAAGCTTGGTATGAACGTTGCAAATGATGGAAATACTACCCGCTTGCAGAAAGATCTTGGGAAGATTGGGGAGTAGTCGGACACGTGGCAAATGCCTTTTAACGTGAACAAATGCAAAGTGATGCATATCGGCCACAGAAACCCCTAATCTCAGTATATCCTTAAGGGCACTGCTCTTGAATCGAGTGACACTGAGAAGGACTTGGGTGTAACTATTACTAGCGACCTCAAGTTTTTGAAACAGTGCATCGAGGCAGAGAAGAAAGCCCAAAGGATATAAGGCTACATAAAGCGCCAGTTTGGATAACGTAACAAGGAGATAGTACTTTGTCTCTACAACTCCCTCGTTCGGCCGCACCTGTAGTATGCCGTACAATTTTGGAGTCTTTCGTTTCGAAAGGATATCGCAAGGTTGGAACGCGTACAAGCCAGGGCAACCAAGCTGATTCCTTCTATCCGGCATAAAAGTTATGAGGATAGACTAATGGAATTAAATCTGTTCTCTCTGGAAACCCGTAGACTGCGTGGTCAACTCATCGAAGTTTTCAAAATACTCCGAGGGTTCAACAATGTTGACTACCGGGATATTTTCACACTCAGTGAGAACAGAACACGCAATCACAGGTTCAAACTTGAACTGAAGCGTTACAACCGCAATCTGTGTGGAAAATTTTTCACCTACAGTATTTGCGTTAAGTGGAACGCACTTCTAGTGGAAGTTGTCAACAGTGAATCTGTTGACCAGTTCAAGTCAAGACTAGACAAAGTCTTGAAAAGTGGCCGTTTAGGGACGCAAAACAATTGAGCAGCCATGTGCCTGCTTGATTGCTATTCCAAAGGTACCCTCTTTGACTGGACCGTAAGGTCTCCTAGGGTACTTCCTTTCCTTGTTACTCCTTGTTACTCTACACTATTCTACTACTACTCTACTCTTCTTTCCTCTACTCTACTTTTCTCTCCTCTACTCTATTATTCTCTCCTTTACTCTACTCTAGTCTATTCTACTCTCCTCTACTCTATTCTTCTATCTTCTAGTCCCATCTTCTCTACTCTACTCTTCTATCTTCTAGTCCCATCTTCTCTACTCTACTCTCCTCTACTCTACTCTCTTCTACCTTATCTCCCCTCTTCTACTCTATTCTACGTAAAGCATTTGAGCAGAGATGTGCCCGCTCGACTGCTAGTCCAAAGATACCCTCATTGAATTGACCTTAAGGTCTTCTAGGGTACTTTCTTTCCTTGTTACTCCTTGTTACTCTCATCTACTATAATCTACTCTACTCTACTCTAGTCTAGCCTACACTACTCTATTCTGCTATACTCTCCGCTACTTTACTCTATTCTCCTGTACCATAATTAGTGTGTTAAATCTCGTTCCTTCTAATAATTAAATGATTCTTAAACATGAGTGTATTTCAATGCGTTGGAACTGACTGCACTCAAGTTTGGAACTCTTTGTACTCGTGGTTTGGGAGTAGGAATATTAATGATAATTTTAGATGTTATTTAATAAAAAATAACATTTAAATCGCAATTATAGTTGATAAGTGCGTTTTAATTACAGAATACCTTGTTCAATTAAATGGCACTTTCCTATTATTGGCAGCCATTGTTTTTATTTTTCGATTATCAACAGCCATTTTTACTTAGGATCTTTAGCCAGAATATTTCTTACTCGATTAACTTAAGTTGAATTATTGAAAAAAAAAAAAAAATATTTTGGGGATGAATTTTGTTTTATTAACCTAACTTAATCTATTTTTTTTAGTGTAAAATATAGATAAACATTCTTTAGTAAAAGTATTGGCGCTCTATAATAGGAAATTAAATAAAATTGACTTGCGATAATAGGAACGTGCCATTGTTACATGGAGCCAGCAAGGATTACTTAGTCCACTCAAAGGCCAGTTCCATTCTATACTAATATGCTAGTGTTAGTCCTCGTTTGGACAATGTCGCACGATGCTAATTCACGCGACATTCAATCCACAAAAGGGCCCCGTATTTAAATAATATCATTATCCGTAAAATAACTGTAAAATACTAACAATAATAAAAGCTTATACTATAAGCAATTATATATAAATGAATGACCTCCTTCATACTGCATCAATCGACTAACCAAACAACCCGAAAAAGAACTGTATTGAGTGTCTTAACCTTCAATTTTGCTCTTGAAGTACACGAGATCATTTTTGACCCACTCGTGGGGGAAGGGGTGCACGTTATACTTTACAATAGAAAGGTAAACTGCAATGTACGGATGGATGAAGAGCGCCTCTCACTCGTCCCAGATGCAGTGTGAAGGCGGCTACTAATTGCTGAAATAACCGCACACCCTCACTGCGTGCGTTGCCGTTTACCTCACTTTTGTATATTAATACTATAATTTTTTTAGATCCTGCATCAATGGAGGCTAACTTAAACTTCACTCGCGTCGCTGAAAAAAAAGTGTGCTGACGGTTGAATTAGTATGTTTTCTAAAACCCCTAGTCGAAAATACAGACATGTTCTCCGAAACATGTAAAATCGGAATATCCTGCTTTGTTCTACTCCAATTGAAAGTTTTTCCTCACATTGTTAACTGTTTAAGTATTCCAAAGGTCAAGGAGAATGTTTTTTGTGCTTATAAACCAACAACCTTCGTGCAGTCAGTTCCAACGCATGAGTGCAATAAGTTACAAACCATGACTGCAATCACCAAACTATGAGTGTAATCAGTTCCCAACCATGAGAGCAATCAGTTCCAAACTTAGGGGGCAATCAGTTTCAAACCATGAGGGCATTCGCTTTCCAAAAATGAGTACAATCAGTTCAAAACCATAAGTGCAATCAGTTCCTAGCTATGAAAACACTAAATTCAAACCGATTAGTGCATTCAGTCCAATCCATGAGTGTAAACAGTTCCAAAACACGCGTGCTATTAGTTCCCAACCATAAGTGACCTCAGTTTAAATCATGATGCATCCGTTCCAAACTATGAGTGAAATCAATTACAACCCATTAATGCAATCAGTTTCAAATATAAATGCAATCAGCTTAAAATCATAAGTTTACTCAATTCCAACTCGTTAGTGCACTCAGTTTCAAACCATGAGTATAATAAGTTTCAAATCGTGGGTCTAATCAGTTCCATACCCTGAATAGAATCAGTTTCGATCATGAGTTCGCTCAGTTCCAAACAATGGGTGTAATTAGTTTCTAATCACGAATGCAATTAGTTCCAGACCATGAGTTAAATCAATTCCAAACCATGAATTCAAACAGTTCCAAACCATGACTGCAAGTAGTTCCAAGCCATTAGTATACTCAATTTCAAACCGGGAGTGGAATCAGTTCGAATCCACGAGTACAATTAGTTACAAACATGAATACAATCAGTTCCAAATCATGAGTCCAATCAATTACAACTCATTAGTGCAATTAATTTCAAACCACGAGTGCAACCAGTTCCATACCATGAGTGCAATCAGTTCCAAACCATGACTGCAACCAGTTCCAAACAATAAGTGCATTTAAATGAAGCTCTTAAACAAAAACGTGCGTTGCCGCTCAACCGAAAGGGTGTTCTCCTCGTTCATGGCAGTGCCTGCCCACATGTGGTATGTATATTTTACGAAATAAATAGTACTCTAGGTTGGTAAATTCCTCCTTATCCTCAATATTATAATGGTACTTTGATATGCGATTACCATTTTTTTAAGTCAATACAACATCTCCTAAATGGCAAAGTTTCATCTGATATGAAGGAGGTGGAAAAGAATATCTTGTCATATATTTCATCAAAGCAATGAATTCTTCAAGAAAGGAGATTTTGCCTGCTTGGTTAAACGATGAAATAAGTGTCAGCATACTTTGTTGTCGCCCTACCTCTCCTCTGTGAGGCGAGCGAAACATCAAAAAATACAAAGGTCGTCAGCCATCGTTTCCAATGTTAAACCTGTCCATTTTTCTCTTGTTTCCACTTGAAGATGTTTGAATAAACGAAAACATCGGACGCCTTTGTTTCTTTTCATTTTCTCGTGTTTTTACCTTTGTATTTATGCTCTTACGTATATAAAAAGAGTTTAAGTTTTTGATATAAATATAATATCCAACCCCAAAGAAAAAGTAAGACGTTGGCGATTTTTTTCGATAAGGCAAAACTTATTCTTTTCCAGTTTAAGATATATCTACCGTCCCTTTCTTATATTTACGGCTTCCCAGAATACATTAAGCACACGGACCCTCCTACCTATTATTTCTAATGTAGGAGGTTGTACTGAAGCCCTGGGCAAATGTTTGGTCCTGGATTGTTTGGAAGTATCTCGGCGTCTCTTATTAAAAATTCTGAAAACTTCGTAAGCAGCATAAGGTAGGCAGTTTTACGGAACAAACTTATGCTAATTTTAATATACATAGTTTTCTTGTATCCAAACGTGTCTGTTGATTTTAAGTAAATTAGAAGTTTGGTTAAAGAAGCATTTCAATTTATTTCCATTATAACCAAAAAATCCTTATAGATCATTTAAGTCATTGTAAAAGACATGTCTTTTGGATTTAATTGTAATTTTTTAAAATGTATCGATTTATTGACAAGTTCCTTCAAGTATTGGGAAAAATTTGAATGAGGTTCTTGAAGAAAAGTTTTTGCTTAATATTTTACTTGCTGGAGTTTATTGGTTTCGATGAATTGACAACTCATTCGTGTGAGTTGATTCTTAGGAAGACAGAGTTTGAAACACGTAAATTCAATTTTGGTCTCCAATCAGTTTGCCACTGAAAGTGGAATAAGAAATACACAATAAGAAATCACGTAATAGAATGCTAAACGCTAATCTCTATAAATAATTTTATAGGGCCCAAAGCATTGCTGCCACACTTACTTCCTCCATACAGCTACATGGTCGATTCAAGTCTTTACTACCTCGCTCAAAAACGGATGTAGCCGCCAGTGTTCAGCTTGAAAGATTTAGAAAAAAAGTGAGATAGTAGTACCTCACCTTCACTCCTGAATACACCACATACCATTATTATCATTGGAAACTTCATCTGCATAACACTAGGCACGTCCTTTGGGGCAACAGCAAGCTACCTGTGGTCTAAGGAGTTGGTCTTCTGGTTTTGGCAGAAATTCATCTCGTCGGAAAAATACGACAGATGTCCGACTCTAACAGGAGTTTTAACTTGTTAATCATCTTGGTATGATTAAGTTGTTTTTTTCTGTGCATCGCCCTTGACAGAAATTGTCCATTCTCCATCTTGTATGAAAAGTATCAAATGTCCTTATGCACTACCAGTCGGGCAAGCTTTTCATCAATACCTTTCTCCCTTGCAATGGCAGGTACCGAATTTAAGGCATTATTGTTGATGATCTCCTGGATTTCCTCGACGAATTCCAGCGTTCTGATTGCTTCAGATAGTCGACCATGATATTTCCCTTTGCTGTCGCCTTGAAGTCGAATCCTGAATTTTCTTGCTGACCTTTTCCACTATCCTTCTGCTGACGTTGAGGAAGTCTGAAAACTCCTTGCTTGTCCTTCCCTCGCGGATTCCAAAGAGAGCACTATTCCTATTCTCCAGATTGGGTGTTCAAAATTTTCCATAGTCAATTATTCGGCTAAAATATAAGCAAAATGATTATTGTTTTTAAAAAGAAAAGACCGAAAACAAATGTAAAAAATGCGTAAAATTACCAATTTAAAATTACGAACGAATTCCGTCCGCACCCTCTATTTTCTACGTTTCGAGCTAACACGATCATCCTCGGAAAATATTCTATGATGAGAAATGCAGCCAATGTAGTTATAAAATTTAAAGGTAACAGTATAAAATGCATAATAAAGTCATATATTCAAATTAAGACAGACGAAGGGGATATAATAAGGCAAGTCATTTAAAACACAGACACAGATGAATCAAGGATTTGAACAACGCAGCAATTGAGACACTAACTAACCTTTACAGAATTACATCGGAGCGTACCTAAAGTATTTTAATCAGGCGGATTATGTTATAGGATGTTATGGATTATTTAGTTGGTTGTGGTTATGAGATTAATAAAGGAATATAGCTATGGTTGAAATTGAGACTTGGGTTTAAAGACGTTTTGTTGAGAGATTCGGATAAACTAAGCATATTTAGGTATTTATTGGTATATGATATTTTAATCTCTTTCAAAGGTATATTATTATTACATATTATAGTGTTCTTCAATTTCAGAATGCTCCTTTTTTTAAGGGGATATCACGTTTGTTCATTAGTCACTTTTCAGATTCTTTCGTTCAAAATTCACTTTTTTTGGTCTTGTATATCATTTTATTGCATATTTTATGCACTTTTTATGGTATAATTATTTTTTTAGTAACATGATTAGAGCATAGTGAAAAGTAAGATAATGCAAAATTGTATACATTTGTGGAAATTATTCTTAAATATTTAAAGTTAATTTGTAAAAAACAAACAAAACTACACCATTGAATTTTATATCATTTTATTGCAAATTTTATGCACTTTTTATAGTATATATTTTGTTTTAGCAACATGAATAGAACAAAGTGAAAATTATGATAATGCAGAATTTTATACATTCGTGGAAGTTCTCCGTAGACTTTAAATAATTACTAAAAAAAAAGGGAGCCTAAGAACTGGTTTATATTTTTAGCATCATTCGAATATAGATTGAACTAAATTTAAGTGCATTCAGAACACCTCTACTATTCACCTAATACCCCTTTTCTAACTGAGAACAAACCTATAGTTGACCTTGTCCGAAAAATATATGTTTTAGTCCACCATTAACACAAATTCTAATGGAACTAAAGAAAACTGATTTCAAATGATAACTAAATCATCATATGTGCATCTTTTGGTCGTGAATTGAGTTCGAATGCTTAATCTTTAGTAATTCTTTAGCCATTTATATGATATCAGGTTTCAAGGGGGTGTTCTGAAAGAACCACCTGTATCTCAAAGACGGCGGTGTAGGTTACTATGATTTTGGCAGGAATAAAAGGGCTTTTAATGATCTTTAATTTCATATATGATAATCTAACGTAGTAAAAGGTTGAAAAAAATGAATGTGGTATCCCCTTAAGGATTTTACCCGTTCTAAGGCTGATTACCATGTGGGAGCTCCTAGCCTCAATGGTACGCACAACGCTGCCGATATATTGGGCAAAGAGACACCTTTTACAGTTATATAAATAAACAACACTACTGCACAAACCCATAAGATTTAGATCTTTGATGAGAAATATGCTGCCAATGGTTCTCTTATTAATGAAAATTACTCAAATGTTAGTGTGGCAATAATGATTTTTGAGTAACTGGACGAATTTTAATCGACAGGATATATTCATACTACCAATTTCTGGTAAAATATTGTAGCAGAAATCTTTTGGTAAAGAGAAATCAGGAAGTTTATGCATGTAGAGTGCCAAAAAAAAGTGCTCTGTCGGAGTAAAAGGATTGAAAAAAATTATTAAGATATTAGCATTTTATGAATTGAAATTCACAGAGTGCATGAGATAAAAGGTAGAAAAGAGATGATATCCTCTGTGAAAAAGAGGCTAAGTAGAAGAAAGCTCAAGATTCATAGCTGGACTGATGAAAAAGTTTAAACCAAGGCCTGAAAACGTGGGCTATCTATAGACAGAAATTGTTATGACACCATTTTTGGATGCACCGAATTGAAAAACGTAAAAAAACATTTCTGCCTGAGTTTCATTATGGAAAAATGCGACCGAATCATCAACGAAACCTTTTTAGAAGATAGGTCAACAGTTTACAGGAGATTGAATGAGGGAAATCTTCAAGAAAGGTCATGAAAATATCGACGATAAGGGACTAACGGAGGAAACCCATCTGACGCTATCAATCTGTTTACAAAGTTTACTATTAAATTTAGAGTTTTTTAAATATAGTCTTGGAAAATCCTTGAAAAGTTTGTGAATGGTGCAAGAGTTTGTTAAAATAATTTCAATAGCTTATGACATATATAAATTCGTCAATAATTTTACATCGATGCATACAAAAAAATTGTCGGAAGATAGATTCCTGTGTGAAAGTTATTTCTAGAAATCAGAGGAGTTAAAAATTGAAAATTGGTTCTTGGAAACTATTGATATAAGATTCACGATATATTTGGCTAATTGATATGTACGAAGAGATTAAGAGGATACGATCGGTCGCAGTGGGAGGTTTGTTTTATGTATTTTGGGCAGAGAATATAATTTGGTAAGAGTAGAACCAGAGGAAAATAATTTGTTAAACATATTTTCATTAATAATTCTCAATGACTTCTTGAGTTTTGATAGAAATCTGTTAACTTTATCTTCTAAACGCATTTTTAATTAGACTATCAGATTCATGTATCATTTGAAACTTACTGATGTCCGACAAAATTTCAAGGCACTTTTGAATAATAATTATATTAATATATCCGGGAAAAAATTCGCCAAATTTCAAAGTCAGATTGACTCAAGAAAATTGAATTCCATTTAAGATCAGTAAATGTATGATAGAATTCTTGATTTTAAAATAGGGAATTTAGTTTTAAATTCATTAAAGTCGACAATAAGTGGAACATGCTTAAAATCATTGATGAACTTTTCAAAATATATAAAAAACTGAAAAGAATTATATGTAAGGTGAGTAATTTAAATTGAAGCCCAAGGGACAATAAAACTTCTCTCTTTTGGATAATATATAGTCGAAGTGATTAGAAATATCTTCAGGTTTGATAATGCTAGAATCATTCAATCCTAATGTTTGCTTTTCAGCTGACGTTCATGATCCCATGTAATTTCAGCATGTGACCTCAAAAAATACCAATCGTTGTGACAGGGAACAGGTTACAAGCGAGAAAGATGAAGACATTTTTAGTAAATGAAGCAAGTAACAACTGAATGACAACGAAAACATTATAAATATGATTGCAGCGAACTGGTTTTAAGTTTAGCACCCGAACTGTCCAACGTAGTTTGGTAGACAGATGAATACCAACATGAGACCCAAGGAATAAAGCAAAAGTTAACACCAGCAATGGGGAAAAGCTGAAAACTGTTAGAGAAAACTATGATGATTGGATTGAACGCAACAGGGAAAACAGAGATCTGTTTAAATGCAAGAAAACTAATATATAATTTACAAAAAATGAGATGCGAGGGAAAATCGCAGTATGTTCGTTAAAGATCAGAAGAGGTTTTTCACACAAATTTGATCATCACGGTAAACGCTAAAACATTCCACAAAAATCATGGTATGGAGTGTCAGGTCTATATATGGAATTTAGTTACACATTATAGACTACACAATGCAGCAAAATCAATACAAATCAATAATGAAATCAGTTTATGCCTCAGATCGACAGTATAACAATGTATGGAAGCAATATGGAACTTTCTATTATTAAGAACATCCCTAATATGAAGAGAGAAGATGTAAAATAAAAAAATAACTGATAAAAGCATTAATTCGGATGTGACACAGAAATTACCATTGAGAAAGACTGTCCAACTTTTATTCAATCCATGTTAAATCACAGTTTAAAAAGTATTTGTATGGATATTACCTTAAATAAATTTAATATAATCTTTATTGAATGATTTATAGAACGTTAATCTAAAAATATTAATATCTTTTATTTCAGCCATGAGTATGAAAATTGTTTAAAAGTTAGTTTGTGAATTTTTGGCTATATAGAATTTGGTTTTCCCTAAAACACTGTACCAATTATTAAATCTTGTTTCCCCTTAAATATTTAAGCTGGGAACAGAAACAAACATCACACTAAAGTTCAGTTTTGAATGAAAGATTAAATGTGACCGCCTCACTCCACAACAGCTTGCAGTTCGGTTCTCTACTTATCAATAGGTTTTGTAAAGACCCATATGAATTTCTTTCTCAAGCAGTCAGAAGTCGCTCTTGAAGAAGCACATTTGTAATCTTCTCACAACAGGAGACTTTTTTTTGTAATGGCAACCACAAGAAAAAGCCAATGAGATTAAGATCAGGTCTGATAGCTGGTCAATTTGATGGTTCAATATAGCTGGAGTATATTACTGTTTCTTGGGCAATATGAGAAGAGTCACCACCATGCATAAAGTCGTTTATATTCTAACTTATTTCACCTAGCATTTAAGACAGGATGTCATTGTTATATTACTTTTTGCAATGATTTTCACATCGCAATGAATACATTTAGGGGATTTATTTTAGATTATTCAGCGACGAGACCCTTACAAACACAAAAAGGTGTTTCGATGTCTATCATTTTATTTTTCTAGTCGTTTCAAAGGATATTTTTTCATAAAATAACCAAATATTTGTTAATGTTTTAGTTGATTAAAATCTCAAAACATTTCTAGCATCTGCCTACTTGTATTTCAATTACTGAGTTGGATAAAGCTTTAGTGGTCTCTCTCTTATTCCTTCTCCATTGCATATCGTTCTCGAGCATTATTTTGAATGAAAAGCAAGAAATACTCGCTCTCTTGGCTATATCAAGTTCCATTTTACTTTTGCCTAGTCCATATAACTAACTTATAACAATCTCAGTGACAACCTCAATGTTTTACGCAGTTTGGGTTGACTTAGACCTACTACTTGTCAGAGGCCCCAAAGTTTTCTCAAAAAATGCGGTAACTCTACTTCTTCCCAATTTTGACCAGGATTTTCACAATTTTGGTCAAAGACATTTTCTTATCATCTTCTAAACTTTGATAACGTATTCATCGGATTCTTTCAAACTTAAACTTAAAATAGGAAAATAAGTATAATTTTAAATGATAAAATAAAACAGCAATTTTGGTACTACCTTTTGCCCAACTCAATTATAGCTATTATAGGGCTAACAAAACTCATGGTTTAATTATATTTAAAAGATAATAAATTTTCCATCAATTTATGGAACCACCTAACATATATTACATGCGAGAGGAAGAGGTTGTGACCAATAAAGTTCTGAGCTGTAACGAGTATATAAAACATGAATGGGAGACTATGAAAAGCTAGAAAAAAGATGGAGCTGTGAGTGTATGGGAGAAAAGGATCTAACAAAAGCACACTAGGATGATATTGTGTACGGTGGCCGTTTGTATAGGAGTATCTTTGGTCTCTATATACCAGAATAAACCACGAACGGCCAAGACATTACATCAAAGCGCCTTGTCGCTTTGGAAGATCAGTGGAATCCAAATAAAATGTAGCTTTGGTGTAAAGTAGTGGCAGGGAGAGCACATTTTACTGGCGTTGATGCGTGCTGACTTCACTTTGGTAAAAACTGCAGAATTGAAAGTTACAAAACTGTATAAGGGAATTTTGAAGATGAGGGGTGCAAGCGTTTACTTACCCCTCCCCCCGAAACGAAACAAAACCCAGTTTGTTCCTGACGTCATTTTGAACTCGCTCTATTATGCTAAACCATTTAAAGGGGGTGGGGTCTGCCTCCCTACTCCCAAATAGAAGTAACACGATTTGTTGGCGATTATTGGCTAAAGATTGCAAAAAAATCGTGTTACCTCATTTAAGGGGAAGGGGGGACAAAGTCCCCATTAAACTAGTTTAGACACTAGCGCGAGTTCAAAATGGCAGACGGAAGAAACCTTTTTTTCTCTTTTTAGGGCTGGGAAACTATAAGAAAACGCTTGCGTCCGTCTTATTCAGAATTACCCTGGATTATTGATAATGATAATAATAATAACAATCATAATAATAATAATAAAATAATAATGATAATAATAATAACAATAATAATAATGAAAATAATAATAATGATCGATAATAGTAATAATAATAATAATAAATATAATAGTAATAATAATAATAATAATAATAAATATAATAATAATAATAATAAAATAATAATAACGATCAATAATAATTATATTAATATTTATAATTTTAAGAAGTGGAAAAAGAAAAAGAAGAAGCTAGGAATATTTTCGTGTACATACACACACACACACGCACACTCATAACGTATACTTACCACTTCTCCACTCCTCCAATACATTTCACTCCGTTCCCTTCATCTCCAACCCCCGTTTTATCCCCCCAAGTAGAACAGGGAGTATATATTGCTCGAGAGGGTGGGAACATATAGGGCCCGAGCCCCTGCAGTGGGGGCCAGGGACGGGGATATGCAAGAGAAGGCAGGAAGCGGACATCCTTCTCGGAGGGGAGGTCTGGAAGATATGAAAGTTAGCTCGTTAAAGTTGGAACAAAGGAAGCGAAGTGAGCAGCCCCATTGCCACCCCCCTCCCCTAGAAGACGCCTTGTACGGAGGATTGCTAGAAATATGTAGGCATATGTAAATTATTTTCAGTAGTGTGTGTAATAAAATCAACGAGGGTCTCCCCACCAGAAGGTTTGTAGAGAAAGTAAGAATGTATGGAAGAGAGCTGAAGATCATTTTGTAGGAATTAGGGCAAGTAGCCAAGAAATCATCCAGATGTTACCTGCTGCTTGATTACGCATGCTACACCTGATAAATTATTGAAGACGTGAGTGTGTGGGAGGGGGAGATGTATGAAGAGAGGAAGTGGTTGACTGTTGCGAGTTCGGTGGAAGGAACTAGCCTGTAAATGGGTAAGTTTTAGAAATTGTGTGGTGTAAGGACCCCACTAAAGAACCACTAGAGGAGGGGGGTGTAGTATATTAAGGGAGTGATGGTGGAAAATTGGTTCGCAATACATAATTACCCTAGACCCCGAGGGTTGCAATGTGATAGTGAACACTTTAGGAGAGAGGAAACTCACTGGGTCTGAACAAGCATAGAGTATTCGACCCCATTATTAGTGGGAGGGGTGGAGTTGGATAAGTGTGTTTCATATGTGTGTCTCTATATGTAAATATGTTTCATATTTGTGTATTCGGGTGTAAAAGTGTTTCACATGTGTGTATTTGTATGTAAATGTGTTTCACTTGCGAGCATTTGTATGTAAATGAGTTGCATATATATGTGGTAGTATGTAAGTGTGTTGCGCATGTGTGTAGTTGTATTCAAATGTGTTGTATATGTGTGTATTTGTATGTAACTGTGTTGCGCGTGTGTATATATGTATGTAAATGTTTTGCGCATGTGTGTATTTGTATGTAAATATGTTGTGCATGCGTGCATTTATATGTAAATGTGTTTTAAATATGGGTATTTTCATATAAATGTGTTTCACATGTGGGCATTTGAATGTAAATGTGTTTCACATGCGTGTATTTTATGTAACTGTATAGGGAATGTGTGTATTTGCATGCATATATGTTGCACATGCGTACATTTGTATGCAAATATGTAGGGTGTGTGTATCTTTATGTTAATGTGTTTTACATGCGTGCATTTGTATCTGAATATGTAGGACATATGTGTATTTTATGTAAATGTGTTGCTAATGCGTGCTCTTTTGTAAATGTGTTCCGTATGTGTGTATTTGTTTGTAAATGTGATGCGCATGTGTGTATTTGTATGCAAATGTGTTGCACATGTGTGTATTGGTATGTAAATGTGTTGAACATTTGTGTACCTCTATGTAAATGTGTTGCACATGTGTGTATTTGTATGTAAATGAGTTCCACTTGTGTGTATTTGTATGTAAATGGAGGGTTTGTAAGTATATATTAATTGCTGGTTGGTGCTTTAGGAATCTTTGGGGCTTTATATATATGGTGGTGTGCAGACGGTTATGAAAATGTGCTGGTGGTGGAAGTGTAAAAAATTATGAGGCAGATTTCTTACAGGTTTGAAAGGTAAAGTCATGATACGTAACTTACACACCTTACTTTCCCACTACACCCTCAAGTGGTCATCACCTCGGTAATATTAATGAACCAATTTTAACATTAAGACTAATAATAATATTAATAATGGCAATAATAATAACGATAAGATTTTGTGCAGCGCTCTTCAAGGAAATGGTCTTCACAGAGGGCGGTGCGACCACCTAAGCAAAGGCTCGATAGAAGAGTTACGTCCTCAAGTTACGCTTAAAGGCACCGAGTGTGGAAAAAGGAGAAGTAGAAGGAAGAGGAGGAGGAGGAGGAGGAGGAGGAGGAGGAGGAGTTTGTATACTAGCAAGAAGATCATTTTATATTCTAAGGGCAAATATACACTGAAATATTTACATTAGCTTTTACAGTCATTTACTGGTAGCTCAGCACCCAGTAACTTACTGTATTCTGAGAGCACTTATGATAGTTACTCTATTTTTATATAGCATATTAGAGTATGGTAGTGTTAGTGTAATATATAAAATACAGTAACGTTTATGCTACGGCCTTTTATATAGATTGGGTCACTGTAAAGATTTCAGTAAAACTAGTTCTGTTAATGTAATTTATAAAGAGAGATACTGCGTGTTATTGTAAATAAATGCACTATATAAGAATATAGTATATTTGCATTACCGATACCTATACACAGGAACCTTCTTTGAAAATTGCTTTATATAATATATATATATATATATATATATATATATATATATATATATATATATATATATATATATGTTGTTGCTGTTGTTGAAAGCATTGTATATTTACCCTTATATTACTAAGCTTTCGATCTTGCGCGATCATCTTCAGAGTAGATTTTTCTGTCCTTTTCCTCCTTTACCGATCAAATTGTGGTGAGAATAGAATGAGGAAAGTTTTAAAGGGGGTATTTACTAGTCCAAGCTTGAACGTATTATTACTTACACAAAACTTATTAATGAACACTAAATCATTTAGGGCAACTAAATAATTTTTTAGTCCGGCGATAAATTATATGATGAACGATTGAGGATGCTCTTATTTAGGTTGGAGGATATCTCCCACAGGCTATGTAGAAAAAGTCATTCTATTGTTTTTTCTCCATTCGCAGATTGGACTTTAATTGGACTCGGTTGAGCGTTTGTTGGCATTGCCTCAGTATTTGGAGAATTGGTTAGCATCCGTGTTTGTTTTGATTTGAAGGAAACATTCCCGTTGAATTTTAAAGCGGAGATCACATTAACAACCTGAATGGTGTCAATGTGTATATTTATTTAATTGAGGGAGGGGGTCTCTTGAGCCCTAATACCGTGCTTTATTTTCTACATCTAATTTACCCGTTATTTAGTCAAAAAAATGTTTTTAGAATTTCACCCCAATGGAGCAAAGGAATTGTCATTTTATCCTCATCATACGAAAATATATAGAAAGCTTGATCATTGCACTAAAATCGAAATTAAAAGTTAGTTTTTCTAGCAGAATTGGGCCTCAAGAAACCCCCATTTAAAAAATAGAGGCATCGCCATTCCTTGAAAATATTCAATTTGCTAGACTTGAATGTTCTTCCCCTATGTTTCCGTCACCCCGAAAAGGCGCTTCAAATGTTATACTCTTGACTCTATAAGATTGCAAAAAAAGAGATGGATTTTGTGCTCTATTGTACTAAATAATTATTTTAACAATATTAATTCAATATGCGAAATGATATGGTAACACCTAAAATATGGAATTATTTACTTTGACAATATTGCTAGTGAAAATTAATTTATTTTGCTATTTATTGCACTGAATTTATTTGCTTCACTTTTATCACTTGTGAAATCAATGTAAGTACATAGAAATTTATAAATTGTGCTTTTTATCGTATGTTAAAATTAATAAAATGCGTGAATTGAATTAAAGAATTTCTGAGTTAGGTGAAGTTATACGAGAAACGCGTGTGGAAATATTGCTGGGTCTGAAAATTAGTTTTGCAGTGTTGCTTTGTTAGCGCGGATAGAAAAGCGATTAGCAGCAACCTTTGATCTTGAATTGCCTTGAAGATAGAATATCACGGTTAACAGAGGCCGTTACCATGGTTACGAGCGAGAAGTGGAGGCGTCTCAGATTGAGTGAAGGTGTTACTTTGAGTGTTTTTGGTGTGTGGAGAATGAGAGAAATTATGATTTGACTCCACTGACTAATCTGGACTGAACTGTCTGCCTCTCGACAAGCTGGTTTTATTTTCCTAAAATTGATTAAGCTTGGCGCGTCCACTGTTTGGAGACGAATGACTTTCTAAAGGAAGATGCTTCTATCAGATAGGGAAGGCGATAGGAAGGCTCTTATCTAAGCTTGCTACTCTCTCACTCTCTCTATCTATCTATCTCTCTCTCTCTCTCTCTCTCTCTCTCTCTCTCTCTCTCTCTCTCTCTCTCTCTTCCTCCTCCTCCTCCTCCCTCTCGATTTGGGAAGAGCAGACTTTGCAGGTCTTCGTGCTGGAATGACTGACGCGAGGCTAGAAGTGTGCGATGTTGTTGAAGACTCGTGGAACAGTTTCAAAACCACATTCATGAGGCTTCAATCGCGTTTCATCCCTCTGAAATGCTCCCGTCGGTCCTCTGTTCAACCAAAGTGGTATAATCGAGAAATCAACCAACTGCTTAGGGAGAAGAGAACTGTGTACCGGCGATCGAAGATCTCGGGTGACTTTGACGAATACCGGTGGCTAGCCAGGAGAGTGAAGTCCAGCATAAGGGCGGCTAAGCGGTCTTAGGAACTCCGAGTGGTGAGACTCTGTAAAGAGAATCCCAAGGAGTTTTTTTGGATATGTAAACAGCCGTAAACCAATCCGTCGAACGATTGGCCCTTTGAGAAATGAGGAGGGGACATTAAAGCATTTAGATGCAGAAAATGCTAACCTCCTCAACGACTACTTCTCTTCAGTGTTTACTGAAGAGTGTGGTCAAATCCCCCAGCCGACGGATTCTTACTCGGGGAAAAGCTGGAGGATATTGACTTTACCGAAGGAGAAATCAAAAAGAAGATCACTGACCTAATGACTAATAAGTCACCTGGCCCGGATGGGTTTTACCTAAAGTGTTGAAAGAAGTGCGCGATCAAGTGCCACGACACCTGAGTGCAATCTTCAACATGTCAATCCGGACCGAATGCGTTCCTAGAGACTGGCGTGAAGCGGAGGTGAATCCTATCTTCTTGAAAGGAGACCGTAGCCAACCGTCGAACTACCGACCTATCAGTCTGACTTTGATAGTCGTTAAACTTATGGAAAGCATGATGTTGGACAAAATGACGTCGCATTTAGAGTCAAACCTGCGACTGAGGAGTTCCCAGCACGGCTTCCGAAGGCAACTGTCATGCCTGACGAACCTTGTGAAATTCTTCCACTTCGTCTTCAGTGAGCACGATCGGGACAAGGCGGTGGATGTGGTGTACTTAGACTTTCAGAAAGCCTTTGATAAGGTACCACACCGCCGCCTTCTCCGGAAAGTGCGAGCGCTGGGCATAGACGGAAAAGTAGCCGGCGGCGGGATCGAGAACTAGCTAAGTGGCAGACCGCAACGGGTATTGCTGAATGGACAGGCTTCTGAGTGGGTGCCCGTTACTAGCGGGGTGCCTCAAGATTCTGTCCTGGGACCACTACTATTCATCATCTACGTCAACGACATGGACAGTGACATGGTTGCCAAGATTTCCAAATTTGCCGATGATACCAAGCTTGGTATGAACGTTGCAAAGGATGGAAATACTGCCCGCCTGCAGGAAGATCTTGGAAAGATTAAGGAGTGATCGGATACGTGGCAAATGCCTTTTAACGTGAACAAATTCAAAGTGATGCATATCGGCCACAGAAACCCCCAATCTCAGTATATCCTTAAGGGCACTGCTCTTGAATCGAGTAACACTGAGAGGGACTTGGGTGGTACTATCACTAGCGACCTCAAGTTCTCGAAACAGTGCATCGAGGCAGAGAAGAAAGCCCAAAGGATATAAGGCTACATAAAGCGCCAGTTTGGATACCGTAACAAGGAGATAGTACTTTGTCTGTACAACTCCCTCGAACTCATTGAAGTTTTCAAAATACTTTGAAGGTTCAACAATGTTGACTACCGGGATATTTTCACACTGAGTGAGAACAGAACGCGCAATGACGGCTTCAAACTTTAACTGAAGCGTTACAACCGCAATCTGTGTGGAATTTTTCCACTTACAGTATCTGCGGTAAGTGAAACGCACTTCCAGTGGCAGTTTTTGACAGTGAATATGTTGACCAGTTCAAGTCAAGACTAGACAAAGTCTTGAAAAGTGGCCGTTTAGGGACGCAAAACAATTGAGCAGCCATGTGCCCGCTCGATTGCTACTCCAAAGGTACCCTCTTTGAATGGACCGTAAGGTCTCCTAGGGTACTCTCTTTCCTTGTAACTCCTTGTAACTCTCTCCTTTCTCTCTCTCTAGTTTTCATTGGGAACCGGAAGCTCAGCCGGAAGTTTGGACTTGTGCATGACCGTCTGAGTGTATGCAATTCTTGTGGGAAGGAAAAACCTGGGCGGCCAGCGTGCTCCACAGTCAACACTCGTGTTCCCATCCTAATATCAAAACAATAAGCGGAAAAATAAAAACAATAAATGATCACAAAATACAAAACGAACTCAACGCAACTCTGGTGGACTCTAAAGAAAATAAATGCATCACACTCAGCCCAGACCCACAAAAGAATCACTGATTACTCTTAATTAAATAATATAAATGGCCTCATCAAAAAAAAACACTACTCAATAAACTGCTTCTATGTAAAAATAGACAAACCGATTCATTGAGATCTGAAAAGACACCCATGATCAAAGCTCAGCACCCATTCACCCACAAAGACTTTCATTTAACAAACATTAACATAATACACCTAGTAAACAGCTATCTCAGCCACTACATACATGTCAAACCACTTCTAAATAAATATTACCATTTCCTCAATCTTTAAAAGAGCGCACTTCGTGCCAATAGTCGACGAGGCAAACTTTCAAACACAAGCAAACTTATGCCATCTCATTCCACTGTAATTGTTCCAAATCCATTGAAAATTTTATAAATAAAATAATAGGTCCAGCTTTAGTCCTCTCATAAACACTACAAATTCTGGAACAATCACTCCACCACAACTATCCTAACTATCTTCGCGCATCACATTCTCAAAGGTTTCACAGAACACTACCCCCTCCCCTACACCACCACTGCACACGCAATCCTTGTAGCATTCAACATAAACAGTCTTCAGCACAAGACCCAAACATATTCTCGTTAAAATTGGGTAAACACCAATCAGCATAAAAAAGCGGCAAAAATGGCAAATAAACTTCATCTTCGGCAAACAAGAACCAAGTTATAAACTAAGTACAAGGTAAAGACATCATACTATCGTAACGACGTTCCCTAGGGTACCATCCTCCCACCTCTACTGTTTAACTTTTTTACTCACGATATTCCACAACCAACATTCCGAAATATCTAGAGAAATACCCAGACGACATCTCTAGAAAAGCATACCCCCCCCCAAAAAAAAAATAAATCAACACACCAACCGCAAAATCGAACCGATCATTTTCGTTAGTACAAAACAAGATCTTGAATTGTAAGCCTACACATCGTTTACTGTTCTTTTTATCAACTTGAAACACACATTTTTATGTATAAAATGGTTATCAATATAACACAAAACCCCAATTCCTAACCTGGAGTCATCCTACCCACATAAAACTTCCGATGACTTCTCTATTATAGACACTGAACGAGATTTTGAATTGGAAACTTACGCATCCTTTATGTATAAAATGGTTAATAATAAAACACAAGCCAAATGAATGATTCTGTTTACTTTTAAACATCAGTTTCTCCAAAGGATCACCTCTTTTGTGCCATATAGCCATATATTAAAATGTTGGAAGCCTTTTTCGTCAGGTTTTCATTAAAATCAGTCTTATATGAAAAATATTTACAATTTGAAGACGCTTGATCACATTCTTCATGAAATGAAGTGCGAGTATCAATAAAGTTTTGTACCTTGCCCTTTTACACGTCTCCACTGAGAAGTCTTTTTAATGCTAAAACCATTTTTCACTTCTCTTTAGGTCTATATAATACTTTATTTAGGTAAAATAAAAAAATGCCTCGGAAAATACAAAAACTCAATCAGTGCACGCATATAATTGACCACCCTAATTATATGACTCCCACGCTCTACTCGAATTTGAATCGCGCCAGCTACTCTGTTCAAAAAAACAAAAGTAGGTTTTGATTGGCTAAGCTATTATGAGGTCATCAACTCGCAAACATTTCTAGACTAGATGAGCAGGACACGACATTTTCTAATATATTTAACCCTCAGAGTAGTAAGCAAGTAAGTATAAAAAAAAATATAGATCACTATGGTAATTAATTATCGGATGTAGGTGTATTGCATGTTTAAAAGGGATTCTCTATCGTATAGAGAAGTGGTTAACACTCAAAGAGAACCTTGGTTGGAAGTTAGACACTTTTAATCTCTTGCTTTGGTCTATTTTTTTAAAGTTGGAGATTTGGATTGATGTAATTATGCACCTAGATTGAATGTATTAATTCATTATATAAGGGAAACGTTAAAAAAAATTTAAAGCTTACACTAATCTGAGGGTGAGAACAATAAAAAAGATAAAACGTTATAGAATAGTTTGTTGTCAAATATGAATTGTTATCACTTTTTAAAAACTGTTAAGAAACTTTATTAACACGTAAACATTGAACTTTATTGTTTATACCAGACAAAGGCTAAGCTTAAAAAATTCCTAGGATCGACTCTTTCATCTTAAAATTCAAGGAAACAATGTGTTTTAAGGTAACTTACATTAAACAGCACGAGAGCATTTTACTGTAAAAAAATAAAAGAGCTAATTTCATAGAAATGTTTTACAGAGTGGCGAAATCACAATCAATCATGCATCACAGACGACTAGGAGAAACAATAATTAGGGGAGAGAATCCTGATCATATGGTCAGTGAGGGAGAGAAGTAGGAGAGTGACGTGGAGTTTAATGTAAGAAGAAAAACCTTTTAGATGAATTTTGACAGAATATGGACTCATTGCAGTTCGCAAAGAATGGAAATTGCGCGATAGAAACTTCCTTTGCGGTAAAGAACACAGGTTACAAAAGTTTCGTAGATGTTAAAGAAGTCGAAAATGAAAAGCATGAAATTCAACGAGAAGCAAATTACAGTAATCAAGATGGGAGGTAGCAAACGTGGATGGTAATTTCCAAACTATTGTGATTAAAGCTGGAGTGGATGCAACTATGATTAGGAAGCAATCAGATAGATAATTTGTAGATATTAGCAACATGTGTTTTGAGAGATGACTATCAAAGGTGACACTCATGTTTCTAACATTGTCAGAAAAGGAAACTTTGGAGTCACCAAGGTTATGAAAGGAGAAATATATTTTACTGTGAGTGACAGCCGAAGCCGTTTACATCCGTATCATTTTAGTTTTGTTATGATTGAGTTTCAGAAAGTTGCCTCGAGAGCCATTCAATATTAAAGTCGTATTCGGAGAGAAGATTTCTCGGTCTCAGCAAAAGAGGCTCTGAAAATGGAGAGATTAATTTGCTTGTGACCAGATGAAAGGTAAAATTATGGCCCAAGAGGCATAGGAACATAAAGAGGAAGAAACAAGAATCATAATAATCCCATGAACTGAGCCTTAAAGAACATGAATCGCACCCACAATGGACATAGAATACCCTCAACAGGATTTAATTGAGTAAGAAATAATAGGGGTTGAACAGTTAAGTGCGGTTTCAAAGCAACTAAAAGGATTCACAGAGGCCATGAAGAAGAAAAGTTAGACCAAAAGTATTATCTTATGCTGAAGAGAGATCAGGAAGTACCAGAAGGATAGGCTGGCCAGCAGTGACCGTATATCAAAGGCGGTTAGTTCCATCTAAACCTAATTCATTTCATTTGCATGATTTTAAAAATAATGGAAGATCTCTCCCATGTTAAAAAAATAAACTGAACTAGAATCCGCCTTGACACTAGCTTTATAGAACTTTACAAAAGAAAAGGAGTTTAGAGAATGGGCAGTAGCTTGTCAAGGCGTTTGGACTCAACTTAGGTCTCTTAATGGTTGAGCAAACAGCAGCGTGTATAAAATCAGATATTACTGCATCGTAAGACAATTAGATATTAAATATACCAAACAGGTAAGGGAGAAGAGGGAAGAACTAGTCCTAAATAATGACGGCGAGGTAAGAGTCGAGTTTAGAATGGATTTTTTTTTCGAACAGAGAATGATGAAAGTTCATTCCTCCAGAAACACTAGATAAAGAGTTCAGGAGAGGGTGGAGGAGGAATAGCTGGTGGCAAGCAAAAGAGGTAGAGGAAATCCCTGAATGGATATAGATGATCTTGTTAGATAAGAAAGTAGATAAAATAGCATGGATAGTGGTGAAGGGGACTGGAGAGACAGACAGGAATAGAGACGATCAAAAGTTTGAAAAGTGCTCGTGGATTGTTTTTGTTATCATTGTGGATACGTCAGGTGTGAGCTTCGCTAGCAGTATTCAGAAGGAAGGTTTGGGACGAGTAAGTGGCAATGCGGTCAGGTAGAGAAGCCTTCTTGCTCTTAGTGACTTTGCGATGGCCATCAAAGACATCTCCACAGAGTAGCGTATGTGTGTGTTTCGTTTCTTTGCATTTAACATACTGTCAAAGGACCATAAAGCACACCGTGGTCTAGAAGATATATAGAGAAGGAGTCATTCACACTAAGGCAGAAAGAGGGAATCCGTGAAAAAGATCGGAGGAACTCGTTGAGGTCAGTAGTGTGAGTGGTGGAAATGAAAGTGTAATAAATATCCGTGTGTGGGTGGAGGCAAGCTAGCCATGTTTAGATGAAAACTGCTAGGGGAGGTGAATAAATAATAAATAAGTAGAGCTCTAGTAAAAAGTTAAAGTAGCGCAAGTTTAACTATAATTCTTACGAACATATTAACCACTCTATATCTATCACACATTTATTTCATACATCAACCAGTGATGTTTTAAGAGTTTGCTTAGGTAATAAAAGTCTGAATCACGATTCAATTGCAAATCTATACATGCGATTTTGTATGTTTGCTCTATAAATACCATAAACTTATATTTATCAATCTCAAACATACAGCACACTCCATGATGGTGTATAGAAAATATTAGGCTATTCAGGGGGCTGGAGAAGTGTCTTGTATCGTGTCCATGATATGATCAAGTAGTAGTTTTCCATCCTTGCCACAGGGGAGGTCAGCTTACAGGACTTCAAAAGGAATAAATATATATTTTGCTGTTTTTTTCTTTGCATCATCAAATATTTATCAAAGCGAGCGTTTGCATATTTAATGCGGATGTGCTGGGGGAAATAAGGTCCAATTCTCCGCTCGGACGAAACTTTCTGAGGCTATACTATAAGTCGTTCCCGTTTTTTGTGAAATAAATGTTCACAAGGCGAGACGCCGTTTTCTACCAAATCATTTTCGTAAAGCGAGACGTTACTTTTCTACGCTAAAAAATAAACACTATATTTAAATGAAAACAAAATAAAAATACGTGGAAAATAATTATTTAATTTTGAAGATTTTGAACCATAACTAAAACATTTTGGTCAAATCAATCTAAAGTCTTAAACTCACCTAATATAACTCGAAGTCAATTATTTTGACTCAAGAGAGAACCAATAAACTGAGAATAAAAGGTAAAAAGAAAAGAAACAAAATTTGTTGTTGACCCGATCGAGAATGGAAGTAACTATTATGTAACAGCTTAGAATATGCTTTGAAATAAAAAGTGACCTAACCTTACCTAACCAATAATTAAATGTCTAATAACCTTGCATTAACCAATACACTCAGTTTTATCCATTTATACATCTTAACCTATAATATTTAACGAGAAATAAAAACTCGCTGTTTTGACCCATTTAAGAATATTGTATTAATGTTTTGGTAGTAGAATTATTTAAATAATCAAAATTAATTCAAATAAATTTAATCTAACTTACCCTCAATAAGCTTAATCCTACCCACCCTCTACCTAACCCACCCATTCCACTGTTAGTCGTAACTTTTCTGCCATAACTGGTCCATTTTGTTTGTAATATAGCTATAACAAATTACATTACGCAGAATTTCTCACTAATTGCTAATTACGGGGTGTAATTGGGTGTAAATAAGAGAAAAATGAGCCCCATCAAAAGAAGTTTATTTCATCATTAAACAATCGACGTCGCTGTATTACCGTGAGCGTTCCTTCTAATGATAAAGCCAAAAATCAGCATTTTTACACCCTTACATTCAGGAATCTCATCTTCATTTTCTTAACCGCCTCCAATGTTCAGATGAAAGGAATTTATCACTTCACTTTCTAAACATTGCATCACAGTACTGTTAATTATATTGGCTTCAAATAATCTTTCAACCCTCCCATATTAAATCACATTACATATTTACTAACAATAAAACCACCAGTTGTGGCAGATATTGTGGTGTGAAGCTTTGAGGTCAAAATGGCGTTGTTGTGCGGCTACACTACTTTTTGGGAGTATTGAAAAAGATATAAGATTTGTTTCGGGTTTTTGTACACTACCATTTTTACATGATAATCAATAGACATTCGACAAAAAATGACAAACAAGACTATTAATGTGAGAGAAAAAGGAAACGAAGTTATTTAAATAAGAATAAAAATAGGTAAGAAAAGTCCATGGTGAAACGGTATCACTGACGTCATAAGACTGTGAGAGTACTTTGCGTTAAATATATTTTGTGTTAACTCTCAGGAATTGAAGATGGTACTAAATTTGAACATAAAGATTCTTATTCATTGAGAACTTCGTTAATTTGCGGAGATGAGAACATAAATAATCATGAAATGAAATAAAAAGGAAAGGAAGAAGAAGAAAAAATCGACCGAGTCCATCATGACACTCCTTAGAGTAATCCTCTGAGCTCCTTCCATCTAAGTCTTACCAGATTAAGAATGAAATGGCCCTCGTGGATTGGGAGTGAGATAGATAGAGAGTGGAAGAAGAAAATTGAAGGATAGAACAGATAGAAGTATAGTAAGAGGAAAACCTAATGACCCATGTAGTCAGTAGACCTACAGCTTAAGGTAGAATATGAACGACAGTCTGTAGTTCGTTTAATTTGTCTACAGAAACCAAGGAGGATTTGATTGCACTAACTTTGATTTACTAATTAACTTTCGAGATGGATTCAGATTCGAGATATCAATCCAAGAGTTCGACCCCCGAGAACACCGTTCCAAGAAATTTCAATCCGAGAGGCGGACCACCCCAAAATATCATAATTGATGACGCCCAAGAAACTTATTGGTATATTTAAAAATTAATCGATAAAATAATTTTTATAGAAGAAAAAAATTACACAAACAAATTAAACAAACACAAACTAACAAAAAAAATAAAATATTAAACCAATGTGTAAAAAAGAGATATATGATGGCTGAAAATTTTTAATCCATCATTACTGAATCGATCCTGCCACATAAGTTAGGTTAGGTTATGCTTTCTAAGTCTCTGGTTAAAGTAAATTAAATTTAAGATTCTGTCAAATAGGTCACTATCGTCACTCTCGTCCTCTGCCCACCCTTCTTAACTTAGCAATTTCCAAGCCACCTTTATCCGAACCCTCGGTCACTTTTACCTCGACCCGGGGCCGGATTAAGATGTTTCGGGGCCGTAAGCCTTTCATTTTAGCGGGTACCCATGGGTATTGCCGAGCGAAAGCCACACTATTTCGGGCATATAAAGAAAATAATATATTCAAGAAAGTACAAAAGCTGATAATTTGTTAAACGACTGATATTATTTATTGATATGATTAACACAAAGAAGGTCAGTGCGAGTATTAACATTGGATAGATCAAATTAACCTTTTTCTCGGCTTCATTTGGGCACTCATTAAGGATGGCTTGAAAATCAATTTCTTTTGTTACGACTATTTCATTATCCAGTCGGAATCCAGGCGAACTACTACTAATACTACTACTACTACTACTATAACTACTACTACTACTTGTTTTGCTCATCAGCCCCTATAAGTAATAAAAATAAATATAATTTGTTTATATTTATTGATATGGTTCTTATTAATTAATTATATGATATTGCATCGCTGCTTGTTTTCCATTAGGAAATAAAAGAAATTTTTAAATTGATATCAAATGAGTTGCGTCTGTTCTGGGTGGATCTCCTTCCAGGACGGGACGGACTTTTAACCCTTCCGACTCTTAACTCTTAATCTCCTTTGGAATCTTCTTTTTCTTTTAAATCTTCTTTCTTTTGAATTTCTTTTTCTTTGGAATCTTCTTTTTCTTTTGAATCCCTTCGAATTTCTTTTTCTCTTGTATCTTCCTTTTATTTTGAATCTTCTCTTTTCTTTTCAATTTCTTTTTCTTTTGAACCTTCCTTTCCTTTTTGAATTTCTTTTCTTTTGAATTTCTTTTTCTTTAAAAAAAAACATTTCTATTATCTAAAGATGACTAGGGCAAAGTATACGCGATGGCCTAAGGCTTTTAAATTGTCTCTCTTCAATCATTAAAAAATATCAGTGCAATAAGAAGAAATTTGAACTTTATAAACATTGTCTTTATAACGCATCTTATAGGTGGTGAGTCTGGTTAGGTTAGGTTGGGTTAGGTTAGTTTAGTTTAGCTTCTTTCATTAGAACCTAACTTAACCTAACCTAGCCTAACCTGACCATCATTATCTTTACCAAATTCAATCCTAAATAGCATTTTTACTTTTTATCTTTTTATCTTAATCTTATTGTAAATTATTATTCCTCATTTAAAAAAATTCAATCCTAGCTAATAACCCTCAAAATGATAATTCCTAGATCCTGATCTCGCCGATTAATCCGATTAATCCGATTCGAGCTCTCCACTGGGTTTATTAAGGATTAGATTAATCTTCTCTTCTTTTTTTTTAATTATCTCATGACTTTTAACCATTTGTAAGTGCAACTTATGGCTCAAATTCGGCTCGGAATTCTCGTACGCCATTTTGGTTGAAATAATATACTAGAAAGGAAATGAGGAGCCTTATGGAAATATGAAATTTAAGTTACCTCATTAGTTGTAACTTCCCCTAAAGAGACGCACTTTCTCGAACCGAACCTAATTTTCCAATAATAAATCAAACTTTTTTTTGAAATTTTAGTTCGTTCGATAGCCTCGAGTTGAGGATCGTAACCAGTTTAGTGTTGATGATGGGCAAGAGAAAAATATGAAAAGATTGGGTATGATTAATTTTGAATGAAAAGGATTGTTGCCTTTTCGAGAGCGAGTCCAAAAAGGGTCTGATGTTACTCAAGAAATGTCTGAAGTTTGACAATTTGTGAATTGCGATAATAATGCAGGTAATGGGTACCATTTCATTGTTTGAAACGAGTTTGATTGACTTACCGTTAACACACACGATGCAGTACGTTTGAGGGAAACCTATACAAAGTTCGAAGTGTGCTTAAATGCTAATTACCACACCAATGCAAATTACTTGACCATGGGCACGCTCAGTAAGAGTGTGTACATGGGTAAAAGAATCTGCGGTTTCTTCCAAGAATACCAGCTGAAATCGACAAAACGGGTACACCATAATCGCGGTCCTCCGCGCCGGGAGAAACGTGAAGGAGCTTGTGAATTTGTTTAACTCCCCGAGGAACCTCGTTTATGAGGTGACACGGCACTGTGACCAAGCTGAGAAATAGGACGAAGTGCTGCGGTCATTCACAACAAATTTACCGCCTCTTTGTTGGTTCTGTGCGTGGTCAGCAGCAATGCCCAATTTTTGCCTCTTCACACCTTTCCCCATGGCCTCAAGATCAATGCTGGAGACTGTAGTCAAACGTTGGATGGACCAAGTAGCCGCTCCACGAAGGTCTTACGTTTTCCAACAGGACTCTGATCCCCGCATACAAGGCATGGAAGACACAGGTATGATTGTTCAACCACATCCCGGATCACTGGTCCCTAAACTTGTGGCCACTAAGTTCCGTAGACTGCAACCCTTTTGATTATCTCGTCTGAGGCGTTGTTGAGAAAGAGGTAAAAAAGGCTTTAGGAACCCTGAGAGTCGCCATTTTACAGGTAATATCATCCATTGACAATAACTCACTAACAATGCCATGAAATTAGTTCAGCTCCCGCCTGAAGAAGGTCTCGATTGTAGATGGGGTTCGTTTCGAATGGTTTCGCAACTATATAATTATCGTTCTATTTTTGTATAAATTCTCATGAGAATATTTTGCTTCATTTGGTAAATACGAGTAACTTGTTTTCTTTCCCCGTGTACAATTTGTAGCAATTCACCTGAAACCCCTGTAGTAAAAAAAAAATAAGTTGGAATTTCCAAGTTGAGAAGTGAAAAGAAGCTTTAAAATGCAGGTGAAGATTGAAGAAGTCTTAGAGTTTGCTGAGGACGAGTTAAAATTGCTTGATTTGCTCCGTTTGAGTTTTTTGCTACTCTGATTTTAAATTGTGTACCTCATATTTTACAACTCGATGGAAAGCCTTCTGCCGGCCAGAAAGGGAGGGGAATTTTAACTGAACTTACATCATAGACTCAAGATCGGGGAAAGAAAGCTCAAAAGATCCTCACGCAAAGGAACGGTGAGTAAAGGACTACTGCCGTTAGGCGTACAGTTTGCAAAACAAGCAATAAATAAACCGCCATTCAAAAGGGAAAATATTCAAAAAAGCTTGAAATGTGATGAAATAGACAACCCAGATAGGCCAAAGTGAGTAGATAGAGGAAAAAAGGGTGAGAGGGGGCAAAAAATCCATCGATTGCAAATATAATTCAATCAAAATACTGAATAATATAGATAAGAGAATGAGAAGTATCCGATAGATAACTGGATAATGTGATACTCCCAAGTGGTTAGAAACAAAATATACCTGACAATCCTTTGGTAGCTTGTATAGGTAGAACATTCAGCGATTTCTTACCCTCAAAAGTAAATGTGTGGTAAATGTATGGTATTATTTATGGTCAAAGAAATACGTTATACACACAGAAATTTAGTAATATTGGCTCGCTTCCACCCAATTATTCTAAGCTATTTATTGGCGACTTATATTTTCCTTACTCTCTGAGAGAATATTAGATTAGTCCTTGCCCGGCTTCGGTCACACAAGATAAGCAAATTCTTAAAAGCTACATCAACCCGCTTACTTACATCTACACTTACTCATACACTCACAAACGCAAACACACACACAATGTTAAATCTAATTTGGTCAAAAGAGGTCTCATGAGTGCTGAGAATATTATAATGATGGGGTTATCCCCTCTTTTACAGATTCCATCCACACCATGCTATCAGAGGAGCAAGGGTGTAGTTAGAATTGTGGTTTGATGGATCAATAAACAATATTTAATCTGAACCTCTTTCCGGTCTTGTTTACACACTTTATCAAGTTAGCTGATTTAACGAGTTTATATGCCTAGGTAATCAGTTACCAGGTGGACGAAGATGATAATAAAAAAATAACAAGCAGATAGACTTGATGGCTTTTATTTCTAGGAAGACTGAATGCTCGAAAGAGATGAAGAAAATCTGTGAATAAAAATTAAGACAAAACTAGTCACAATGCCTTAAAAGTTGGAAGAGACTAGTAAGAATCCCTAAATATTGGAACCAAACTAGTCAGAATGCCTAAAACGTGGGAAATATTAGTCAGAATACCTAAACACTGTAAACAAACTAGTCATAATGCCTAAAAATTTGGGCTAAACTAGTCAGAATAATTAAAAGCTCAAAGTTACTAGTCAGAATGAGTAAAATATGGAAACAAAAAAGTCAGAATGCCTAAAAAACTGGAAATAAACTAGTTAGAATTACTAAAATTTGGAAAATTGTAAGTAAAACTTGTCAGAAGGCTGGAAACAAACTAGTCATAATGCCTAAAAATTGGAGTCAAACGAGTCATAATGGGTAAAAATTAGAAGCAAAACTAGTCAGAATGCCCTTAAACTGGAAAGAAACTAGACAGAATGCCTAACATTGAAAAATAAACTAGTAAAAAGGCCTTAAAACTGGAACGAACTAGTCAGAATGCCTAAAATTGGGACCAAACTAGTCAGAATGCCTAAAAACTGAAATAAAACTAGGCAAAATGCCTAACCTAAACAAACCTAACCTAAATTGGGACGAAATTAGTCAGATTGCCTAAGAATCGGACCCAAGAATAATCAAAATGCCTAAAAGCTGGAACAAAACAAGTCAGAATGCCTTAAAAATTAGGACAAAAATAGTCAGAATGGCTAGAAATTAGAACCAAAACTAGTCAAAATGCATAAAACCTGGAAAAATACAAGTCATATGCCTAGAAACTGGAATCAAACTAGTCAGAATTCCTAAGAACTAGAATCAAACTAGTCAGAATGCCTAAAAAGTGAACCTAAACTAGTCAGAACGCCTACAAACTGGAAGCAAATGGTTAAAATGCCTAAAACCCGGAATCAAACTAGTCAGAATGCCTAAAGACTGGAATCAAACTAGTCGGAATGCCTAAAAACTGGAAACAAACTAGGCATTTTGCATAAAAATTGCAAGCAACTTGTCAGAATGGCTAAAATTTAGAGCCAAAAGTAGTCAGAATGCCTAAAAACATGGACCAACTAGTCATAATGCCTAAAACCTGGAATCAAACTAGTTAGAACGCCTAAATACTGGAATCAAACTAGTCAGAATGCCTTAAACCTGGAACCAAACTAGACATTTTGCCTAAAAATTGCAAGCCAACTTGACAGAATGCGGAAAAAACTTGAACTGGAACTAAAGTAGTAATTATGCCCCAAATTTATAAAACTATTCAAAATGCCTAAAATTTAGGGGCAAAGTGGTCATAATGCCTAAAATTAGGAGCAACCTATTTAAAATTCCTAAAAACTCGAATTAAACTAGTCAGAATGACTAAAACTGGAATAAAACCTCACGAAATGCCTAAAAAACAAGAAACAAACTAGTCAGAATGACTAAAAACTGGAAACAAACTAGTCAAAATGACTAAAAACTGGAAAAAAATTGTCAAAATGCTTAAAGTTTGGCACTAAACTTGTCAGAATGGCTAAAATTGGAACCAAACTATTCAGAATGCCTAAAAATTGGAATCATACTAGTAAGAGTGCCTAAAAATTGAGGTCAAACTAAACTTAATTCTTAAAATTGCGGTCAACCTAGTTAGAACGCCAAAAAAATTAGTATCAAACTAGTCAGAATGCCTAAAAGTTGGCATCCAACTAGTCATAATGACTAAATATAGGGGTAAAAATAGTTATAAGTCCTAAAATCGGGACCAAAAATAGTCAGAATGCCTATAAATTGGGTCAAACTAGTCATAATGCCCCCAAATTACGTTGATACTAGTCATATTGCCTAAAATTGGATCAAATTTGCCAGAATGCCTAAAAATTGAGATCAAACTATTCATAATGCCGAAATATTTGGGTCAAACTAGACAAAATGCCTAAAAGTAGGGTCAAACTAGTCACAACGCCTAAAACTTTGGGTCATACTATTCATAATGCCTAAAATTGGGGTCAAACTAGTCAAAATGCCTAAAATTGTAACCAAAACTTGTTAGAATACCTAACAATTGGGGTCAAACTAGTCAGAATGTCTATTAATTTGGATCAAAATAGTCATAATGCCTAAAAAAATGACTAAAAATGGGGTTAAACTAGTCAAAAAGTTTAAAAATTGAGGTCAAACTACTCATAATGCGTAAAAATTGGGATCAAATTAGTCATAATGATTAGAAATTCGGGTTAAACTTGTTAACTGCCTAAAAATTGGGAATAAACTAGTCTGAATTAAAAAAAATGGACAACACGAGTCCGAATGGCTAAAAACTGGTACCAAAGTAGTGATTATGCTTACAAATTGACCAAACTAGTCAGAATACCTACAAATTAAGGTGAAATTGGTAATAATGCCTAAAAATTGCGATCAATCTATTCAGAATGCTTAAAAACTGGAAATAAACTAGTCCGAACGCTTCCAAACCGGAATCAAACTGCACAAAATGCTTACAAACAGGAAAGAAACTAGTTGGAATAACTAAAAACTGGAACCAAACTAGTCAAAATGCTTAAATATTTGCACCTAACTTGTCAGAATGGCTAAAATTTAAGACCAAATTAGACAGAATATCTAAATATTGGAACAAAACTAATCAGTATGCTTAAAAACTGGAATCAAACTAGTCAGAATGCCTAAAATTGGGGATTAAACTAGTCATATTTCTTAGATTTTTGGTCAAATTGATATCAAACTATTAGATTACTCATAATGCCCCTCCTAAAATGGGCTAAAATATTCAGAATGACTACAAATTGGAATGAAACTAGTCAGAATGCCCAACATTTGGGATCGAAATAATCATAATTGTTAAAAGAAATGACCAACCTAGTCAAAATGCCTAAAATTGGGTTAAACTAGTCAGAAAGTTTAAAAATTGTGGTCAAACTATTCATAATGCCTAATGATTGATGTCAAACTAGTGAGAATGCCTAAAAATTCTAATAAAATTACTCATAATGCCTATAAACTGGGGTAAACTAGTCATGATGCCAAAAAGGTGGAACCAAATTAAGTCAGAATGCCTAAAAATTGGGGTCAAAAAAGTCAGGATGCCTATAAATTTAGATCAAATAAGTCATAATGCCTAAAACTGAGGTCAAACTTGGCATAATGCCTAATATTTGCGGTCAAACAAGTCAGAATCACTAAAAGTTAGGTCAAACTACTCATAATGTCTAAAGACTGGGATCAAACAGGTAAAAAGCCTAGAAATAGGGTCAAACTTGTCAGAATGCCTAAATATTGGTGTCAAACTACTCATAATGCCTAAAATTTAGATCAAATAGTTCTGAATGCCTAACAGTTGCGGTCAAATTAGACATAATGCATAAAAACTGGGGTAAAACTAGCCATAGTGGCCCTAGAAGTGGAACAAACTCTTTTTAAATCTGTTCATTCATTTAAAAAATTAGAAAGAGCGAAGATCCGCAAGGGAATTCATAATCCCCATTTTCTGTTTACGTTAAACGTTAACTAATATAAAGGTTTCTTGAAATTCCTCTTTTTGCAAGAAATGGATGGTTGCCTAGTCATATACGTAATGCTCTTGAAGAGGGTTGAGGAACTCTAGGAGACTTTTCTAGCGGATGAAAGAATTCTTATTATTACACTTACCTAACCGCATTAATTAATTGACAAGAACCTTATTGTTCATTTATCATATATATATATATATATATATATATATATATAGAAAGAGCAAATGCAAGTTCTGCGGGTCATAACAACCACCCCAGGGCTTTCGCCATATTTATTTTCTGCCTTTCAAAACAATTTAGAAGACAGAAAGATAGGTGCAGAAATCTTGATTTGCAGACTATATAATAATACAGTACAAGAAGAGAAATTGGACGCGAATGAGCAATGAGACAAGAAACAGGAGTATTTTAGAGGTAAGAGAAAGGGATATTAGAAGAAGACTAGAATCAAAAAGAGCAGAGGGCGGCACAATGAAGGCAATCCTTTACCGAGAAGACAGAGATAACGCCAGGGGAAAAAACTCCTGTTCTTGTCTCATTGCTCCTTTGCGTCCAATTTCTCTTTCTTGTACTGTCTTGTCATATTGTCTGCAATGCAATGTTTCTGCACCTATCTTTCTTTCTTCTAAATTGTTTTGAAAGGCAGAAAATAAATATGGCAAAAGCCCTGTGGTGGTTGTTATAACCTGCAGAACTTGCATTTGCTCCTTCTTCTTTGTATGTGACATAGAAGATGAGCCTTTAAATTGTGAGCGAGTAAGAAGGTATGCTATAAAAATTCCTTGGAGGTTCCTAGCTTAGAGGGATACTGATTTCATGGAATAACGCTTTGGGCGAACTAGAGTCACTTTGCCTGGTAGCTTAGCGGTAGAGCATCTGATCGGCAATCAGCAGACCCGGGTTCGAGTCCCGGCCAGGAATTTCAAACTTTTTCCCCTGGCGTTATCTCTGTCTTCTCGGTAAAGGATTGCCTTCATTGTGCCGCCCTCTGCTCTCTTTGATTCTAGTCTTCTTCTAATGTCCCTTTCTCTTACCTCTAAAAACTCTTGTTTCTTGTCTCATCGCTCATTCGCGTCCAATTTCTTTTCTTGTACTATATATATATATATATATATATATATATATATATATATATATATATAGTTAATAGCCCAAAGAAAACAAAACTGGTGTCACAATTAGGTAATTTTAATCTTTGGTATGTATTAAATGAACCATAGAAAGCTAAGGAAAGAAAATGGGATTTTTAGAAACGCAGAAAGTAGGATAACTATTTTAACCGCTATATGAAACAGAAAAGGAATTTAATTCAAACCTATGTCGTAAAATCTTTTTGATATATATATATATATATATATATATATATATATATATATATATATATATATATATATATATATATATATATAATCTTCCCTTGAAAGGAGTATCATGCTTGCCTTCATAACCCAAGGCAGAGGCGATTCCCCCTCCCCCGCTCTTCTCCTGTCCACGAACCCCATTCTTCCTTTGGCTCCTCTTCCAACCCATTTTTTACGGAGGAATCAAACGTCGGAAACCGATGAATAATTAACCCCACGCCAGAGGCCATCTTCGCCCCTCTTCAACCCTCCTATAAGTCCCCCTCCCCTACCAGTTCCAAGAAAGTCCTGTTTTTCCTTGACGTCGCCCGCAAGCCACTCAAAGGCGACCTTGTTTGCGCGTCCGTCTTTTTGATCCGTCATTCTCTCCCCTCTCTGACCAGTAGCTGGTGGAGGGAATTATTCGTCTTTTTTGTCCCTTTCGAATCTATTTGTTTCCCTTCATCCCTTTCCTTTCCCCATCTCTCGATGTTTGTTTGTCCATGGCAATCACTTTTACATTCTATCGTCTTCTGTATATTCATATATATCACTACCTCTCATTGGCTATCGTTATCTATATCTCCTAAACTATCGTTGTCTCTCAATAGATATCTTTTTCTGCCACTTCTTAGCCATCGCTATCTCCCCTTTAATAACCTTGGGGAGTGGTCGGACACGTGGCAAATGCCGTTTAACGTAAAAAAATGCAAAGTAATGCATATCGGCCACAGAAACCCCTAATCTCATTATATCCTTAAGGGCACTGCTCTTGAATCGAGTGACACTGAGAGGGACTTGAGTGTTACTATCACTAGCGACCTCAAGTTCTCGAAACAGTGCATCGAGGCAGAGAAGAAAGCCCAAAGGATATAAGGCTACATAAAGCGCCAGTTTGGATACCGTAACAAGGAGATAGTACTTTGTCTCTACAACTCCCTCGTTCGGCCGCACCTGTAGTATGCCGTACAATTTTGGAGTCTTTCGTTTCGAAAGGATATCGCAAGGTTGGAACGCGTACAAGCCAGGCCAACCAAGCTGATTCCTTCTATCCGACATAAAAGTTATGAGGATAGACTAATGGAATTAAATCTGTTCTCTCTAAAAACCCGTAGACTGCGTGGTCAACTCATCGAAGTTTTCAAAATACTCCGAGGGTTCAACAGTGTTGACTACCGGGATATTTTCACACTGAGTGAGAACAGAACGCGCAATCACGGCTTCAAACTTGAACTGAAGCGTTACAACCGCAATCTGTGTGGAATTTTTTCACGTACAGTATCTGCGGTAAGTGGAACGCACTTCCAGTGGAAGTTGTCTACAGTGAATCTGTTTACCAGTTCAAGTCAAGACTAGACAAAGTCTTGAAAAGTGGCCGTTTAGGGACGCAAAACAATTGAGCAGGTGTGTGCCTGCTTGATTGATAGTCCAAAGGTACCCTCTTTGAATGGACCGTAAGGTCTCTTAGGGTACTTACTTTCCTAGTTACTCCTTGTTACTCTCTTCTTAGCTATCCTATCTCTCCCTGGCTGCCTTTGTCTGTCTCTTCTTAACTATCCATATTCCTCCCGAGCTAAAGTTGTATGCCTCTTCTTAGCTATTGCTATCTCTCCTTTGCTATCTTTGTCTGCCCATTTATATCTATCGCCATCTCTCCATGGCTATCGTTTTCTGCCAATTTGTAGCTATCCCTATCTCCCTATAGCTATCAGAATCTCTCCCTGGTTTCCAGTATACATCCCTGGCTATCAACATCCCTCTCTGGATATAAACATATCTCCCTGGCTATCAGCATCTCTCACTGCTTGTCAGAATTTCGCATTGGCCATCATAATCTTTCTCTGATTATCTTTATTTCTTCCTGGCTATCCGTATCCCTCCCCGGCTATCAGCATCTTTCCTTGGTTATCAATTCTGTCTCTTGCTGGATTTCATTCCTACGTCACTTCTGTATCCGTATCGCCCATCGGACATTAGCGACGACAATGAATCGGGACGGATATGGGAATGAGTATGCTGAGATGTCGTCAAATAGTCTTTATCTTGACAGTGTCTCTCACTTGAATTATTTGATCGCATCATACTCGTACATATAAATTTAATGGTAATTTTAATGTAATGTCAAGTTAACGCTCTTATTAAGCGAGCACATCAAACTTATACAAATTTGCATCGGACTTTGCGATGTCAAGAACTTAACTGATCATAGGAAACAGTTTCATGAAGTTCTGCAAGTTGACTGTCATTTCAACTTGAAACTCGAGTCAAGTAATAGCAGCAACAGTTTAATTTTAATAATTTAAATCTGATCTCAAGTTGAAACTTAAGTCAAGTGATAACAGCTACTAGTTTCGCTGAGTTGACATGTTGAATGTTATCTCAAGTTATAACTGGAGTTAAGTGATCGCTTCAAACTTAGTTGCAACTAACGAAGCTTTAGAATATAAAAAGGTTGGTTAGGTGAAATCAGTATTGAAACAAAAAAAATTACTTTATTAAATAGAAGCGAAAACTAACGAGAACATCTGTTCTAGAAACATACGAGTAGTTTTGGTGTTGAAGGATTGAACATGGTTGGAAGATACATAGTTTAAATTGACTACTAGAAATGCTAGAGGCGAGAGGTCTCACAACTCTCCCTAGATACGTAGGAGCGTTGAGGTATCTGTTAACATGGGTATCATCATTAATTAACATCTTATTAAAAGAACATTCCAGCTGCCTCTCCTTATTTGGTGCAAATCACAAAAATGCTATAATTAAAAATAAAGATGTGTATTTGTTTATGTTTTTGATTGGGTTTGTCGCTTGTTTATATTTACCTCATGTTTATGAGATGTTCCCATTGTCTGTGTTTATCAGGGTTTTCTATGACTTAGTTTGTTTATATCGTTTGTTTTCTTCTTTATGGTTTTTTATGTTTACTTTTCTGAGATTCTTTCCCATTGTCGTTGTGTTTATTGTGTGTTTTTTTTATATTGTTTGTTTGTTTTTGCTTTTAGGCCACTTTTCTGAGATTCTTTTCCATTTTTTTGTGTTTACTATGGTTTTTGTCTGATTCTTTTATTTATTTCTGCATTTGTTTTGTTCGTTTGAGCTTGTTTATGTTTTTTGGGTGTGTTTTACTTACTTTTGACTCTATTTTACTGAATGTCCATTTTATTTTGTTTATTTATATGTTTAGTGTTTGTTTGTTTGTTTGGGTATGTAGCTTAGAGGCAATTATGAAAGGTAGCGAATGGAGTCCTACCTAGAACCTTACTCTATTATCTCTATAAAGAGCTGGTAGTAGACATTTTCTCCAGTATCTCATGCGGGCAACCAGCACTACAATATCTTCGCCAATGTAGCCCCATCAGTACTTACTCTACAAAATCTAACGCTTTCAACTCGTTCGATCATAACATTTTCTGTAGTTTTACTCAAATATATTCCTATACTTTCACACGCGCTCCTACATATTTAATGTACTGAAGTGTTTTAACATGATATAAATGCTTAGCAAATATGCAAAACAATTTATAGTGTTAATTAAAATAGAAATAACATATAGGCAATAATGTTTTGCTCGTGCTATTAATTCATCACCGAACACCTTCACTATGAGTGCTCCAAGATCTTACATGATGCAACACCCACAACATCGAGCTCAATGACCGATAGAGCCGTCTTGGGAACGTAGAGAGCTTACAAGGAGCCGCCCATTTCGCAAAGAGAGGCGAGGAAGGGGGGGACTAAAACGTACTGAAGTTAACTAGGGCCTAATTGAAACTTAATATGATCTCAAGATTACACTAAATTTAAGTGGTCTTTGTTGTACTTAAAAGTAAGAAACAAAACCAGCGATAGAATCCCCTGAGAAAGTTTGTAAGATTTGCCAAGAAAGCGTAGACCATGGGTTTCCAACCAGCAGAGTACCGCGGGCCTCATCGATCAGTCCAAGAAGGCCCGGGGCCCGCACCAATATAAAACTCTGAAAACCACATATTATACAAAACAAAAGACTTCAAATAATTTATTAATTCGACACCTAGTGACATTTCTCAGCACAAAGCTCATCTAGGGACATTTGTCAGCACAAAGCCTATCTGATGAGATTTCTCAGCACAAAGCTTATCTGGTTTCATTTCTCAGCACAAAGCTTATCTGGTGGCATTTCTCAGCACGAAGCTTATCTGGTGACATTTCTCAGCACAAAGCTTATCTGGTGACATTACTCAACACAAAACGTATCTGGTGATATTTCTCTGCACAAAGCCTATCTGGTGACATCTCTCAGCACAAAGTTTATCTGGTTTAATCTCTCCGCACAAAACCTATCTGGTGATATTTCTCAGTACAAAGCATATCTGGTGACATTTGTTAGCACGAAGCTTATTTGGTGACATTTTGCTGCAGAAAGCTTATCAGGTGACATTTCTCAGCAAAAAGCTTATCTGGTGATATTTCTCTGCACAAAGCTTATCTGGTGACATTTATCAGCACAAAGCCTATCTGATGACATTTCTCAGCACGCAGCTTATCTGGTGATATTTCGCTGCACAAATCTTATCAGGTGAGATTTCTCAGCACAAAGCTTATCTGGTGACATTTCTAAGCATAAAGCTTATCTGGTGATATTTTCTTGCATAAAAGTTATATGGTGACATTCTGAGCCCAAAGATTTTCTGGTGACATTTTTCAGAAACAAAGCTTATCTGGTGACATTTTACAGCCCAAAGTTATCTGGTGTCATTTCGCAGCACAAAGATTATCTGGTGACATTTCTCAGCACAAAGCTAATCTGGTGACATTTCTCAGCACAAAGCTTATATGGTGACATTTCTCAGCACACAGCTTATCTGGTGATAATTATTAGCACAAAGCTTATTTGGCGACATTTCTCAGCACAAAGATTATCTGGGGACATTTCTCAGTCCAAGCTTATCTGGTGGCATTTCTTAGCACAATGCTTATTTGTTTACATCCTTTTAGCACAAAGCTTATCTAGTGACAATTCTCATCACAAAGCTTATATGGTGACATTTCTCAGCACAAAGCTTATCTTGTGACATTTCTCATCATAAAGCTTATCTGGTGACATTTCTCAGCACAAAGTTTATCTTGTGACATTTCTTAGCACAAAGCTTATCTGGTGATATTTCTCTGCACAAAGCTGATCTGGTGACATTTTTCAACACAAAGCTTATCTTATGACCTTTCTCAGCGCAAAGCTTACCTGGTTAACATTTCTCTGCACAAAGCATATCTGGTGACATTTCTCTTCACAAAGCATATCTGGTGATATTTCTCTGCACAAAGCCTATCTGGTGACAGTTCTCAGCATAACGCTTATCTGTTGACATTTCTAAGCACAGAGCCCATCAGAATCTAGGGTCATAGAACTAACACTCAGCGAGAGAACGGCCTCAACTGGGTCATTTGTGAACTAACCAACCAGCCTGAACTAACCAATTAACCTGAACTAACCAATTAACCTAACCTAACCATAACTTAACCTATCGTAAAACACGCTCTTGAGATAAATGATGTTTCAACACATGTTTGCAATGATAGAGAGACGCACGGATGACCCAGGAAATGATTTGGCGAGCTGTACGCATTGTTAATTTAGGCAAGTGGACGCGGATCCCGGGCCGCGGGTTGGAGACCCCTGGTGTAGAAGATTCATAAGTAAAAATATATAGATATTTAGCCACACATTCTTTGGAATTTGGGAGCGTTGAAGGCACTCAATACTCTAGATTTTAGATGCCGTATAGATACACATATACCCCTGAATCATCTTGCCGGGCTGAAATTTCATTAGAATTTTGATTTTTATGCAGGTTTAATAATTCCAGTATTTAATTCTGAAAATATGGAAACAAATATTAATTGTATTAGTGGCAAAAAATTAGACTAAATTGTTTTATTGTAAAATTGGGGGCTTTAGGTTAGGTTAGGATACTTTTATATCAGCATTTCATTAATAAATCTGTCTTTCCATGAATTTTTTAAACATGGATAAACCACATCCACAGTGACCAGCCTTTACTGTGGTGTTTTGGCATATTCAGAAGAATTGCGCGCCCTCTCGCACGCCTCAAATTCCTTTTTTAGGCGACTCGAGTTCGATTCCTTCCATGAGTTTTTCTTTCCCCTAAGTTCATTGGAGGAGAAAGGAAAATTATTAATGCAAACATTACTTGATATTTATGACTATGCGAAAAAAAAGAAGATATGAATGAAATTGTTTTCACTGAAATTTGCATCACCCTGTAGAACATATCTGTTTATATTCTGAAAAATGAATTTAAACATTTTAGCCTCCAACCTTTGTCCAGCCATTCGAATGCATTCGTACCTCAGTGATCAGTACCTGAATAAACAGAGGCCAAAATTTTCTGCCAAAATGAACACGGAATATGGCGCCAAAGTAGGAAAACGCCACCTGTTGGCACCAAAACGAATTTGAGTGTATGAATGGAGAATTTTAATCAAATGTAAACATAAACAAAGGCAAAGTGAAATAAATGGAACTTGTATACTTACGTGCAAAATAATAGATTTCCAAATCCTGAAAGCAAAAAACGAACGTTATAAAGATGTAATTAATTAATTAATAAAATAATATATTTAATTAGAGCTTTGAAAGGGATACAAGAAAAAAAGCTACCCAACGGAAACTTTCGATTTTCAAAGTTTTCAATCATGGTCGGGTAAACGTGCATCAACGCAACGCCATTAATATTTGCGGGTTTGTTTAAGGGCCAAAGCAGCTTTGCCTCCCCCACCCCTTCCCCGCGCGAACTATCTAAAATATCTTCCTTTCCCTGCATCCAACGGCCCAGGAATGCATTAACTTGGCGGTTAAAAGGAGTGAGAGGATTGGTGAATAGCGAACCTTGTAGAAGAGATGCACTTGACCCATTGGATCTCCACAAGGACGGGCTTAGAGGAGGAGAAGTTTTCCAATTGATGGAGAGAGGAATACTTGGGGATTTTCTATGTGGATTTCAAGCCATTGCATCTTATTTTTCTATTTTTCTATCTTTTATTTCATCCACATTTCGAACTTTGCTGTCAATGAGGTGGTTGACAGACCTATGGGTAGTACGAATCTTTTGGCGATCCAGCCACTCTATTGCGTATATATTATAATCTCCCATTTAAACTAGTTTGAATTCCTTCCAGTGAATTACAGCCGCGGCCAAAGGTTTTCGGATACTCCAGGAATTTTAAGAAATCAGATAAATGAAAGGTCGTACAGTTTTTATTTGCAGTTCAATCTGCATATAACAGTGAAATAAGGCGGAGGTTGCAAGTATTCTCTTTGGACAGCTTGGTACTTCTTTGAATTCATACTGCCATCACAAATAGAGAGACAGCCAACCCATGAACTTGACACGCAGCCTCATATCATTAGAGAGCGGCCGCCGAGCTTTATTGTTGGCACTATGCACTCTCAATTCCACTGATCTTCTGGCATCTTGCAATCTATAATGTTGCCTGGAGACACATAGTCTAATTGCGGTGAGCACCTGCTCAAATCAATCGACGTCGCTTCTGCTGAAGGATAACACTAGGCAACAAATTTTAACTTTTTGTTTGTTACAATGTGAATAAGTGTTTCTAATTAGTTCGAGGGCGCTGAATCCGAAATTGAAAACTAAAATTCTCTGCTACGTCTATATTTTGTGTAATGACCAACACCCCCTTTCGCTATTTCTTCCGATTAATAAATAAAAAATTCTTTTTATTTTGTAATTTTTTAATTTTAAAGCAAAAATATTTTAAAAGTGTGGGACCTTCCTTCTTTATTCTGGCTTAGCACAGACAGTTTAAATCACTGGCGAAGTTACCCTCCTCCCCTCCCTCCCAAGTTAGGAAGATTTGATTGTATTGATTAAGTTTTTTATGCACTTAAAGTTTAAAGAAACTTTGCTGTAGCCTTCTAGTTTTTCTTTTGTGAGACATCAAAGTTTGTTTTGTAAAGACCAGCAATAATCACCCATCATATTTGGATTAAATTTTCCTTGCTACCTCGTCTTTATAACCAAAATTTGTTGATGAAAACGTTCACCATGTTTATCACTAACCGCTCCCAGATTTTCAGGAAAAAAATCGAAATGAGAATCCAGAAAATACATTTTAAGTGACATTCTACATCTCATCTTTTCATAGGCTTCCAGCATATTGTTTACTATTTCTCGGTAATTTGGAGATTTTAAATTGCCAAGAAAGTTTCCAGTAATTTCCAAAAAGGATGTCCATGCTTTGCGTTCCTTTTCATTGAGACACAAAGTGAAGGAATCATCAGAAACAACTCTGCGAATTTGTGGTTGAGTGAAAACTCCAGCTTCTATTTTTGCATCAATTAATGATCCTTAGAATTTGTTTTTCAAATATTGAAAGCCTTCAATTCTTTGATCCATACCCTTTACAAAATTTTTCATTAACCCTAATTTAATGTGAAGAGGTGGAATATGAACTCTTTTTTTATCTACTAGAGCATCATGCTTAACATTGTTTGCCAGCAATGTGTTCTTCTCTGGCTGGCCATTTTATCTTCTTATAGTGATTTTTATCATCTCTTCTATCTCATAGACATAAAAAGCACATGTACTTTGTAAATTCTAACTGTAACCCAAGAAGAAGTGATACAACTTCTAAATCACAACAGATGCTCCAGTTATGCTCTTTGTACTCAATAAGTTTTAGCACTAGTTGCATTGAGAATATGTTTCTTAAAGACCTGTAGCGTGGGCTACAGGATTTGCAGCTTTTTGATTCCCATTGTGCAGCAGAACAGCTTTAAGACTTACCTTACTAGAGTCAATGAAACGTCTCCACTCATTGAGATCATAGTCACAGCCAATTTGCTGCATCAATCCATTAATATTGTTGCAGTAACATACAGTATTTTCTTGTCAATTAAATTTTGATAACTTCTGGTGACGATCTCGAAAGAAGAAAAAGATTTCTTTTTTGTAATCTGGAGGCAAGTAACTCAGCCTTTTCTTGACTCAGATCTAAATCTCGTACCGAGTCATTTAAACTTTGTTGGCAAAATAAATTTGCTTCTGTATCTTGATCAATTGGAACATATGTTCGATCTTCTTTAATTTCTTTAAAAATCACTGTAGAATCATCATCTGAACTAAAATATTCACTTATTGTAGTAGGTGGCTTCGGTACTGGAGTAGATTCATCATGTAGTACCGGTTTCAACGCTAATGGGCAATTTGGATAAAATATTTTGATTTTTTTTTCTTTGAAAATCCAGCCACATTTGTTAGGTAGAAATAACAATCATTAAAGTGATTTGAGGGCTCACACCATATCATGGGAACAGCAAAGGACATTGCCTTCCTCTTCCCATTTAACCAAGCTGTTAACATTGTGTTACACTGCATGCAGTAAATATGAGGGGCCCAATCTTTATCTAGGTCCCCTACTTTGCATCTAAAATAGTATCTGTAGGCTTGCTTCATCGTTACTGCTGTTTCTATTTTTCTCCGTTAGGCCACGGGTGTGAATTTCCCACAAACATAACAAGCCATGTTAGGGTTGTTTACACATTCGCGCCCAGAACTTGAAGCCATGACAAGATTTCAAATACTAACTTGAGCAAGCAAACGATACACAATGTGAGATCCTTATCATAAGGTTCTTATCAGAGAAGAAGTTTGATAAACGTGTTATCTTCTTTACCAGTTATTAGTAGCAGAAACGTTATCACAAATAAGTATGTATTGATCTGAAAATCTGAAAAAAACAAAACAGTAATTAGAATCCAATGATATTTGAGCTTCGTTATAGTCTAATTTATATATATTAAAAATGTTAATATATATTAAATATATATATATATTATTATATATATATAGATTATATACATTAAATATATTAAAAATTGCATATTGGTACAATATTGAGCAAAAGTGTGAAATGGCTTGAAAAAAAAATTAAAATTACACAAAAACTAGACGTGATATGCAAATTCTAAAGACAAATTTGTGATTAACGCCTAAAAATCATCTAGAATCACCTATTTTCTGCTTTGTAACAAAATGTCTGTTCCCTAGTGTAATCAGCGGCTTCTGGAGGGTTTTAAATGACTTTAGGGCGTGTGCAAGGAGTCTGCGACGGACAATTCTGGCGGATGCTTAAACTTGGCTGCCCTCTGTCCATCCATGTTACAGCTGTACTGCGGTATTCTTACAATCCCGAAGCCTAATGCAACGCATATACCTGTCCCCATGTTGAGTACTACCCCTGAGTCGTAAAGAACAAGGTCTTAAATGTTCCTACCTTTACAACAACACCGGAATGTAATACGACGATTCTTCGGTCGAATTGTCGACAGCTGGGACTATTTCCGTGGTGAATGCATATCAAATTCTTTTCTCTACGATAGAGTTAGGTGTTTTCTCCATTATCATATTATTATCAAATCGAGTCGACATAGAAAATAATATTAATCTGCAAATATTATTTGTTATATGAAAACATTTTGACTGTAACATACTGGATACTGATATCAGTATTTCATACATTTCACTACCATCGCCATTTTCAAGGTTAATCTCAAGGTGCTATGTACACTGCTATTTCTTCCAATCAAGCTTCATCCCTAGACAAAAGGCACCGCAAGTCCACTAACACACACTCTTTCATGTACGCCTATCATCCAATCTACCATGACTTTCTCTGCTGTCATTACATTATCAATCAAACACCGATTCAGATAAAGACCTTTTACGCGGTATTACAATCCTTCCCATACCCTGACACTCATTCTCCTATATCATCTCAACATTCACATACATTGTTCTGACATGATCGTAACACCTCTTAACACTTTCATAACCTTGTTCACACACTTTATCCCACTTACCCATTCCTGCTTCATTCTATTTAACTTTCTCACACTCCAATCCTTCCTTAATTTATCGATTTCTATTGCTCTCAATCTTATAGCTTTCCTACATCCATTATCATTGTCTGACTGCCTTACACTAACGTTGTTTCCACCATACTCCCGCACAATCACCAATAAGTAAAAATAGAAATCCCTGAAACCAAAAAAAAACGACAAAATTACGCAAATAAATAGAATAAAAATAAAAATATGATGTAAGAAAGAGAACCAGGGGCACAGTAAAAGAAAAAAAAGGAAGTAATAACTGCCTAACAGAGCCTCAGACTTCTTACTTGTAGTTTCCTCCTGCCACCTCCCCCATACAATATAATAATTAATTGCAAAATTCGAACTACTCCCCATCCTTCTTAATCTAGAGGACAAGTCTCAAATTACCTCATTCCTCACCAAAATGATTCCTCTTTACAACTCCGTAATTAGTCCTCTCCCACCTCCACCCCTCACATACATCAATTCTACCTTCTCCTTAACGGGTTCTCTTTTTCTTGGTTCGATCGCCGGATGCCGCCCCTGGGACTCAAACTTCAGACCCTCCACGTCTCATTCGCCCCCAAAGCAGCTCCATCCTAGCGACGTTAGGCGACTCGGCGTCTCTTTCTTGTGACTTTTCTGGCTATCCACGTCCTAACGTCACGTGGATTCGAGTCGGTGCCAATCACTATCACACAGGTAAGTAGGAACCTACTGCAATATCCTCCTTTTTCTCCTCAAAATAGCAACAACGAGCCAGTCCACTTAGAGGATGAGTAGTTATCTCTTGTTTATTGTCTGGATTAGTCACTCACAGTCATAGACAGTTATTTATGTTCGTACAGAGTCACCTTAGATACCTTGGATCGCATATGGTAAACCATGTCATGTGAGGTGGTTAAGTATTAGTGGTAGTTACTTGAAGAAGTCACTGAGAATCATAGAGGTTATTTGAATTTGGTGATTATTAGTGGCAGTTAAAATCACCTACAATACTGATTTACTTGAAGAAAATAAATATGAGTTGGTTATTTGAATTACCGAAAAACGACTCGTGGTTATTTTATGCCACGAACTACCAGAGGTGGTTATTTTAAGTCACGAACAACCAGAGGTAGTTACCTTGAATCAAACTCGTATCAGATTTTGTTTTACAAAATTACTGACATTTGCACGCAGTTACATCGGAAGTCCCTGTCGATCATATGTAGCTACAAAAGTAACCATCGTCTACAGTGTGCTTATAAAAAAACTGGCAAATCACGAGTAAATATTTGAATTACATCTCAAGACGTTATAATATAAAATATGGTGTCAATATGTGATTCTTTATTTACTTATGACTAACTAATACCAGGTTAAATGATAGAAAATAATATATTAGGTATAACGCATGATAAATACGGATATAAGTATAAGTTTTCAAATTTCAATTCATAAAGATTAGACCCTTAATTAAAAAAAGACTGATTAAATCATAAATCCAGATAATAGAATTGCTGTTGCCAAGAACAAAAATCTAGAATGCGACGCAAAAATGGAAGAACTGTAAGGAAGATATAGCCAAAACCTGTTTATTACACAACAACAATAGCTATAAAACTTTAAGAGCTACAGTAGAAAACAAGAAGTTAAACCAATTGACTAAGCCCTTGGAATATATTGTCTAAATTTTTGTTATATCTACATGGATACTGCCATTAGTGAAGGAAAGCGCAGACAGAGAAGAAAACTCCAGTAAAGGCAAAAGACCAACTTAAAAAAAGAGCTCAGAAGTAGAACATGTTGGAACTTTCTTATGTGATCGATCTTTACATTGGGGACATGTCGAAGATGATCAAGATACACAATCGATTAGCCAAACATATTTCTTTAGATCAACTGAAACTAACACAAATGATTCAGATATAGGGTGCGAAGTTATGTACGTGAGAAAGGTTAAAATAGTTAAAAATAATCTTGATTTTTGAATGAAGAAGATTTACTTCGTATAAATGAGACAACGAAAAACTACTAAAACAAATAATAGGAGCAAGAAACAAAACCAAGAAATGTAAGTGAAAAGTGAATAGCAAACTGCCAAGGGAAAACGGGAAAAACGCTTCCAACGATGCCTTGTTTAGAAATCATGGGCAAAATTGTCGTCAGTCTTGTTCAGAAACAAAGCCAGACTAAAGAGGAGTTACTGATTGATGTTTGAAAGGCCACTTTGTCAAAAGAGGGTGCTCAGTGATTCAGTTGGAACTAGCAAAAAAGTATAATTTAGCGAGTATAGGTTGAAAGAATTGAGTAAGTAGAAGTTAATACAAAATCAAGGCTATCAGATTTAGAATTCATGTGAGATGAAGAACTCATCGATCGAGGAAGACGACTAATGAACTTGCAGAATGGTGTCGGATATAGACTACAAGAATACTGCAGATAAAACTGGGAAGAAGCAATGCTGCCGCAATCCATAAAGATAAAAAATGCTCACCTGCTACAACCCGGGTCATTTCTCAAGAGATTGCTATAAAAAAGTTTCGTAATCCCAGGAGAATCTGGAAAAATCAACATAAGAAAATAAATAAAACAAAGAAAGAAATAAAGGAGAATGCACTCTGTTTCAACACAAGGAACACAGAAGGGAGCTGTTAGAAGCTTTTACGTGAACACTGGGCCAAAGAAGGTCCATAAATGAAAATATTTCTCGAGTTAAGGAGAGGATGTGTAGTGGTGTTAAACTTCAGCTATACAGTGAGGTTTGATCACCCTTTCTACATTTTTAGCAAGTGCTTCAGTTTGTTCTAGTGAATGCAGGAGCTGGCAATTCAATCTCAAGATTAATGAGAAAACAGAGGCCCTACCACTTAGAAAGAAATAGATAATCATGATGAAATCTTGAAATCACATCTATAAAAGGAATCTGAAGGAAAGCGTCCTTATTTATTGTTCACGGATTTCCAGAATATCCGCTGGAAATAGTACTCAGACTATCGAGCTTAAAGTTTTACAAAGCAGTTGCAGACTCAAAGACAGACAGGGTAAAACTCGCGCACAAAGCCTCTGCAGTAGTTTACACATAATCCAGTTATGCTTATATAACCCGTTATGGTGGCTGAAGCAGTGACACTTGTAGATACTTTTCGGCAATGGGACAAATGTTATAACACGATAGCGATACCAATTAGCTCCCACAAACTCAGGAAACCTGTGAGATTCGAAGGTGACTCAGAGTGTATGAGTGGGTTTCAAGCCTCCTCCATTTTTACTTCACTAGCTGAACTTTGACCGCCCTATTGTTACCAGAACTTATGTGGTCTTATAAGGAGAAGAAAAGGGTTATCTCGCATAGACTACTCCTTTTACGGTCATAATAGATTGCGGTGTGACCTGCACAGGCAATCCATTTATTATCTGAAGACACTCACAATGGCTGCCTGGCCATGGTCATCTACATTCATCAGAAGGGCCCTGTCAAAGAAAATGGCAATATTTAGTTCCCTATCGGGGACCCTAGCTAATGCCTAACGTTGATGGAACTTGTGTTCCTTCAACAGCTGCTTCCATCTGTAGAACTGATTACCAAAAAGCTTAAGAAGCAGGCAGGCTCGAAGACGCCACGTAGCCTCTCGTTATGCCATCACGGCTTCAAAGATGTTCCTCTTATCCCAGTACACTTACCACGACTTCAAAGATGTCCAGCTTCATATTTTAAATGGAGCTGCTGGGATGCAGCTCAAGAGAGGGGAAAAAAGGGAACCCCTTTACCAATTTACTGTGGTGATAGGAGAGCTATATCGACCAGACAGAATTGTCTTGTCTAGTTTACTGTCCACTCTAACACCAATGTGGGGCGAAGTTTCACTTTTTTAAGCCATTTTTTAACATTATGAAATCACCAAGTAAAGTAAAAGCTTGTGACCATAAAATACAAAAACAAAGGAGCAGTGGGATGTATCTCTCTTTTAGTCGCTCCCTTCTCATGTTTTCTGAACTTTTAAAGGTTTCATTGCTCAGACTGGTAAAGAGTGTTTGTTCTCGTCTGTGTGACAATCAGAGCAAACAGGAGCTACCTGACGGCCCCTCCCCAAAGACCGGACCGCAGCTCACAACTGAACAGCTACAGGAGCAGGTATGAACAAAGGAAAATCCATTACTAGGTCGCACTAGCCAGCGAGAAAACGGTCATGGAGTCAAGATCTGCCATGTGATTTATGAGAGGAACCGAGCTGCTCCCGCCTATACCACCTCGGGTTTTCGAACTTTTCACGGCTTCCCTCGGTGCGTTAAGGAGTGGTGTTCGTGCTAGTAAGGCGACGCACACATACTAGAATTTACCTAATGGACCGGTCGATGCCTAAAGGCATAAGCTCCAAACTGAGTGACTAGAAAGTCAAGGCGACATGGTAGATTGACCTACAGCGTCGTACTTATCCTAGTCAGGAAGACCAGGATCTGAAGATCTGTTGTGGAGGAACCAGAGACGGGACCCCGTGACTTCTCATTAACCTGGCAGCAAACAATGCAGAAAAGCCCACCCACCATAAGCAATACAGCCTTATGAACGCAAGAGGGCCGGCGTGAGGTCATCACCCCATTATCCGCAGGGAAGGGGTTATTGGGGGCAAAACGAATCTTCCTATTAATCGCACCCCAACGCCTAGGGTCCATCAAGTCCTTGCCTCCTGCAATCTTTGGGCTTTGTTTATGTGGGTCCTAAAGCCACTCTACTGAAAATGATGTCTGATTAGGTTCTTAAACAAGATAGAATAGAAATAAGGAGGGATATAAGAGGAGATATTTAGAAATAAAGGAGAGCATAGAAGGAACTGAGTCATGTACCAGCTTTCCTAGGTTCGGACTAAGGGTTGAAATGATGTCCGTGAACCAAGCCTTCATTGTAGGCAATCGAGCAGGGTGGACATGCTAATTATGCAGGTACTAAGTGTAGCATATACACAGAAATTTCCACTGCGGGTGATGAAGTGAAAGGAGGAGCTTGGAATGAACTGTTAAGACACATGTAACATTTCCTAAATGTATGAGTGCATTGCCCACCCGGGCATACTCCATATATCTACATCTATTTGGCGCCCGATCAGGTCCTGCGGGCACAATGTTGCTCGCTCCTAACTAACGGTCATTCACGCGTGCGCGTAAACTTCCGGGCATGCATGGTGAAACGTTTATTCATCGTACTTATATTATACGATAGGAAGAGTGCACAACTCTCCTGAATCTGCCATAATCCCACAAATAATAATAATTAGCAAGTAAATATATTTTTGTTCGCCAATATAAGAATTTCGAACAATATGCATCGGTATTTATTTACGACAGGGCATTTTATCCTAGGCAACGCCGGGTACCTACGAGTATGATAGTATTTATATTAATATTTGTATCCCCCCTCCTATCAAATGTTCCCTCATGTTTGCTCTATGATGAGGACGAAGATACATCGAATAGAATGACGAGAGCTGCAAAGGAAAATGAAACAGACGAAAACAGTGAACAACACATCGATGCCTTGTCAAAGCAATATCCTAAAAACAACAAAAGGAAATTTTGGTAAAAGTTAACGGGGAAAAGGCAAAGATGAAACATGAAGGCAATGAGTTGAGAATTTGAGTTTGGAATCGAAATATTTCTTAAATAAACGAAAATGTAACATTACTTCATCAGATGACTGTGGAAGTGACATCAGCTACGCCAGGGGTACGACGAATTTAAGGTATATCTTTCTATGACATTCAGAAAATTTGATTATTATATTTAAGTAATTGAATTCATGCCAATTTCGAGGTGGAACACTTCTGTGTTTGTTGCAATGTATGAATTCGAAGCGGAAGTCCTGTTTTGCAAGACTTAGATTCCTTCTCAAACTTGAAAACGGCAAGCAAAAGCAAGTCGGCTCTTGAGAGAATTTTGTGTCTCGTTGGGCAACCAAGCTTCCTACATCCATAGCAAGCGATGTAAAATTCACCTATACTTGAAAGATTCTGGGCCTTTGTTCTATGACCATCTCGTAAGAGGTTAGCCAAATTTTTTATTTCTGTTTAAGTAGGTTCCTATACTCGAGACACCTCTCCATCACTGGGTTTAGTGTTCGAAAGCCGTTGTTCGAAAATACAATTGTTCGAATCAAAGTTACTCGGATGAGCAAGTTTTAGAATTATCCCTACAATAAGTAATGATTAAAAATAATCAGAAAATTATAATAAATTTATTCAGTGAAATGAAATTATTTAAAAGATAATAAACTATATATAATTTTATGGGAGAAAAACTTAACCTAATTCATCCATTTTTGATGGAACTAATTAAATTTTAAATCCAAATGAAAAATATTTTATCAGTGAATCTGATAACTTCTATTTTAAAGGTTTCATACGCCCTAAAGTTTTATTATAATTATCTGATTTTAGAATCTTTACTTATTTAAGGTACAATTTTAAAAGAATTGCTAATTCGAACATTTTTTTCATTCGAGTAATTGTTTCGAACAACTGTTTTCGAATGTGCAATAATCGCAATTGTGCATTGTCTAAGACACACATACATGGTGGAGGACATTATTCGTTTGGAATTGGAATCAACATCTGAGAGAATGAGGCCGCGATATACCATACAGACCTCAACTGATGTCAGCGGAACGATTCAACGTATGTCAAAAAAACTAGAGGGACATGATCTAGTGGACCTGCAGCGAAAATCAATCAGGTTTGGACTCAGAAATATCAATTACCCCTTATGACATTGGTTTGACATTCATATCTCTAAAAATAGACGAATTAGCACCTTTAGTCACTAAGTGGCACCACCTGGTGGTCAACTTATATCATATTTTAACTCAGTGACCTCAATTACCTTTGGTAGCATTAGTTTTAGCTGGCTACATTAAGCCAGCGAGAGAAGATGAGCACGACACGAGATTTGCATAACCCATAGACCCGCTTCCTTCGCCACAGTTAAAAAAAAGTAATATGTGAATAGACAAACACCTCAGCAAACTTATTTTCAGGAAAAAAATATTCAATTCTACTGAAGGAAAAGGAAACTCTCCACCACTAGCGACAGATCCGAAATGCCTAATCACAAAAGTTATAAGCCAGGTTGTAACGGAGAATCCATAAATCTATTAGCCGTGTTATAATGGATAACCTAAATGCTATAAGTGGTGTTGTAACGGAGAACCTATGCAACTATTATCCGTATTGTAACGGAGAACCTATAATTCTATTAACTGGGTTTTAACGGATAACTTTATTAGCTGGGTTGTAACGGATAAACTATAAAAGCTATCAGCCATGTTGTAACGGAGAACCTATAAAGCTATTCGCAGGGTTGTAACGGATAAGCTATAATAGCTATTGGCCGCAGTGTAAAGAACAACCTAGAAAACTATTAGCCAGGTTGTAACGGAGGACCGATAAAGCTATTAGCCGGGTTATAATGGAGAACTTATGAAGCTATTAGCCCGGTTGTAACTGAAAACCTATGAAACTATTAGCTTGGTTGTAACAGAGAACCTAGGAATCTATTAGGCGGATGGTAACGGAGAACCTATGAAGGTATTATCCATCTTATAACGGAGAACTTATAGAGCTCTAGTCGGGTTATAAAGGAGAACCTATAAAGCTATTTGCCGTGTTTTAACGGAGAACGTATAAAGATATTAGCTTGGTTGTAACAGAGAACCTATGAAGCTATTAGCCGACTTTATTGGATAAGCTATAAAGGTATTAGTCTAGGTGTAACGGATAAACATAAAATATATTAGTCTAGTCATAACGTATACGCTATAAAAGCTATTAGCTGGGTTGTAACGTAGAACCTATAGAGTTATTAGCCTGGTCGTAACAGATAAGCTATAAAAGCTATTAGCTGCGTTGTAACGGAAAAGCTATAAAAGCTATTAAACTGGTTATAACGGATAAGGTATAAAAGCAATTATCCGGGTTGTAACGGAGAGGCTATAAAAGCTATTAGCCTGGTTGCAACGGATAAGCTATAAAAGCTATAAGTTTGGTTGTAACGGATAAGCTATAAAAGCTATTAGCCGGGTTGCAATGGATAAAAGAGATCACAGAGGACAAACAAGCTAAGAGCATCTTCGGACAACTAGCTCAGCTCTAATACAGACATTGTAGGAGTCGTTCTGAACTTCTGGGAAAAGTTTTTGAACTTCTTATCAATATTTTGAGTCTATAACAGAAATAAATAAAACTACAAACATTAGGAACGTCTAGGAACAGAAGGAGATCTATAAATGGGAGAAAACCAGACGTCTCATTAATGCAAACTACGACTTCAGCAAAATTCCAAGAACCAGAGACTAGTTGGTAAGAATGCTCGAAGATTAAAATACCAGAAAGCAAATTAACGGACCCAAGGACAAAAAGCGTAACATTGTACGTGCAGTAAGTGCTGCCACCTAAGAGGGATGTTGAGATGTAGTTTATTCCGAGTGTAAGCTAAAATTAAAGAGAAAGTCTGACGTTAAAGTACAAAGTAGAATTACTTTTTCCTCATTTTTTCCAAAGTAATCAGTGATTTTATATTTAATTTAGACCAATAAAAATGAAACTATTATATTCCTGTAAGAGATAAAAGGTTTTTGTTTGGTTGAATTATAATGGAGACGATAAAGGTTGCGTTTCATCCCTTTGAAAGAAATTTTATACTTAGAACAAAGATAGGATCTAAACAACAATAAATAATATTTCCGACAAAGGAAGGAAGAATTTAAGGTTATTAACAAAACTTCTTAAATAAGTGTAACAAACTATAATCGTGTTCCAAAGATTATTCTGAGTATTATGTTTAGATTAATCTTCAACTTAAAATTAGAGTGTCCATATCTTAGGAATTATCGGATCGAGGTTGTCCTTGAACCAAAGGATATGTTGAACTTGTTTAGTAGATAGAGGGAAGATTGGAAGAAAGCTGATAAATTTATAAAATTGGAGAGATAAAGCTTCAGCCTATATAGTGAAAATCTAAGATAGCACTATCCTGAAGGTTTCTTTATCCTTGTCGATTAGTGATTGATTTGATGGAAAATAGAATGGAGAGCATTCGAATCAATAGTATATAAATTGATTTTTTATAATAGGAGGATTGTAGATGCAACTTAGTCCCTAACATCTTTTACTAGGAGTCCGACAACCTAGCAAAGTGGACTGTGAGGGAAGAGACAAATTTAAATTCAAGCCACACTGAGTAGAAAAACCTGATTCGAAGCTGTTTTGTGAACTTTAATTCAGTTTATTCTCAATGAATCAAAACATCAGAACGATAAAAGAGCAACAATAGGAGATTAAATAGGTGGACATTTCCTTCTTACTACCTACTTTTCTTTAGTTCTTAATGCTTGGATTCCTTTAGAATGAATTGAATTAAAGTTTCGAAGTGCTTGGAATTCCTCGTTTTTTAACTTTCTTTAGGCGGAATTTGCATATCTTGTACTACGTGACCTCGCTCCAGGTTACTTTAATCTAGTGACAAGAAAATGTTAAGTAAATACTCAGTCTATTGATATTTACATTCCTATATCCATATTCTTAGAGGGTTAATAAAATTTATGTTTCTCTAATTGATAAAAGGGAAATAAAACAAGAAATAACTAAGTATTATCTCATTCAATTGACCATTATTACAAACTCAAATATCTGAAACAATCAGAAAAACAACCGTTAAATGATATTGTGATAAACAAAAGTATTTTCAACTTTTTCTATTTTTATCTACTGATTTGCTTGCGCTGTGAATCGATTCTGCTTTACAATTAATATCCTATTAACCCTCTTTTATAAACTTGTCTAAGTATATATCTCTTTTTAAGAAAATCATGAAACATGGTGTACCGAAATTCAGATAATTAGTTCTATAACGTAAATGAGGGTTTCTTAAGGCCCCCAAAACGCTTATTATTCCTAATAACTGGAGTCTTTTATTTTATGGGAAAGAAACAAATGCCGTCAGATGAGGTGTAGGTAAAAATAAATCAATTCAAATCTTCTCTTGGACTCCAATAGGAGATTCTATCCAAGGATAACAAACTTACTTAAAGGGTGGTGGTTCTAGAAATAGGATATATGATAAAATAAACAACTATTATTTAGACTAAATAACGTTTACAAGGCAGCTAATGATGAAATACCAGAAAGCAATATGAATGTGCCTATAAAGTATATAAAAACAGAGACACAAAGACAAATGTTAGAAAACTCGACGGAGAATACACCCCTTATTTAAGTAGAAAATAAGGTGTGTTTTTTAACTGTCGGGTGAAATTAAATAAATAAAAAAAAGAGCCTAGGGAGCTTTATATTTCTACAGTATGTATTTATACTTACCAATATCATTGAGCTTCCAATTTTTGGCATGTCTTTTTTACTTTGAATTTCAGTTTTTTTTCCAATTATTTTTGAGGTGATTAAACAGTAGGTTTTTAGCTTATGCTCAATTTTATGAATATCTGACGTTTCGAAATTCTCTTAAGATCTCTTCATCAATTTTAATATCATAATTTACCACTTGTTGCTATATATGTATAAGTGAAGATAAAAGGAGAGAAGATAGGGATAAGTCTAGAGTACGGACTGACCATAAATTTGAGTAGGTCTGTGTCGTGGTTGGACTCTATCAGAATAGAATGTTTATTATACCTATTAAAAAGTTGTTTTACAATGCAAAGTTTTCGCCAAAATTAAGGTTTGTTAATTTGATGAGGGACATATTTGGCAATTTTAAGGTTTAACTTGTCTTGAGGTGCGTAGAGAAATATTAAATTAGTTGGAATACTTTGGAATATTTTTAGATAGTGGAGAGGAATCTCTTACGGTGTTAGGTTTGAATCGATGTTGATGAATGCCCCTATTTAGGTTGTTGATTTTAAAACGACGCTATGAAGATGTATAGTCACGTTGAGTCATATTCAACGTGAATATGATTCTTGTTTGTTGTGTTTGTGGAAAAATCAGAAGGGAGTTGTGATGTTTAAGAGAAACACTAAAATATGAATAGTTAGATCTGGCTTTCTGGTTTCGGGTGTTGTGAAAGATTAGTAATGAGATATCTTCGTGTTTCATTTTATGATCTATTTTTAATTAAGGATTTTGTGGGATTCATAATTTATGTCCTTGGCTTTTTCTTGTACAAATTCTCTATTTTTTAGATAATTTATTCGACAATGGCTCGAGGGACTCGTGATTTGGGACTCGGATGTTTTGGATCTCTTCCTTGAAAATAAAAAGTAGAAGAGCACTTATAGGCAAGGTTTATGAAGGTGTGATCCCGTAAGGGGGTACCTTGTGTCGACAGTCACACCTGTTACCTGGGGAAAAAGCATGTCCCGCTCAATCGATATGGAAGGCTCCGCTCACTGGGTAAATTTATCATTTTGACGGGGCCATGGACAGTTGTCACGCTTCCTCATTATCTCCCAAATAACCACTTTTTTATAAGTCATTCCTTTCTTTATTGACTCTAAGCTTAAGGACCTGAACACCTACCGAATACCGGGGTAGAAGGAAAACTTTAAAACCTCTGTCAAAAATGGCGTTTTCGCCTGCAAGTTCCAAGTGACCATAATTTGCGGTTTCCAAGTCGTTGGGGAGGATTAAATGGAGGAATGAGTTTCGCCAATAACGCCATAAGTGCGCATAATGGGTTTACTTCCTCGCTGCACCGTTCTTCGTTGCATAAGACTGTATTTATTGGGTGCCACCCCAGGTAATGGGCGTTTTGTCGAGGATAATATAGCGTAGCAAGGGAATCCACCCAGTAGCCTTGCTTTTCTGGTTGATAGGTTAGAATCTAAGGCCATTGAATAGACAATCTACTGAGTAATTACCTTTCGGTGCGTGTCAATATGTGTCGCTGCTGCACATGAGGCAGCAACATTCTTTAAAGCACCGGAAGTGGCGACCTGAAAAGTCCTAAACCACGAAGCTGGATAGGCGGTAATGGCTGGATGCAGGATAGAGCCCAACAACCTTTTATTTCCTTTAATATGTATTATAAAAAGCTTTCCAAAATTTAGTTTGGTTGGTAAAAAGATTCACTATCAGCAAAATCACGGCAAATCTTGGTGTTGGAGTGGACAAAGTATTTGACAGCACCAGTCTGACCGGTGGAGAGGCTCTCCTTCAAACACTTGTCTGCTGCAAAGGGTCTCCCCAATTGCCATTTCAGACACACTCTTGGAGGACTCCACTTTACTGGCAGCAGCGGCCCCTTTTCTCTTCACAGGAGCCAGTCAAGAACACAGTATGCAAACGAATTCTGCATCCAGGAAGTTTTGAGCCATTTGCGTGTGGGTCTTTGCCTCGAAAAGGGACCCCGCATCTCCTCCAAGCTAGATTTGGATGACATATTCCTTGAATTGAATTGCCCTGGAGTTTCAGGCCAAGTAAGAGGAGCTGCAAAGGCTATTCCCGCCATGATCCTCGTTAGCTATCTGTCTACAAGAGACCAACCATGCTGTCCACACTCTCACATTCCTGGGATATCTCTCTTTCTTAATTATTCTAAACCTCTCTATCTCTTTTCCCCATCTTTCTCTATCTTTTTTTCTCTCTCTCATTTTCTCTTTCTCAATATAACTCTTTCTTTCTATCACTCTTTCTTAATCACTTTAAAACTCCTCATCTCACCTTCTCAGTCTCGCTATCTATTTTAATCTCTCTCGTTATGTCAGTTTTTCTTTGTTATTCTACCCAAAACACTCTATCTCTCTTTCTTGCCCTCTTTCTCTCTCTAAAGCCTTGTACCTACTCTTACTTTCTGAATCTAAGTATATCTCTATCTAACTTTATTAATTTATATAAATCCCTCTATTACTTTTTTTTTAATCTCTCTCGTTTTCTCATCATCGCTTTCGAATTCTCTCTTAATTTCTCAATCTCTAGAAAATCTCAATCTTTCTAAAACTGTATATCTCTATCTGATAGTCTCTCTCCGATTCTCTCTTGTGTTATCAATCTCGCTTTCTTAATCTCTCTCTCTCTCTCTCTCTCTCTCTCTCTATATATATATATATATATATATATATATATATATATATATATATATATATATATATATATATATATTATATATATAAATATATATTTTATATATATATAAATATATATATATATATATATATATATATATATATATATATATATATATATATATATATATATATATATCAATCTCTTTCTCAATCTAATATACATACTTTCGTTTTTAATTTTTCGTTGCTTGGTAAAGAAGTGCTAAGAAATGTATAGTAGAATAAGTATTTTCTTCTAACATAAATTTCAAGATTTAGGATGCCTTTAGAAGATTAATAATTAGAGCTAGGTGTTTTGGAACCCTATGAGGCTTTTGTAATTAAGATTCCTTCTTATTTTTACAGTAAAATTCATAGCCTCTACCATCCATTTGAACAATTAGCATACGAATTTATCTTACCACTTCTAGCACCTTTACATAAAGCTTTTGTACTATACAGTGTCGTTTCCTTATACTTGTTACTCAGTTGCACTTCACTCATGTTTATATGATACAAAACTTCACTTTTCTGTTTTCAGTAGCCTTTAACTTCTGATCCTCTTTCCCGGTCTCCTCGCATACTGCTTCTCACCCAAACACCAAACAATTTAACCTCTCATAATATAATCTTGGAGTTAGTCACATACTCAACTCTCCCAAACACACCCATTATTATATACTCTCTCTCTCTCGTCATGATGAGATGAATCATACTCTTACATACACCCTCTCTCTTCTAGCTGACATGTACTTATGTACATCTTTGTCCCGAAATAACTTACTTGTCAGATGCAACTTCCAGCATTGAAACACACTGCTCTCTATTTTCATCCTCTGAAGGTGCGCCAAACTCCCTATTTATTCCATCTCTCATCCTATCACTTAAACGACTAGGCTAATCTCTCAAAACCATCACTTCATGCCGATTCCTAATTCCATCTAGCATTTGATCTAACTCACTTATAAACTTCTCTTTCTCAGCTTTGTTTCTGCCATAGAGAATCCATACACTACGTTGAGAATCCATACACTAAATTGAGAATCCATACATTACATCGATAATCCATACACTGCATTGATAATCCATACACTACATTGAAATTTCATACACTACATTAAGAATCCATACACTACATCGATAATCCATACACTTCATTTAAAATCCATACATTACATTGAAAATCCATACTCTACAATCGCACAATGTGTCAGACTCGAAAATCTCCACTTCAACATTATCTTTTAGCTCAGAAATCCATACCCAATTATTTCAGTCCAGACTCAATAGCATTGCTCTTACTATCAGGAATCACACCTGATATCCTTCCATTCACAGAAGTCAACACAATCTCTTCGTTTCTCTTCATGTACCTCTTACATAACGCTGGCATCTGCCATATTCCTCGTCAAAAGACATCTACTACCTCTTATCTCTTCCCCTCATCCCCAGTTCTCCCTCTCACATATCACCTTTTAATCTAACTAATTGACTGAGATGGATTACAATTCTTCTATGCAGTGCCATTTTGTATGGCCCTCTCAGAACAAAACTCAGACACGATGCTTATCGAGCTAATGGCAAATATCTCGGCTTAGTCACCAGTACGACTCGCGATACCATCAACCTCACACTGCCTACTTATTCCGTGATGTTTAACCCAGCATGCTAAACACCTTCACCACAAGCCATATTCTCTTTATTTAAAGCAAAAACCAACGAGAGCATTATCTGCTAAGAGTTTGTAAGGCGAGAGTTGTAAAGAAAGTGTTGAAGTTAGAGTAGGTGAAAATGTATGGGAGATGTATATCAGCAGATACACCTGCTGACATGAGATCTGGAATTCATGCCTTCCTTAAGATGTGAGCTTTAGCATGATTACCAATGTTACACCTTACATCCTCTTTCGGGTTTCACTTGTGCTTCACTCCTATTCATCTACACCTAAACATCCTCAAAACACAGTTTCGTCCTTTCTTCATAATCGATCCACTCACAACCCTAGGAGAGAGTCGAGAGCACTAATAAACGTTCGTAAGGAGCTAGTCACGTGCACTCAACGGCATTCATAGGGAGCTAGTCACGAATACTAAAAAATATTCGTGGGGAGCTAGTCGCGAACACTCAAAAGCATTTGTAAGTAGCTAATAACGAAAATTATAAACATTCGCAGGTAGCTGGTCACAAATACTAGAATTATTTGTAGGGAGCTATTCGCAAACACTAAAGTAATCTTAGGAAGCTAGTTACAAATTCTTAAAATGCATTCGTATGGAGCTATTCCCTAATACTAAATACATTCGCAGGGAGCTTGTCGCCATTGTTAAAGAAACATTAATATGGGCTAGTCGCGAATAGTAAAAATATCGTAGGGAGCTAACCGTGAAAACTTGCAAAATCTTAGGCAGCAAGTTTTTATTGGGAAAAGTGAGAAAAGATTGACCAGTGGTGCAAATAAATAATATAACTAAATAGCCATCAACTTGTAACCATTAAAAAACACTGATTAAAACCATTGATAAAATAACTATTGATTAACACCATTAATTACGAATAAAAGGCGATGCAATTAAGCCATATGATTAAATAATGGTTGATTAAAAGGAGCAGGTGCTGTGGTTAATTATTATGATTAATTAAATATGAATAAGATTTCCCCCAAACTCTCCTCTTCATCACAACTCTCACACACAGCTTATATGAAGCGAATTTAAATTTCCATCCAAAGCACCTTTAAACTCAAACAATCATACACATTCATAACATAATACCTCCCTCTACCACACACATGTGCGCAATCTCTCATTAACTTATCCATCTCCCATTTATATTAATTTATGCCCCCGCTCCCCTCCTCTGTCCAAATGCCAGCTCCTGTTTCAGCCCTTGAAGAATTTACGCCCTCGCCCTTCCAGACAAGGGTCTCGGTTCTTCGTGATGCCCCATCAAGGGACGACGGCTCTGTTTGTCTGGGTTATGTCTCAATACCTCTCTTCCCTTCTCCCCCCCCCGCCCCCCCCTCTCACACATTTAGCTCCGAAAGCCCCCAAACTTTTATTTTCTTGTGAAGGATTATCTCTGAAGCTCATTATAAAAGGCCGGGTCTGGCAAACAGTATGAAGTGTAGCCTGTTAAAATGTTCAGTCTGGCTAGTATTTAATCTATTTGGTAGAAGTATGGTTGTTAAAGGTATGAAAATCTTTTAGGATTTTATTCCATGAGTTTGATTGTTCTCCTTATTTTCTATACTTATTTAAAATGCCAATTTAATTTCCTATCTAATCTTTCAGTCAATCTTAATGGCATGGTATTTCAGGTTAGGTAGTTAAAAGGTAGCGTGACCCTGAATTTACATGGGTTCTATTATATATATATATACATATATATATATATATATATATATATATATATATATATATATCAGGAAAAGGAGAGCAAGTACTGAATATAGCATATATTGTTAATGTTTCTGGCTCTGGACTTATCTTCTAGGCTAGAATAATAAAGTTTTATATAAGAAAAATTGCTTAACAATTATGAGAACAATGATAGTTAATGGCTTTAGGCTAAAAATGTACTAGGATCTGAAGAAAAATATATCAAAATGCAATATAAAGGACAGAAATCTGTGTATTAAGTTAAAAAATAAATAAATTCAAACGAAATTAATAAGGTTACAATTGGAAGAAAAGGAAAACCTCAATAAATACACTAAAATTTGTTACCTGATTCGTAGAAAGTTGTGAACTGAATGAATGAAAGTTGAAAATTATACTACCAGGAAAGATGTGATTTAGTATTAGTTGGTTCTCTGATCAATGTAGTTGGTTGTCGAAAAACAACAACAACAAAAAAAATGTTAACTAGTTGTTTGTTTAAGTGGTAATTAATTAATGGTAACTAGTTAAAAAATTCAAACAAAATTAATCAGGCAATATATAACGGTGTGGAAGTAGAGTCCTTATTTAACTGAGGCTGATCGTATTCAATTAAAAGGGACTCAATTATGAGAAGGTCAGATTTAGATTTTGATGCGGATAATATTTTAAATTGATTATAATCTATGGGTATTTTACATGAATTGGAATGAGATCGGACAACAGAGTTTTCTTTTACGGAGAGATCCATTCCTGTTCTGTAACTGACCCCACGGTGAGCATCAATGCGAAACTTGAGAAGACGTTCCGTACATCCAATGTACGTTCCCAAAGAACATTTAGGACAAGTATATTTATATACTATTCTGAAACGCAAAATGTCAGGAGTAGGGTCCTTTACAGTGAACAAAGAACTAATTTTTAAAGGGTTTACAAAAATTGGCGTTAAATTAAAATGTGAATAGAATTTTTTCAAAATATTCGACAATTCCTTCCTATAAGTATCAGTTTGGTATCCCATAAAGGGAAGGGAAATGTATATTTTTTTGCGGGGAACATTATAATTATTTTTAAGTTTAAAGATATTATTTAAAAAGTTCCTAATGCAATTTATACAAATATGGGGTGGGTAGTCGTTTAATTTAAAAAAAGTTTTAAGTTTAATCATTTCCAGTTAGAACAGATATTGAAAGCACAGTGAATTAGAGTTCTACGAGCATTAACTTTGAATTGATAGGTGCGGAAGATGTAAAAGTTTAAACCAAGGTTACTAAACATTGGCTTTCGGAAAACAAAATATTCAAAGTAATCCTGATTCTTTTCTATTTTTACATCCAAAAACGATAAACTGTTATCTATTTCTGGTTCTATTGTAAATGAAATGTTAGGGTGATATGAGTTTATGAAGTTCTTGAAAATTTCCGAATGAACAGAGGTATGGAATAATGTAAAAGTGTCATCTATGTATCTTTTATAGAATTTAGGTATGAATTCTCTAAGACACTCATTTAAAAATTTGGTTTCCAAATGGCACATGAAAATGTTAGCGACGGTTGGTCCAAGTGGACAACCCATGGCCATACCATCGACTTGCTTGTATACTTTTTCATTAAAAGTGAAAAAAGGTTCTTTGACAGCTAATTAAAGAAGTGTTTTCAACGAAGATCGAGGAAATCCATAATGTAAACTTTTGTGATAAGGAAATAGTTTATTTAAAATTATGTGTATGGTTTCAGTTAATGGAATGCTTGTAAAGAGAGATGAAACGTCATAGCTAACCCTATGACCGTTGGAAACGAGCTGCTTGCTTAGAATTATCAAGAGTATATTCATTTCGAGTTAAATCAGAGAGAAGGGGAACTAAAACTTTAGCAATATCGTAATTAGATGAATTGAAAGCGGCCAGAATAGGTCTTAAAGAAATACCAGCCTTATGAGATTTTTGGCAAACCGTATGAAGAACACAAAGAAGAACCAGAAGAAAAAAATGACTGGTAGGTTACTTCAGAAATCAACTTATGGTTTTTAAGTGACCTAAGTTTTCTGTTGATTTGGTCCTCTATATTAATAATTAGCTTAAACGGTAGAGTATTAACCACTTGAAATTTAGATTCATTATAAATAATTGTTTCCAATTTGGAAACATAGTCAGAGCGATTCATGAGAACAACACCTTTAGATTTATCCGGTCTATTTAGAAGAAAATCTTGTTTTAGACGAAGCTTCTTTAGGATATTTGAGTCTGATTTTTTTTAAAAAGGAAAATATTCTGTGGATAGCTCAGCATAAGTATTGTTGAATATTTTGAAAAGATTCTATCCACATTTTAATTTAACGCCAATTTTTGTAAACCCTTTAAAAATTAGTTCTTTGTTCACTGTAAAGGACCCCATTCCTGACATTTTGCGTTTCAGAATAGTATATAAATATACTTGTCCTAAATGTTCTTTGAGAACGTACATTGGATGTACGGAACGTCTTCTCAAGGTTCGCATTGATGCTCACCGTGGGGTCAGTTACAGAACAGGAATGGATCTCTCCGTAAAAGAAAACTCTGTTGTCCGATCTCATTCCAATTCATGTAAAATACCCATAGATTATAATCAATTTAAAATATTATCCGTATCAAAATCTAAATCTGACCTTCTCATAATTGAGTCCCTTTGAATTAAATACGATCAGCCTCAGTTAAATAAGGACTCTACTTCCACACCGTTATATATTGCCTGATTAATTTTGTTTGAATTTTTTAACTAGTTACCATTAATTAATTACCACTTAAACAAACAACTAGCTAACATTTTTTTTTTCGCCTACCAACTAGATAGATCAGAGATCCAACTAATACTAAATCACATCTTTCCTGGTAGTATAATTTTCAACTTTCATTCATTCAGTTCACAACTTTCTCCGAATCAGGTAACAGATTTTAGTGTATTTATTGAGGTTTTCCTTTTCTTTCAATTGTTACCTTATTAATTTCGTTTGAATTTATTTATTTTTTGACTTAACATACAGATTTCTGTCCTTTATATTGCATTTTGATATATTTCTTTTAGATCCTAGTACATTTTTAGCCTAAAGACATTAATTATCATTGTTCTCATAATTGTTAAGCAATTTTTCTTATATAAATCTTTAATATTCTAACCTAGAAGATGGGTCCAGAGCCCGAAACGTTGGCAATATATGTTTTATTCAGTACTTGCTCTCCTTTTCCTGCTGAATATCCGGCTTGCTAGAAGCAGAAACATACACGAATATATATATATATATATATATATATATATATATATATATATATATATATATATATATATATATATATATATAAATTGGGTCCTTTTCATTCTTTCTTTCGTTTCTTGACACGAATATGTTTCAAATGATATGTAATTGCAAATTGTAGCGATTCTCTCCCTTAAAATGTGGATCAGAGTGCACCTAACAACGATGGTGAAATCGATACAAACAAAAGAAGCGATGAAGTAAAAAAAAAAAAAAACAGTCGTAACACAGAGATAAGAAGCCTCAGCGGAAAAAGTCGTTTACTAGACGAGCTTCCTCTTCCCCTCTAGGATGAGGGTGGGGGATAGTCTCTTTTGAAATATGGTTCTTCTTCTTTTTCAAAGTCTTTGCTTAATAGACCAACTAAATCTTTCCTTTCCGATTCTTTTTTACCTCACGTATTGTGACTAAGTTTTTGATTGATGAGCTCAGCGCGCAGAACTTCTTGATTTCTCCACATTGCCCATCATCTTTCTCTTACTGCCGCTAGAAGTAAGTAGACGCTTGTTGTAAATATTTTGGAGAATGAATGAAGACTTTGATTTCGCATAAAAACTACCTTCGCTCCCTTAGCTAAGAAATCCAATCTCCAACCCTGGAGGAAATCCACCATTAACCCTACCCCAGATTTATAATATAGTAATTTTACTCTTTATTTAACTCAAATTTATTTTTATAAAAACAAAAACTGTTTATTTAACCTCAAAGATTGAAATCACTATGTTAACAGTGTTATGTATATGTTACTCGAAAATTGGTGACATCATGAATGGCGCCATCTGCTTTTATGGCGTTCCATACTTCTGCCGACAACCTTAAAGGTAATAGAGAGATATATGTCTTTGATCCTTTGTTGTTGATGATCTATACCCAATTCATGGATAAACACACAAATAGAAGCTTATAAATTAATACATCATGTAATCCTCTCTTGAAGCGTTGTATTGACAAACATCAGAAGGCTTTCAATTAGACTAACACGTTAATTCGGATTACTGAAAAACCGTTAAGTTAATTTTTATTTACTAAATTATAATACAAACGTCGAATAAAGCAAAAGACATTGGCAAAAAGAAAACAAAGGAAGATGGCCTTTTGTTGTGGTCGCTAAGGTTCATTAGACCTGAAGTTCAGGAATTGAAACGAAACGTCCCTCCCTCGTGTTCTTGTTCTACCTGTATCTCCTGAAACGCTTCATTTTATAACATACATTATGCATATCCTCCCGTTCAATATATAAGCTCTCATAACACACAAAGTGTAAATTCCTTCAAGGTATTGATGAACCATATGTGCTTCACTTCATGTTTAGCGGTATTCAATCAGCAAAGGATTTCAACTTGTGATTCATGGAACTGTTAACCTTAGGCTCGTGCCCGTATTAATGGCGATACTTCTTATTCTTCTCGGATTTTCTCTATCCGGGGTCGCCGTTCTTGGTGAGTCATTTCCAAATATATCTCTTTGCTCCCTTCTTTGGCCGTACCCGCTCTTGATGTGGTAACCCTTTCTGGTACACAGTGTTAGGGCGATGTGTCGGTGGGTCGCTTATGGGGGACGTCCTAGCGTTACTCTTACTTGGTAAAAGACTCATCCATTAAGGTTTTGGCTATAGCCTTGACATCTACTCTTTGACCACGGCTGTTTGGTTAAGTGTGACCCAATCACTTGATACCACACCTTTCGCGGAATCAGAAGCAGGAGGAGAATCCCAATTTCACCCCAAATCAAGACGTGTTAAATTTAAATTGAATAGAAAATATTATATAAATTATTAGAAAGAGACAACATTTAAGTTTAATATAATATTTTTGGCAAGCATGCATTTTAAATTACATCTATCAGATATAGAAAACTCAAGTACTCTCCATGCTTCTCATGAAATTAGGAGGTGAAATCTGATTAAATTTAGAATGAGACATCTAACTCATCTTTAAATTCACTAAGATATCAATCACCCAGTAATCATTTTATTAAACAATAAATCTTCCTCTCTCTAGTAATATGAATATTATTTTATATGCAAGTAAATCCTTACAAATGAATAAATTAATTCTACTTCTGGTTCCATATATGTATAATGGACAGCCTTGAAGATTGGAACGAGATGTCTGTAGTTTCTCAGATCTATTTTTTTAGAAACCTCAAACCTTTTAAAGGTTTTGGTCCCTTTAGAAAATAGCTACGTCAACAAAATACGAAGTTTATTTAATTTCATTTTGACTTTGTTATATTTCACTCAAGTAAAATGTAACTATAATATATTTAATTCTATAATACACCCCATTTAACAGCCCCAAGTTCGCGAAAATGGGGCAGGTTTCTAATGTTTACGCACAATTGTATATATAAATGCGGGCATATTTTCACTCAATTACTTTTCTGCCATCTGTGCCAACCCCATTTCACCTAATACACATCCCCATACACTCCGCACACAATAACATACCCGCACAAGCAAAGTTACGTACATACACCGAAACCGGAAGAGTCAACGGCCATTTCTTTGATTGTGTTCAACTCGTTGCGCCTTGAATCCAATTTTTATGCTAATTGGGGCCCCAAACGTTTATTTTATTATTATTATCATCCTGTTTCTCTGAAACGGCCAAGAGTTAATGAAAAACAAGATTTAAAGGGGCTGGAGTAAACTACACCCCCATATCGTCCCTGGAGTATCTTCACTGGATCCAGGGCCAAGACCAAATGCTTGCATTTGGTCCTGCTCCTTCTGATACGACCACTCGTTGTTTATTACTACGTTTTCCTGACCAATCCTGCCCATCTCCTTAAAGGGGTGAGTCCTAAGATCAATTTTTCTGTCACAAATTGAATATATCTTTTAATCATAGTTATTAATTTGGCTGTGATGGATTTAAATCTTAAATCAGTTTTCCTCTATATGCTACCGATTTTTTACAATTCAGCTTTTTCATTTTGGCGCGAAATTTTGAAACTTTTCACAAAATTTTATGTCCTATTTAAGCATTTTATTGTCATACTATGTTAAAATTAGGCTTGAAACAGCATTTTCAGGCAAGGCATATGAATTTTTCTCTCTAGCGTGTATTTTCATCACAATGCGTACTATAACTTGAAATAAAGTAAAAAAAAATCGAATATACAGCATAAAAATATTAATTACTATTAGTCGAATTTGAAGTGTGTATTTATTAGATCCAAATATCAGTGATCAACGATACGATTGAGAAAGATCGATTAAAATAACTCAAATTGCTCTTATTATGGCAAGAATTTGGGCTTGTAGCTCATGCGTTTCAAGACTTCGTCAGGACCATCGAGAGAGCCATAGGTAATGAATGCATCGAACAATACAAAACTATTTGGCTATAAAAGTAAAGACACAATTTCGCCACTTCATAAGGTGCTAATACTACTGGAACGCATTGTACAGATTAGGATTCCATACCTAAATGTTAAAATGCTCTAGAGGATGCAGTGTAGTGTAAACAAATGATCCCTAATAATGGAATTAGATCTCAAACAGCGGCTGAATGAAGTACCAACTACCATATTTAGGAGGTAGAGGATTGCGTCAAGAAATAATAGAAACATTCGATATTATCAAATGTTCGATAAGATAGAGCAAAATCTTTTATGTGGATGAAAGCGAAATAACCAGAAACAATGAGCTTAAATTAGATGGAAACAGATTCCATAGGAATAAAACCGAGAAATTTTACTTACAACCCGAATAAAAATCGAGAACGTTGGTGTTATCCAAATTTATGGCATAAATGGTTGCGTAGGGTCGTGTTTTTGTCGTGTCACTCACTGCTTTAAATCATCTATGGCCAGCAGTGTATTTGGGTCAGTTTTTTAAGGTTGTTAAACTCATCTGTGGCCACCGCTGCGGTCATGATTGTGCTTCATGATGTTATCTCGATCGATCTAAGCATTAGGGTTACAATATGTTCACAGGGTCCTAGTGCAATATTTATTGGTATTTAATTTTAATTTAATGATATTGCTCGGATAATACTTATAAAAATCTACCTCGATTTTTATTCAGGAAGTTGTTTCATTTATAAAATTATGTTCCTGTTAATAGTTAAGAGACTATCACTGTTTTGTTTATATTTTCTAATAAATAGTTGAAAATAATACCCTATTAAATAAAGAGAGTTAAATTCTGAGCAGAAAAAGGGCATAAATTATAATTTAGGAAATTGACCTACATAATGGAGTGGATATTATGTTTTCTTATTGTTTACATAATCCCAAATCCAAAATTCTACCTTTGACCTAGAAGTATAAAAATACCTTCTTCTCAATACCCCCCCTCCCCTCTAAGGTGAAATGATCTTTGTCTACATCAGATAGAAATTTTCGAACATTTTAGTTGGGGAGGGAGTCTTATTCATGAGCAAAGTTTTAATGGGTATTATTTCGGTCTCAACTACAGGACCGCTAATTTTTTATATACATTATATATGTTTTTCATCACACTCAAAATTGTTCTCACATTTAAATATATTTCGTTTTTCTCTCCATGGTATATAATTATTTTATTTATTAATTTATTTATTCAGTATATTTTCTATATGTATTTTTAACCTGTTTAATATATTTATTAAGTTTACTTCCTTTGATACGGAGATAATTTACAAATTTTGTTTATAGTTTTCCATCAAAATGTGCCGGGTTTATTTTCGCGACAAATTTCAATATTTTCCCGTCAGAAAATTCAGGGTTAGGAGTGACACCATTTTCAGGCATTTTCTCAAGAAAATAACAACCCAAACCAACTGAAGTGACAACCAAAACTAACTGAAATAACTTTATCAAAATTAACTGAAATGACAACCAAAAATAACTTAACAAAACTAAGAACCAAAAATAACAACCAAAACAACAACCAGGGCAAACTTAAATAAACTAATAGCAAAAACTAAGTCAACCAAACTAAAACCAAAACTAATTTAACCAAAGCTAACTTAAATTATCAAACGTAACCAAGACTAACTTAACCAAACTAGCAACAATCTAACCTAACCAAACTGACTTAATCAAAACTTACTTAACCAAACTAACAACAATCTAACCTAACCAACCAAACCTAACCCAACCAACCAATACCACCTACACTAAACTAATAACCAAAACTAACAATAAACTAACTTAACTAGAGCAAACTTAACCAGAAGTAACAAACAAAACTAACTAATCTAAAGTAAATTAACCAAAACTAACTTAACCGCCCTAACTTAATCCAAACAAACTTATACAAAACTAACTTTAGCAAAACTATCTTATCCAAATCTAACTTAACACCTAACTAAATCAAAACTAATTTAACTCAACTAACTTAATCAAAACTAACAACCAAAACTATTTTAAACAAAATAACAAACAAAACTCAGTCCAAAATTAAATTAACGAACCAAGTAACCAAAACTAAGTTAACCAAACAAATTTTACCAAACTAACAAAGCCAATCTAACAACCAAAATTATCTTAATTAAAACTGAGTAAATCCAAAAATAACTTACCAAAACTAACTTAACTGAACTAGCTTAACCAAAGGTAACTTAACTAAACTAACAAGTATAAATAACTTAACAAAACTAACTCAGCCAAAGTAACTTAAGTAAAACTAAGTTACCGAAACTAACAACCAAACAACCAATCAAAACAAACTAAACCCACCATAGCTCAACCCAACTTAACTAATATAACCTAACCTAACTCAGTTAACCTGTCCAGAAGGCGATCTTAGTTTATAAGCAACCCCAATCTTGCTACAGGTGAAATCTGGAGCTTTGCGTGCCCTCCTTTCCCTAAATTTCGCAGTAGTAACTACGGCTAAATTTCGTTAACACATTTTGTCTTACTCCACCGTCAACTCTTTTATACTTCTCTTTCTTACCCTAACTTTTTTCTTAGTCCTCTTTCTTACTACTCTTTCTTTCTTCATCATCACATCTTTCACACAGTTCAAAAACCCTCGTTGGTTTCACTTATATTTTTAATTATGTTATCAAAGAATTTAACCTAACCTCACCCTACCTAACATACATAACCAAGCTATAAAACTAACTAACCAACTAAAACAATCCAACCTAACCAAACATCATACAACTAAAATAACCTAAATTATTATTCTAAATCAACCTAATTTACCTAAGTGATCAACCTAAAAATCCTACACAACTAACATAACATATCCTATTTCAACTAACATAATTAATCTAAAATGACCTTCTTAACCTAAATTAACCATTTTAACCCAACTTAATCCGACTGCCCTCTTTTGTCCGCAGACTTCGAGGTGGTAAACGACTTCTCCCTCCAGACCGAGCAGGGCTCCTCCACACTTCTTGTGCACCCGGTGCGGAGCGGTGACTTCGGCACCTACAAGTGCTTGGTGCAGAACGGGATGGGCGAAGGACATGCACTGATCCAGCTCGTGGGTAAGCCGAGGGGGCAGGGACAATCTTTGTGAGCAAGAAGATATATGGAGGTATGGACAGAGGGGTAGATAGTTAGATGGATAGATGGGTGAATAGATGGAGAGGTAGGTAGAGAGCTAGATGGATAGATGAGTGAATGGTTGGAGTGATAGGTTAGAGAATTAGATGGATAGATGGGGGAATGGATGGAGAGATAAGTAGATAGTTAGATGGATAGATCGAGGAATAGATTGAGAGATAGGTAGGGAGATAGATTGGTGAATAGATGGAGACATAGGTAGATAGTTAGATGGATAGATTGGTGAATGAATGGAGAGATAAGTGGAGAGCTAGATGGATAGATGGGAGAATGAATGGAGAGATAGGTAGAGAGATAGATGGGTGGATGGATACAGAGATAGGTAGAGAGATAGATGAATCAATAGGTGAATCAATGCAGAGATAGGTAGAGAGTTAGATGGATAGATTGGTTAATGGATGGAGAGATAGGTGGAGAGTTAAGTGAATAGATGGGTGAATGGATGGAGAGATAGGTAGAGAGAGAGAGATGGATAGATGGGAGAATGTATGAAGAGATAGGTAGAGAGTTAGATGGATAGATTGGTGAATGGATGGATAAATAAGTAGAGAGTTAGATGGGTAGATGGGTGAATATATGAATAGATAAGTAGAGAGTAAGATGGATATATTGGTGAATGGATGGAGAGATAGGGAGAGAGCTAGATGGATAGATTGGTGAATGGATGGAGAAATAAGTACAGAGTTAGATAGGCAGATGGGTGAATGGATGAAGAGATAGGTAGAGAGTTAGATACATAGATGGGTAAATGGATGGAGAGATAGGTAGATAGAGAGATGGATAGATGGGTAAATGGATGAAGAGATAGGTAGAGAGTTAGATGGATAAATTGGTGAATGTATGGAGAAATAAGTAGAAAGTTAGATGGGTAGATGGGTGAATAAATGAAGAGATAGGTAGAGATTTAGATGGATATATTGGTGAATAAATGGAGATATAAGTAGAGAGTTATATGGGTGAATGAATGGAAAGATAGGTAGATATGTAGATGAATAAATGCGTAAATGGATGCAGAGAGGTAGATAAGTAGATGGATAGATGGATGAATATATGGAGAGATTGATTGGTAGATAGATAGATTAGTTAAAGGATGTGGGGATAGAAAGATCGATAGTTATATGGATAGTTGGTTAGATGGGTGGATAGATGAATAGATAGATAGGTAGTTAGATGTATCGACTGATGGTTAGAAAGATATACAAATACTGACATAATATAGATTTGTGAAGACTATCTTCTCTCTTTCCAGAAATTGTCACAACCACCACTACAACCACCACTTCTAGTACCACCACTTCTAGTACCACCACTTCTACCCCTCCCTCGCCCACGCAACGCCCAACTACGGACCTCAAACAACAAGGCGATTCCCTCCAAATTCACTCCTCCCCCGACAACAACGAAGCGCTCGGCAAAATGGGGGTCGCAACATTGGGAAACGAACAATCTTTCCCACGTCGTCCTACCCACGAAGACCCCAGTAAGTGGAGGGAGTTGGCATGCTATTCCTACAGGGTTCAGGGGAACTTGCTCCAGAGGCTAAGGGAGCACATGGATTCCCCCACCCCCCGGTTCCCCAATTACTCCCTTGGGGAAATAGGGGATGACAGACCCATATAATCCAATTGTGCACACTGTAGAAAAAGGTAATGAATTGGTAATTGCAAATTAAGACAACAAATAAAAAATAAATCACTAATTGCCTATTAATTGTATATGAGGGTCAATTTATATAATTATTTTAATTGAAAATTTCATCTGAATTGCACGTGATGATAGATGAAAGTCAATAGCATAGTGGTTATACTAGTCAACAAGTCGAGGTTGGCTTTTTTACCAGACATTATTAGTACTAAATAGTAGACAGTCAGTAGTTTCAATATCACAAAGTAGTCCATCAGTGAGACTAAAATTTAGGGGGTTTTCCCACAGGAATTTGAATTGAAGATTAAAGTTTGAAAAGTCGATCAAAATTTGATTGAATTGGCTATCAATTTTATAATTGACGATTAAGTTTTGTATTAACCATCAAATATTGAATTAAATATCAAAATTTGAATTGAAAATCAAATTTTTAATTCACGATCAAAATTTGAATTAACGTTCTAATTTTGTATTGACGATCAAATATTGAATTAAATGTCAAAATTTGAATGGAAGATCAAATTTTGAATTGACGATCAAAACTTAAATTGATTAGAAAATTTTGTAGTTACAATAAAAATTTTGTTTGATGATAAAAATTTAAATTGAGCACAATTTGAAGTAGGTAGAAGAAGTTTACTAAAAACAGCTTCTGACACCTGAAGGGACCAAGGAATTCTTAGCTACATCTTAATAAGCAACATGATGGATACATGTATGAAACATGCTTGGGACCGATAGAAAAACAGCTGCATTTTCAAAAGCAACATACTGAAAACATGCTGGAGAAGAGTAGGAAAACATAGCTACCTCTTTATAGGCGACATGCCTCATTGCTTAAAATTCATTTTTCCCGAAATTTAAAACACCTACCAACGAAGGCATATTCGCGCAGAGAGTCAGTGAGGAGAGATCTGTAGAGAGATTAGTAACGCAAAAGACCATGGCAATCGGTGTGGTTAGTGTAAAGCAATAAATATCACCACCTACTGTTTACAACCTCCTGTTTGATGCTCTTCGTTCTCCCCCGCAGGCATTAAGTCTGGGAGGTTGCACAACTGTGGGCAGTAGGACTGATATGGGCTCCCATTCTCTTATGCTCCTATTGTAGTAGAAGCTTTACTTCTACTGCACCATCCACTCATTGCAAGAGCTTTAACAGCAAGGTATTGCATCTTTATAGCCTTAACTAATGGAAATGAAACCTGGAAATACAATTCAGTCCGAAAAGATCTGGATGTCTGTATTTCTATCGAAATATCTTTCATAATTTTTTCCAGAGCAAATCCAAGGTTTCCAAAATTGATTTACTATAACCTCAAGGTATGAACTACGCTTAGGTAAAGTTTATGAAAATTTGGACAAATAACATTAAAGTTATCAGCAGATAAACAATATAATAGAAATATTCAAGTTTTAAAATTATACCGAACGACAGTGAAAACAAACTTCTAATGGAATATAACAATTAACGGTGAAAAACATTTGTATAAGTTATAATGAATTAGTATTTAGTGTGAAAGCCTCTATTCTCGATAATGCTTCGAAATCTCCTGTTATAGGAACGAATCGAATGCTAACACTTATGCTGAATAATCTTGTTTCATTCACCTTGAAGAATTTCCCAAAGTTCTTAGACTGTCTTTGGATTCCTCACCTTAGATCTCTCTCCGAATGTTATCCAAACGTTTTTAATAGTATCTCATCTAGATCCTGAGTAGACCAGTTCATAACAATCAATTTGCGGATAGAGAGAGAGGCGTGGCAGATTTTAAGCATGTTGCCTCGACGAGAGCTAACAAGAGAATGACTTAAAATAGACGAGATCGAAATGAAGGTCGTTGCTATTTAAACAATGCCAGTTCGTTCTAGGATAAGCCTAAGCGTTTGGATCATTTTTGTAGACTTCATTTTATAGTAAATTGAAGATGACTTTCGTTTTATTCTTACAAATTTGCAGAACTTTTCCAATATCTAGTCTATATCTATTAGATATCGTGCAATAATTTTGGAAATCTTGGTATTTCTCTGGGAAAAAATCTGAAAGATGCAATATAAATAGAGGAGCTTCTAAGCATTTTAGATACTATATTAGAAGTAACTCTATGATACAATTAAGACACTTGTGATATATTTAGTAAAAAAAATCATATTTATTTAGTGAAAATGGGCAAGACATCTTAGGAGAAGAAAGGTCATTGAGGAGAAACGCCTTATAACTTAAGAGACCCGGAAGATCTCATAAAAAGTGGCAAGATGATATTTATTCAGTGGGAAAGGCAAAATTAGCTGCGACATTTTATTCAAAATTATGCCTGTCCTCAAGTGCCCATCGTTTCTCGTCTCAACATTCCATGTAATCATTTCTGTATACCTCATAATGTATGTTTTGGGTATTGGGAATTCTTTGTATTTTATTCCCATTGATTTTTCCTTTCTTTGCATCTCATTCCACATAAGGCGAGCCTACACTTCTCAGCTTAAAATCTACCTCAACTAAAATTCTATTAAGAAACCAATTTTAATTTAAGCTAGGGTTTAGTTCAATTTAATAGCTTCATAATTAAATTTGCACTCAATATGAATTCAATTTATCAAAATACTTGTGTATAACAAATATTTATAACTGCTTCTGTCTATGTATGTTCATGTAATTTTTAGGACCTAATATGATTTAGTTGTCTCAGACGGAAAATTTAGTTAATTAACTTAATGGGAAAATTTAACCCAAGTAATTAGGTGGGAAGAACGAGAATTTAGATGTGGGCAGATGTTTTATGAGAATAGCATCATATTTAAGTTAGGAAAACAGATTCTTGGTTAATTTCAGGAATTATAAAATGAAGGGAGACTCTGGTTTTGAAAATTATAGATTTATGTTTTATAGGAGTATTAATGAATGGTTTTAGTGTGGAATGTGACAGAAAGTTGCATGAGACTATGTTGATGCCATGGTTGGTAAATCGGCGTAGGACTATGGTAAAGGGAAAGATTGGGAGTAAAACCAGCAGAAAGAGACAACTTGAGAGGAATGTTTGGTACGCTGAAAGTTGGATGGAGGGCAGCAGGAATGGGTAAACCCAGTGTTTCATAAACGGTGGGAAATTTCCCACTAGCGCAAAATTAAAAAATCCCAGGTGAATTACGCTAGACTCGAAATTAATTAAACAATCTTAAGCTCTTAACTATAAACCAAAATGAATTTTAAAGGTCCCATTAAAGTTTTGAACATAAATATATTCGTGGCAATACAATATGTCTTTTTATAGTTTGTGTTGTAATGTATTTTAACAATTTTCTAATGTATTTTCTAATTTGTCAGTTGTAAGAAATATTATAATCGTAACCACAAAGTCAGATAAAAAGTGAGAAATAGAAATATCTTTAAACGGTCGTAGAAAACGATGAATGAATAAAAGAATAAGAACCGGTGGTTCAGAGGAATACATAGCTGTGCATCATGTTGTGACAGAGTATTTTGGGGTGGCTTGAGCTTATAAGAAGAATAAATGAGAATTTTTTAGCGCCCATCTGCCGATTGATCCTAAGGGTATTAGACACAGGAAATAAATGAGAAGACAAATATGAGGAAAAGTCTGGTGGGTAAACCTAACCTGAGCTCCACTGAGTACTAAAAACCAACACTAAAAGAATATCCATCTCAGCTTTCCTCAACTGAAGATATTTTATTATGATACAATATTTATAACATTTATATTTTTAAAAGTAATCTTAAATTAATTAATTAGTTTAATACTGAAACTTCAGAATGCAGCAGAAAATCTTCTTAAATAGGTCTGTATTTTTGTATTTTCTACTACAATTGCATTTCATGTAAGAGTGTAGGTGAAGGTAGGGGATAAAGAAAGGGTGTGGGGATAGATAGCGGAAAATAGACAAGTGGTGAAAAGAGAAAAAAGTATGGTAGGGCGAAAAAAGATGCTAAGAGCCTGGTGATCGGGCCTATCGCTTTTAAATATTTTTTGTTTTGTGGTTCTTTTGTTGTCTTTGAGTTAGTTTCTATAATATAGCGTTCAAGCCATTTGTCTTCACAAAAATTAATGTTCTTGGGTATGATATGGGCATTTGCTGTTATGATAATAAATGCCTTTAGTCACTTTAGTGTTGTGCTTAGTGGCTTTGTTTTTTTGTATATTATGTAGTGAGTGGAAATCGTGTCCTTTGTTTTTCTTGGATGTCTTCTTCGGCATTTTAGGGTCTTCATCGGTACATTCTTCTAGAAATTGGTGAGGTTTCATAATTGGGTAATCCTTTTCTTGGTCGTTTTTTGGGGTCTGGGTAAAAACATTCTTATTTTCATGCGTAAAACGGCACTTCTGCTCTGCCAGCTAAAAGCCCAGCGGAGCTCGGAAATTTGGCGCGACTTATGCCTTTTCTGTTCTGGTTAATCATTTGGACGATATCATCGTGTAATACTCGATTAACCAGTTCCTGCATATTCCTTGTCCGTTCTTCTATGACAACGTTAGTGGGACTTAACCCCGCCTCCCGGTGCAGCTTTTCCTGGCGTCTTCTTTCGCGTCTGAGTGTACCTGTAATTAGGTACACACATTTATTCTGCACCACTTGTAGTTTCCTCTTTTATGTCTTCGAGACACACGAGATGGTGGAAGCTGGGTATAGCAGCGTCAATCTTACAAGTGCATTTTACATCTTTTTCTTATTGCTTTTACGGAGATTTCTGAACATGTATAGAGTTCTGACTGCAGCTGTGGCCTTTGTGATTCTTTCTGCGACGTGTTTCTTGTACCAGATTGAAGTAATCTTCATTGAGAGTACATTGCATTCTGTGGTGTAGGGATAGCGTCTATCCCCCACTCTGACAATGTAAAGTATTCTCCTGCCTACGGGAACTACTTTGAACTTTTCTTGGTTCATGCGTATTTTCCACCGGGCATCGTGGATGTTAAATTCTCAATTTCTGCTGCTGTCATACGAGCTTGCCAAGGTTCATGCCTCCATGGACAAGTGATTATCTGGGTGAAATCATTGCGAATTGAATGTTGAGGGAATTAGGGTTCACAGGGGATGAAACATCAGCGTGTAAATCAAATAGAGAGTGGGGGACAGGCCCTCCACCCTGTGGGAGGCCCGCAGTGAGCGGAAACTTTGGTCATTCCGTGCACCCTAAACTAATATACCCCGCTCTCTCCATGACATAGTCACAGAGAGTTCTTTCTAACTTTCACTTAGGGCCAGTCGTAAGATCTTGTACTGCATTCCCCGTCGCCACACCTTATCAAACGCCTTTGATACATCCCGACAACAATGTCCACCTAACTTCTTTCACATTTTGTTTGAGCTAGCTTTTCCGTGATGACATTAATCGCCATCTCCGTACTTCGCTTTCTTCTAAACCAAATTGATATGGGTTAAAGAGGGAGTTCTCCTCCAGGTAAGACACCAGTCTTCGGTTGAAGACCTTCTCGAAGAGCTTCCCGCCAATTTCTATAAGTGAAATTTGCAGGTAGCTCTTCTTCAACGTTGGATCCTTTCCGTGCTTAGGCAAGAAAATCATCTTAGCCATTTTATAAGCATCTGGAAAGTATCCCGTGTTCAGACAGGCGTTATACATCCTTCTTATCCATTCGATGACAATGACTGGTGCCTTTTCAACGTTTAACTTTGTAAGTCCCCATTATCCAGAGGCTTTTTGTCGGAATGGGCGGAGCGCTACATTCGAATTGCCACAATGAAGAGGTGGACTCCGCTAATTCAAGAAATGCAGCTTTATGATCCAAAGTTTGTAATCAACTTGAATATATTCTAAAATGGATTTGGGGTTTTGGGAGTTTGGTGCACGTTCTCCGATCTTTATCTAAACTAATAACTTCTTAAAAGTAATAAATATATATTTGGAATCGGCGTAAAGAAATTGGATTAGTGATGAAACTTACAAAAAGATCATAGAACGTAGACCAAGCCAAATCCTACCTTACCTAACTTTAAAACTAATAATTCTTTAAAAATGAAAATAAATACATATTTGGAATCAGTTCAATAAATTGCATTAGTGATGAAATGTATAAAAAGATCAAAGTACACCAAACCTAACTTCACCATAACTAACCTAATATAACTTTAAAACTAATATTTTTTCTGTAAAAAAATCCATACTTGGAAACAACGTAAAGAAATTCCATTATTAATGAAATTTACAAAAAAAAACCATCGGAGAACGCTCAACCAAAACCAAATGAACTTTTTCAAGAAATATATTTAATTTATCATATGAACCTACTTCAGATTCAAATCTAGCTTTTACTTCACTATCTACTTCCACCCTTAAAAGATGTAGTTTGTGACAACGAATAAATATCAAGCTATGTTCTATGAAGGTTTCATTTATGTGAAGCAGAAACATTTGGAAAATGGTGTATTCTCTTACGAATTTTAACGCTTTATTTAAAGCAAGTTTAAAATGCTGTAATGAAATTATAGACAGGTTGCACAAACTCATTTACACTATATGAAGCTTCAAAGGTGTCTCGATATATTAAAATCTGTTCACGCAATACATAAGAAATCACGTAACAAATGATCACTCAATCGTATTCACCATTAATGGAAGAATTAACCCCAAAGTACGGCGAGATGTTAGATGCAATAGATAGAAAAATTAGAATAATTTACTAAGGCCCATCAGCTGCTGAATATCTTTTACCTGCAAATTTTATTAAATCGATTCATGGGAAAAAGTTTCAGATGCACGGTTCATCGATTGGATGTTGGCAGTTATCGACTTTTAATTTTTGGAACTTAAAAAAGACTAGAACTTTTAGCAAACTCTTCACATTGGCTTCTCGTTGGAACATTCCAAGTAATTCCTAAAATTTCCAATAAATTCTATACAATTCATGGTTTAAAATATCGACATATGACCCTGCATTAATGCACTTATGTCAGATAAGGCTCTAGCGATATAACAAAGTGATTAAAGAATTTTAATTTAAAAAATGAAAGATTTAACTCTTAAATGAGTAAGAGTTGACTTTGAAATGGCGATGATCAACTCTCGGCAACTTTTGTGAGTTAGAGTTAAATGGATGTTTTCCATATTTGTTAGAATATTTATAGAAAATAGAGGAGAATGAAACCAGGGAAAAATATCAAGAAAACAATGATTATGCACTCGAAATGAGGATGATAGCTGTCTTTGCCTTTGAACTTTCTGACGATGATCAGACAGCCGCCCTTTCCCTCGCCCCTTCGCCCGTCTGTATAGAGATGCGTTCCGCCAAATTTTTTATGCTTGCTCGTCCGTCTCTTAGTCTCTGTTTGTTCCTTTTGACAGTATTTTTACTTTTGCCAAACCATTGCTTCTAATAATAAATATAGAGGCAGAGAATCAATTGCCTTTTCAATGAGGCTTTGTTAAGCGAAATAGGAAGCCATTGTGCCTCATTTGTCTTGAAACTTTGAGTATTTGTAATGAGTTCAACGTAAAAAGGCACTTAATCACACAGCCTGCAAATTATAGCGACGTGTATACAAAGAAGAGACAGAGTAAGGTGTTCTGCTTATACTCGTATGCCATTCTGGATAAGCATACTAGCTTATTCAAAAAGCAAGCAACATAACACAAACCCTTGCACTAGGTACAATGTAACATTGCTAATCTCTAAGCAGCTGAAACCATTCCGAGAAAGAGAGTTTTTGAAGAGCTGTATTCAAGCGACTGTGGATGTAGCCTGCCCTGAAAAGAGCGTTGCATTTACGAACCTCAGCCTTTCTGCAACGCCAGTCACAGGGAGTAGAGGAAAAATGGCTGAGAAGGTGGATCTGCCTTGAATGAATGATGTTCTTCTATTTCCTTCGTCTCACTGGCTTTGGATGAGAGTTGTGTGTTTGTTCGAGGTGTCAACCACAATTTTAAAGTAATTGAGGGATTTCTGAAGGTTGTCTGGATGAAAGGTATCAATATTTGGCGCATATTTTTATTAAAGCAGTGCCGAAGTGCGTTGATGAGTGAATATGGATTTGTCTCGCGTAAATGCAATCACAACAGACGGTGCTCTAGCCATGGTTAAGAAAAAGACAGGGTTCATCTTCTAATATCAGATCAAGAGGCTAAATTGTGTCGAGCATCAGAATACCATGTGCGCCAAATCAGAAATTAGGAAGTCATGGCTATTTTTGTGAAGGTTAATAAATGTGACCATTGTTCTTAGACTGAATCACAGCCAATTCAAGAGATTTTGTCAGAGATTAATGCAAAATATGGCAATTTACCATACTTTTGTGATTTTCGTTGGTTGAGTAATAGCAAGATGGTCATCAAGGTGGTTGACCTTAAAAAAAAGATGGTAGCCTTCTTCGACAGCAAAGATAGGGTCGAATTCAAGACGTTTTCTGACTCGAGTTTGGTTACCATGCTAACTATCATTGCTGACATCACAGCTCCATGAACCTGCTTAACCTCCAGCTTTAGAAGAAGGACATCTTAATCTCAGACCTACATTTACGCATTTAAGTTGAAGCTTTGCCTCTGGGAATCTCAGATATAAAAGTACAACCTGTCAGACTTTACTCATTTCTCATCTTACTCTGAAGACGTTTACATGTGTGTCTGTGTACAATTGTGGCACATTGCAATACGAATGGAGCAGAGTTTCCTAATGGGACAATCGTTCAAACACAAAAAACCCACTTCTGTAGCTTCTTAGCGCCAGAAGTGATCTGAGTCACGTCACAAGAACTTTAAAAGAAACAAATGATACATAAGGATTTTCCTCGATCACTTAATTAGTTGCAGCAGACGATGATATTGAGGGCACAATCTATGGCAAGAAGCTCTTTTGTGTCTGATCCAATGCAGTTTTAAGATCCAAGAGTCTGTTTTCTAAAAGGTGTCGTCTAATATTTGAGTTTAAGTCACAGAACAAGGCATCTAATGTAGATTCTTCTTTATCCTGTTTAAAAGCTTGAAGTAATTTGCCCAAAGACCCTCCGGGTTATTGAAAACAATTTTCAAAAAGATATCGCCCTGAGACCTCGTTTTTAGATTTGACATGCAAGAACCCTAAAGCATAAATAGCAACGTTGTAACTCTCGCATTCTTCAATGAAGCCGTCAAAGGTTGATAACGCGTAATTAGTGAGAACCCTCATTTTGTCGCATCATCTTGAGCTATGGCAGCCAGTAAATCGTTGATGGTCCTGTACTATTGTTACCATTCCTTGGTAACCGAGTTACTGTTACGGTTACCATCAAAGAGGTCATGACATAGAAACTTGTCCATGCAAGACAAATTTATTACCTACAAAAATCACGATATATAAGGACTATATTTTGATAAAATTACAAATAAAAATAATTCAACCGCAGCCAAAAGTTTTCTGACACTTATAAACTTTATTAAATTAGATAAATGCAAGGTCGTTCAGTTTTTATTTGTATATCAATATAAATATAAAGTATAAAACAATGAGAAATAAATAGCAATAACTTATATACAACCCAAACAATAAACAAGTATAAAAATGAAAAAGAATTAGAAATGTAACAATAGTAACATATAACAGATAAGCATATAAAGCTCTGTGGAAATTATACAACACCAAATTGATACACGAAGCTAAGTAGTGTGTCGAGAGTCTCTCGGCAGTGATGAGAGAATCTATTATTCGAGGCAGACTCTCCACGAAGGTGCGACTCCTAAGGGCTTTGTGATGGTGGCCCCCTCAGCGGTGATAGCTGCCTTCAGGTGCGTCATCGGAAGCTGACTAACGACGTTTTACGGCACTGCCAGAGGTACTGCCAGAGGTCCTGCCAGAGGTACTGCCAGAGGTATTTCAGTGGAATCATATCCGGAGAATGAGGTGGCCATTCCTCATGACAGTGATATTTTTTCCCGTAACCTCTGTATGGTGGACACATTACAGGCATTTTTGTAGTGATCTCGCGCTGAGGGCAGCGTGTAATCTCTCAGGACAGTTTGGTACCACTCTAAATTCATGGTGCAATTATAAACGGTAAAAACACCTACACCTGAACTTGACATGCAGGTCTATACAACTACAGAAAGGCCACCATGCTTTACGTTGGCTGGGGTCAAGAACAACTTGAACGTATATTAGATTGTGAAGAAATTAAGTTTTTTAAGTGAAATACATTATTTTTAATATACAAAAAAAAATACATTCGGTCGCTACTGTAATGCCTTAAATAAATGATAAGTACATGGTGTAAAGTCTGATGGATATGGATAAAGAGGAAAATCTTTGCAACCGAACTCATTAATATTGCCTTGTGTCAGACGTATCACGTGTGTGCGTGCATTACCATGAAGTGGAAAATCACCTATGCGGTTGATCAGTGATTGATACGTTTGTCCATGAGTTTCATTTAAACTTTGAAAGTATTTAGCATATATTGTAGGGTGCGATTGGGTAATTTCTCACCGTTGGAAAATCTGAATTCCCCGCATACGTGTTATCTGGCGTCAGCTCTATATGTTTTCTATCATATAGTAGACTCAATTGTGCATTGTGTGCGAAGGAAACAATACCATAGCTGAATTCAACCTTCTAGAATATTTGCAAAAGGCAAGCTGTGATGCTTTGGAATTACGCCTGGAGCACCGATTCGAAGATTTCCGGAGGGCTGGATGTCAATCTGAAGACGATGCAGATGATCGTGAAAGAGTTGGATGAGTCTGGCTATGAAGACAAGGGTACAAAGGATCCGAAACCTCACTCTAAGCGTCATTCTGATACAAAAATAACTTCCGAGTTTGTGGCAGAGATCCATTCTTTCATTGGTAATGATACTAGCAAGTCAATGAGGTCCATAGCCAGAGACAAAGGAGTGTCAGAGTCTATCACCAGGTAGTTAGTACACGAGGACATCCGCTACTACTCATATAAGATAAGAAAGGGCCAAGTTCTGTCGCAGAAGATGGAGAACAAGCGGAAGGGACGTGCTGTAGAGCTCGTGAACAAACTGAAATATCTCCGTTTTCCTGTCATGCTTTGGCTCTTCTCAGGTGAGAAGAATTTCTGCCAGGACCAGGTGGTAAACTCACAAAACAACCAGTGGCTGGCTGTGTCTGCATAGATGTACTGAAAGTCATGCTGACCAAGTTCCTTGTCCACATTATGGTGTTTAGTGGGGTCAGTATCGGGGGCCACGTTATGCCTCCGTTTATCTCCCAGAAAAGAGCCCCAAACTCAATACAGAGGGTCACATCAAGTGCCTGGAGGGGTTGCCCTGGATCTAAGAGGTGGTGGTTGGAAGGCCGTACGTGTGCCACACTAGAAGATGGACCCAGTCTTGTCTGTCAGACAATTTCTTTGACCATATCACTGCGAACATCTGGCCTCCCAACTCCTCAGACCACAGCCCCCTGGACTAATAAGCGCAGGGCGTAGTTGAGAGAGGGACGAACAAATCCCCGTGCTCCACCATGGTGCATCACCACAATTTCCACCCAATTAAACAAAGGGACTGTCGAGAAGGCCTGAAGCGAGTTTCCAGTGCCCCTGAAGGCCGTTGTTGAAGCAAACGGCATTTCATTGAATAAAATGAATAATACAGCAATCCTTCAAGTCTTTAACATCTAGTTTTGGTAAAAGTATAAATGAACTCTTGTTTCATTCTCTTTTATGTTGGTTAGTCGTCAAATTACTCATCGAACTCTGTACATACAATTTACAGTAACTGTTTGCTTATTAATGAAGAGCTCAAACCCAACAAATGCCAAAGCATAGCATTATGCTGTTGCAGATTATGTCTCGGAGTAGGAATGGGTTTATCTTTATTATCAAACCATTGTTCTTTGCGGTTAATTTTACAGTAAAGAATCCCTTTTTCATCCCTTGAAACAATTCTGTCCAGAAATACTCACGTTCATTTTGAGACAATTCCTATTTGCCAAATGCTTTTGCACTCTCTCACTCTTTCCTGACTGCCATTTAACATATTTGTGCCATTTCACCATTCACCAGTGTTCTGGTGAGTAATAGACTCCACAAGTGCCTGAAGAGCATCATAGTTCTAAACCACTTATATGGATTTTTTTTAACCACCGCTTACATGTATGAATATTTAACCCATTTTTATAAACTTGCTCAATGTTTTTAATGCAACTATGGCACTATTCCCCTTCTTTTATTCATAAAATATGATTAGTATCTGAAATAAGGCCAAGGCATTGCTACTTTAAATAAGGCATAATCATAACTACAGCTTTAAAAAGGCATAAGCATTGCTAATTTAAATAAGGCATAAACATAAATACAGCTTTAAAATTCAAAGGCATTGCTACAATTATCTTCAAACAGTTTGCAGCAATATTAGAAAAAAATGCAAACAATTCTAAGAATCATTTTTTATAATTTTCCGTTAACGTAATTAAGTTCTTTACAACCTCAATCCAAATAACTATGCAACGTAATAAATATACAACAGTAACTATATAATAATACATTAATAATTATTGAACTCAATTCAGCAAACAAAGAAAACGACAATTATTATGTGAACAGGATCTGCCTCGAAGCCAGCATACCATCCTCCTAAACTACATCCTATCATTATGTCTGATCCAGCAAAGTTTACTCGTATTTTCTTTCCTTATAAATATAATATTGGTTTCAAATGTGATAATTAGATATAAGCTGCTTAAAAAGCTTTATTAAAATATATTTTTTAGAACATTTGAAACACAGAACTTAGACTTGTGTTAACGGGTGCCATATTAGGAAAGAGAAATTAATAAGAGTTCTTAGGAACTATTGGAATTTTTAATTAAGTTTGGCAAATTTCGCTCAAAAATTTGTTACGAAAATTTTTCCGACAAGGTTTAATTAGAACCTGTTTCCAGTGAAGAATGTACACATTCAACTTCTCTATCAAAACCTAAGTTGGACGAACAACCCTTCTAGACTTTAGGGGTTATAACGCCTAGGGAAACATCTCTTAGGGAGATGATGGCAGAGGTGATTCCGGCCTTGTCTAGAAGAACAATGAGCGTTTGGCCTTATGGGCTCTTATCTTCATCACTTTACAAAGGGTAGAGTAAATTTTAAATGAGTGATGTGCCTCGTTTTTTAAGCAATTTACTTGTCGCAATTTTCAAAGGATTGTTATCGTTTCTTGTTTATCAAGATTTCAAAAAATACAAGTTTTGTCAAAAAATTTGGTCGGGTTGTTTTAATACCACTAAACCTACCTGCAATCTACTAATACTTGTAGACCCTATTAAATACAGGACTGCCCGGCATATGTCCATATGTCCGCGCTGAAGGGCCATAAATTACGATAGGGTGCGATATCCTGTATCATCTAGACTAGTAAAGCCTGATTCTGGGGGGCAAATGGGCCCAAGAAAGCTCCTTATATACCACTTTCATGCTCCTCCGTCAGCCATTTTTAATTCAAACACTCATTTTACTAATTTATTCACTCTTTCCGTGGTCTTACAAACCTCACATTCTGATACTCTCTCTTGTACATACATTTTCTACACAAGTTACAACCTCATTCACACCCTTTTCTACATCATAAACATCTCTTAACCCTGCCATTTCTGACTCAGTTATCATTCACACACCGTGCATTTCTCTAATTTTTTTCTTTCTGTACTGCTCTACCTATGATCTTTCCTTCTCTTTCCATACCAGCTTCTTCGCACATTCCATATTTAAACCCTTACCATTCCTGAACGCTCTTATCAACCCAGAAACTTTCTTCTCGTTCAAAACCTTGCGGTCTCAATCTGCTACATCTGAACCACTATCATTCATTAAGCATCCTAGATACTTAACGCTCCAGCCTACCCAATGTTCATCCCCAATACCATTAACTTACTCTTTGTTGCATTCCCATTTAGCTTAATCTTTAAACATATCGTAACAAATAGTTTGGTTAACATTTCTGAATTATGCTCACTCTCAGCCACTAACACCAGGTCGTCCCCACATACCAACATAGATAGAATCATGTTTTCAGTCTAACTTGAGTCTTAATTTTAAACGTTTCTAGATGTATTTTTATTTTTTTAGAATTTCAAGATTCTTTAGTTTTAAGTTTTATTTGTCATTAGGTTTTCATTGTGAGTAATGGTCTCTGGATCATCTTATGAATCCGTATCATCTTAGAACAGCGATATGCTCTTAGTTGTTCAGTGAGTTTCTAGAAATTCTAATTTTTCTACAATAAATTGACATTTGTACTGTCTCATTTTTCAACCATATGAAACTAACCGGTTGGAAATGTATTTGAGATGAGAAAATGTTGCTCATATGAAAAATGTGATTTATAAAGGCAGGAACAGAATGAATGTCAAATAATATTTTATATAAAAGTACATCGATTTTTTTGAGGATGTTCCGAGGCCAACCTGCATAAAAATGAATTCACAGAGTTCAAACGGTGTAGTTGCATGTTTGAGGTATACTTAAGTTTTCCACTACAATATGATGAAATGCTCATCAATAATCAAGATTAGTACAGATTTTTGAGCACCGGATAGGTGACGTAAACGTTGAGAGGAAAGGGAAGGGATAGCTGTCCGGTTTAGTGACTCTTCTTAGGTACATAAGTCACAAATAAGACTCTATGTTTCATCTTTCTGGGGTTGAAATACAGGGTGAAGTTCATGGAGTTGAAGGTTGCTTTACTTTGAATCTTTAAAAATTTATATTTAACGGCTTTAAGTTGTACGGGAGGCAACCGTCTCGGTTGGAAGTACATTTAACAACCAGTTGTCTGAATGTTTGCTTGGGTAATTAACCGGACACACGAATGGAAGTAATAGAAGAATATGGCGTAAGTAATTAGGTGTATTCTAGGGTGTGAAGCTGAGAATTTTTCGTGGTACTTAGTATGTCGACTGCATGAACAGGAGTAGGCAAGGTGACTCACCTGGGATGATATATTTAGAAATAAAGTAGTTTACGCTACTACACAGGAATCGGCTAACCTAATATAATTTGTGATTGTCGTATAATGCCCCCACTTTTTGTTCTATTCTAAGAGTGCTAAGAGTGTCTAATATATATATATAGATATCTGAATATCTTAACGAACAGAGCCGTTCCGAAACACGTAAAGATATATAAGAGAAACGAACATTAATCCTGAAATAAACTTATATTTTAACTTTAACCATTGAATACACAACATCAAAACATTTACTACAGCAATACTCTGAATATTATCTTAAACAAGAATTAATTAAATTAGTTTACTCACAAAAAATGGTTAATTTCTCTACACACAACAATAATATAAGAATTAGGCTTACGGACTCATCTGGAGTTTAAAAGTCCTCAAGAATGTTATTGACTCTCGACGCGTGCCGCCGGCCAGATGTAGATGAGCGAGATCACACACACGATTGTTTTGGCAAGGGTGGCAGCTGGGGGGTCCACACGTTCTTCCGAGATGGGGGGGGGTCTTCAAGGACGGGAACCAATACGGTGCTTTATGCAACACCTAGGCAGTCGTGGTCTTTCTTGCGAGAGTGAGTCGAACTTGGTTCTTAAATCAAGTTAACTTGGAGTGCGGTGTGATCACCGAGTAACGAGCTCGAGGAGGAGCTTTTCTCCTTCATTACTTATTTCCTCATGGACGAGGACTAAACTCGGGGAGGGTCTTCTTCAAGGGCGAGGATCGATGAGACGGGGTTTCTCTGACGAGAATAAGTTACTTAAAGTTCGGTTTGGTAACCAAGGAACTAGCTCGAGGATGAGCTTCTTCCTAGTTCCAGTCTTCCTCAAGGGCGAGTATAACGGAGGGGGATTTCTCTGACGAGAACAAGTTGAACTTGGTTCCTCACCAAGTTAACTAAGGAGTTCGGTGTGGCCACCGAGTAACGGGCTCGAGGGGGAAGCCTTTTCCTTCTTCTTTTCTTAATTCCTCAAGGACGAGGAATCCCCTGGTGTTTAAGGTGCACCAGGATATGAGGAGTCTCTCTGGCGAGAGTAAGTTGAACTTAACAAAGTTAACTTATCGTTTGGTTCGATAACCAGGGACTTAGCTCGAGGAGGAGCTTCTTCTTAGCCCCTTAAGGTAGGTAGCCCTGCCTCTCTTGCAGGGTACTTCTTGGTCTGGCGACCCAAGTAAAACTACCTCTCCAGTCTCGGTAGTTCGGTTTGATCCGAAGTCTTCGTCACCTAGAGACTGACGTATACTACCCCGATTTTTCTCAGAGTTCCTCATTTATACCTCGTCACCCCACTGGGGGAGTGGTAAGGGGGAGAGGGGCTTGAGGACGGCCCCAGGAGAGTTGTTTTGGCCAACGGTTTTTCACACGAAGTCAAACATCGGCTCCTCGTTAGCCTTCGAGATTGGAAGAAACACGTCTCCAATTTCTTATTTGACGTGAAACTGGATCTCACTCTCCTGGGGGAGATCTTGCATTTTGACCTTTAAGGTCTTTCATGGCACCAAAATAGGCGACGCTGCGGTTACGCAATGGACCCGCCGATGCCTGGGGCGGATGTCTTTGCGGTAACCCTTTTGTGACTGCCCCGCGAGTGAACGGGGGAGGAAGGACAATTCCCCTACATACACCTCCCATCGAAGAACTTAATGGGGGAGGGGGACTCCCGGGAACTCAAAACAACTTACTCAACCTAGTCGAGATTAGCAAAGTTGTCTTTCTTGAGCCCTCTCTTACATTAAGTTTCCTTACACATGAGCGCATTCCGCGCGCGTTTACACCGGCAATGTGTCGAACTAGACCTACTCGCAATACAATTTTACATAGAATTAAAAAACCTTAATTCGTCGATTACCCACAAAAAACAACAACAAAACAAGCTACTTCCTTACATTTCTAAGTTTTTGAGAACTTAAATCCTACCGATAAATATTAACACGTACAACAAATGAAAGCATGGTTTCACGCTCATTAGGTACTGAAATAACCCTAAATGGTTTTTCGTCTCCGCCTATAGAGCAGCTGTACTTTATCGGCTCCTTTGATGTAGCTGATCCTAAAATGGTGCTCTAATACCAATACTTTACCGCGCCTGAGTCGGCCGTTCGGGTTATTGAGTCTACCCCAGTATGTTACTAAATGGTAGCGATATTTCAACCTACTCGACTTACCCATATTATGGTACTTGACTACCATTAAATTGAACATTAAGGCTAGAGCGGCCTGTTGCAGCGGGGCATAATTGATGAGAACTTGAGTCCCATAGCTCTTCTTTAACCAGGTACACGGGAAGATCGTGTCTGGGTTCGATCTTTGGGGATCGAGAAAACTTTTCCCTGCGAGGTCGTTATTGGGCGTGACGCTCACTACGACTTGGCGATTTAGCGGTAACTCCGTGGACGTTCCGTTCGGGGAGGAGACTACTAGGGGTAGGGGATACTCATCCGCGTCTACCATTTGATTAGTCTTACCTGGGTGTATCGCAATAGCACCTCTTTCCTCTTTCCTTGTCAACTCATTTGACTCACTTCTCTTAGTAGGTAGTTCTTCAGGTACACCTGCTCGTACCTCTACCCTACCTTCTACATCTTCCCTGATAACCCCATTTGGCTAGGTTCTCCTCGTAGGTTCTTCCTTAGGTACACATGATGGTACCCGTCCCTACTTCCTACTTCTTCCATCGTTACCCCATTTGGCTGGGTTTTCCTCGATGGTCCTTTCTTAGGTCCAGGCCAGGCTACAACTTCCTCGGCCTCTATGAGATTCTCGATAGGTGTTCTTTCGAGTGCGAGCAATCTTTCCTTTTCTTCTCTTTCTTCTCTTTCAGCTTGAGCGCGTTCTTTTTCCCTCTTCATTCTCCTTTCCTCCGCCTCTTTTTCTGCTTTTGCTACTTCATTTTCCCGTCGGGTTCTTCTTTCTTCATCTTCCAGGTTTATCTTTATTTTTCTTTCATCATCTTCTCGTTTTATCTTTATTCTCCTTTCCTCATCTTCCCTTTCTATCCTTATTCCGAATTCTTGAGCTTCTCTTTTCAACAGTATTATTCTTTTGCTTGTTTTACCTCCTCTCAGTATTCTTCTTTCCTCTCTTTCTATTTTCCCCTGTATTCTGTCTTTCTCTAATTTTATGTCTCTCTGTATTTTTATTGCTTCGCATTCTCTTTTCCCTTCTATTTTTATATTTTCCTTCTTTCTATCAAACTCTATTATTTCTTCTTCTTCTTCTCTTTGTATTCTCAATTCTTCAAGGATGTAGGCATCCATATCCTCGCCTTCAAATCCCAGAATTTGGGCTGGTGGTTGAATCTTTCGACCGGATCCATTTTGTGTTGGTCCGTCGATTTTTCCTTTCTGTATTCTCAGGTAATTATGCCACCACTCACCAGGTAGCGCTCAGCATAAATTACCCTTAATCCCACTACTATGCTGATTGAAATACCACTCCCGACAACAAATTTACCACTTGGCCTACCAATTACCTTCAGATTGTTACCACCCCTAACTCTACCAATTTTCTTCTCGTCAATTATTCTCTTATTCCTGAACTGATATTCCTCTAAGTGTTGGCTCTTTCTTAATTTGACACTGCTGGGTTCTTTTTAATAACAACCTACAAACCTGACAACACTTTTAATTATGTCGTAGAATGCCCCCACTTTTTGTTCTATTCTAAGAGTGCTAAGCGTGTCTAATATATATTGATATCTGAATATCTTAAAGAACAGAGCCGTTCCGAAACACGTAAAGATATATAAGAGAAACGAACATTAATCCTGAAATAAACTTATATTTTAACTTTAACCATTGAATACACAACATCTAAACATATACTACGGCAATACTCTGAATATTATCCTAAAAAAGAATTAATTGAATGAATTTACCCACAAAAATTGGTTAATTTCTTTACACACAACAATAATATAAGAATTAGGCTTACGGACTCATCTGGAGTTTAAAAGGCCTCAGGAATGTTATTGACTCTCGACGCGTGCCGCCGGCCAGATGTAGATGAGCGAGATCACACGGTTGTTTTGGCAAGGGTGGCAGCTGGCGGGTCCACACGTTCTTCTGGGATGGGGGGGGTTCTTCAAGGACGGGAATCAATACGGTGCTTTATGCAACACCTAGGCAGTCGTGGTCTCTCTGGCGAGAGCAAGTCGAACTTGGTTCTTAAATCAAGTTAACTTGGAGTGCGGTGTGATCACCGAGTAATGAGCTCGAGGAAGAGCTTTTCTCCTTCGTTACTTATTTCCTCATGGACGAGGACTGAACTCGGGGAGGGTCTTCTTCAAGGGCGAGGATCGATGAGATGGGGTTTCTCTGACGAGAATAAGTTCGGTTTGGTAACCAAGGAACTAGCTCGAGGATGAACTTCTTCCTAGTTCCAGTCTTCCTCAAGGGCGAGTATAACCGAGGGGGATTTCTCTGACGAGAACAAGTTGAACTTGGTTCCTCACCAAGTTAACTAAGGAGTTAGGTGTGGCCACCGAGTAACGGGCTCGAGGGGGAAGCCTTTTCCTTCTTCTTTTCTTAATTCCTCAAGGACGAGGAATCCCCTGGTGTTTAAGGTGCACCAGGATATGAGGAATCTCTCTGGCGAGAGTAAGTTGAACTTAACAAAGTTAACTTATCGTTTGGTTCGATAACCAGGGACTTAGCTCGAGGAGGAGCTTCTTCTTAGCCCCTTAAGGTAGGTAGCCCTGCCTCTCTTGCAGGGTACTTCTTGGCCTGGCGCCTTAAGTAAAACTACCTCTCCAGTCTCGGTAGTTTGGTTCGATCCGAAGACTTCGTCACCTAGAGACTGACGTATACTACCCCGATTTTCCTCAGAGTTCCTCATTTATACCTCGTCACTTCACTGGGGAAGTGGTAAGGGGGAGAGGGGCTTGAAGACGGCCCCAGGAGAGTTGTTTTGGCCAACGGTTTTTCACACGAAGTCAAACATCGGCTCATCGTTAGCCTTCGAGATTGGAAGAAACACGTCTCCAATTTCTTATTTGACGTGAAACTGGATCTCACTCTCCTGGGGGAGATCTTGCATTTTGACCTTTAAGGTCTTTCATGGCACCAAAATAGGCGACGCTGCGGTTACGCAATGGACCCGCCGATGCCTGGGGCGGATGTCTTTGCGGTAACCCTTTTGTGACTGCCCCGCGAGTGAACGGGGGAGGAAGGACAATTCCCCTACATACACCTCCCATCGAAGAACTTAATGGGGGAGGGGGACTCCCGGGAACTCAAAACAACTTACTCAACCTAGTCGAGATTAGCAAAGTTGTCTTTCTTGAGCCCTCTCTTACATTAAGTTTCCTTACACATGAGCGCATTCCGCGCGCGTTTACACCGGCAATGTGTCGAACTAGACCTACTCGCAATACAATTTTACATAGAATTAAAAAACCTTAATTCGTCGATTACCCACAAAAAACAACAACAAAACAAGCTACTTCCTTACATTTCTAAGTTTTTGAGAATTTAAATCCTACCGATAAATATTAACACGTACAACAAATGAAAGCATGGTTTCACGCTCATTAGGTACTGAAATAACCCTAAATGGTTTTTCGTCTCCGCCTATAGAGCAGCTGTACTTTATCGGCTCCTTTGATGTAGCTGATCCTAAAATGGTGCTCTGATACCAATACTTTACCGCGCCTGAGTCGGCCGTTCGGGTTATTGAGTCTACCCCAGTATGTTACTAAATGGTAGCGATATTTCAACCTACTCGACTTACCCATATTATGGTACTTGACTACCATTAAATTGAACATTAAGGCTAGAGCGGCCTGTTGCAGCGGGGCATAATTGATGAGAACTTGAGTCCCATAGCTCTTCTTTAACCAGGTACACGGAAAGATCGTGTCTGGGTTCGATCTTTGGGGATCGAGAAAACTTTTCCCTGCGAGGTCGTTATTGGGCGTGACGCTCACTACGACTTGGCGATTTAGCGGTAACTCCGTGGACGTTCCGTTCGGGGAGGAGACTACTAGGGGTAGGGGATACTCATCCGCGTCTACCATTTGATTAGTCTTACCTGGGTGTATCGCAATAGCACCTCTTTCCTCTTTCCTTGTCAACTCATTTGACTCACTTCTCTTAGTAGGTAGTTCTTCAGGTACACCTGCTCGTACCTCTACCCTACCTTCTACATCTTCCCTGATAACCCCATTTGGCTGGGTTCTCCTCGTAGGTTCTTTCTTAGGTACACATGATGGTACCCGTCCCTACTTCCTACTTCTTCCATCGTTACCCCATTTGGCTGGGTTTTCCTCGATGGTCCTTTCTTAGGTCCAGGCCAGGCTACAACTTCCTCGGCCTCTATGAGATTCTCGATAGGTGTTCTTTCGAGTGCGAGCAATCTTTCCTTTTCTTCTCTCTCTTCTCTTTCAGCTTGAGCACGTTCTTTTTCCCTCTTCATTCTCCTTTCCTCCGCCTCTTTTTCTGCTTTCGCTACTTCATTTTCCCGTCGGGTTCTTCTTTCTTCATCTTCCAGGTTTATCTTTATTTTTCTTTCATCATCTTCTCGTTTTATCTTTATTCTCCTTTCCTCATCTTCCCTTTCTATCCTTATTCCGAATTCTTGTGCTTCTCTTTTCAACAGTATTATTCTTTTGCTTGTTTTACCTCCTCTCAGTATTCTTCTTTCCTCTCTTTCTATTTTCCCCTGTATTCTGTCTTTCTCTAATTTTATGTCTCTCTGTATTTTTATTGCTTCGCATTCTCTTTTCCCTTCTATTTTTATATTTTCCTTCTTTCTATCAAACTCTATTATTTCTTCTTCTTCTTCTCTTTGTATTCTCAATTCTTCAAGGATGTAGGCATCCATATCCTCGCCTTCAAATCCCAGAATTTGGGCTGGTGGTTGAATCTTTCGACCGGATCCATTTTGTGTTGGTCCGTCAATTTTTCCTTTCTGTATTCTCAGGTAATTATGCCACCACTCACCAGGTAGCGCTCAGCATAAATTACCCTTAATCCCACTACTATGCTGATTGAAATACCACTCCCGACAACAAATTTACCACTTGGCCTACCAATTACCTTCAGATTGTTACCACCCCTAACTCTACCAATTTTCTTCTCGTCAATTATTCTCTTATTCCTGAACTGATATTCCTCTAAGTGTTGGCTCTTTCTTAATTTGACACTGCTGGGTTCTTTTTAATAACAACCTACAAACCTGACAACACTTTTAATTATGTCGTAGAATGCCCCCACTTTTTGTTCTATTCTAAGAGTGCTAAGCGTGTCTAATATATATTGATATCTGAATATCTTAAAGAACAGAGCCGTTCCGAAACACGTAAAGATATATAAGAGAAACGAACATTAATCCTGAAATAAACTTATATTTTAACTTTAACCATTGAATACACAACATCTAAACATATACTACGGCAATACTCTGAATAGTATCCTAAAAAAGAATTAATTGAATGAATTTACCCACAAAAATTGGTTAATTTCTCTACACACAACAATAATATAAGAATTAGGCTTACGGACTCATCTGGAGTTTAAAAGGCCTCAGGAATGTTATTGACTCTCGACGCGTGCCACCGGCCAGATGTAGATGAGCGAGATCACACGGTTGTTTTGGCAAGGGTGGCAGCTGGTGGGTCCACACGTTCTTCTGGGATGGGGGGGGTTCTTCAAGGACGGGAATCAATACGGTGCTTTATGCAACACCTAGGCAGTCGTGGTCTCTCTGGCGAGAGCAAGTCGAACTTGGTTCTTAAATCAAGTTAACTTGGAGTGCGGTGTGATCACCGAGTAATGAGCTCGAGGAAGAGCTTTTCTCCTTCGTTACTTATTTCCTCATGGACGAGGACTGAACTCGGGGAGGGTCTTCTTCAAGGGCGAGGATCGATGAGACGGGGTTTCTCTGACGAGAATAAGTTCGGTTTGGTAACCAAGGAACTAGCTCGAGGATGAACTTCTTCCTAGTTCCAGTCTTCCTCAAGGGCGAGTATAACGGAGGGGGATTTCTCTGACGAGAACAAGTTGAACTTGGTTCCTCACCAAGTTAACTAAGGAGTTAGGTGTGGCCACCGAGTAACGGGCTCGAGGAGGAAGCCTTTTCCTTCTTCTTTTCTTAATTCCTCAAGGACGAGGAATCCCCTGGTGTTTAAGGTGCACCAGGATATGAGGAATCTCTCTGGCGAGAGTAAGTTGAACTTAACAAAGTTAACTTATCGTTTGGTTCGATAACCAGGGACTTAGCTCGAGGAGGAGCTTCTTCTTAGCCCCTTAAGGTAGGTAGCCCTGCCTCTCTTGCAGGGTACTTCTTGGCCTGGCGCCTTAAGTAAAACTACCTCTCCAGTCTCGGTAGTTTGGTTCGATCCGAAGACTTCGTCACCTAGAGACTGACGTATACTACCCCGATTTTCCTCAGAGTTCCTCATTTATACCTCGTCACTTCACTGGGGAAGTGGTAAGGGGGAGAGGGGCTTGAAGACGGCCCCAGGAGAGTTGTTTTGGCCAACGGTTTTTCACACGAAGTCAAACATCGGCTCATCGTTAGCCTTCGAGATTGGAAGAAACACGTCTCCAATTTCTTATTTGACGTGAAACTGGATCTCACTCTCCTGGGGGAGATCTTGCATTTTGACCTTTAAGGTCTTTCATGGCACCAAAATAGGTGACGCTGCGGTTACGCAATGGACCCGCCGATGCCTGGGGCGGATGTCTTTGCGGTAACCCTTTTGTGACTGCCCCGCGAGTGAACGGGGGGGGGGGAGTGACTATTCACATACAGTGATGATGAAGCAATATGAGCCCGCTTAATTTTTCTGTTGATACTATAATAATAGAAACTGTTGAGCCACACAAATTGGAACCAAGTTAAAAGTACAAAATGAATAATCGGGGTTCAAACTATGCACTTCCTCAAACGTAGACACAAAGTCAACCGATTATTTTTTCAAGTTGAAAGTCCTCTTAGATGCCTTTGGTAGCTCGGCCAGACGCCGTCGCTATGGAAAATCTGGGCGAGAACGAGAAGCTACATAAGGCTCGAGGTTCTCGACAGCTGCGATGAGCCAGTCTCGTATTGTCACCTGTGGAAGTGGACTTGTTATTTGGAGGCAAGTTGGGGGTAGAGAAAAATTAACACTATTCTTGCCATGGATCACGGATAGACCTTGCGACTGTGATCAAAGAAGTTTAGTCATCAGTTCAATTAATGCTAGCAATGGAGATCCAAGAGGCTCCAGAGCCCAAAGGCTTAATGAGTGAAAAGTCGTTCAAAGAAATGGAAATATCTCTCATTGTTTTCTCGACCATTAAAGATGGAAACCATCTATCTTTTCTCTATTTTTGCAATCGTAGTGCAAGGCTGAGTGAAGGAGTCACCAAATGAATGATAAATCCACCAAGACAACAAATACTTTAAACAAACCGTTCACTGTTTGAGGTCTGCAGAGAGAGAATGATAGAGATAAACAGATATAGAAAGACAGAGAGCGCAAACGCAGATGTTGCTCTAGTTAGCTTCGCGTATCCCAAAACAAAGGCTACATCAACGTGAAGTGAACTTGAGATTGTTTGGCACCTTAAATTGCTGATTAATGATTAGTTCTTGTATTCAATTTGAAATTATACACAGTAATGCAAGAGTTGAGTGAGTATCAGATAGACTTCACTTTATCAGATGGCTTAGCTTATTCAGGGTAGGAGAGTCTAGGTTTGGTAGTCTTTTGAATAGTGCTGTGTTTTTATTTAGAGAGTTCGCACCGATCTTCATTAAGAGGTAGAAGATTCGTAATTAAATAATTTAACAGCGCACTGCGATGATTCATAAACAAAGGAAATCAAAAGGGTCATTAAAAAAAGAGAGGAGGCTTATAAGATGATCAAATCAAACAACGCAGAAACAAATAAAAGCAGATATATAGAACTCAAAAGAAAAGTAAAAGTGGAATTAAAAGACCAAAGCATAATGAGGAAATGAGAGTTGCTTTAAACTGTAAAGAAAATTCTAAAGACTTCTTTGCCTTAGTTAATAGTAGAAAACCAATAAAAATAGTATTGGTTCAAACAATGATCAGTACAATAATCTACAAGTCAGGAATAAAGATATAGCCACTTACTAAATGAATATTTCGCAACAGTTTTCACCAACGAGGTCTCAAATCAAAATATTATACCTAATATTAAGTACTTAGGCAATGAACCACTCAAAATGTTGAAGTGCACGACTAACGATATACGAACATGAATAGATAAAATGAATAAATTCAAATCCCCAGGACCGGATAAGATAGTGCCAAAAGTGATCAAAGAAGTAAAAGGAACAGGAGTGGACCAAATACCGTATATTTTTAAATTATCACTTGAAAATAGTAGAGCCCCTCAAGGCTGGAAATTAGCCAATGTGACGCCGATATTTAAAAGAGGACGTAAAGATCTGGCATGCAATTATCGTCCTATAAGTTTAACATCAATAATTGGAAAAATGCTTGAAATTATCATTGCATAAAAAATAGTAAGCCATTTAGAATCAAACAAATTATTAAGAAACACACACCATGGATTTAGGAAACATAGATCATGCCAAACAATTTTTTTATAATTCTTTCACTACATCAACATAACATGATAGTGAGAGGTCCGTTGACATTCTGTACCTAGACTTTCAAAAGGCCTTTGACAAGGTGCCACACAAGAAAGAGATTAATGTCCAAAGTTAGAGCTCTAGGAATAAAAGGTAATATAGCAAAATGGATTGAAAATTGGCTTAGCGATCATAAGAAGAGAGTCGTGATCAATGGAGAAGAGTCTGAATGGATAACTGTGAGTAGTGGCGTTCCTCAGGGCTCTGTCCTGGGGCCCTTGCTCTTTATTATTTATGTAAACGACACAGACGTGGGATTGATCTTAAAAATCTCCAAATTTGCTGACGATTGTAAACTAGGTAAAAGTATAATTACCGAGCAAGATATACTAGACTTCCAAAAAGATATTGACCACATAGCCGATTGGTCTGAAAAATGGAAGCTTCCACTAAACTTAATAAAATGCAAAGTGATGCACGTTGGCCATAAAAATCCAAAAGCAGAATACAAACTCTTTGAGCAAACAATAGCAGAATCAAAAAACGAAAAGGACCTCGGTATCTGTGTGTCAAATAATCTCAAGTTCACATATCACTGTGTTGAGGTAGAAAAGAAGACGCTAAAGTTACTCGGTTATATTAAGCGACAGATCAACTATAAAAGAGAAACGGTATTAGTAAACCTATACAATGCTCCAGTAAGACCACAACTATAATACTGTGCACAGGTATGCTCACCGTCCCACAGAAAAGATATAGAAAGATTAGAAAAAGTACAAGCTATGGCTACAAAAATGATACCTTCATTAGGAAAATACAGTTATGAAACACGACTGGAAAAGTTAAACCTTTTTAAACCAGAGACAAGACGTATACGAGGTTAACTAATAAAAGTATATAAAATCTTAAATGAAATTGATAATGTGGACTACTCCATCTGGTTTGAATTCAATAGAAACATTACACGTAATAATAGCATGAAACTCTTTACGAAAAAGTACAGACTTAATGTCTGGGAAACTTTTTCTCATACAAAATTGTCAATGTATGGAATCAGCTGTCGGAAGAGATTGTCTCAAGTCCCACCGTTAACACATTCAAAAATAGGTTAGACAAAGTCATAAGGAATATTAACTGTTAAAAATAATACTTGTTGCTAAATATAAAAGAAATTATAAAATTAAGGTGAAGATTAATACAAAAATAAGTTCATCTTTTCTAGAAAAATTCCTGAGTGTGTACTTTGAATTCACACACCAGGTGTCTTTTCCAATTATCATGCCCAAATGATTCGGGTGGAGAGGTTGGTCGGGAGAGCCTTCAACTTTACTATACTTTCTCTAAAGCTATGAGATAAGATCTTCAAAAACAGTATCTCCTCAAAATGGACGATATTGTCTTTTTGGGTACTACTATTGCTTGTAACTCCTTAATCAAATGTATATGTTAAAGAATGAGAATTCAATATTATTGCTGTCATTGAAACATGGATCAAAAGCTCTAGAAATGACTTTATTGAAGAGTTTCAATTATCAGGTTGTAAGTTATCGGATAAAATAGGAAACAAACGAACTAAAGCCAATAATTTAATATATTTATATAGACGCAAACATATTAGCTGCTGAAATCGAGATGAATTTATCCAAATCCAATCATACTTTTGTCTATAGGCCACCGAGACAAATAGAAATGACAATACTATCTTCTTTCACACAGTTTCAACATTGGTTAGCTATATAATAGCAGTTCTATGCAGTTTTTTTTAATTATCCGAGCGTGAAGTATGAAAACAAATGGCAGACATTCAATTAAACAACTCTGTCAGTTTATGAGCCGACGTCTGACCATAATGTTTTTGATATTTTGACATGATTTTGACCACTAATAAAAAGATGGCATAAAAATTTACATTTTGATGACTGATTGAAAAGTTTTAAAAATTAATTCACAACGAAAACCAACGAAGGAATTTACTGAAGAACGATTGTAAGAAGAAATCTATAAAGTGATGAAGATAGATCAAATGAAACTCTATTGAATATATATAGTCGCAGATCCACATGCAAGCAGAAGGGCCGGGAAGGCAAAAAAATCTGGGAGTTGGTGATGAAAGGGCATTATTACGAATGTCAGCTGCAACATGAGTGCCCCTGCTATAAGTAACACCTCGTTTGTGGGGCATAAAAATAAGAGAAAAATAAAAAGTAGGGGCATTAGAATGGACAACAGGTAAGAATAAAAGCAGCTATGTACCTCAACCAGAGCTAAAAGGGTGTCAAGTCGCCCACCCGAACAGGGATCAATGGAACAAACCTAATCGGCAACTAGCCTACGAAATTAGCAGCTGGTTAAGAAAATAGGTACGAAGTAGTTCGTTAAGTGTCGAAATAAATTAAAAGGAAAACCTAACCTAACCTCTGTTAGTTTGTATACTAGGTGCATTGGGGCCGAGAGAGCTTGGCACTTATCCAAGTGCCAGTCTACACGGAACCCAGAATTGCCGGGTCAATGAATGAGAAATAGCGATCATCACATAACGGCTTTCGATATATTTCCTGAATTATTAAGAAATATTTTTAGTCAATTGGGGCTTAAAAACTTGTAATTTTGATCTTTTCCGCGGAGATTGGGATGATATTATGAACTGTAGGCATCAATGCAGCAAGGATTAAACTGGTTGTAAATAATAAACATACGTTATGAACCTAGAGCTCTGCGAGATCAAGACAAACACGTTTAGATCAATAGAGAAATAAAATAATGTATAAGGGACCATAAGGGACTATATAAAGTTTTAAAGATCAATAATACTGTAAAAAACCAGAGCCAATAAAATTTTATCTTCAATGCAGCAAAGATTTGAATAGGTGTAAATAATGAACATGCGTTATAAACCTACAGCTCTAAGAGATCAAGAAAAACACGTTCGGATCAATAAGGATATTAAATAACATAGGCGAGAACTTAAGCGTTAATATAAAGTTTTAACGAGTAATAATACTGTAAAAAACCAGAGCCAATAAAATTTTATCTTCAATGCAGCAAAGATTTGACTAGGTGTAAATAATGAACATGCGTTATAAACCTACAGCTCTAAGAGATCAAGAAAAACACGTTCGGATCAATACGGATATTAAATAACATAGGCGAGAACTTAAGCGTTAATATAAAGATTTAAAGATTAATAATACTGTTAAAAACCAGACCCAATAAAATTTTATCTTCAATGTAGCAAGGATTTGACTAGGTGTAAATGAAAATGCGTTATAAACCTAAAGCTCTAAGAGATAAAGAAAAACACATTCAGATCAATAAAGATATTACATAACGTAGGCGGGAATTTAAGCGTCAATATATAGTTTTAAATAGTAATAATATTGTTGAAAACCAGAACCAATATAATTTTATCTTACTCTTTTGAAATAAATAAAAAGGAGTGCTAAGACGAATCATAAGAAAACTAGCGTCAGCATCGAAACGCGAACCTGAGATTTTATAAATAAATTAATAGTTGTAAATCAATAAAGGATTCCATCGGCCAACTCTAGGACTCTCAAGAGGTGTTAAGGAACGAACTGGTCAAGGTAATTTAGGCAATCAAATGAATATTTTACAAATGTCTTAAAAGTCGAAAACACTATAAACCTAGTTCCGCGACGTAATTAATATGGATTAAGTACTCTTTCAAATACTAGTATACGCGAGAAAGAATAAATCCTTATATAAACGATTGAAATATCCAGAGTACCATGTCCAGATACAGACTATCCCATTCACCTTAAAGAATTAGAAGGCCAATTACTTAAAACCATTCCAATTAAAGTTGGAATAGTTCTAAGTGAATTTATAGAGAGACAATTATAACTTTTATTTTCACAATGATATAAAAACTAATTTCATAAATTTTAGACTAATTTGTTTAAATTCCATTGTTGGCAAACTTTTACTTTATAATATTATTAGAGACCAAATCGTGGATCATTTTGAGTACTAAAACTTAACAATATGTACACAGTGTGGTTTTGATGGCAGCGCTTGTATTAAGTTAAAAAAAATCACAAAATGATAGCACCTTTGACCAGCAAAGAACGTGATATAGTTTTTCTCGACTTTCAGAATACGTTAAATATTGTTGGAGATTTTTGATAAGGTTAAAAGTGCTTGGGATAAGGAAAGATGTGCTTAAAGGGATCGGAAACGGTTTTTCCAACCACAATCAAAGTCGTGGTCAATAAAATTAACTCAAGCAGGGCATTGTTGTATTGTTGTTTCTGTAAGGAATCACGTTTTGGTCCATTGTTATTTATAACACTGAGGAACATTGTATTTGCTGAATTGACAAAAGTACATTTTCCTACCTATTTCGAGCATACTGAATTCAAATCTGAAATCAGATTCTCTCTAAATGCTACAGATTTTTCGCAATATCAATAACTAATATTATACAATAATTTTAATTTTATCACGCCTATCATCATGCCCTGAATTAATTTTGAATCATCCTTTTGCGTATTTATAGTATGTAGGGAAATCGACCCTCTCCCTCCTCTCTCAGTCGAGACACGGGACGTTGACCACAAACAGGCTGACCGTGTAGACGCCACGGTTCAAACTCGTAACCACAGCGCCCTCGCCCCTCGTCCAGATGAAAAGCAGAACGGTTAAAACTGCAAGATCTTCCCTAAGAGTCGGTATTCAATTTCACCTCAAGTGCGAAATTGGAGACGAGTCTCACTCAAGCCCGAATGTCCCTCAGGACCAGAGGTAAGACGCCATGAGAAAAACCGTTGGAGTAGGCACCTTCATCGGCCTGTCCACCAATCCCTTCCCCTGCTCCTATCCCTACCCCAGTGGGGTGACGACGCATATATACCAAAAACTTGGGAAAAATGAGGTAGAATACGTGACTCAGCAGGCTACGAAGTTCTCGGAAAGAGGCCCGGGCTACCAAGAGAAGGGACTAAGAAGCAGCTCATCCTCGAGCTAGTTCCTGGTTATCAAACCGAACTTTAAGTTAACTTGATCAAGTTCAACTTACTCTCATTAGAGAACCTCCCCCTCTATCCTGGTGTATCACAAAGCACCGAGATAGTCCTCACCCTTGAGGAATACTGGAACTAAGAAGAAGAAGCTCATCCTCGAGCTGGTTTCCGGTGGTCACACCGAACTTTAAATTAACTTAATTTAAGAATCAAGTTCAACTTACTCTCGTCAGTTACCCCCCCCCCTCCTATCCTGGTGCAGCCCAAAGCGCAGAGATATTGCTCACCCTTGAGGAAGACCTCCGAGTGCACCCCCTCCAGAACGCCCTTGAGTCAAAGTATTCAAGTCTTGGCTTATCGCTAGCCAGTTCGAATTATTCCCCAGAGTAATCTGAAGATGAGAAATGAACATTCTTTCACAATCCCGTGGTGATATTCTTTCCTGCCGAAGGCGAGTAAATCCCACATCTGCATTTAGCCAAAGTCCTTTGTGGCTTTAAAAACTATTCCGTTCGCGCCAACCATCTGGCCGAGGCACGCGTCAACGAGCCAACAAGATTCCTGAGGTGTCTGAACTCATTAAGTTCAAGGCAGACTCAAACCCGTCGCAAGAGGGACAAAGATATTTAAACTCCAGTAGAGACAGTTAGCATCTTTTTTTATATTGTAGGGAGCGGTGGGTCAACCGTCACTATAATTTCGAATGGTCAAGTTAAAATTGCTTTTAGTCATTTCTGTGTATTTAGTGTGTATTATTTTTTGGTTCATGTTTAATTTTTTTGTTTTAATTAAAGTTTTAGTTTGTTTTAACAAATTTTTTATTTTATCCTCGAATTGCTAAGTACAACACAAGGAACCCTCAAAGTTTAAAGAAGTCAATAATCAAGATAATAATAATCAAGTGTACATAGCACTCTTAGAGAGATATAACATTAATCACGGAGTCTTTTTTCTTTGGTAGCACGTAAACAACCCATACGTACAAACTCATTCCATTACTCGGTCCTCCCGATACCACAAAATAGTAAAGCAGGTTTTTGGGGGCACAAACATTTTATTACATATGAGAAGAAACTTAAATTACACATTAGGATTACAAATACTGTAATCAAATAGATACTAATTTATTAATGACCGTACATCAGGCTGGAGGACCTCTTCTTGATTTCAATCGGGCAAAAATTTGCGTTTCTAACTCTCTTGTAAGTCTTCTCTGGCTGATCTCTTCTAATCGTCCAGCAGTAGTCCGCCATCATGTGTCTATCCCAGTGACCTTGGTAGCGCTCTTCCATCGTCATCAAATGATGATGGAAGCGTTTGCCTTGTTCGTCGCTCACGGCTCCCACATTCTCTGGGATCGATCGAGGTGACTATTTAGGAAATGCAACTTCACACTCATGTTGCATCCCATAATTTGGAATACGAAACGACATCTTGACCTTAGATTGCGAGCAATGATGAGGAACGAAATTAATTCTTGACTAAAGAAATAAGTAAACTAAATCACATGGCGATAAACTGAAAACATCTAAATTTCCTTTCTTCGTAAACAAATTAAATAAATCACATGACGATAAACTGAGAAGACTAAATTTGCTTTCCTTAGAAATAAATTAACAGTATCAATATGACGATAGACTGAGAATAAATCTTATAACGAAAGACTCAGGAAAAATCATTTTACTACTGATTGATAAATAAAATTATTTGACGATAGACTGTGAAATCTAGATTTGCTTTCTCTGGAAATAAATTAAATAAATCCTATGACGATAAACTGAGAGATCTAAATTTCCTTTCCCGTAAATCCGCCGTTTGCGCTGTCAGCCAATCAAATCCTAAACTACTATATGGTTTTACCAATATAAATATTGAGTTTTGTTTGAGGTAAATAACCGAGTGCCTCACTAGAAAAAACGGCTTCAACCTTACTAACAAAATTAATACTGCCGATAACTTTTTATCCTTCAAAATTACTCAGATTTGAACAATAAACACTCGCATGTCTTCGCAAACACCTCAGTCAATATCTTTATGAGTAGAATGTAGGATTATTACCTGAACATATAAGATTACTAAAATGAAACTAATATTGCGAATAACTTAATATATGCGAGGAGATGATGGTGAAATGGTGCGGTTAGTATATATCAAAAATTGACAACTAACACACTGGTTCAAGCCACCTGGGGAACGAGCATCCTCATCTTCAGGGAAGGTATGCTTCAAAGGACCTCTCTAACATCCCTAAAAAACAATGTGTCAATTTGTCCTAATATATTATACTTTTTCTGTCACTGAAAATGTAAATATATCTAATTATTTCTAACGTCGTCTCGCTAAATACTTTTTAAAAATGGGGCAATCTGAGGAAAATGGTGCGGTTAGTATACAGCAAAATTTGACAATCAGCACTGGTTTAAGCTTCCTGGTGGACGAGCATCGTCTTCGCATGGGAATATATGATTCAACGGACTTTTCAAGGGTGTTAGAAAGCTCTTTTTGAATTTGCTTTCTCTGTGGAGGTCTCTTCTCGCACCCGCGGGGGCTTGAAGTAATGTTTGTTGTCACTTTTTGCTGTATACTAACGCCAACTTAATATATAATTTTAGCCCATATTCCATTCACACTGTTTTTCTCTCTACCATAGTTTTCCATTATTTGTGTTGAAGTCAACCTTAGGGGTTTTGACAGTGTGTAGTTGTGTAATTTCAATTTACTCTTGTATTATCTATGACAGAACGTTGGAATGTTTTGATTAAAAATGGAACATTATTTTTCCCAACAGTTTCAATAAACAAATGAAAAATTGACCCATTCGAAACATGATTGAATCCAATGTCCATTCTCTTCCACACATCAGATACTCCACCCTTTATATTATTCTTCCAAGCCCATTACTACCCTTCTGTTAGTCCAATTTAATCTCTTTCTCAGTTGATCAACATAATAATACCCAGCATCACCTTTCAGTTTATTCGACACTTTACCCCTCTATCTATCGATGTATCCATCGGATTGACAATCGAAGGGGATATAAATTGAGAAAGAGGGGAAATTGGTATAAAAGTGTTATAATTAAAGTTTTGTGGGGGTGTAAGGAGGTGGGAGTGAGAGAATAAAGTTTTTTAATAAGCAGGTTTTTCAACTCGATCGCTTCCGAAACGGGGATGGGAGGCATTCCCTCTAATTCACTTTGAAAGGTAGGGTGGAGTAAAAAGTGAGGAAGAAAGGTTAAAATCGAACACAATACAACCACACTTACATCGTTACAAAGACATACACAATTAAATTATAGGTATTTATATCTTTGCATACAAAGGTTTGACAGGGTAAGGAGGCAGGCATGCTTGTATTTATGACGTGATGTGGTTACAAGATTTTATAGAAAGTTTTATTCAATAAATAACATTCATTGAAGCATTCATTAAAAAAATAAAGAAACAATTCGACTTCAGGGATAGAAAATCTAAATATGCAGTTGCCGAGGCTACGAATACCGTTATATAAATCGAACGAAATTCCGTAGCCACTTGACCTCGTAATTACAAGAATATGGACGTGTATTCCTCAGATTAAACAGTGAATATATATATATATATATATATATATATATATATATAGGTGGAAAACTCACAAAGTATCGCGTGAATAAGCAATAAATGCAACAAAGCTCACAGGCAAAATTAATACAAGGATTCCAAGTAATTTCGAACTTTATTTCGAATGTACCTGGAATCCTCGTATTAATTTTCCCTGTAGGTTTTTTTGCATATATATATATATATATATATATATATATATATATATATATATATATATATATATATATATATATATATATATATATATATATATATATATATATATATATATATATATATATATATATATATATATATATATATATATATATATATAAATGTAATTAGGTAAAAGGCCATGTTGTATGCAGGTTTTATTGAAGTCCACAGCTGTGGCAGCGTTATTAATTTTAACTTGTATTTTCTTAATATTTATTTCAAGTATTTTTTAAGGGGGTTTTCGAGGCGAGAATGTTTTTTCTCGCTTGGAAAACCCCATTAAAAAATACTTGAAATAAATATTAAGAAAATACAAGTTAAAATTAATAACGCTGCCCCAGCTGTGGACTTCAATAGAACCTGCATATATATATATATATATATATATATATATATATATATATATATATATATTTATATATATATATAATATTTTTCTATTTATTTATCATGTACCCGTTGGTGTCATTGCGATTCCTATCAGATAACTCTACCATCTTCCCCTTAGTAGTCTCCTCTTTAGATTATTCGGGATATATACACCACACATGTACACTTCCCTAAATTCAACCCTTTTCTTACCCCTCCCCTTATAAATTTATGGTAAAGATGTGCTCGTTGGTTTTATTTTCCCACCTTTAATAACTATAAATAACAATAAAAACAATAATAATCATAAGGAGAACAGCAATAATAATAATATTGATAATAGTAAACATGATTCTATATTTGTCTATCTGCCCTTCTGTATAACAAAGGGTGTAACTTTCTATCTGAATTTTCGTACACATGGCAATTATCTCTATGTGTGCGTGTTAATAACTTAACCCACTTTCCCATGCTTAAAAACGCGATGTTTACAGGTACTACCCATCGGGTCATCTCCCCCTCCCCCAATTATCCCTTTTACACTACCACTCCCTTTAAATGCCACTTGTGCCTGCGTGCCTGTGTAAGTAATGATATATACACACTTATTTTATACAACCATTAAAACTTTGGGATGAACAGTTGAACTCTCGGCTCTAGTCCTCGTATCTGCCTCCCTTGCGAAAGGGATATTTACACACAGACATAAAGCTATACAAACCTCCCTTTACACACATACATTCATCCACGCAAACTTCCATTCACACGCGGCCAACTTTGTCCAATTCAATTCTATATATTATAACTGTCCATTCACTTGATCGAAAAATAAGATAAACAGAAGAAAATTCAAAGAGTTCCTTTGCCCCCCACCCCTAAACTCCAGTTCGAAAACCAATCAACCATTCTAAAGGCTAGACACGTCTATTTCCCCAGCCCCCATTTCGTTCGAGAGCGGGTTGGTAACTTGGCAGCTTTGTTATAAGCGTCGTACACCGATTGTTTTCGATAACGAATGCTGGTAGATATGGGGCGTTTAACGATAACTGGCACTATTACACTCTTGGGAGTATTGCTTGGAATGCCAAGGAGTCGAAATACCGAGTTCTTTCTCTTCTCAGGCACTGCACAGGGGCAATTTGGCCGCGAATAAACTCTGTTATGGTGTTTCCCAGCAGAGTTTTCCCGTGCTTTTTGCGCGCATTTTTTTTTCTTGCATTTTTCACCCTTTTTATTCTCCCAAGTTGTCGCCAAAAAGATGGCGGTATTCATTGAAACGCGCTTCGAGCGAGCAAAAAGGAAGATTATTTTCTCGCATCCTTGTTGAGGGAGGAAATGGGAGAAATTTTGTGGCAATTTCAGCCCAATTTGGGATGGGGGGGAGCGAAAAAGATTTTGAGGTGAAAAAAACATTCTTTGGGCACGCATTGAGGGAATGTTTTGTATCTTTCTTTTGTGGAGGTGTTGTAATAGCAGGCTACTCTTACTGCTCTCCCTTTTTCGCACTCATACTCAGATACATTCATACATACACCGCTACCATATTTTCCTGCCACAACATTCAGTAGATAGTTTTATACCCCCTAAAGTTTCTCATGAGGCTATGGGCTCTCTCAATGTATGCATTTCTGCACGGACACAAATCGGTTCAAAATCGAGATTTTTCGGGGGTACCTTCCTCTCAAGTTGAGAAGTTTGGAGGGTTCCCCACTGCAAAACGAGAACTTCTGATCATACCCCCTCCACGATCGAAAAGTTTGGAGAGTACCTAACTCCAAAACGAGAGGTTTGGGGGTATCCACCCTCAAATTAAAAATGTTTTGACCATACCCACCCGCAAATCGAGAAGTTTGGATGGTACCCGACTCCACGTCTTGATACCGTTTCGCCCTTCTGCATGCCCGCCATGCCCCTACCAGAGACATAATTTGGATCACTACTTCTGGGTAATTATCTATGGAAAGGATGACCCGCCGGTGGCCCGTGTGCCAAATGTGGCACAGGCATTCTACAGAATGACACGCAGCTTTTTAATTACTTCTCAGTTTTATACTTGTGTATTATAAATATTTTTCTAATTTTGCAATTAATTGCGCCAGTGATCAATTTTCTCTGGTGGGCCCCCTTGCAAAATAATGAAATGTACATAAAAATTAATACGACAATCACTGGAAAGCTCGAAATAATCAATAGGTGATTCTCATCGAGAGAGAATGGGAAGAAAAAGGGGCGCATTGTTTTGCCACCAAACAATGACCGTGGCTACCCTTGGTCGTTCAAGAAAGAAATACCCCTGGTACGTCAGGGAAGGTTTCCTTAGACTGATTATATGAGAGTATCTCATAAATGCCTTTGAAATATAATAATAATAAAGATTGTATATGGCACCCTCCAAGACCAAGAAATCTTCGCAGGGCGCCCATCCATCGACTAGAAAGAGTCTGAGAGAAGTGGTGTGGTTTCAGAGCTTGCTTGAAAGCAGTTGCTTTCTCTGTAGTTGCTTAGGGGCAACTGCAGAGAAAGCACGATCATCCATGCAGCAGATAGGGTTGCAAGGAACCGAAAGCATGTAGGCACCTCTCGGAGGGCTCTTTGTTATCTGGACACAGCCAGTGCGGACGGTAGGAGATGGAGAGTGGAAGTGTTTAGAATTTTTAATGTGAGAAGGAGGACTTTAAAAGTAATTAGAAATTGAATCGACAACCAGTGCAGTTCATGAAACAGGGGTGTGACACCAGAAGTTTTTCTTCGATGAAGGAAAACTCGAGCTTGGAATATCTGGACAAGTTGATGGGTGCAAGTTTAAGTGTTAAGTGGTCAGTTGAGAAGAGAATAACAGTAATCAATACGAGAGGTAACAAAGGCATGGATGACTGTCACGAAATTGTTTCGATCAAATTGGGACCGGATACGACTGAAGTTACTAAGACAGCAGAGAGATAACTTGCTGATATTAGCATCATGTGATTTAGAATCGAGTTGACTGTCAAAGGAAACACCTAGATTTCTAACGTTGTTAGAGAACACGATCGAGGAGTCCACCTAAATTGAGAGAGACGGGGCTACATTTTTACAGCAAGCGACATCTGCTGAGGTGTCCATCAAAAGAACCTCAGTTTTGTCATGGTCGAGTATGAGGAAGTATCCGATAGACATTCAGTAATGGTGTCATATGCGGATAAAATATTAGTGACGATCAAAGTGAGCAAGTTTTAGGAGGAGGAGAGAAATAATTGCGTGTCATCGACATAAAAACAGGCGACGCAGAAGAAGGCCAAGAGAAAGGAAGTTAATACGAAAAAAAGTAGGCCAAGGGCAGAGCCCTGAGGAACACTATACAAAACAGCAATTAACCAAGAGATCTCACCTCCGATGTGGACAGTATGGGTAAGAGGTGAGAGATTAGAGCGAAACCAGTTTACAGCAGTTCGAAAGACACCCAGGAAGGCAGAAAGGCGGTGGAAAAGAACGTAGATCGAGAAGCGCCAGAATTGAAGGCCTCACTCATAGCGTCGGCTTTGCAGCAGATTCGGTCGCTCGCATATAGGAGAGTTGATTCAGAGCTGTGGCCTGCCTTGAAACCGGACTGGAATGTTTCGTTGGTGCTGGATAAAGATATGTTATGAGTGATGCGGGCAGATACTAACCTCTCAAGAGCCTTAAATAGGAATGGAATTTGAGAGATAGGACGATAGTTTGATGGATTATTGAGGTCAAGATTTGGTTTCCTTAAGATCAAACCATCAGCAGCATATTTAAACTCAGAAGGCACCTCACCTAGCGACAGGAAAACATTGAGTATACCCAGTAGGTGTAGGAGGAAGACTGGTAGGAACTGAACATAGAGACTGGATAAGAAAGTGTCAAGCGGATTGCAGGAATCTTTCGATGAGCAGAATATTTTAGTCAAGCTCTTCAAGGGAGACAGGGGTGAAGGAAGTGAAATTGGGAGGTAGGGTCGGGGTATTATAGTATGATGGGGGCAGACGAAGACGGGAGCCCAGAGCGAATATTAACTACCTTTTCAGAGAAAATGCTTAGAAGGCGGATGCGAAGAAGAGATTGATGTGGCCTGGGAGACGAGAGAAAAGTGTACGAGGATTATGTTTGTTTCCGTAAAGGATTTTACGACTATGGGTTTCGCAAGAAGATCACAGGAGAGCTGTGTACGCATAAATTGCCAGATAATAGACGAGAAAAGGTTGTTACATCCCCATGCCTTGGGTGTAGGCGGAACAAAAGCGAACTCATGTGTGCTTCCGTTGTTTTTAGCCACAATAAGGATGTTCGAGAACAGAATAACTTTTATGCATGATCATTCTACTTCGCTAGCTGTTTTGGTGAATTCTAACGCAAACTCCAGGATAGTGTCCGATACTATTTTATCGTAGAAAATCCATTTTTTCATCTCTAGTCACCAGTCGCTTCAATAAAGATTCAGTTTTATTGCGTCTTAAGAGCATATCGCAGATAGAATATCGGTCCTTGAATGCGTTTAGTATACAACTTCAAGTGGCATAGAGCACACCATAGGGTACGTTCTTGCTCCCCACAAAGCGACTGTATCCAATCTAACAGCTATAAAAAGAACTGTATAAATGGTGTATTTTAACCTTCACTGTTGCTGTCGCAGTACATAGGATCGTTTTCTTCATCACGTGAAAACGATCACATGTAGTGCGACGACAAAAGTGAAAGTTAAATAAACAATTGATACAGTTTTGTTGTTAGGTTTGTTAGATTCGTCTAATGATTCCAGTTAATTGCTTGGCAGGGATATGGAGTGTCTCCTAGGTTTGTAGAAAGCAGTGTGAAAGCAGTTTACTTAGTGCTAGACTAACCACATAAAAAACACTGGGTATATTACAGTTTACTAAGCAGTTTTTCTCCAAAAAGTTGTGAGGGACCCATACATCATGGTGGGAAATGTAAACAAGCTTTACTGTAGTTTTATAACTTCGAACATTTTTGCAAGTTCCTTAGTTGAGATTTGGCGGTTTCCTTCAAAGTTTACCTTGAAAAGATCGTCGACCAACTTTGAAGGTCTTCCAGAGTAACTTGCTTCTAAGCTGAAATCTGCGCCTTTGAATTTTTCAAACCATTTTCGAACCGTTGATTCGCATACGCCACTTTCACTATAAATATTACAAATGGTTTTACACGTTACTGTAGCATTTTTACCTCTCATGCTTCTCTAGTGCTCTTCTCTACTATTTCTCTAGTGTTTCACTAGTGCTCCTTCTAATGTTTCTCTTGTGCTCTTCTCTACTACTTCTGTATTACTTTTCTTAAGTGCTCCTCTTGTGCACTTCTCTAGTTCTTCTCTAGTGCTCTTCTCTAATAGATTTTTAGTACTGATCTAATACTATTCTCTAATGCTTCTCTTATGTTCTTCTCTCATGCTTCTATCGAACTCTTCTCTACGACTTATCTAGTGTTCTTCCCTATTGATTCACTAGTGCTGTTTCTAATGTTTCTATTGTGTTCTTCTCTTCTACCTCTCTAGTGCTTCATTAGTGCTCTTTCTAATGTTCGCTGGTGCTCTTCTCTTTTGGTTCTTTAGTGCTCTTTTCTTCTACTTACCTAGTGTTCTTCTCTAGTGCTTCACTAGTGTTATTTCTAATGTTTCTCTTGTGCTCTTCTCTACTCGTTCTCTGGTACTTTTCTCAAGTTCTTTTCTTGTTACCTGCGAGGAAACGCCAGGTCTAGGCATCGCTTTTTTTCAAAAAGAGTAAAATTTAATTGTACCCATTTAGAGCCATGAAATGACCCATATAACCATGGGACATATGGTTATTTACCCTTAAGATTTTAAATCTACCCTTGGATTTGGTGCTGGGTGGCGCTATTTTGTGGCAGAAGCCTCATTTAGCCATTCAAAGGCACTTGTAAGTGATTTGAACCATGGGAAACCATCGATGCAATAACCATTTACTATCTTATCACAAAACACTGCAGGTTATTGCAGGGACTTTCCCTCCTGTGCTCTTTTATACTGCTCTTCTATAATACTTATCTAATGATTTCCTTTTTAGTGCTTCTCACCTGTTATTCTCTCTGGTTCCTTAGTGCTCTTCTCTGCTCTTTCTCCACTACTATTCCCTAGTGCTTCTCTAGTTCTCTTCTCTAAAGATTCTCTTGTGCTATTCTCTAGTGCTTATCTTGTACTCTTCTCTCGTGTTTCTCCAGTGCTCTTCCCTACTACTTCTCTAGTGTCTCAATTGTTCTCTTCTCTTCTGATTTTCTAGCTCTCTTCTCTACTACTTCTCTAGTGCTGTTCTCTAGTGCTCTTTTATCGCGCTTCTCTACTGCTCTTAAAACTGATGAATACAAGTTAAGATTGCAGACGAGTGTTGTATTAGTGGGTTGGTTATGAATTTCAGGAGTACTTTGTATGTCTTCACTCTCAGCTTTTGTTCTCGGACCATCCATCGTAATTTTGCTTTGCCTTTAAACGTTTTGTAAACTGAATAGTTACTAGGTTTCCAAGAACTTAAACTTCAGATTTAATAAGCCGATTGTAACCACATCTTATCCATGCGAGTCCTTTTTCATGCTCTTAAATGGATACAAAATGGCATCCTTATTTACTAATGGTACATCCTATTTACTTGTTGAGAGATTACCTGGTGTATGGTGGATTTTGATATGATGTGATTCCTAATATAACTGTTGAGCTGTTTGAAAGATCTTTTATGGTGATATTTTTTTTCATGTTTATCTTTTAGTGTTAGCAAATGTTTGGTTTTCTTTTACTGATTTGTTATTCTCAATGCCCCCCCCCTCCTTTGATTTCTATTATATGTTCTATTTTATACTCTAAGTTATGTATAATAAACATTTTGAAGTAACTTGATTTTATCCTTTCTCTAATTTTTATACCCTGTTTTATGTTCCGCCATTTGTCTAAATATCTTTTGATAGTCTCCTATATATTTGTATTGTCCTTGTCTCTTGTTTATTAGACATTATCTGATAATAAAGAAGCTTCTGTTATATTTATGTTGTAATATGCTAATCATAATGCTTAGTTGATGATAAACTTCATTAAACATGTTTGCTGTGTATTTTTAAAAGATTTTATTTTATTTTGCGTGGCAAATTTCAGAGGCCATGTTTTCTTAGTCAGCAGTTTGCCTCTCTCTTGTTGTAGATCAATTTAGTTTCTTTTCCTGAATAATTTATGGCCGTTAATATTGTTGAAAGAACGAATAACTTACAATAATTGCCGAACTAACCTTGGGAGCACCTTGGAAATTATATCATTCGAAAGGCAATGTAAAACCACATAAGGGTTTCAAATTTCGTTAGAATCGGCAGAATAGTTATGATGCTATTGCCAAATAATTCCTCGGCTCTCCTTGGGAGAACTGAAAATTATATCATTTGAAAGAGAATGTAAAACAACATAAGGCTTTCAAATTTCGTTAAAATCGGCCGAATAGTTACAATGTTATTGCCAAAACAAAATAATTCCCAGGCTAACCTTTGGACGCTCTTGGCAATTATACATTTCATTTGAAAGACAATGTAAAACAACATAAGGGTTTCAAATTTCCTTAGAATCGGCCGAATAGTTGCAATCTTATTACCAAAACAAAAAAAAAGGCAAAACGGGGAATGACGGACCGACCGACCGACATAGTAAGATATAGAGTCGCACGCGACTGGAAATATTTCATCTATCTCATTTTTTTCTTTGGTCTCAGCCTCGTCTTTCTTCGGCCCTGTCGCTTATGGAAGTCGAGGCTCATAAGGTAAAGGTTTGTTATTCGTACATATAGATGCCTTTGTTCTCTATTCTTTGCATTGAAGTTCTATATAATTATCATAGACTGTTGGCTTCCTTTTCTATTTGCATTCATGCTGTACACAAATCAACCAAAACCCAGTATATGGCATTATAAATTGCCATAGAAGATAAATACGTTTGTTCTTATCTCCGATATGGGCCCTGTGTTAAAGAGTGGAGACCCCCAAGCGTTTTTTTAGTTGGTAACCTTTCAAATATAATTTGAAGGATTGTGTGCCCTCGCGGGATATGTCCTACTGTATATATCTTCCACATATTTCCAATACCTTCACCTACACCGATTTTTTTACAGATCTAAGCTAAAAAACATTCTGACGGCATTGTTCTCGTTGTTTTCGCTTATTTTAAAGGAACGACATCATAAGGATGGCGGGAGAATCTGAGATGGATTTGTTTCCTACGAAAATATTTTTTAGGCGTGAAACATTTACTTTTACACGTGTTTTTATGATGGTATCTCTTTCGGATATAACCGCTTTGTTTCAACCTGATTTCTTCTAATTAGTTCTGTAACACCCTGGCCGAAATGTGGTATTCCATAACCAAGATATATTTTAGCGGGAATGTACTATTCCATAACCGGCATATATTTAGGCGGAGTGTAGCAATCCGTCATCATTTTGGCGTGAATGCAGCTCTTCGTAACCAGCATACATTTTGGCGGAAATGTACTACCATTAATCCCGCATGTACATCTTTGTGCTGAAATGTACTACTACTCAAACCACGTATATTTTTACGGGAATAGTAGTATAAATTCCGTAAAGATATAAAATATGTGTATTTCACGGAGATTTTGCTAAGAATGTACGACCTTATCTCAAGAAATAGGTTGTTTTTTCGGAAAAATAATTATATTCTTCCAAGGCAAAAACCTGAGGCCAAAAGGTGACTTAAGCCCGAGTGCCAAGTTGACTTTCCAAATATTAATCTGAAACGAGTGCCAAAGAAATGAATGAGGCAAAGAGAGGGGAAGAATGCCCCCTTCTCCCATGATTTCCCTCGAGAGGCTCTCCAGAAAGGGAATAATTGCCATCCATTCCCCTAAGTCTCCACAGGGGGGCGGGGCGGAATTTAATCATGTTAGGTAATCACGAGCCTACGTCTATGGGGTGATTAAGGCAGACACCCTGGGGAACTGGAAAATCGCAGCCCTGTGATTGGTGGAAACCACATTGGTATCAGTCCCTAGGGTGGTATTCCGGTGAAATTAACTAATGGTTCCGTCATTAACGGGCTCTATTATGTCTTTCTGTCCAAGAGAACGCCCCACAAGTGCGTTGGTCACATTCGTCATTCTCAGGGCACTATGCCCACTGGTCATGCGTTGGTCACATTTTTTAATTTTAGGGCACTATGCCCACTGCTTATGCGTTGGTCGCATTTGGCACTGTCATGGCACTATGTCCACTGGTCATGCGTTGGTCACATTTGTCAATTTCAGGGCACTATGCCCACTTCTCATGCGTTGGTCGCATTTAGCACTGTCATGGCACTATGTCCACTGGTCATGCGTTGATCACATTTGTCATTTTCAGGGCATTATGCCTATTGGTCATGCGTTGGTCTAAATCTTTGATTTTACTAATTTGAGAACGCCAGAGTTTCCTTCTTTGGAGCCGTGGCACCTAACATGGTGCCATAATACACCTATCTCTCATAGCATTCAAATATTCAAAGTATCCTTTCTCACCACGACCACATCAATTATACTCTTACACTAAACACTGTCTCCTTTGTTCAACGCATATACAGGCATTACACCCACGATGTGTTAGCCTTAAAAATTCTAAGTTCACTCACAGCTGTTCACTTACACAGCTGTGAGTGAACTTAGAATTTTTAAGGCTAACACATCGTGGGTGTAATGCCTGAATATGCGTTGAACAAAGTAGTTCAAGAGAAGTAGTAAATAAGGAGAAAGAGGGAGATTTCAGATTTTTGTTCGATGTTAGACGAGTACTAAATGGAATGTTGCATGTGAGATCAGACATGATTCATGGTGGTGATGAAAAGAAGGTTCTAGCGTGCAAGTGACTAAGAAGTATCATGATGCAATGAAAAGGTATTAATGTGTAAACTCGATAATTATGCGGATGAACTTAGAACTTTTAAGGGTAGGTAACCCAGCGTGAGTGTGTATATGGGAAAATTATTTGTGGCCTAGAACTAGGCCACAAGCATATGATATCGCCTATGTATCTAAGCCAAACAATGGGGATGCCCAAAGTTTGCTCACTGTGATTAATTCTTTGGATCCCTCAATTGAATTTACCTTAGATCTTGAGCAAAATAGTGTCCTGCCGTTTTGAGATCTTCTAATCCAAAGGACTCTATCTGGATTTAAATTTTCTGTTTATCGGAAGCCTACCAACTCTGCTTCCTACATTAATTTTTATTACGGTTTGAGTGATAAAGTCAAACGTTCGGTATTTACTTTAATGTTTTTCCGCGGGTTGTGGGTCGCCAGCCCAGAATTCTTGGCTATTGAGATTTCAAAGATCTTTGAAGTCACCTCTAAGACCTTCACAACCTTCTTGCCAAGTTCTTAGATCCAGCTAAAAAGACTTTGTATAAAAATGAAATCCCTCCCACATTTAGTTTTAAAAATTCTCTTGTTTTTCCGTTTTCTGAGGACTTTTCCTTTCTTTCCCGTCTCTTAAAATGTTTAAATATTTCAGTCATATTTAAGTATGAGTCTACTATGTACAAAATGATGGTTCACAATAATACCCAGAATATAGAAGGAGTTCATTCTGTTAAGTGTGCACTTTGCCCTAAGCATTACTTTATGCAAACTGGAAGATCATTAAATATTCTTTGGTCCCAACACAAATTTAATATTAGAAGAGGTGAACGCAATAGTGCTTTCTATATTCGTTTATTTGAACATGATCATCCTATTAATTGGAATTCGGCTAAGTTTATTTAGCACTAAGAGGAATATATTAACAGAAATATTCTTGAATGCTTCTTCATTAACTCTACTAACTTCAATATATCTCCTAGTCTCTTTAAACTTGCCCCAGTCATTAAAAAGGCTAATTTTAAAGGAAATTTCGATGTTAATTCTTAGCCCTTTGATTTATTTACATTGTTATATATTTCCTGTTTTTTGAATAGTGTACTTATATTTTCGTATGCATTTATTCATAGTTATGTAACTTATATTTCTACATTTCACACACACTCTCTAATACTGGTATTTTGGTAGAGATTTCTGTGCCTGCTTCTAATCCCTCCTTTTTGATAATGTATTTCTATTGTTTTAACGTCACTCTAATTGTACGTAGGCGGAGTGAAGCTTATTTTTCCCTATATATGTATGGGATATATATTATTTTAATGATCCTAGTGTGTGTGTGTGTTTGTCCATTTGTGCATTTAAAAAAATTGAGAAGAGGACTCAAACTTGAAACATCAATATACCAATTTCAAATCTTAATAAACTCATGACCGTTGCGCGACACATCTATAATAACTTTATGATATATATATATATATATATATATATATATATATATATATATATATATATATATATATATATATATATATATTGTAATCGAAGCGCACAATCGCCGCAGGCCTAGTAAAGAAACGTCCGTAGGGCTGATTTTTAGTAGTGTAAAATAAATTTTTATGTATTCCATGAGAATGAACTGAATAAATTTCGAAAGTACTTGGATATCGCTATTCATCTTTCCTGTGGAATCTTTTGCACTTGTTGCTCCACTCACGGGCTACTTTGTGTTTTTCATATCTATTTATCTAGGATCAATTCAAGATTAGGCACCTGAGGTGCTTTATCTTGAATTGAACGAAGTGCAGGTCATTATTCTTGGATTGAGTGACTTTAGGTGCCTAATCTTAAATTGATCTTGTATCTATCTATCTATCTATTTATCGATATATTATATATATATAATTAGGCAAAAGGCCATGTTGTATGCAAGTTATATTGAATTCCACACCTGTGGCAGCATTATTAATTTCAACTTGTATATTCTTAATATTTCTTACAAGTTTTTTAACGGAGTCTTCGAGGCGAGAAATAACATCCGCCGCAAACGACATTCTTTATAACTAGACCTCTTTCGACAATGTTAGGTCATCTTCAGGGAATGAACCTGCATATATATATATATATATATATATATATATATATATATATATATATATTAGTGACGACTCCAGCACTCGAGCTGTTCGAGCTGAGCCCGAGTATAAATTTAGTAAAGTGAACGTGTATTTGCAAGCTAATTTAAACTTCTGCCAACACTGACTTCAAGTAAGTAATTGCAACCAATAATTCGGACTCCTTTTATTAAGCTTGGTCACAGTTCATATATTTTCGTTCAGTGCATGAAGGTCGTCTTAGAGTTGCCCTGTGTCAAAAAATATCATTCATAGCAGACGTTCTCTCGACATCGTCCACACGCGCTTGACTCTGGCTTCGAAGTTACAGCCCGAGTTGTTACCTATAATCGTAAAATTTAAATTTATTATAATTCAATGTTTTCTTGAAACAATAGATTTCTATAGAGATTAAATTTAAATTCTAATATATGAAAGTTTCCGTTCTACAATATTCTTAAATGAACGAAAAATTATCCAGCAACTTGGGCTAATACGAACGAGCCTGGTAGATGTAAAAGACTAACTGGCATCTCTTGTCAAGAGTACAGTACAGGTGACAGTTAGATCCGTCTCTGGCTAATGTTTGTTGTGCATGCCGCCGTCCTTATTTGGTTATTCTGTGCCTCTGTGTGTAAAAATCAGTTATGTTTCGCAGAGTTGCTATCTTTTTACCCCTAACTTATAAATCGAGAAAGACATAGTGCTAGATATAAAAAATGAGCATTAGGGGCTAGAAATATTGCATTTTGAACGACTTGGACAAGAAGAAGGATCTGCACAACAGGATATTATACGAATTCGCCATCAAATTAAGACGACTGGAGTTCATGTATAAATGAAGTGAGTAATTTTTATATTAAAACTATATTTCTGTCTTATTGTTAAATAATTAATAAATTATCGGTGCACATATAAGTCTGCGGTGTGCATTACGTCTTTTACCTTCTTTTATACATGTGTCTTAAACGAAATCTGTGATGAGCCTGAGTGATGCTGATGACCTGGAGTCACCTTTCATATATATATATATATATATATATATATATATATATATATATATATATATATATATATATATATATATATATTTATATATCCAGCAAACCGCAAGAAAAAGAAAAACAGGATAATTTTTCTTCGGAAATGTTATTTCCTAATTCGCAAAAACTCTGAACAGGGATGGGATTCGAACCGTGCCCACTGAGGCAGCGAGCAATCTCCCGAATAAACAAGCTTTTGAGGTACGCTTCACAACGTCGATCGGGACTATGAAAGAGAGAGAAATTAATTGGGAATTCAAACGACAAAGGAGAGTTGAGGTAAACACGCGGCGAATATATAATGTATAAATCTTTCATGAATGCGAAAGAATGATAAAATAAATAAAAAAAACCGCAAGAAACAGAAAAACGAGATAATCTTTCTTCGGAAATATTATTTTCTGAAGAGTGGGGCTGAGGGGAGAGAGATTCACTCAAATGCCGCATCCCATAAAAACACGTTCGCACTCATTCATTTAAGCACAGAATGAATGAACTAAAACATTTTTTTTAGGGAAAAATGTATAAAATGGAATACGTTCTCTCTATCACCCTATCTCCGTCTCCCCCCTCTCAGGTTCACTGAATCTCTCCATCTCCCTCTCTCTATATCTCCATATCTCCATCTTTCCCCCTTCTCTCCCTCTCTCTCTCTCTCTATCTCTCTCTCTCTCTCTCTCTCTCTCTCTCTCTCTATATATATATATATATATATATATATATATATATATATATATATATATATATATGATTATGCAAACCGCAAGAAACAGAAAAACAGAATAATTTTTTTCGGAAATGTTATTTCCTAATTCGAAAAAATTCCGTACAGGAGTAGGATTCGAACCGTGCATACTGAGGCAGCGAGCAATCACTTTGATCTCAATTAAACCGTCCCTTAGACCACTCGGCTACGCGGAAGACAAAAAGCTTCTGAATCCCGATCGCAAGGTCGATCGGGATTATGAAACAGAGAGAAATTAATAGGGAATTCAAAGGACAAAAGTCAACACGCGGCGAATATATAAATGTATAAATCTTTCATGAACGCGAAAGAATGAGGGAATGAATCTAGCAAACGGCAAGAAAAATAAAAACGGGATTATATATATATATATATATATATATATATATATATATATATATATATATAGGCAATGTTATAGCTATATTATAGTTATGTTATAGTTATATTTAAACACATACTTAAATATATATAGCTGCACTGGCGCACTTATGATAAACGGTGTCAGATTACTCTATTAAAATGTCATGACCAAAAGTTTTGATATTATTACATATTTTTCTTTTTTCCTTATATTTTTTGATTTGCGTGATTGGAATAATTATTCTACTTTTTAAATTATTGCAGGTTTATTTAAATCATTTCAAAAATAATAAGAAAAAAATGCATTCCTTCGCTGAATACAAAATCGCGCTCTTATCCTGTTTCAATGGGATGTGAGTTTCAGCCTCTGGAGCTTTGCTATTCGACCAATGGGATAAAATGATGGCAAATATGAGTTAAATGTTGCGTAATTCTGATCTATTTTGTAATATTGTTTTCAAAAAATGTTTGAATCTGTTTTAATTCCAGAAAAAAATTCAAAAGAAAAGCACGCAACCATTGTTGTTCTGCACCAAAGTGGCCTGAAATGCAACGAGATAGTTACTAAGGGTATCAGGGAGCAGCACCTTCTTTAGGATTATTAAGGACATTAATGGATCATTAAGAAACGTGCGAGCTTCAAATGAATGACAAGATCGCTTCCTGGTAAGCTCCCAGGTCAAAGATCAGGTTGCCCTCAATGCCGCGCTTCCTCGCGATTGGAAAGAGGCAGGCGTGAACGCTTCAGAGCGTACAGTGAGACTGAAACTATTCGACAAAGGTCTCATTCGAGAAGGGGGTCGAAGAAGCCTCATCTAACTAAGAAGAACTTTACGGATAAGCTCCACTTTTGTAGGAAATATAAAGAATCGACTGTTGAAGAATGGAGCAAAGTGATATTCCCTGATCAAACTCCTTTCCGCTTGTTTGGAGCTTCTGGAAGATCCCTCGTCATGGGGAGAAACGGAAAGCTCTTTTACAAGTCTTGTGTATTGCCCCGGGTGACGCATGCGGACACTATGCCTAGGGCTGCTTCTTGTCTAAAGGAGCTGGAACAGGTGCCTCATCAGCACCTTTTCCCTGCAATTCAGTGCCAATTAGGAATGATACTTGTATTTTTCAGCATGATGGCGCACCTTATCACAACGCAAAAGTAAGAATAAAGTTCTTGGATGAAAATAACATCGAACTTTGTGGACCTTGGCCCGGAAATTCTCCAGATTTGGACCAAATAGAGACTTTGTTGGCATAATCACACTGATGGTTGATAAACAGAAGCCGTCCCATTGTGAGCAGTTGCGGCTCCTTATTGAACAATAATGAAGCAGTACATATCAAAGTTTCATCACAAATTTACGCTCCAGCTTGTCAAAACGAATTAAAGCAGTTCTGAAAACAAGGGACTTAGATGTAATTATTGACTGCGCGCAGCAATTGAGTGTATTCATTAATAAACTAGGTTTAAAGTCTAATTTTTTGTATATTTCACTTTTAAATTATGATACAAACATACTAAAACAAAAGGCAACGTTTGGTTTGTTATATTAATTTCCTTATGTGAAAAATATAGTAGTCTTAAAACCTTTGGTCATGAGTGTATACATTAACTTGCTATGTGTGTATGAGGAGTTTTCCTAAGGCGTGCAAGATGCAGAATCAATGTATAGGCAGATTGTTATGATGTTACACAGTTGCACGTCCTTCCTGTCTTAAATTGCTCAATTACTCTCCTCTCTAGATTTCACTGTTGTACATTACAAACACTTACTTCCATATAACTTCAATACATTCCTTACGCATCTTTTAAAAAAAAAATTTACCCGTCAAACCCTCGTTATTCTCAATAATATTATTGTTTGATATCATCACTTTTCAGTATTATTGACATAAAAGAAAAATAAAATAGAAAAATATTTACAACAAAATTTCTGTAATATAAAAAGTGAAGATTAAATAAAATTATTGATTTAACTTTTAATTCATTGAAATCGTTTATAACATTCAACAATTTTTAAAAAGGAGGAAAGAAACAACTCTAAAACGGGGCAATGAAAATGTCATGTACGATTAGTATGGAACTGAAGATAACCCGTTAAATGCTTCATACTTATTGCCCGACCTTTGTTCGTATTTTGAGAACATAAGAAAAGAAGGAGTTCACAAAAGGAAGACTACAAAACTGAATCCCTCTTACTCCGATATGGTGAAAGAGGGGCCAGACTAGGATCTATAGCATATATAACAGATATTCCTTAACCTATGCCATATTCGCTCGTAAATGAAGAAAAACAAGATCACTCGTATGAAGTACGCCGAATATACTTTTCTTCAGGTATTTAACGGCCCATTAACACATTCTTTTTTGAATTTATTCGGAAGGAAACGTCCCCAAAATAAGAATCAACTCGCCATTTCCATTCAAATGTTGTTTATGTATGGGAGATTTATGATTAAAACCATCAAAACACAGTACTAAAGCCCGTACCAACCAGTCAGGCCTCATGACACAAGTGGGCTTTTTTTTCGAATCAGCCAAAATTGACAACAAATTATATCTCTCCATTTCCCTTTGTTTAAATGAATAAATACTTAATTGATTAATTAAATGGATAAATAAATAGTTCCAAAATTGCCTTGAGCAATATCTTTACTTCCCAAGACGCGTTTGGTAGCGTTCCGACACGCTACCAGTTTTTTCTCACTCTAAACCACCTGTCGAAAGATGGCCATGGTAACATTTGCCTTTTATTAATAAATTAGTGTACTCTTGCCATAAAAATGGCGGAAATATAAGTAATAATTTTATTATTATTATTATTATCATCGACTGTAATGCTAGAATGTGTGGATTAATTTAATTTCATAACTTCACTTCATATATGCTGCCACTGGGTACCGTACTCACTATCTTTCCAGCAATCGCATACATTTCCATTGTTCTCGTGCACAAATGTGTCTATGTGTATGTTGTGTGTGAGTAATTTTCTCTCGTCTGAAGCAGATTCAGACTGAAAATTAAGTTACACTGTTGTCAGCAAATAATCTTTACTCTATCTTTTTCTCCCGTGTTCCCTTTTCACGCACGCACACCCGTTCATACACGTGCAAAGAACACACAAGAACATTTCTCTGAGGTTCCCAATTGCCCCAAAAGTCTCAGTCTAACAAGAACTGGCAGATGCTTAGCATCTGAGGGAAGGGTGGGGATTCTTTGGATTAGGGGTAAATGGAAGATGGGAGACGAGGTAAAAAAACCCAATTGAGGAAAAAAATAAGATAAAAAGATTTTCTTTTTTTTTAAGTTGAATTACATTGTTTTATCACCGAATAGCACTTGTTCGTACTTCCACCTTTACTATCCTTACACAACCCTCTGGGGTTTATCTAATTTGGGTCTGTTGAGGTATGCCTGTGTAGACCCGCTCGGAATAAGGGCGCATACACATGCACGGGCAGATAGCCGACCCAAGGCCGCCTGCGATATGCTTTGGAGCAATTAAAGGAGTAGAAGGCCGCCTCCTTGATTTTGAGTGCGTTTACGATTGGCCGAGATTTATCTAATGACTTGCCAAGTTGCAGTTCAAGGATATATAAAGATCAAGACCTCAAAATATAATTTTAATATATATAATAAACGGGGCAATATATATATATATATATATATATATATATATATATATATATATATATATATATATATATATATATATATATATATATACACACAAAATGGGAACAAATTGCTCTATGCAGATAGTTAATTGGATCGTGACAGTTTACAATAAGACAGAGCTAAGCGTGGAGTGCAAAATTATCGTTAATTCGAATAATGGATATTATTTAAGTTTGAGCGGGAAATCAATTCAAAAGGGGATGCAGGTGACGATTGACGAGGGGTGTAATCAAAGGATTACAACGCTAAATCGCTTTAGCTTGAAGCTTAGTGGTGTTTGGAGGGGGACGACCAACGGTCAAGGTCTTTGAGGAGATACTTCTGTGAGTTTTGACGAGGAGGACTAGTAGATGGGAGTTTGAGTACTTCTTATTGAAGAACGAGATTTTCTCTGCTGCAGAGAGGTGGAATCTCAAACATGAAACGGTTCTGCGGCACGGCAGTGAGTCTCAGACAGGAGGAACGGGAGTCTTGAAGGGGTGTGCGAGATGAGTTGGGCCGCATAGTTCTCTCGGAAGAAGGTGGCTCGATAAGCTTTCCTCTGAACAGGGGCCAAATCTTCACAATGGCGATCTGCTGGTGAGATCTTAATACGACTCGAACAGGTGTCGCGAGCTTTCGCGAGGAAACAGACAAACGGTCTGAACGAAGGGACTGGCAGACTATCAATCTCCTCGAGGAATGGCGGTCGCAGGATTAAATAACCAGGTGGCTGGTCGTTAGATAGCCCCAGCGCATGGCCCTTCCCAGAGGGTTCTCGACGTCAGTCTATGCAAACTTACTTCGAGATAACGAGGTGGAGTTTGCCTCAGGATATGGGGTTGAGTTTGTACTGCTGCTTTCACGGGGAAGGGAGTGCCTGTCAGGCATGGAAGCGAGAATTCGGCGTTATCGCGGGGGAGGGAGAGCGAAGTGCGTTCCACATAAGCAAATACAGCCGGGTCGAACGAATCAGCGCGGGACTGCTTCCTTCTCGATGATTCTAAAATTTTCACGCCAAGGAGCACGTGGTTTAGAGCGAAGGGGCTTAAAGGGGTATTACGAGGGGCTTCCTCTCAAGCTGGTCCTTCGAGGGGCATCCTCTCACAGGGTCCTACAGTTTAAAAGGGGTCCAAATCATGGATCACTATAATGACAACCACCACAAGATGGCTCCTAACACCACATTCTACGAGTCGTAAATTTGCCCAAAGTGAAAATTATATCTCCACTCGGCTGGTACGTAATCCACATATGTATATTAAGTAATCCCATGAATAATGCGGCATTTTTTCACTCGAAGGAGGTAACCTTAGTCTCCAAAATGAACCCTGTTCAGGACGATCAGTTGAATTTGATCATCTTTTATAAATTACTGTGGGAGAAAATTTAACTGTAACTCTTAAAACTATTGGCGGGAAAAAAATCCACTACCATACATCTTCATTTAAAGGAGATAGAGAAGGTTTCACTAGTGTGGTAATGGATTCTTCATGACCTGCCCTGGGTAAACTTGTAGCAAGGAATGATTGTTACAGGAGACGAAGAGTGGGTTATGTACAATAAAATTAAGCATTATAGACAATGTATTAGTTATGGGGAAAACCAATACCCCAACTGACACAGGGACTTCATTCACATCCTGTGCCTTTGGTGAGGTATGAATAACATAATTTATTTTTAACTTCTTAACCCCAATCAGAGGTTTAGTGTACTCATTTGGACCGTTTAAATGGAGTTTATGAAGAAAAATGTCAGCAATAATCATAAGAAGAGCACTCAATATGATAATGCAAGGCCACTTTCAGCAACATGATGATGTAAGACCACATGCAACAACATGATAATGCAAGGCCACATCCAGCAACATGATAATATAAGGCAACATTTATCAACATGAAAATGCAAGGTCAAATTCAGCAACATCAGAATGCAAGGCGACATTCTGCAACATGATAATTTAAGGCCACATTCAGCCACATGAAAATGCAAGTCCACATTCAGCAACATGATAATGCAAGGCGACATACTGCAATATGATAATGTAGAGCGACATTCTGCAAGATGATAATGCAAAGCGATATTCTGCAACATGATAATGCAAGGCCACATTCATCAACATGATACTACATGGCCACATTCAGCAAAAGGTAACTCAAGAAAGGATGAAGTTTTTAGGCTGGAAAGTTTTAACTCACTGTTCTAATTAATACACTCGGTACCAGCTAATTATTTTCACTTATTTTGATCACTTGAACACTTTATTTTGATAACATGAACAGTTGAACACTTTATTTTGATCACTAGAACAATGGAACACTTTATTTTGTTCACTCAAAAAGTTGAACACTTCATTTTGTTCACTCGAACAGTTGAACACTTTATTTTGATCACTAGAACAATGGAACACTTTATTTTGTTCACTCAAAAAGTTGAACACTTCATTTTGTTCACTCGAACAGTTGAACACTTTATTTTGATCACTTGAACAGTTGAACACTTTATTTTAATTAATACAACAGTGGAACACTTTATTTTGTTCACTCGAACAGATGAACACTTTATTTTTATCACTTGAACAGTTGAACACTTTATTTTGTTCACTTGAACAGTTGATTACTTTATTTTGTCCACTCGAAGAGTTTAACACTTTATTTTAAACCCTTGAACAGTTGAACACTCGAACGGTTGAACACTTTATTTTGTTCACTCGAAGAGTTGAACACTTTATTTTGATCACTTAAACAGTTGAACACTTTATTTTAAACACTTGAACGGTTGAACACTTTATTTTGATCACTTGAACAGTTGAACACTTTATTTTGAACACTTGAACGGTTGAACACTTTATTTTGTTCACTCAAAGAGTTGAACACTTTATTTTGATCACTTGAACAGTTGAACACTTTATTTTGAACACTTGAACGGTTGAACACTTTATTTTGATTAATACAACAGTGGAACACTTTATTTTGTTCACTCGAACAGATGAACACTTTATTTTGTTCACTCGAACAGTTGAACACTTTAATTTGATCACTGGAACAGTTGAACACTTTATTTTATTCACTCGAACAGTTGAACACTTTATTTTGTTCACTTGAACAGTTGATTACTTTATTTTGTCCACTCGAAGAGTTTAACACTTTATTTTGATCCCTTGAACAGTTGAACACTTGAACGGTTGAACACTTTATTTTGTTCACTCGAAGAGTTGAACACTTTATTTGGATCACTTAAACAGTTGAACACTTTATTTTAAACACTTGAACGGTTGAACACTTTATTTTGTTCACTCGAAGAGTTGAACACTTTATTTTGATCACTTGAACAGTTGAACACTTTATTTTGAACACTTGAACGGTTGAACACTTTATTTTCTTCACTCAAAGAGTTGAACACTTTATTTTGATCACTTGAACAGTTGAACACTTTATTTTGAACACTTGAACGGTTGAACACTTTATTTTGTTCACTCGAAGAGTTGAACACTTTATTTTGATCACTTGAACAGTTGAACACTTTATTTTGATCACTTAAACAGTTGAACACCTTATTTTGATCATTTGAACAGTGTTAAAAATTCCAGGAGCTTTGAAGATATCGAGCCACAAATGACTTTTTTTCTATTAATGAACCTGAAATTTTACCTGTGGAATCACCAAACTAATTTCGCGATGGTCCCATTTAACTTTAAATGATGGTTTCTATGTTTCTGATTAATAAATACTTTATGATATTTTTTATGTTGCTACATTTTTTTTCACTTAAGAGCGACATTTCTTCTGTACCCCTAATATAAACTAATCCTGTCCTAACGTACGAGTAACTGTTGTACTTCCCAATCTAATTCTCACCTAATCAAAAATATTCGTCACTAAAATATTACCCTCCCCCCCACACAAAAAACAACTAAAAGTAAAAATTTACTACTAAAGCAATATAATCAATAACCACTTGATAACCAATAATTACCACACAATTAATGAGATTACAGCTACCAACACATTTCACAGATTTATTATTTGTCATGGAAAGAAATAAAATTCTAAAAGTAAAATGGAAATAAATATATACATATATATATCTATATATTTAGAGAGAGAGAGAGAGAGAGAGAGAGAGAGAGAGAGAAAGATTTGATCTAAGGAGTCCAACTAAAACTATTAACGAACTAAACATGGAGAGCGCAACCAATTCAACATCCACCATTATTACATCTTATAGCACCTGAGCCCATTCTATTTTCTAGTCATATTTTTAGAACGTTTACCAGCATAAGTTTGTTTCCTACCATATGTAACTTATATATATATATATATATATATATATATATATATATATATATATATATATGAAAAAGATAGAAGAGAGATAAGGAATAGAGGCAAGGGAAAGTGCTGAGAGAAAATAGAGATAAGAGAGAGGCAGGAGAGAGAAAATAGAGATAATAAAGAGAGAGGCGAGGGATAGAGAGGAGGGAAGGGATGCAACCTTTTCCCATTTACTTATCTTCCTTCCTCAGCCCCCTTGCCTTCCCGCCGTCGCCTCATTGCGAGATTGCAGATTAATTTGCTTCTCAGATAATTATAATTCACCTCTCCCATTAAAACATTGTCATAGTGGCAGAAAAGGGAGGAGGGGTGTGGGGGATCAATGGAAGAAAATGGCGAGAGGGGAATACTAGCCATGTCGACCACATACTCAAGCTCAAGGTGCTAACTTTCTTTCACGCAATGCCGTTTATATATAAATTCGGCAGAAATATTATAACAATAATTTTGTGATAAGCCAATAATATTATTCAATATCTATTTTACAGCTTGATATTGCTACCCACAAGCTCTGAAGATGAATAATAACCTAACTTAACCTCACCTAACTTAACATTCGCGCGTCCAATCCAAATTTGATCTAAGTTAGCTGTTCTATTTAATCCTATCCTAATCTATAATTCTTGCTCCCTAATCTAATTCTTTGTTAATCTCAACTTCGACCTGAAAATCAATTACTAGCCAGCTTTGCGCTGACTAATCTAATATTAATCATCGGTCAGTTAGATCCAATCCATTCCTGAGTTAACACTCGCTCTCGCCAATTTAATCTTCTTCTAAATTCAATTGCATTTTATACCACCTAAACCTAGTCTAAACTGAACTTATCTAATTCGAACACCATCGAGCCTTCATTCTCTTCGATCTAATGCAATCATGAACGAACCTTCGTGCTGTCTGATCACAGTCCTGAACGAACCTTCGTCATGTCTGATCACATTTCTGAACAAAGCTACATGCTAACTCATCACAGTCCGAAACGAACCCTCGTGCTGTGTGATCACAGCCCTGAACGAACTTTTGTGCTGTCTGATCACAGTCCTCAACGAACCTTCTTTCTGTCTGATCACAGTGCTGAAGGAACCTTCGTGCTGTCTGTACACCGTCCTGAACGAACCTTCATGCTGTTTGATCACAGTTCTGAAGGAACCTTCGTACTGTCTGATCACAGTCCTAAACGAACCTTCGTGCTCTCTGATCACATTCCTGAACGAATCTTCGTGCTGTCTGATCACAGTCCTGAACAAACCTTCCTGCTGTCTGATCACAGTCCTAAACCTCCCTTCGTGCTGTCTGATCACTCCCTTAAACGTACCTTCGTGCTATCTAATTACAGTCATGAACAAACCTTCGTGCTGTCTGATAACTGTCCTGAACGAACCTTCTTGCTGTTTGATCACAGTCCTGAACAAACCTTCGTGCTATCTGATCTCAGTTCTGAACGAACCTTGGTGATGTTTGATCACAGTGCTGAAAGAACCTTCGTGCTGTCTGTTCACAGTCCTGAACGAACCTTGGTGATGTTTGATCACAGTGCTGAAGAAACCTTCGTGCTCTCTGATCACAGTTCTGAATGAACCTTTGTGCTGTCTCATCACAGTCCTGAATGAACCTTCGTGCTTTCTGATCACAGTCCCGAACGAACCTTCGTGTTATCTGATCACAGTCTTGAACGATCCTTCGTGTTGCTTGATCACATTCCTGAACAAACCTTCGTGCTATCTGATCACACTCCTAATCGAACCCTCGTGCTGTCTGATCACAGTCCTGAACGAACCCTCGTGCTGTGTGATCACATTCCTGAACGAACCTTCGTGCTGTCTTAAATTAACTACGTGCTTATTAGTCTAATTCTATCTTAAATTAACTACGTGCTTCTCTGTTTAAACTTATTCTAAACTAACTAAGTGCTTCTCACTCTACTTTTATCCTAAGCTAGCTAGCTACATGCTTTTCATTCTACTCCTATCCTAAACAAGCTAGATTCTTCTCAGTCTAATCCTATCCTAAACTAACTAGGTGCTCCTCAATCTAATACTTTTTAAACTAGATACGCACTTCTCAATTTAATCCTAGCCTAAACTAACCTTTCTTTTCTTTAGTCGAATTTATTTTAAATTATCCGATTTCTCTACAATATATTGAGTGTCTACTCTGAGTATGTTGGAACAATATTATTAACCTATCTGAATTTACCTGAATTATGTTATATCTACATATAGACTATGCGTTTGAATAATGTCGGTACAAATCTAAACTTCGCCAATAATGCGTAGATTTTATCAATAGAATAAAGAAATTAATGTCAGCCATTACTTTGAGAATCAATCTTTTTATTTTCTTTTAAACATGGCACTGGCAGCCACTTCAACAAATATTCAATTTCACAAGTGCCACAAAAGCAAAAATATATATTTTCCATTTCATCTGCACTTATATGACTGAGAAAATAATGTAATCATTCTTTTGCCAAACTTGCAGCCCATCTCCAAGCAGTTAGAAAAGATAAATCTCCTCGTTAAACAGACTACAACTTCCACTTATAATCTACATTTGGTGGTAAAGGGTAAAGGGGGTGTTTTATTACCATACACGTTCTTCTCAACAGCTCAATTAAGACATTAAATCCCAGAAGATATCAAAATGGTGATCGTCTCTATTAAATAACGAAAGAGGTAGAAATATGTAGTTTCTCATGATGCTAAGACAACCTGAGGATTGTAAAGATACTCCTCTGTAGATTTTATAATATTATCATATATGCTTAGAATGTAGAAAACTTTGCCAAGTCGCTTTATCCCTTTTATATTGGAAGAGTATTCAATAAAGATCATGATGCCAGATGACTGTCGTTAGTAAATGTACCCCCCACATGCACCGCTTTACAAACTCTTTGGATCCTAAAGGATTTTGAATAATAGAAATTTTGGACATCATGAAAGAGTTTACACCTCAATATGGTTGCTCTCTCTAAGATGAAAAACAATATCACCAGTGATATTAAGGTTTATTTAATAAAAAAAAAATAATTAGAAAAGTTAAACCAAAGAAACACAGGAACAGATCAATACAATGTCAAAAAGACCAGGGACAACGTCAGTTGATCAAAAGGTACAGAATAAATTGATGCAATAGATATCACTGGACTAAAAAGGAATGTCTGGGTTAAATAGTCATGGATAAATATACTTTAACTCAGTGAATTATCAAATGACCGCAATAAATACAAGTGATCTTCAAAATATCTTTGTGCAAAATCAAAGAAATATTAATTAAAAATTAAAATAACACAAATTTCACTAAAATTTCTCAACATAGTTTCCATTTAGGTCAATGCACTTCTGAAGGCGATGTTTCCACCTGACAAGTCGCTCACTGAAGAACTCCTGGCTTTTCGAATTGCAACATGTCTTGACTTTACGTTTTGCCTCTTCGATCGATTGAATTCTTGTCCCCTTTAAACGTTCCTTAAGTTTAGGAAACGATAAATAGTCCGATGGGGCAAGATCAGGGCTATGGAGTGGATAGGGTATGATTTGCTATCGAAATTCTCTCAAAGTTTCTCTTATTAGCCGTGAATAATGGGCTGGAACATTGTCATTATGGAACATGACTCCTTTGTGCAACGCTTTTGGTACTAAACAGAGAGAAAGCTTGCTGAGACCAAGATGCACTATTAAAACTGCATATGTTTCTCTTTGGAAAATTTCGACTTCTTTCGCAATAAATTCAACGCAAATCCAGCAATCTTCATCCAGAATATTTTCAACGGCGGCCATCTTTTCTGCATTGGTTGATGTGGATGGTCTCCTTTCTCTCTCGTCGTCATTAAGGTCTTCTCTTCCTTCTTTGAAACGTTTTATCCACCTCTAAACAGTGTTTCTATGTGGTTTAGACTCACTGTAAACATGCTGCTGCAAAGAATAAACACTAGCAGGGGATTTCCAATCAAGTTTTGTTATAAATCTGATAACATCTCTTATCTCAAAAGTTTGCCTTTCCTTGGATAAAAGAAGCTAATTTTTCGTAAGTAGTCACTTGCTACCTGAAATGCGTCAGAGGAATAAATGACGGTTTTACAGGTATCAGCACAAACCAGATATGATCCAATGTGTTTTGACTTTAAAATTTCCGATTTATATTTTAAATTAAAGGCTTGCACCAAAACCTTTTGAAGATCCCTCGTAGAGGATTTAAATCGTCGGAAGACGGTAAAGCTATGGTTCTATTTCAGGGAATGCATTAAAAACCTCACGTGCACGTGAGTCAATGATGGCCAAAGAATGATGACAGGGGTTAAGGACGTGAGATTTGCCATGGATTGACAGATACTTAATGTCGAAGCGTTAATGGAGCCAACGGGCGGAACACCTGCAGAATTAACCTGTGGAACCGGGAAAAAGTCTTAGATTTTTTAGGACGCTCGGTTGGTGGCTACCTACGAGACCACGGCCACCGAGAGAAGAAGAAAAAACTTAAAACCAAACAATTAAAAATGACAATAAACAAAACGTCAACAACAATCACGGGCTACAGATCTACTACCCCCTCAGACCACCTCAAATCCGACACCAAAATCCTCAAGTTCAAGGATCACCTTGACATGAGAGGCAAACAAATAATAGCTACAGCCTCTACAAACCTAGAGCACCCATTATTGGGGAAGAACCCCCACCCTCACAAAGGAACATTAAAACATTACTCAATTTATAATACATTAAAAAAATAACTGTCAACTTTCCTATCTCGCCCATCCCAAACCAGCTTCCTGAGGCATACCAACATACTCTTCACTCAACGCTCTATCCACTCTCACACAACATCATACTGCATGTACGGCCACCTGACATCCACCGCACTAAATCACCCATCCCTTGTGATGACAGAATACACTGGGCGAGTCTGAGTTGGGGACATCACCGAACCATTTAGGGCTTTCAGAAGAGGTTGAATTTGATCATCACTGATACCTGCCCAGAATATAAAACCACCCATCACACAACTAAACACAATATTGAAGATGACACTGCGCATACACATCAACATGCAAAATACACTCCCTGAGGGCTATGCGGGGTATACCTGATGCATGCTGTATCTTTTTCCAAGAAGTAGCGGTTTTTCGGTCAAGCAGTTTGAGGATCATCTTCAATAACTTGAGTTATCGCCCAAAACGTTTAATTTTTTTTTTTTAAATTATATCAATTCACCCCTAAATCTACGTATCACCAGTGACTACAACTTGAGTACCTTCTGCCTGTCATCATACAATCTCTTTCGCAATTCGGAAACCACATTAGTTCTGCGGCACTCCACCATTTCAATATCTTAGCGCAGATGAGGAAACCAGAGCTGCACCGCATACTTCAAGTGCAGCCATACAATAGAAACTTGTACTGCAAAAGAATGATCTATTCCGACTCCTAAGGAAAAGGTTCAATAAATAAAACCTAATGCTTAGTAGGTATTTTTGTTCACCTTTACACATTGTTTTGAAAATTTAAATTGCTAATGGACACTTCTAAATATAATTTTAGTATTTACTTTACGAAAGGACATTCGTGACGTGCTATAGATTCGTTTTTCGTATCTTGCTCCGTTATGTAAGACATTATACTTGCCTGCATTAAAACCCATCTCCAGCCAAGGGAAACTTAAATTTGCGTGCCATTGCGCGGCGACTGTTCACATGGATCTACTACCCAACAGCAACAGCTTCGGGTTGATTTCTGTCGCCTTTGTGACATCCTCGTGGGACGCACCACCATTTGATGGAGCGCTCGCCTGGGCCTTATTGTGACGACTGCGTTGTCCCCCAGACTTTTCGGCACATTCTCGTTAAATGTCCCAGTCTGGGTGATCTTCCCTCACGTTGCTTGTTCCGGTACCGCGACGAGCGGGGTCGCTACCGCTTGTGCCTTATCCTCGTGACGGGATCGTGTTCACACTTGTAAACTACGGGGGGAGACTGGCCTCCTCCCATTTTATTTCACTCTCTATGTTGCAAATCACATGTTTCTACGCCCAAAGGAGGCAGGCCTTCGCTCGATGCTGAAACGTGTTTCCTTCTTCTTCTTCTACTTGCTCTTAAGTTTATTGTTTATTTGCTTGTTTGTTGGATTTTTTTTTGTTTTTGTATTTATGTATTTTTGTTATTTGTTTATTTTTGTTTTTTTTAATCCAGCCTAGTATTAGGCTGTAAGCTGATTACAGCGACTTTTGCTTAGTAGGCAGTCGCCAGATGGGCTCCTTAAAAAAATTGAAACCCATCTACCACTAAATTAACGACTGAAAGATTTTGTTGAACGTTCTCTGAATTTTATCTCGTTCAGAAAATGTAACAACCTAGCTTTATATCATCAGCAAATTCCGAAATTTTATTGAAAAAAATCATCATCTTGTATATCATTAACATAAATTATAAATAGAAGTGGTCCTAATGCATAGCCTTGTGGAACTCCACAAGATACCACCTTCTAACCCAGTTGAATTCCCATTAATTAATGCCCTTTGTCTTCTTCCTGTAACCTGTACTATAACAATAAGTGCAAAGATTTCACGGATCAGTACTGGGTGCTTCGTGCTTTTAATCAGTCACTGACATGGAATATTGTCAAAGTATTTTTAAAATCCAATTCGATCCCGTCTACTGCTTGGTTTGCGCCATATTCTTTCATTCTTTTTTTAACAAACTTAAAGCACGATTTTTTTTTGGCGAAATCCCCTTTTGTGTGTCTCCAATTAGTCAATGACTATCTAGCTGTTCGACTATTTTCTCTTTGACGATTGATTCAAGTAGTTTAATAATCAAAGCTGATGAACTAACTAGTTTAAAGTTTGTATGTTAGTAACGATTGCCCTTTTTGGACATGTGAATTACGCTATCTAATGGAATTTGGGGCCGAAGATCCATTCTTATTGATCTATTAAATATTTTTAGCAGGGCTCTAAAATGGACTTCTTTTGATTCTTTGAGAGGCCGAGGATAAATTTTATATGATCCAGGAGCTTCAGTAGATCTTAGTTAATTTATATAAAAATCAACTTCCTAATTCACTGATATGCTTATTGAGAGTTAAAAGCTGATCAAAAGCCATCCGTGGCTGGACAACTGGAATATCTTCCAGGTTTATTGGGTAAAAATTGAAGAAAAATGAGGGTTCAGTATTTTCCCCGTAAGTTTTTAGATAGCTAGTTAGGTCGTAACTAGAACTTTTCATTGAACCATTTGTGTGTCCAGTTTGATTTTTTTTGTTTATATTTTTGTCATAGACCTTAGGATTGCCTTTAAACCTTTGACTACGGAGAATTCAAATTTTCTCTTTGTTTGTCTGACATTTTTCTTCACGATCATCCGTTTAGGTTCTTTGTATCCTGCTATATCGCGTTTTTCATTATATTCTCTAGCAATTTATTGGGCTTTTATTTCGATTCTTGATTATTTGCGGAGCTTTTTTTACCATTTTGGTTGTGTGACTAGCTGAAAATAATAATTTCAACAACAATGAAAAAGAACAAAAATAATGTCTTCCATAGCTAAATTCGGGATCAGACTAAACGGGAACTGAGCTCTAGATCAGACAAGCGACCCGTATAGCGTAGAGGTAGGAACATCCCTCATTGTGGGCGATGCCGTACAGCGGTCATCTTGCTAGGGAAAGCTTGCCACTGTTATTCTTTTCGTGATCAGGTATACCCTGTATTTATAGATGCGCTTTCGTTTCTTTTCTTCGAGTTGATCAAACCTGTTATCATTATAGAGTACTTCTAGAAGATTAACACTCGACAACAAACTCGTGTTAAAGACCATTGACAGAGCTGGATATAGATCATTGCCAAGCAGTGGAGAAGCTGTCACCCACAAATTAGGATTGGCTCAAATCAATGCCACACCCGGCATGGTTGGATGAGGTCCGTGATATCCCCGTCCATTACTCGCATTACGTATTGCACCCGCAGGAATCACTAGAGCGAATATGTTTAAGAATATAATCGATATTATCCGTTTGAATTATAATTTTACAGAAATAAGGAGTGAAACTGACTCTTTGTCCATACTCCCCTCTTATTTTTACCCCTAGTTTACTTCTGACTCCCCCCCCCCCCCACTCCCTTCATGAACTAACCGTGAGTCGATCTTGAGGTCCTTACTGGTTCGTACTTCTAGAATTCTCCCTGTCCCTGTATGTGCGTTTGTCTGTTTCGACGTGGGAGAGGTAGAAAAAGCCTGGTCCTAACCGTTTCTTGCCACGGTTCCTGAAGAAGGTAAAGGGAGAGGTGGCAACTATTCTTGATCTCCAATGCTCCCCTCGACAGTGGCGAGCTCCCGATAGACGAATAGCTAGCGTGAGTCGGATCTGTAAAAAGAAGGAGACTGAAGCTGTTTGGCCAACTATCAGCCGATAAACCTGACTTCAGTACTACGAAAGGTGTTAGAGGAACTAAGTGATGCTAGGTTCGCGGAACACCCATAGATTTGCACAATCTGATCAAGTTTCCCATAATGGCAGCCTTAGAAATCAGTCATGGTTAACTAAGTTACTAGAGTGGTTTACCACTTTACGGCAGAGCACGACCGTTGTCGGGCGGGGGATATACTTAATCTGGATTTAAAAAAGGCATTTGATAAAGTTCCCCGCCCGGAGACTTTTGACGAAGGTGCAAACGCTGAGTATTAGTGGAAAGATTTGTGACTGTAGTGAGAACTGATGGTCTCGGAGGCGGTAGAAGGTCGTCGGTGACAAGTGGAGTTCCTCTGGGCTCCGTGTCAGGCCATCTGTTACTCATCGTTGATATCACCGAGGATCACGATGGAATATATTTAGCCAAATAGCTAAGATTGCAGACCAGGCAAATGTGGGTAGTGTGTAGCATCAGCAGAAAATATCAAAATGTTAATTACTGACCTGTGCCGTATAGAGGAGTGGCTGCATACATGGCAGATGCATTTAAACTTAGGCAATCGTAAGTTAATGCCTATTGGGTATATAAACTATGAATCGGACATCATAGGTCACGTAGATGAAGGAAGACGAATTTTTTCATTAGTAGCGACTTAAAATTTTCCAGTGAGGCAGAGAAAATGCTCAAAGATTTTATGTGACATTAAAAGGCAGTTTAGTTTTTGAAACAAGGAAATAGTGCTGGCTTTATATGATAATAATTGGTTCGACATACCCCTAAATTACTTTGTTCAGTTTAGGTCGCCCAGAATTTGAAAAAGAAATCAAACGGCTGGAAACGGTGCGAGCCATGGCCACAAAACTAATCCTGTCAAGTAGGCTAGAGACTATCAGAGGCAACTGCAAGAGTTCTGTCAATATTCACCTGAGACTAGGAAACTGTACGGTCAACTTTTATGGTATTCAAAATCCTTCGATGCCTCGAAAAAATTGTTACCACAAGTTGTTTACCAGAGCCAAAATAGGACTAGGAACCACGATTGAAAGCTTAAACTCTCGCGGTTCGGAACTACTTCGGTTGATAGCTACTTTGCATATATAATAAGCGAAACATGGAAAGAACTATCTACATAAGTAGTTAATAGGTCTAGCCTTACGCAATTTAAGGAGAGAATTAACCTAATGTTTTGTTAGAGCGCAATGCATTGCTTATAGAGAGGTTATTATTAGTTTTACTAGTTTATGTTTACTAACAAAATTCATGGTCGACTTCCTTGCCACAGTGTATTCAAAGTAATGTTTCTGCTTTTGCGAAGCTGCAGAGCTGGGTAGGATATATGGGTGGGGGGGATCCCTTGACTCTACTATGCTTTTCTCTAGATTTATGTTAGGATTTCCCTAAATGGTACCTCCTCGGTATGGATAATAATGTACTTTGAGGTACTACAAATCCTTGTCCCTCTAGTTACTTGGACACTTTCTCTCTTGGACTTTCTCTCTCTCTCTCTCTCTCTTTCTCTCTCTCTCTCTCTCTCTCTATATATATATATATATATATATATATATATATATATATATATATATATATATATATATATATATATATATATATATATATATATATATATATATATATATATATATCTTTGACTCTCACTCTTAAGTCTCTTCCTCATTCGTACTCTTGCTCTCTCTCTCTCTCTCTCTCTCTCTCAAATCTCTTTCTAATTCGTACTCTCGTTTTCTCTCTTTCTCTCGTACTCCCCCCCCCCTCCCTCTCTCTCCCAAATCTCTTTTTCATTCGTACTCTCTCTCTCTCTCTAACTCTCTCTCTATTTTTCTCTCTGCTGACGGAGCCCTCATTGAATAGCACCTGTTTATTTTGAGTGAGGCCCCGAGAGATGGGGTCGGGGGAGTTATCACTCTAATTCAGCCCCTCCCACTTTCAATCCGTGGAGAACCCCTGCCAATCATTTTTAATTAATGTCCAAAATTAAAATTTGGAGGAAGAGTAAAAAGCATTGAGGATCCCCCAATATTTTGATTTGCCCCCTTCTGCTTTCAAAATATATTATTCTGAGTTTATTTTTTTATCTTTTCAGGCTCTATTAAGGCCAAAATCTCAAATATTCCACCGGAGGGTGACCCGGATAATAAAGGGGGAGACACCAATCCCCCCAACAGATTCGTTCAAGACCTTTATCCCCCTGGCAACCATAAACTCCGCCCATTTCCCTCCGGTGAGTCCTCATTGGATGATAAATATTTTGCTCAACCTATTTTTTCTCTCTAGCTTCTCCATTGGCCAATTCAAAATATTATTTTTTTTTATTCTGCTGAATTATGAAAAATATTTTGCGCAAAATTTAAGTTTGGTTGCGGTCTGTGCGTGTATGTATATGAGAGTATCGTGTGTGAAAGATTTTCATAGTATATTTAGCGAAAATATCATACCTATGTAAAATTCAGTAGTATGTCCTACAAAAATAAGCCACTGGAGCTAACGGCTGTTGACTTAGTGAAAACAAAACCATGAAAGAGCAAAAATGATATTTGTTTTCGATCATTTTTAAATACAAAAACACGATCTAAATTTTTATATCAATCTTAACCATGTTATTGATTCTTCAATAATTTGTGCCGATAAAAACACGATAAATTTTGTTATTATGAAATTGTTTCAGTCAAATTTTACATTAGATATTCCCGGCGGCTATATTTGTTGTTTAAAGAGTAATATACAGTATCCTGGTCTCTTTAACTAATGAATATACTTACGGTGATAACAAGAAGTAGACTACTGTAGTTTTAGGAAAAGAATATTTATTTCAAGTGTTTGCCACTAATAAGATTAGTATTTTTTCCCATCTTTTCATGATTTAATGTATAGTAATTAAACCTGCCTAGAAAGCAAAATTTCAATGACATTTCAGATTTCTAAAGAGAATGGTATAGTGGTCGAAAGGATAAATTGCTTGGAATTTTTGAATACCCCCTTTTTCCACTAAGAGAATTGCAAAATGTAGCGATTTAAAGAAAAGACAAAAACATCGCCTGTTCGTTCTGGGCCTTCTGAAAATATGTCTTGATGGTGTTCGAAGATCCAGTGAGAATGAACCTCAGTTTTTGAAGCTTTATGTCATTTCTGAAGTGACCTAAATATTCTAAATCAACCTAAAAATAGAAGTAAAGTATTTGCACTCTCTCGGATATTATGGAGGTACAGCCAACTGGAAGCTTCCTTTTAACTAGCACAAATATTAAGAACAGGCATGAATAGGATGAAGAAATGAGTGACAAACCTTCAAACCTTTAGAAATTTTGGCACGTCATAATGTTTTTTCAGACAGTGAACGCACATAGGTTTAGAGATTAAGCCATCAGGAGTGTAACATAAATACGGTATAACCAACAGTGAAACATAACAGCTTTTCTGTTATTGTGTGGTGGACAACTTGGAATTATGTGGGTCTGAGTTGGTTGAGTGTGTTGGCAGTATCAACTGAGAAAACTAAATTTTTATTCTTAAAGACGAACTTCTACCAATGTTTCTAAATGATCAGATCGAAAAAGAAAGTTGTTTATTCATAGAAGCTGTGGCTCCCTGTCATACTGCAAAGAGTATAAGAGAATGGGATGAACAAAGCGGCATTAAACGTCCCCTGTCATGAACCCAATATAACATGTTTGCGTAACATTATATAAGTGTATAAAGCCCCCAAAAGGCAGAAACACAGTCAGAATGGCTGAATTTCATAGGCGAAACATGGTCGGAAAAACTACAAGCTGTAATCTCAGAACTTATTAATCTCTATATCGGAGAGAGTCGCAACTCTCAAAGATACTAAAAAGAAGTCCACATAGTATTAATAATGTACTTTCATTGTTCAAAATGTATTTTATTCATTAACTTTACAAATGAAGTTATTTCAATAATGAACTTGGTGTCAATTTACCTCTTTCATGTGGGTATACACTAGCGGCCATATTATATGGGTCAGTAAGAACAAGTGTATTTAAATATTTATTATAGCAGTTTAACAAAGTGTTGAGACTATATATTATACAAGTATTTAGATATATCTAATATCTATCTTTCCTGAAAATTTCAAGTGAATGAAATAAATATTTCGTAAGTTATGAGGAAATAATCAAACTATCTTCCAAATTGCAGTGGCAAAAATTACTTCTAACAACAGTGTATTAAACTCAGGTAATTTATAAAATAGATTGATCATTCATACATAATTTTTAAAACTATCCATGATGATCATTACTAAGTAAAAATACACAAAATAATTTAAAACTATCTACCGATAACCAAAACTAAGCAATACTAATAAGATGGATGGGTTTGTTTTCTCGCAACAAGCTCATTTATTCGAGGGAAAACTTTAGCAAGAGCACAATGAATATCGTGCTCACGAGTTTTGAGTTTTGATCTGTATTGAATTTTGATTTGATTCCTAACAGCACTGAAAATGCTGACTCACAAAGCCATGTTGATGGAAATAACAATAGTGCTCGAATAGCATGTTTAGCAATCTATCTGTATGAATTTCGCATCGACAACCAAATATCACATAATTTTTCTCAGAGAACACATCACCTGTAGAATCATCATGTTGGAGCTCTACCAGTTCTTCTTGCATACCTGCCCCAGCATGCAGCACCTGAGCATTTGCAGTAAAACAATTCCTAAGATACACAACCTCATCTTCACCAAGACCTGGTAAATAGCCATCAGTTTCTTCTGCCAGCTTCATAAGATGTTCAGTTGCTAATTTTGTGATTTTGTTGGTCTCAGATTATGGATTATAATCTAGAAGTTATGTTACAGTACTAAACATGGACAAGGTATCAGACTGGATATTTCCCTTCCACAGCTGAAGTTTTGAACGAAATGCTTTGAGCTTTGCTATAAACTCACAAAATGTTATGTCGTTTCCTTGAAGACTCTTGTTTAGCATATTCAGAGCATCAAATATATCAAATAGGCAAGCAAGTTTCAGAATGAAGAAATGATCTTTTAAGAAAGTGACAAAATTTTCGCAGTTTTGGGATTGTTGAAAAGAATCAAGCAATTCTCCATGTACCTCATAGACACATTTTCTGACTTCTCTTCGGGAAACCCAAGGTATATCAGTATAGAATAGAAGTGCACTGTGATCGGCACCAAAATCTTCACACAGAAGTTTGAATAACCGACTGTTAAGAGCACTTCCTTTTACATGGTTAACCATCTTGACCACCACTGATAACACACTGTCCTGATCAACAGGAAGGACCTTGCAAGGCAAAGCAAACCGATGGATCATGCAATGGATAAATATCACATGAGGAGCCACTTTCATGACACAAGCTCTAAGACCAGACTTTTGTCCTAACATAGCTGGTGCCCCATCAGTTATGCACCCTTTCAGATTTTCCCACTTCAAACTATGTTGCTTGAAAAAATTAATCTACAATTTGGAGGATATCATCTCCTTTGTTATTGCTTCTAGTGCTGCATTCATCAAGAACTCTTCTTTAATGGCTCCATTACCCACATACCGAGCAAATATTATTGACTGAGCACAATTTTTCACATATGTGAACTCGTCAAGTTAAATTGAAAACCCAGTTTCAGACATATAAATCTCACTAATCACTTGCTCAAAAATATCTACTGACATTTCTTCAATTCGTCTTTGAACAGTATTGTTAGACAGAGAGATAGATAAGCTTTTTTTCAGATTCATCTCCAAGGACACAACATACCATTTCTTTTGCCACTGGAAGAAGAAGATCTTCCACAATGGTATGAGCTTTCTTTTGTTTGGTAATCAGAAATGAAACTTCGTAAGATGCCTTCACTGTTGCACTGGTTTGTTGAAAAAACCTACCGCTCGGATCTAGTCGCTGTTTCTTATAAATTGCTTCTTTACACTTGAAAAAGGCGAAATCTTTGTCTTTGAATTCCGGATGAGCTTTCTCCAGATGTCGAGTAAGAACGCTTGGCTTCAATGAATCATTGGCCAGTGTTTTTTTCGGCAAATTACACACAGTGGAATATCCAAGCCATTGTTTGCTGTTGATGTAAGCCTGAACTGTATTTAAGTCTCTGAGTATTTCCTTCTTTTGCTCATCATTGTTAACTTTATGAGGGCTAGAAAAAAAAATAAATAAATGAATGATAATAAAAATAATAATAATAAAATGATAATAATAAATGAAAAAAATCTAAATTCTAAATTAAAAGAAGCATGTGCATGTGTGTGTGAGAGAGAAGAGAGTGAGCGGTAAGAGTGTGTGTGTGGTATCGATATGTTACCAAGCAATATAATATATACAAGGGGCGGTCAATAAGTTTTGCGAATCGGTAGGGCAAAACAAAGGAAGGGGGATGGCTGTTTGTGGGGGTGTTAGGACAAGTTATGATAAGTCAGGACCTGCAGCCGTACGCTCCTGCCTCGTCTATTTAAGAAGCAGTAGCTGATCGCAGATCGTCAGTCACAAATTTTTCAACAATGGAGAAGGTTGAGCACCGCGCAGTGATCAAATTTTTGACCAAGGCAGGCAAGAATGCAAAAGAGATCTATGAACGCATGGTTGCAGTGTACACTGACACCGCCCCTTCCTATGCAACCATTGCTCGCTGGAATAGGGAGTTCCGCCATGGTCGTGAGTCCCTTGAAGATGACGCCCATCAGACGCGACCAACGAGGACAATGTGGCCCGTGTGGAGAGGATGATCCTCGAAAATCGACGGGTGATGGTCGAAGAAATCGAGCGAGAACTTGGAATATCACATGCAAGTGTTATCAACATCATCCACGACAATTTGGCCATGACCAAGGTCTCTGCTCGTTGGGTCCCTAGAAATCTCACGCCCCATGATCGACTTCAACGTCGTCAAAGTCCACAAGGCCAGAGTTGCACAAGCTGCCCTGCGCGAGTGCGGATTCGAGGAGCTCAACTATCCATATCTGGCCCCTAGCAACTACTTTTTATTCCACCAGATCAAGGCCACACTGCGTGGACGCCGGTTTGGGGACGATGAAGATGTCCAGCTCGCCGTCCAGGAGTAGATTGAACAGCAGTTGGGAGATTTCTGGTTGTCGAGAATTCGAAGTCTCAGGGACAAGTGGCGCAAGTGCATTGAAGTCGAGGGTAGTTATATTGAAAAATAATAAAACACTTTTCCTCATATCTCGTTTCCTTATATCCGAATTGCCAAACTTATTGACCGCCCCTCGTACTTCCTTATATAAATTTTGCAAATTCTTGTTGTTTTTTTTCACTTATTTTTTTGTGTAATAAACTATTTCGGCAAATTTTAGATTTTTTTTAAAAAATAATACTTACAGGCTTTACCTATATATATACAAATACATGTACTTATCATTTTGTCATCAAAATAATAAAGAACGCACAATCGGTCTAAAATCTAAATTTTAAGCAATAATTACGTACCTACTCTTTTCCATCTAATTTAGTCATAAAATAAAAAGATTTTGCATAGCACATCACTAAAATCATTACATTTGTTAAATAAATGCATATTAACAATTAAAATACATTAAAAAATTCTTAATTTATTTAAATTATTATTAAAAAGATGTTTAAAAAGAAAGGCATTTAAACATAACTTGACACCACCCACAGAAGGAAGCTACCGAATGCCCGTCTTGCTTGATGGAGGCGTCTGCTTATAAAGTGATAAAAACGGAGGGTTGCCAACTGGCACCAAAATATAAACGTCAGAAATTGAGAGCGGAATAATACGTTGTGCAAGCTGGATGGCGATCAAATACATCATGTATTGTACATTAGTGGTTATTCTCTCGGATCCAATGTACCCCCTGAAGAGTACAAATGTACCACTGGGGATACACGTACCCTAGATGGAGAACCCCTGTTCTATAATAAATATGTAAATAAACTTGTTCTTACTGACCTTTATATTATGGCCGCTAGTGTATAGAGTACTGCCCAAGACTAAAGAAAAAAATACCAAAATTTATATTTTCTTGGAAATATTCCTTTAATTTCCATAAAAAGTACAGAAATTATTCTTTGAAATTTGCATCTGATAGTGACCAAGATTCGTTTGAAAGAAGTACTGATTAAAAATGTTATGATGAAAATGATGTGCATTTAAAGAAAGGAAAGACGCAGAACTAGAGAACGATACGTCAACATGTAGCGATAAACAGAAAACAACAATTATCACATACACAATTGAACAAAATATTAATAAGATCCAGGCCCTTATTCTGAATGACTTAAGCATATCTTCGGCCACCGGACTTCTCTAATTCGTCGCATTCCTTGGGCGTGATTTTATTCCGTGTATCTTCCAATCTTTGTCAGAGATCTTCGACATTCGTCGGTTACCGCGCCATAAACACACTCAATGAATGTCTTCCACAGGTTTTCGATCGGGTTTAAATCATAGTTTTACGTAGGCATTTCATCACGTCGATATTGTCAGCATCCGAGAACTGCTTCACCATCTTCGCTGTACCGTACGGAGCATTGCTCTCCATGAAATGCCGGTTGCATTCTCGAATTGGTCCTTCCTCGACATCCATTACGGCGTGTGATCTTCCCTAGGAGTGTTTTTCGAGGGGGACCCGGTATCCTCATGGAGCTTTATTATGCGTTAGTCACACATTTTAATCAATTTCTATGACTTGGAAAGTAAAACAGTGTTTAAAGCACTCTTCCACATGACAACCTGTTTTTTTCTGAAGGATCTGTCGAGCTTAACAAATCTCGACATCCTGATAACCGAGCAATACTTTAAGTAAGAGTGTGAACAATGCAGGTGGATGAGTGGTGACATACATACGTCATGAATAATTACTTCAAACTGACTTTTACAAGCTGCCGTTCTCTAGTTTTGGACGCATGTATTCTTCAAATACGCATCCTATTTGTCATAACATTTTTATCACCTCTGTTTTTTAAACGAATCTTGGTCATTATCATAGGTGTAGGTGTATGTGTGTATGCATGAGAGGTGAATTTGCTAGTTTTCTGTCGCTGGCCCTTCTCCATGACAATAGCCAAGCCCTCACACTCCGCCTTTTCTTCCCCAGATACGTCTAATTCTAACGCCCAAAGCGCCGCCCACGCGGGCCCCCTATCTTCTCAAAAGGAGGGCCTGCCCCCCGTCATCAAGGTGCTCTTTTTGGCTACTCTACCCATCTTCCTCAGAGAGGCCTCGCTGTTCGTGCCACCTCGCTAACCCAGCCACATCGAAGTCTACCCACCCCCCAGCCTCCAAGTTCCTGCCAAAATCTGTCCAGTCATGGCACTGTGCCCTCCCGGTCCCCTTGCCCCCCTCCCTCTCGGCACTACTACAGGATGGTGCGAAAGAAATATGATAAATAATCACGTAGTGTCTCTGATAGTCTTCGAAATGTAGTGTTGTAAATATGAAATGTTCAGGTTGTTATTACATGTTACTAAAAGGATCCTAACTGTGTACAGGAGAGGAAAAATTTACGTCCTTCTATGTTTTATTTACAATAATAAAATAATTTACTCGCATTTGAAGAGAATCGTACTATTAAATATTCATATGTGTAATTTAATAAAGTTTTAATTTAATGAAACAACGAAAGTACTGTTTACTATTCATAAATATCTTTAATGGGTTCTCTAATACTTAGAATTCATCATTTTGAGGAAATTCCATGGATTTTCTGAAGGTTGATGGTTCCGAACCTAAATTATTGGTACTGTTCCCTAGCTAGTAGAAGCCAAGGAGTGTTAGAGGCAGAGAATGTTATGGATACATTTTTAACTCGGATGAAATTAGGGTGTATCTTTATCGGTTCTAGCTATGTCTAATTTCCACATATTTTTACATATTCCAAGCTTAACACTTCATAAAATTCATTTAAAAGGATTTTGGTGAAGGCGCCCGGATGGCTTTCGCTTTATAATACAAACCAAATTAAAATAGGAAAAAAATAATATTTTTAATGTAAAATCAAAATCAATACGTTATACAACACATTATCTTGTTAATATAATATCAATCGAGTTTCTAACTCCAATGATATCTTTTTACTGTCTGTATTAATAGTAATATCAAATGTATTTTTCTCTTGGGTGAATAACTGCAAAGATGTATTCAATTCGAGGTGATGGTGAGCTTGCCAGATAAAATGCGGGTCGAGGCCTGAACCAAATTATGATTTTTGCGGTTTGTTCCTAAAGTTCAGTTACTTAAACTAACTTTTAGGTTTCTTCCGCAATATGAAAAAACCTCTTGTATTAAGATGCAGTGACGACTGGTTTCCCTAATATCAAATGGTATCTGAATTAAAAGCCATTAAAGTCGACTTAAATAATATAATACAAAAATGGTCTTTGGTATTACGAAGACTCGGGTAACTTGAGGCATCTAAAGGCAGCCGCCATACAACTTTACATAACTCTCTACTTGCTAGTTCTACTTGAATCTTGGCAACTACCATCACAGCCACTAGGAAAACCTAATCCCGACTAGTCGTGAATTTTGGGAAAAGATTTTAACTTTTGGGTTTTTTGCCTTAACATCATCACGTAAAGGCAAAAAAAGCAAACCGCCATGGAAAAAAAGGCAATCTCTCAGCCAATAAAAGACAGTCTCGATGCTCCGAATATTCTCCTCGCCTCTACACACTACCTGCCTACTATAAGTTTATTTCAGCCCTTACTAGTGGTGCGGTTGAATTCCTGATCTGGAAGAATTGGCGACGTTTCCGAATGGTATCAAGTTATCTCTAATGGGTGCTCTGATGGTACGTGGCCCTAACTCATGCAAAAGTGTTTCTATTGTGGTTGTTGTGCCAATGAGGCTTTATTAACAAAATAATTTTAAACTGTAAATTATGTATAAAGTAAGAAAATAGAAAATTACATATATAAAATAACAAAAGCTAGTATATATATATATATATATATATATATATATATATATATATATATATATATATATATATATATATATATAAATGAAATGAATAACTCTTTCTCTCTCCTTGCCCCTCTCCCCTACGTATCTGCTTACTTATCGTGTCTCTCCTAATCTCCCTCTTTAGACTATCGCTTTATCCGTTAATCGTTTTAACCCTTTTGTCTCTGTTCTTGACTCTTTCTTGTCTCTCGGGTTGACCTTGCTACCTTTCTTATAGCTAAATCTTAATGAGAATTTACCCATCCCTCTCCTACTTCCTCATTGATGATTTCTTATCTTAGAGGCGATCCTTCATCTTTTCCTAGCTTATATATACCCTTATTATATTATTTGCTCTTGTATTTATCCTTGAGAATGAACTTAATAAAGTTCGAAAGTACTTGGAAGCACCTTTTCATTTTTCCTGCGAAAAATTGCATATATATATATATATATATATATATATATATATATATATATATATATATATATATCACGTCTTCCTCCGCGTGATTTTTTGCTCATGAAGTGGAGTCACAAAAGACAACGTCTTCGATCACGAGCATCCCTTCACTACAGTTGACCCATAACTCGATCCCCGAGAACCGGATTCAGAACTAAATAGGGTCCGTGAACCCCCTCTCCGAATTAACCCATTACTAGGAGTTACCGGATCCCTGGACTTCGTCCTCTGAACCCTGGGGAAGTGTCGTGACAGTGCGTGTGGTCTCGATCCCACGGATTGCACTTTGGGAATATGGGGCCGATTTCTCATCTCTGTACTTGGAACCGTGTGTGAATTTGTATTACAAAATCTACATAGTAAATATACATTAATTCTTTGTCAGTCTATTTCAATGTTCGTAGGTTATTACCTCGAACTGAACCTATTTCCCACCACGTTTACAATGTGTAGTCGGCAAACATCAACGCACTTAAAGAGTTACCTCTCCCATTTTACCCCCATTTATGCCCTATTTGTCTCAAAGCCACTCGTTATTATGCCCACAAGTAATGCCCTTATGCCCTTAAGAGAAATGGAGGCTATAGGGTGGAGCATTTTATGTCAGGGTTCAGCCGTGAGCGGAAGGCCCCTAGGCCGCCCTCCCACAATACCCCCCCTCCTCCTACATCTTTCACACACCATATGACTCACTTGTTCCTCGGTTAACCCTTGCCCTCTCTCACATAATCACCCTACACCCTGACCCTTAGTCTCGGGTTTATCTTTACAATTTTATTTCCATTCATTCCTACATGTCCTTACATCAGAACACTCATTCACAGCCTCGTACACAGTTTACTTCACACCAGGAAAGACTCTTACACAGCTGTTGTTCACTATATATCCATCACCATCTCTCAAGTTGTGCCTTTGCGCAAATTCATCAAGTTTAATTTATTTCACTTCTTATTTATTTATAATTTATTTATTCTTTATGCTTTAATATATAATTAATTTATAGAAAATAATTAATGTCATCTTTGTTTGATTTATCAATTAGTAAGATCGACTAGTTAATTTTTACTAAATGGTTCACCATGTCCTCCACTGATATGTGATGGTCTTTAATCGTATTCGTTTTAAGATTATTTTAGCAGTGGATGCCTTGGAGAAAATCCTCCTATTACAATTCCACTTTTGAGTGATTTACGACACGGATTTTACTTCACTGTGTATAGACTATGACGGGAAAATCAGACAAAGTACTCATTGGATTAACTCTGCTGGTTCGACGAAAGCAAACCACCCAACGAACTTAGACCATAAAGAGAAGTCACTGACTTAGTTTAGACTCCAGGAATGTCATGGTCTGGTTAAATGAAAGTTCAGTAATTTCTAGATTAAACATTCTGTTTCTTCATAAGTAAGAGAAAACCGCGTGCACATATGACCAAGGATTAATGTCCTAAATCTCAGCTAATATTGAGGTCAAAGGCCTTAATGGCATTCTGAATTAATATTTCCTCCTTGAATGATGAAAACTAAAGATCTTCATTCTTATAAAACAAGTTGAAGCATAATTGAACTTGGGACGTCTTCCTGTGCAAAGGTCAACAAAAGTCTCTCTCGGGTTATGACCTTTGCTATCTTATTTAGGAAATTTTGGTTCAAACCTGACCAATTTTTTGTCTGAATATCACATTGTCACCCTGACTGTAACAAATTTACCCGAAAGCTGCGTCCTCCCGTCATTTTTCCTTGACAGCATCAAGATCATTTATAATTATGCAAATTTCCTTTTCCACTAATTAAGTTTTTCTGCCAATTTTCTTTAGTTTAAATCTTCATGGTTTATATAAATATATATATATATATATATAATTATTTTAATAGAGCATAACAGTGTGCCTCGCGAATGATGAAAACCAGCCTCCAGCCGGAATTAAACCAGCGAGTTCACGCCTGCGAAGCGTTGGTGTTGACCACTCAGCTACAATGGACTAAAAGGAAACTAAACCTGAAAACCTGATAAACAATCCATGATAAACATTTAAGAACATTACTCATGACAGTGACACAAACACTTCCAGTCGCATACATATACACTTTCACACAAAGGGTGATTTTTCAACTTTCTTTTTCCTCTTTTTTTTTTTGCTTTCTGCCCACGTTTTGGAATGGTATAAATACGAGCTTTACTTGACCTCATTGACTAAAGTCATCTGACTGATGCAGTGTGTTTCATTTCCCCTGGCCATCACCTTTTCCTTTCCTCACGAACACTCCTTAAATAAACACACAAACACGCACAGGGGAGTAAGTGTGTGTTTGGGATAGAGATAGAGTGAAACAGAGAGTTTGTGTGAGAGAGATAAAGAGGAAGAGTAAGAGAGAGAAAGAAAAAGTGTGTGATATATAGATGGATAAAGATAGAAAGAGTGTGGGAGAGAAAGATACATAGACAGAGAGGGGCAGGTAGACATAGAAGGAGGAAGAGAGAGAGAGAGAGAGAGAGAGACAGAGTTACAAGGAGTTACAAGGATAGTAAGTACCTCAAAAGAATATTCGTTCCATTTCAATTGAGGGACAGGTATACTTAGATGGAGGGAGAGAGAGCGAGAGACAGAGAGGGATAGGTAGACATAGAAGGAGGGAGAGAGAGAGAGAAAGAGAGAGAGAGGGAGATACAGAGAGGGACAGGTATACATAGAAAGAGGAAGAGAGAAAGAGAGAAATAGAGAGGGACAGGTATACATAGAAGGAGGGAGAGAGAAAGAGAGAGACAGGCAGAGAGAGAGAGAGAGGGAGAAAGTGAGAGTGTGTGAGAGAAGCAAGCAGACAGACAGAGATAGAGAGAGAGATAGATAGGGGAAGATAGTTGGAGGCAGGGCTAAACAAATGAAGGGGAGCTGGATATTTGCCTTCCTCTCCCAAGGTATAATCCTAAATTACATATTTCAACAAACGTACGAACGCAGTAATACTTAATGATGTCAACAAATTGCAGCGACCCAAGGCCAAATGATGAATTGGGAGGGAAGTTAAGAGAGAGAGAGAGAGAGAATCCTTTATACCTATGCCTACCCCCCTGAATTATGCATTCATACGTACATGTCAGCAACGAAAACGCATACAAACACATGAATTCCTGGAGTCACCCGGCCCCTAAATTATTTACGAGTGCTGAGCTTCTGAATGAATGAATAAATATGCCGTATGATGAACAAAAAAACCCATATTTGAAATATCTAAGTGTTTTATATAAATAGAGTTACTTAGAATATTTAGTTTTAATTTATTTCACACATCAAAATTTTTTCCATCGCCAGAATGTGCCTCTTATAAAGCACACAAGTTCTCAACTGAAATTATTAAATTGACTCTCAAAGATTGATTATTAAAAATTCATTGTTATTACGATAGTTTTTGTATCTTTGATATGAGCAAGGACAACCTACAGTAGATTCTAAAGAATTAAATCTTACTAATTTAAACAGCCATCACTATGCAGTTAGAAACGAGAGAGGGGAAGGTTTTCATTTTCACATCTTATCTCCAAAGTTAAAGTTTGGACCTAGTTCCTAACTCATTCCAACCTCAATTTTCCAGAAAAAACCTTCAAAAACCAAACACAATTTTTAAAAGTAAAATTTCAACAAAGTTAACTCTGCTTGGCCGAAAACTTTAAATACGGAGGAAAGCATTCAACTAGTTCGGTAAGGTAAAAAAAAAATCAAACTATTTCATTAAACAACATAATACAGAACTGTTACGTTTATAATTTAATTGAAGAGTTCGAAATGATTTGAATCGGTATCTTTATACACGATAGAAATCAAGCATCAATTTTGACGAAGATTTGCCTCGACGCGTTAGATTTCCTCAATGGTTATTTGATATGAAGCTAAATTTTATATAAAGTGTCTGGTTTTTTTTATTCACTGTTATTATTCTTCAAAAGCCTTCCTCTTTAATATTTTATCCATGAAAAACATTTGAATATAAAAAAATATTCTCGCTGAGCTATAATTAGACATCTTTTTCAATGGAAATTTACCTAGTGAAGATTATCTAGAAATGGCCGAGAAGAAAATTATATACTGCTGCATTCGGGATCAGATTTGCCAGAATTTACTGGATGCAAGATGGAGTTTCGGGATACAGAAGTATTGTAAAATATATTTCCTGACAGTTTTACATCGAAGAATTGGCTAAGGCCTTAACATTAAAGGGTCTTCTAGTAGAACTCATTCATGTGATTCTATTTGTGCCCTCATCTAAAAAAGTCTTTTCCAAATGACCTACCGATTTCGAGGATTTGAGAAATCACATTACACCTGATAAATAGACTAGATGAAAACCAATACAGATCAAATCTGAAAGTTGTGGCATCAATCCAAATGACGCCGAAATAAATGTTCATCGTTAAAGATGTTTAGAATGTCAAATGTAATTGATACTTTAAAACAAAACCTTCCATTGTGAAGTGGAGAAAAATGTGAGTTTTTTTTATTAAATACATCCGTGCATTGCAAATGGAAACCATTCTTCCCTTAAATAAATTTATAAGCTTAGTGAAAAAATTATGTTACTTTAATCTTATTTCACGCTTAGATTATTACTTTTCGGTGGCATTTACTTTAAAGTGAAGTGTTGTCTTTATTTTTTTTTTATGTAGCTAAGAAATACATTTATGTAAAGAATGAGAAAAATTTTGTCTTTTTTTCCAAAAATAATTAGCCTACCCCTGGGGAGGGGGGTAACACACACAAATATTTCGGATCTTTTTGGGGGGAGATAATTATCTGTTCTTTTTGGTGAAATGGATTCTTATTGTGAACCGAAATCGAGAAGCTTTAACTTAGATAATTATATCGGATCTTTATCTTCTTTAATTATTTTCAAGGTCTATTTATTATAGATAATTATCTTAAATCTTTATCGTGAATAAGCATCTGAAATCTTCTCCTGATTAATTTTCTTGCAACTTTATAGTAGGTAATTATCTTGATATATTTTATTAGGTAATTTTCTTGAATCCTAATCACCGGTAATTATATTGATATTTTATCGTGATAACATAAGAACATAAGAAAAGAAGGAGACTGCAAAAGACCATTCATGGCCTACACTTGGCAGCTCCTGTTCCAGTCAACACACAAAAGATTTCCTACCAGAGAAAAGTCATCAACATTGTCACCCTTTACAGGAGTTCGTCAGATCTAATCCACAATATACATAAAATGCATTCAGAGGATTATGTCCATTCATGCAACCGCAAAATATAATCTCTCCACTCCTTAGAAAAATATATACATATGTACATAAAAATGTCAGTCCCATCTAGCAGCTTCATCCATATATTTATCTAATCTATTCTTAAAACTACCCAGAGAGGAGGCTTCTAACACATGTCTAGTGAGCCTATTCCATTCATCTACCACACGATTTGTAAACCAATTCTTTCCAATCTCCTTCCTAAACCTATACTTATCAAGCTTAAACCCATTGCTACGTGTCTTGTCATGTTCACTAAGTATAAGAACCTTACCCAGATCCCCTTTATTATATCCTTTTACCCATTTGAAGACTTCAATCAATTCCCCTCTGACTCTTCTCCTTTCCAATGTATGTAGATTTAGTTTTCTGAGCCTTTCAGCATAAGGTAAGTTCCTTAACCCACCAATCATCTTTGTCATCCTTCTCTGCACAGACTCAAGCAAATCAATATCCTTCCTATAATATGGTGACCAAAATTGTACTGCATAGTCTAGATGAGGCCTAACTAGCGTCAGATACAGTTTTAGAATGACTTCCGCACTCTTTATTGCTTACACTCCTCCTAATGAATCCCAATATCCTATTAGCTTTATTCTTAGCATTTAGGAATTGCTTTCTAGGACGAAGGTCTGAACTTACCAAAATACCCAAGTCCCTCTCACAATCGGTCCTCCCTAAAATTCTCCCATTTAATTTATAACTATTCAATGGATTATTTCTACCTATACTAAGTACACTACATTTGTCTATGTTAAACTTCATTTGCCATTTCTGGGCCCAATTGGACAGAATGGTCAATTCCTCCTGCATTACAACAGCATTAGAATCAGCCCTAATGGCCCTACCTAGCTTAGTATCATCAGCAAATTTACTCAGGTCATCTTGAATTTTTACACTTAGATAAATAATTATTTTCGATCTTTATTATTGATGTGATGTGTAGGTGAATGTTTATCCTGAATAATTACCATATCATGGAAAAATATTCACGATCATTATCCGAGGTAATTACCATCTTTTATAAATAATCATATCGGATCATATATATACTTACTCAGGAACCTTATCACCGAAAACTATTATAGATCTTCATCAAAAATAATTATCATAGGATCCTCATCGCTGATATATAATTACATTTTATCCTCAATAGGGTAATTATTTGAAATATTTTTGGTCAAATTAATTTTTTTTATCTTAATCATAAAAACCAATAATCCTTCTTTGGATAGTGATCCTCGATTCTTATAATTGAATTTCATCATGATTCCTTGCCCAGAAAATTATCTTAAACATTTTTGTCGGTAATTATCTGAGGTTTAATCCCATTTTATTACTTGAAATTATTATTATTATTATTATTATTGATCTATATTTTTAATCCTTCTCTTGCGTAATTATATTTACTCATTATACAAGGAATGTATTATTTTATCGAGGATAATCTGAGTTTATGATGAATTGGATCATGATCCTTGGATCCTTATCATAAATGATTACCGTTGATCTTTTTATGACTAACCTTATCTTGAATCCTTATCTTTGATAATTATCGTGGATAACCAACAATCTTGGATCCTTATCAGGGCGGGCTAAGCTTTTTCAGGAATAAATAATTATATTCGATCTTTTTATTATTATTGGGCTTTTTCCGGGGTAATAACTTTAGAACTTTTCGACCTTTATGACCTCTTTTATTCTTATTGGATAATTACCGTTAATCATTTTTGTGAATAACCCCAATGGATCCAATGATTATCGTGGATATTTTACATCGATTCTAACCTTGGATCCTTATCACAGATAATTATCGTGGTTCCTTTTCATGGAAACTACCTTAGGTTCTTATAATTAATAATGATTGAGGCTAGCCTTCAGGGATCGTTATTATTGATAATTATCATGAAAAACACGTTTGATCCTTACCATCTATAATTTTTGTAGATATTTTTAATGGATAAACACATTGAATCTTTTTAATAGATCGTTATCGTCACTTCTTGTCGTTGATCCTTATCATGAAAAATTATCGTATAATACAAATTTGGATTCTTATGAACGACTACAATGGGATCCGCCGTTGCTGGGTTAAAAAGTCCTCTCACAAATAAATACCGATGCGTTTGAAATTCTTATATTGTGGCATAAAAAAGTTTTAGTTGCCGATTATTATTATTATTTATGTGGTGAAGGCAAATTCAGGAGACTTGCGAACTCTCCCTATCATATATCATATAACCACATATAATATATAAATCATATATCATATAATATACTTAGAGTAAACGTTTCACAGCGCGAGCACGGCATTTTACGCGCACACGTGAATGACCGTTAGTTATGAGCCAACAACGTGAATAATCATTTTGGATCCTTTTATCAGTGACAGTTATCGTGTCAGTGATAAGGATCCAAGATCGAGAGTCTTATTGATAAAGATAATCATTGTAAATATTGGTCGTGGAAAACCACGTTGAATCTTAATGAATGATAATTTTAATGGATACTTTTTAAGGGAAAGAACCTTGGATCTTTACCATGGAGAATTATCCTTCATAGTCTTAGGTATTGGATCATTATAAGGGATAAATTCCTTCGATCCATTTAGTAGATAACAACTTTAGATCTTTATCATGGATAATCAATTGACGTATTTTTCATTAATAATCGCCTCGGATCCCTGTCACGGAGAGTTATTATTTAGCTTTTTCCTGGATAATAAATTTAGATCTTTATCGTGGATCATTATCTTCGACCTTTATGATCCCTAATCCTTTACATGGATAATTGTAGTGGATCTTTACCATGGATAATTGGCGTTTATCTTTTTCATCAATGACCACCTTGTTTCCTTGTCATGGATAATAGCGAGGATCTTTTCGTGGATAATCACCTTGGATCATTAGCATGAATAATATGGGGAGGACCAATTTGCTTCATAATCACGAATAAGTTTCCCTTTGATCTTGTCATAGATGTTTTGGTGGATGAGCACCTAGGGTCTTTTCTAACGATATTTATCATCGATAATCACATTGAATCTTTTATCATGAAAGATATTCGCAGTTGATCGCAATCGACAAGGATAATCGCATTTTCCCCCCAATAGATGGACAAGAACAATCGTAGTTGACGTAATAGAGAACGATACTCACAGGTAACCACAGTGGAGAAGGATAATCTCAGATGACCGCGATTGAGAAGGATAATAGCAATTTACCGCTATTAGCAAGGATAATCGTAGTTGACCACAATGGACAACGATAATTGCAGTTGATCGCAATTGCTGGGCAAGCATAATCGCAGTTAAGGGCGATGGACAAGGAAAATCGCAGTTGACAGCAATAGAGAAGGATTACCGCAGATTCCGCAAAGGACAAGGATTATCGCAGTTGATCTCAATGAGAAAGGATAATCGCATTTGATCGCATTGGTCATGGATAATCGCAATCAGCAAGGATAATTGCATTTGAACTCAGTGACTTTTGAATTAAAATTGAGAGGGACGATTTCGCTGATCATGATGAGGATGGTGCGACTTTCCCCAATCGATTGCAAGGGAAAACAAAAATGAAAGGAGAATAAAATCTCACCTCTGCAAACGACGGCAGAAACTTAACCATTCGAGACTGTCGTTGTTATCGGGAGTAACAGGAGATATTCTTTGAACCGTTGACGCAGGGCAGAGAGAGACACAATTATAGGATTAAAGACTTAACAAATGGAGGTGGTTTGGTGGTCAGGTCAGGGAAGATAATTTGTCCTTAGTGGGGGGGGAGGTCAGGTGATTTGAGGAAAACCTGGCCAAGAGAGTGAGGAAAACCTGGCCATGTAGAGTTAATCAGGAGAATGATGAAGATTTGGTTGTAATAGGGTCGTCAGGGGATTTGAGGAAAACCTGGCCATGTAGAGGTAATCAGGAGAGTGATAAAGATTTGGTTGTAGTAGGGTCGTCAGGTGATTTGAGGAAAACCTGGCCATGTAGAGGTAATCAGGAGAGTGATAAAGATTTGGTTGTAGTAGGGTCGTCAGGTGATTTGAGGAAAACCTGGCCATGTAGAGGTAATCAGGAGAGTGATGAAGATTTGGTTGTAGTAGGGTCGTCAGGTGATTTGAGGAAAACCTGGCCATGTAGAGGTAATCAGGAGAGTGATGAAGAGTTGGTTGTAGTAGGGTCGTCAGCTGAATGAGAAATTTTTTGTCATTTAAAGGTCGACAGGGAAATGAGGATAAACGTGGGGTCATTAGGCGAGCGAGGGACATTTGAGAAACCCTCGTCATCAGTGGGACAAACTGATGCTGGCAGAACACCTACAACTGCACCTTCAAGTGCCATTCTTATCTCCTCTTCACCGAGAAGTTGTTTCTACTTAAAACTCAGAAGCGAAAACCAACGAGGGCATGTTCGGGAGAAGGTTCGCTAAAAGAGATCTGGAAAGAGTATGGCAGAGATGGAGGAAGTGAAATTGTGCGGAAGATATATGGGAGCAGATCCACTTAAATGCCTTATATCCTAAAAGGCACTTAGATGTCATCTGCAGCAGCGTGTTCGTACCTATGAGCCTTAGACCCCCTGGTATGAACTTATTACTAGAGGATCATGATACTTCTCACCTACCCCTTATTCCATTGTTCTTAATTTCTTGTATCTTTTTAACTCCTCTCTTGTCCTCAAGTCTTTTATACTGATCTCTTTTTTACCACTATTTTGTCCTTAGGTCTTTTATAACCCATCTTTAGTCCCTAGATCTTTTGTACCCATATCTCCTTTACCGCTCTTTAGATATTAGATCTTTTTTGCCCATCTCTTTTTAACCTCTTTAGTCCTTAGGTCTTTTTTACCGATCTCTTTTTTACCCCTCTTTAGGCCTTAGGTCTTTTTTACCTATCTTTAGTCCTTATGTATTTTTACCCATCTTTAGTCCTTAAGTCTTTTATACCCATCTCTAGTCCTGAAGTCTTTTTTACCCATCTTTAGTCCTTTGGTCTTTTTTACGCATCTTTAGTCCTGGGGTCTTTTTGATCCATCTCTGGTCGTGTTTTTTTTTACCCATCTCTGGTCCCCAGGTCTTCTTTATTCCTCTTTCTTCCCGCTATTTATCCTGTTTTGTGTTCTTGTTTTTCCTCTTATCTTTTCTTCCACGATACCCCGCCCCTCCATCGGATTACACCCACATCACATTACCTCTTATTGGATTAACCCCCATTGTATTAAATTCTCCTTGAATTGCCCCTCCTTTCCACCTATTGGGGATAATTGAAAAACTATTTTACACCCCCTTAAACTTGCGCCGAATTGGACTTCGTTGCGTTCCACTCAGCAAGATTATATCCTCTTTGGATTACACTTTCCTTGGATTACACAAAGTAGTATTAAACCTCATGAAAAGTTACTCTGTTGGATTATATAAAATTTATTTAACCAAACTGACATTTTCTGGGATCTGGCTCATAAACACGAAATCCCAAATATCTAAATGTTGAAACGAATTACACCGAAAAGCCGAGAAAGCGAAACGTCGAAAGTCTGCCGAACTACCTAAATCCCGAAATCTTGAAATCCCGCAATCCCGAAACACCGAACGCAGAAACACCGAAATCCCGACACTATAAAATTCAGAAATCTTGAAACGCTGAACACCGAAATCATGAAAAACATCGCAGAAATCCCGAAAAATAGAACGACGAAATCTTTAAACAACAAAATCCCCAAATCTCGAAACACCGAACATTGAAATCCTAAAAAATGAACGCCGAAAATCCCGAAACGTTGAAATCCCGAAAAAATAGAACGCCGAAATCCTTAAACGGTGAAATATCGAAAATCAAAACGCCTAAATCTCGATACGTGGAACGCCAAAATCTTGAAATTCCGAAACAATAGAAGGCCGAAATCCAGAAATCTAGAAACGCTGATCACCGAAATCTCGTAAAAGAGAACGCCAGGACACGGGAAAAAAGGACGCCGTAATCCGGAAACATCGAATGCCGAAATCCCGAAACGGTGAAAGCCTGAAATTCCGAAAAGCAGAACGCCGAAGTCTCAAACTCCAAAACCCCAAACCCCGCGAGTTCAGCAATTCGGTATTTTACCGATCCTCGAATTTTCTCAATGGAAAAACAAATGTGTTTTATTAAAAGAAGTTGATTGGTTCCTTTAGGTCCCTCCCAATCAACCTACCAACGCCATTAGAAGAGACTCATCCGCTTGGGAGATTCAAAATGGCTCAAACCAGCTGAGATACACGTCGGGAATAACTCACAGAAACCGTCCTAGAAATTAATGAATAAAAACCCCAAAGTGTGGCAGAGAGCCTCCTAGAAATTCATGAATAAGGACCCCAAAGTGGGAAGGGAGCCTCATAAAAATTCATGAATAAGGACCCCAAAGTGGGAAGGGAGCCTCATAGAAATTCATTAATAAGAAGCCCAAGGCAGGGCAGGGAGCCTTTTTAAAAATCATGAATAAGAACGCCAACGCAGGGCAGGGAGCGTCCTAGAAATTCATGAATATGGACCCCAAGGCGGGAAGGGAACCTCCTAAAAATTAATAAATAAAAACCCTAAAGCAAAGCAGGGAGCCTCCTAGAAATTCATGAATAAGAACTCCAAAGCGGGAAGGGAGCCTCATAGAAATTAATGAATACGAACCCCCCAAAAGGGAAGGGAGCCTCCTAGAAATTTATGAATAACAACCCCAAAGTGGGAAGGGAGTCTCCTAGAAATTCATTAATAAGAACCCCAAAGCGAGGCAGGGAGTCTCCTAGAAATTCATGAATAAGAAGCCCAATGGGGGCAGGGAGCCTTCTGGAAATTAATGAATAAGAACCCCAAAGCGATGTAGGGAGCCTCCTATAATTTCTTGAATAAGATCCTGAACGCGGGGCAGGGAGCTTCCTAGAAATTCATGAATAAGAACCACAAAGCGGGAAGGGAGCCTCCTAGAAATTCATGAATAAGAACCACAAAGCGGGAAGGGAGCCTCCTAGAAATTCATGAATAAGAACCACAAAGCGGGAAGGGAGCCTCCTAGAAATTCATTAATAAGAACCCCAAAGCGAGGCAGGGAGTCTCCTAGAAATTCATGAATAAGAAGCCCAATGGGGGCAGGGAGCCTTCTGGAAATTAATGAATAAGAACCCCAAAGCGATGTAGGGAGCCTCCTATAATTTCTTGAATAAGATCCTGAACGCGGGGCAGGGAGCTTCCTAGAAATTCATGAATAAGAACCACAAAGCGGGAAGGGAGCCTCCTAGAAATTCATGAATAAGAACCACAAAGCGGGAAGGGAGCCTCCTAGAAATTCATTAATAAGAACCCCAAAGCGAGGCAGGGAGTCTCCTAGAAATTCATGAATAAGAAGCCCAATGGGGGCAGGGAGCCTTCTGGAAATTAATGAATAAGAACCCCAAAGCGATGTAGGGAGCCTCCTATAATTTCTTGAATAAGATCCTGAACGCGGGGCAGGGAGCTTCCTAGAAATTCATGAATAAGAACCACAAAGCGGGAAGGGAGCCTCCTAGAAATTCATGAATAAGAACCACAAAGCGGGAAGGGAGCCTCCTAGAAATTCATGAATAAGAACCACAAAGCGGGAAGGGAGCCTCCTAGAAATTCATTAATAAGAACCCCAAAGCGAGGCAGGGAGTCTCCTAGAAATTCATGAATAAGAAGCCCAATGGGGGCAGGGAGCCTTCTGGAAATTAATGAATAAGAACCCCAAAGCGATGTAGGGAGCCTCCTATAATTTCTTGAATAAGATCCTGAACGCGGGGCAGGGAGCTTCCTAGAAATTCATGAATAAGAACCACAAAGCGGGAAGGGAGCCTCCTAGAAATTCATGAATAAGAACCACAAAGCGGGAAGGGAGCCTCCTAGAAATTCATGAATAAGAACCACAAAGCGGGAAGGGAGCCTCTTAGAAATTCAGTAATAAGAACCACAAAGCGAGCCAAGGAGCCTCCTAAAAATTCATGAATAAGAACTCCAACGCGGGGAGGGAGCCTCCTAGAAATTGATAAATAAGAACTCAACACGGGGCAGGGAGCCTCCTGTTGAAGAGGCCAAATTTATCTCAGAAATAGACCAATGTAAGGCCTATTATTAAATTCCTCTCAAGGATAGTGCTCGGAATTACACTGGGTTCCCCACGGATAAGGGCCTAATGCAATTTCGGCGTCTTCCTTTTGGTTTGACTACTGCTTGCATTAACTATAATAGAATGATGCGGCGAATCCTGGATGGCCTAGGGGACGTGTCTGTTTATTTCGATAATGTGTACGTTGCCACACGTACATGGGAACAACACCTAGTCTCCCTTCGCTCCCTCCTCATGAGGTTACGGGAACACGGATTGACCATCAGGCCTAGTAAAGGTCATTTTGCCTATAATTCCATTCGTTATTTAGGCTTTCTAATCGAGGAAAACCAGATGACCCCCACCAGAATACAGCATGCCTCTTCCGCGTACGAAGAAACAGCTCCGCTCCTTTTTGGGATCCACATCTTTCTACAGGCGTTTTGTCCCCAATTTTGACGCTTTAGCTTCTCCAATTAGCGCCATGTTAAAGAAGCAATCCCCAGATCCCCTCGTGTGGAATCCCAAGGCATCCGCCCACTTTGACAAACTTAAGGCTCACTTCTGCCCTCATTTTAATAATCCCCAATCCGACCAAGCCTTTCGGAATCAGGACCGACGCGTGCAACGAAGGAGTAGGATGCGTGTTGTTGATATACGATGATGATTGAAGCCATCCGATTGCATACGCGAGCCGTATCTCTCGTCGCGTGAGAAGAACTACGCGACCATAGAACGTATAGCTCTCGCGATAGTTTGCGGGGTACAAAAGTTTAAAATGTATTTATTGGAAAAGGAATTCGTGATCGAAACGGATCAATGCCCCTTGGCATATTTAAAAAATATTGAAAGTCAAAACGGTAGACTTATGCGATGGAGTTTACTGTTGATGGAATACCAATTTCGCATAATTTATATTAAAGGTTCCGAAAATTGTATGGCTGACTGTCTTAGTAGGAACCACATAGATGAGCTTTCTCCTACCTCGTGAGATCGAGTCACCGAGGGTGTATACTCCCAATTGTATATATTGTTAAGCCTTGTCCCTCTGTATATATGTAAGTATATTGCCTTTAATTATTTTTTCTTTTGTAATTAATTGTAATGGTCACCATGTTTATTTTGTTTTTTGGGGGGTTTTATTATTACTTATCGTTAACTCTTAAGTTCCACAACCTCATATGAATTGATTTTTTTTTGTGTGTTAGCGGCTATGTAGGCCCGAATTTAAAGATTCCCCTATTAGCTTGTATCCCGTCAGGTAAATTGTTTTCTCGAATCCATATCTCTTTCATTTGTGGGGAATGACATTTTCCATCTTCTAAGTGTCTGTGAAATTACATCTTAGGAAAGGAGGCGTGTGGGAACATGAAATTCAATACGCCGTTATCACATAGAATGTCTCTGGCCAAGACAGACTAGCGCAGCTGTGTTTAATTTGGGGTGCTTTATCACCGTCTTCCAACAGTTTGATAACGCTGTCCCGCTCCTAGGTGGCAGCCGTGTCCATCTTCTCCCTCTTGGGGCAGAAGGGAATGTCTCTTATTTCCTCGTCGATGCCCGAAATTATCAAGGTCCATGTTTGCTTAAACCCCATCCTATTCCCCTTGGGACGCCTTCGCGCACGCAGCCCTCTGTCGACCATGGTTGTGGCTCCTATTTAAGGTAATGCCTGCAAATCTTCAGCAGATAGAGAGAACCCGAGCTTCTTGCCGTTCAGACCCTAGTATCTGTCTCCCATGAAGTGGTCTCCTCGCCCTTGTGATCTCGTCAGCAGATCGTCTTCGTGTAAGCCACCCTGATGAGAGGAAGAATATGGAAACCCGTTTATACCCCGGAAGATTGCCCTGGGTCTCTCTCGTCTCACTATATTGGTTGAGACTTCCTGCCGTCAGCAGACGAATCTCTATTTCGTGATTACTTTTCCCTGGAGCCGAGGTCATCTCAAAGCCATTCGGAGTCTCTTTAGACGCCTTCGCATCGAGACCTCATCGACGAAGACCTGGCCAATAGTCTTCCACATCCCCAGTTCATCCTCTAGGGGTAACCAGGAGTCCTTTCCTCGTAATTCCCACCTTTTCGTTTCCAGTCCTAAGAAGAATTCCCCATTTGGTGTAACGCCAATAGACTTGCTAAATCTTGATGAGACAAGACGCTACAGCCCCCCCTCCCCTTATGAAGGTGTTTCGGCGTGAACAAATTGAAATTGATGGGGTGGGTTTGTTTTTTAAGGGCATAAGGTGGTGAGGGTAATTTTAGTGGATTTGAAGCACACCGCCATTACTTGTGGAAAATTGGTCGAAGTTGAATTCATTAAATTGAAAAATGAAAAAAAAACTTCGCCATTACTAAATCAATCTAAAAAAGAACAGCTATGGTTAAATATTTATAAATTTTCTGAACTTCGCTAATTATAATAATTTTAAAAAGGAACTCTAAACTAAATTTTCCCCATTTCAAAATATCACGTTACTAAAATATAGAGTTATAGAATAGAAGAAGAATATATATAAAAATAAGTTTTCTGAAATTCACCATTTGTAATTCTTTGGGTTTTAAAAAATTCACAAAATGTCGAAACATATTTATTTCTAAACTTCACCATTTTTTTTATATTATAAAAGAATTATTAGAAATAACTTTGATAAAAAAATAAGTCATAACCAAACTAAGATGAAATTATTATTCAAATACTCAAAAAAATCCACTTCTTAAATTATAAAGTTAGTGATGATGATGGTAACCGGATTTTTGAAGATGGGTGAGAAATTAATAAATGTTTTTTTTTTTCCTTAGTGGACAAATAAGTTTTTTTTATCAAAGTTATTTCTAATAATTCTTTTTATAATATCAAAAAACAAAATGGTGAAGTTCAGACATAAATATAAGTATCGAAATTTTGTTAAATTTTAAAACCTAAAGAATTACAAATGGTTAAGTTAAGAAAATTACTTTTATATAACTTACATAACTATATTTTAGCAAAGCGATATTTTGAAAGGAGGGAAATTTAGTTTAGAGTTCCTTTTTTAAAATTATTATAATTGGCTAAGTTCAGAAAATTTCTAAAAATTTAACCATGGCGGCTTTTTTTGAAGATTTTAAATTTTAATCTTAGTAGCGAAGCACAAGGCGAAGCCATTACCTGGTATTTACGATGGGCGGTCAATAAGTTTTGCGAATCGGTAGGGCAAAACAGAGGAAGGGGGATGGCTGTTTGTGGGGGTGTTAGGACAAGTCAGGACCAGCAGCTGCACGCTCCTGCCTCGTCTATTTAAGAAGCCGTAGCTGATCGCAGATCGTCAGTCACAAATTTTTCAACAATGGAGAAGGTTGAGCACCGCGCAGTGATAAAATTTTTGACCAAGCAAGGCAAGAATGCTAGAGAGATCCATGAACGCATGGTTGCAGTGTACACCGAATCCGCCCCTTCCTATGCAACCATTGTTCACTGGAATAGGGAGTTCCGCCATGGCCGTGAGTCCCTTGAAGATGATCCCCATCCAGGACGCCCGTCAGACGTGACCAACGAGGACAATGTGGCCCGTGTGGAGAGGAGGATCCTTGAAAATCGACGGGTCAAGGTCGAAAAAATCGAGCGAAAACTTGGAATATCACATGGAAGTGTTATGAACATCATCCACGACAATTTGGCCATGACCAAGGTCTCTGCTCGTTGGGTCCCTAAAAACCTCACGCCCCATGATCGACTTCAACGTCGTAAAAGTCCACAAGGCCAGAGTTGCACAAGCTGCCCTGCGCGAGTGCGGATTCGAGGAGCTCAACCATCCCCCCTACAGTCCAGATGTGGCCCCTAGCGACTACTTTTTATTCCGCCAGCTCAAGGCTGCACTACGTGGACGCTGGTTTGGGGACGATAAGGATGTCCAGCTTCCCGTCCAGGAGTAGATTGAACAGCAGTCGGTAGATTTCTGGTTGTCGGGAATTCGAAGTCTCAGGGACAAGTGGCGCAAGTGCATTGAAGTCGAAGGTAGTTATATTGAAAAATAATAAAACACTTTTCCTCATATCTCGTTTCATTATATCCAAATTGAAAAACTTATTGACCGTCCCTCTTACATATATTTTTAGTTTTAGTTAATTTTTTCCGTGGAATTATTAGTTACTCGAAGGCAGATTAAGAACGATCCATAATTTCATTTGTTAAATCTAATTAAACGACCATTACCTTATATATCATTTTGAAGATGTCAAATTAGTTTTTTTTGTGTATATTCTATTACGTGTGCGTATTGCATATATATATATATATATATATATATATATATATATATATATATATATATATATATATATATATATATATATATATATATATATATATATATATATATATATATATATATATATATATATATATATATATATATATATATATATATATATATATATATATATATATATATATATATATATATATATATATATATATATATATATATATATATATATATATATATATATATATATATATATATATTTATATATATATATATATTTATATATATATTTATATATATATATATATATATATATATATATATATATATATATATATATATATATATATATATATATGTATATATATATATATATATATATATATATATATATATATATATATATATATATATATATATATATGTATATATATTTATATATATATTTATTTATTCTCTTGCATAGAATTATCTTGCACACTTTATGTATGGCCATAATAAATAGTTTTTAAGAAGAGAGTTTAAAGAAGAAAAAATGATTAATGATAAAAGAAAGGGAAATATAATAATTAGGATGTGTATATATATAGAAAAAGAGGGAAGGAGGGAAGAGGGGGAAAGAGAAAGAGAAAGAAAGAGAAAGAGTAAATAAAACTTAATGCCAAAGGCCTTTGTTTCTTGATTAAAGAAGATATCCCCGACCTGCCAAATCGGGCCGGGGGCATTCCTCCCAAAAGAAGGAGTAAGGGTGTGGGAATGGGGACAATGTCGTAGGTGAGGCGGGTGTGTTCCTGACCTGTCCTTGCACCCACTAATCTGGGGATAATGACATAAGGGATAAGTAAGGGAAAAGGAAATTGTGTAGTAGGACGTGTATTTTGGTGTTATGCATTTCGGGAGATTTTGGTACTCTACTACGATCCACAACAAAGGGTTCGGTACCTACAGGAGATACATAGGCGTCCAGGTCGGTGTCTCCGGGAGGTTCTCACAGGTCTCATGATCACCCTACCAAAGGATGACTGCAAGGGGAAAAGCTCTCTAAAGATCCAACAACCATTATTCTCTCCTAGTCATCCCGGTTAAGCTGAATCTAGGTCAACGTCACAACATCACCATAGTAATCTAACATATATAACACAATTTAACATTACCTAAGCCAACGCAAGTTACTTAACCTTACTTGGTCTAATCTATTCGACGAAACTCACTGAATTTACCTTAACGTAACCTACCTATTCCACCCTCTATTAACCTTACTTACTCTCTCTCTCTCTCTCTCTCTCTCTCTCTCTCTCTCTCTCTCTCTCTCTCTCTCTCTCTCTCTCTCTCTTTCTGGGCAGAGGGGAGCTAGAGAGAGAGGGAGAGGTGACGCCCCCTTGTCACGGGTAGAGAGCTTGTGTGTACCTTTCACTTTTCGAGGTATGTCGGCGGGGGTACCTTTCTTTTGGGTACCCCTGATCGGGCTTCCATTGTCGATTTGGTCAGAAACGAGGTTCCAGACTAAGTGCGTCATTCTTTTTTCTACTCTATCCTTCTCTTTTTTCACTTTTATCCTATCTCTTCAACTTATACAAAAAAATACAAAAAAACCTACTCCTATCATGTCACTCTTACCTTTTTTCCCCTCTATCTACATATAAGGACTTGGCAGCTACCTTATGCGTCAGAAGAGAGGCTTTGGAACCTCTATAAACAACGTCAATCGACGCTCACTGGTTGCGAGAGACTAGGACTAGAGGTGTCCTAGGCGTTGGGGCACGATGAATGGGATGAGGGTAGTGCCCCTTTAACCCCTTTCCTGTCGCGTAATTATTGACCATTCACAGTGACCGTTGACAGGATCCTCTGGTAGCATCGGTCCGAGGTGACGGCCCTTTGTTCCCAGGTTGGTTGCCAGGCCAATCAAAAGCCTTGGGTCGAGTCTCTTGGTGTGGCGGGATATCCATTGAACGCTGCTCCGAGATCTTGGCCGTCGTGAAGGGAACTAGTAGGAGTTTAGTACGGGGCGTGCTCCGTTGTTCACCTAGGGAGAAACCGATGGCCCCTTCGGAAACTGTCAGTGCTGCTTGGTTGGAAGCCACGGCACGCCGAAGTTTGACGACTCGGTCGGACGCACAGCAGCACATGAACCGTGACCTCTGAAAGATCCAAAACGTCTCCGATGGATAGGCGGGAGCGACTTACGCGGGGAGAACTCACCAACCCGCCTTTTGACTATTGATTGGTCGCAGAGTTTTGAGAGAGAGAGAGAAAGTGTTCAAAATGACAGGGAAAAAAGTCTAGCTGCACTCAAGTATACATGTGCGATATGCCAGAAAGACAAGTGGTTCGTGGACTTCCCGGAAGGATATTTTTCGAAATTCCACCCGGGAAGTATATGCACCGACTACATCCTTAAAGGAGAGGTCTGAGAGGCAGTGGCATACTGCCATAAACTGAAAGATGTCTTCACAACCTCTGAGGAAAAATCTATGGCACTGGAAAGTAAACTACCGTAGAAACGTAGCATGCGCTTCAGATTCGACGTCTCGAGGAGAGAATCCTATAGCTAGCCTCTAAACTAGAGGCCCAGTCAGCTCAAGCTCAAGACGAAACGCCCACTGATTAGGTGGTTCCGCCGATGAGACTCCAACTCAAGGAGCTAAAACTGCATTGGCAGTGCCACTTCAGCCATGCGGAGAAACTAATAAGAGAAAAAAAAGAAAAAAAAAAGAAAAACAATGATCTTAATGCAGATCACCCCAGTGTAGAGGATTCGAGCGTTACTGGTGCGCAAGGGAAAGTGGAAAGAAAAGAAGAGAAAAAAGAAACAGAAGAAAAGACAAATGAAGATCGAAAAACAGGGAAGAAGAAGAAGAAAACAAGAAAATACGTAGACGAAAGAGAAAAGAGATCAGTCTCTGGCGAAAGAAAAGAGTGCAGACAAATGTGCGAGGGTCAACCTTATTTGGGACTCTCAAGTACGGGCCATGCAACCCTTGCTAGCAGCACGACTTTGCACGAGTGTGAAGGTAAGGTTGCCTCCATGAATGGGAAACCAGTAGATCAGAGTAGAGGCGGAGAAATCTTAGATTTCTGAGAACTCAGTCGTTGCCGTAATGGTAAGTGGCAACGACCTCTACCTCAGAGGAGGAAGGATAAGCCCCACAGAAAAGATTCTCAACACATTCATGGGTGCTGTGGACGACTGTGGGATGAAAACACGCAGACGTGTAGTGGTCGGGATGCTCCCGAGAAGAGGTCCAACCCGGACCGCTCACTCGAGGAACGTTTCCCTTAATCAACGCCTCGAAGATTTGTGTACGGCGGAGGTGGTCTTTTTTGTGGACCCTTACCGCACCTTCTATGGTAGAAACGATATCTACCAAAGGGATGGAGTACATCTTTCCTTTATAGGAAAGGCTGTACTCTGAAACATGATACAAAATGTCATGGAACGGACCCTAAGGAGTGTCAGGCCCAGTCTGAAGGCGGACGTACGCCAGTACGCCCGTGTGGCTCCTGGAATGACCTTCTCGGAGGTCGCAAAGAGGGGAGCCACCAAACAAATAAATAAGCCGGAAAACGGAAGAGCGTACACTCGGGGACTCCCTTAAACTTCTTCTGTTCAATGCGAAGTTAATCAGGAACAAGTTTCTTGAGCTCCGTGGCCTCGTAGCAACAGAAGAACCTGAGATGGTGGCCATAACGGAGTTGTGGATAAAAAACTCAAGTCAAGATTTTCAAGGTGAATTCACGATTCCAGGTTACCAGCTCTTTCTAAAAGATAGACCAGACAGAGAGGGTGGCAGTGTGATGTTGTATGTCAAGGATACTCTCAACTCGACGGATTGCAATATCGTATCCGAACATGAACTACTAGGTGTTGACCTAGAGATAGATCATTCCAGATACAGGACACTGGTGATTTACAGATCCCCTGCCCAACTCTTAGAACAGGACAGGAGTCTGTACCAGCTGTTGGGCAAACTTGTAAAAGACAGAGTGTGTATAACCATGGGTGACTTCAATACCCATGTTGGCGTGAACGCACTACTCCTGGAGTTCGCGAACAACGAGTTCCTGACTCAATGGGTGAGAGAGACAACGAGAGGAGACATATCCTCGACTTGGTTTTCACCTCTGAGAATGACATCGTTGAGGACCTCTCTGCTGGCGAAGAGCTCGGTGACAGTGACCACCGACTAACTAGATTTGTAGTCAAAGTCCCTAAGGCATGGCCTGCAACTAGGAAATCGAGGAAACTTGATTTTAAAAGAGCAGACTTTGCAGGTCTTCGTGCTTGACTGACTGACGCGATGCTAGAAGTGTGCGAGGCTATTGAAGACTCGTGGAACAGTTTCAAAACCACATTCAGGAGTCTTCAATCGCGTTTCATCCCTCTGAAATGCCCCCGTCGGTATTCTGTTCAACCAAAGTGGTTTAATCGAAAAATTGACCAACTGGTTAGGGAGAAGAGAACTGTGTACCGGCGATCGAAGATCTCGGGGACTTTGACGAATACCGGAGGATAGCCAGGAGAGTCAAGTCCAGCATAAGGGCGGCTAAGCGGTCTGAGGAACTCCGAGTGGCGAGACTTTGTAAAGAGAATCTCAAGGAGTTCTTTGGATATTTAAACAGCCGTAAACCAATCCGTCGAACGATTGGCCCTTTAAGAAATGAGAAGGGGACATTAAAGCACTCACATGCAAAAAATGCTAACCTTCTCAACGACTACTTCTCTTCAGTGTTTACTGAAGAGTGTGGTCCCATCACCAGCCAACGGATTCCTACTCGGCGTAAAAGCTGGAGTATATGAACTTCACCGTAGGAGAAATAAAAAAGAAGATCACTGACCTAATGACGAATAAGTCACCTGGCCCGGATGGGTTTCTACCTAAAGTGTTGAAAGAAGTGCGCGATCAAGTGTCACGAGACCTGAGCGCAATCTTCAACATGTCAATCCGGACCGAATCCGTTCCTAGAGACTGGCGTGAAGCGGAGGTTACTCCTATCCTCAAGAAAGGAGACCGTAGCCATCCGTCAAACTACCGACCTATCAGTCTGACTTCGATAGTCGGTAAACTCATGGAAAGCATGATGGTGGACAAAATGACGTATTTAGAATCGAAGCTGCTACTGAGGAGTTCCCAGCACGGCTTCCGAAGTCAACGGTCATGCCTGACGAATCTTGTGGAATTTTTCCACTTCGTCTTCAGTGGAAGAATTCCTGAAAGACCTGCTATATTTAGAAAATGGCCTACGTAGGTGTAATGCCCACAAAAATCACGACCTTGTTCTTTCCCAAAGAAAACCAAACTCCATCGATGCTTTTCTGCATAAGGAGAGACTTGATTACCCAGCTCTAAGGAGGTAGCCATCTGAGCCCTGCTAAATGAGATCGAAATGTCATCTAAGTAGATGTAGCCAGAACATCTTCTGACAACACCGAGGTGATACCGTTGATGCTGATATCAAAGAGAGCAATTCCATGTTGGACACATTTCTTATACATCAGGGGTTTCAAAACGATTTCCCCCCTCACACACACACCTCTTCCCCCACCCATTTGCAGAATCAACGATATCGTAGGAACTTAAATTGGAAATGGGAAGGTGTCCTCTCCTCGATGTGGTGAATGGTCTACATGAGCTACATCGTCACCTGGTATCGTAGGTCTCCTCCAAATGAGAAAATATCTTTGAGTAATACAAGCTACGAAGGAAAAATTCACAGGTAACACTCTTCAACATGAGCAGAACATCCCATGTTGAACATAGGGAAATAGCAGTGTTTAAGAAATTCCTAGCCTAATATTAATCAATTTTTAGAACTTGTGCATGTGAAAGGTTAAAGAAATTTGGTGGAAACTAGCGGGCTTGACGTGAGTTCTCTTCTGCTTACGAGAAGCCAGGAATCTGTGAAAATACCATACAACCAGATCCGATTGAAAAACGCTAACAAAAAGGTCAAGTTCGATCACCAATGTGTCGAAGCATTGTATACGGAATAGTTTCCTGACCAGGGGCTGTATTTGCGCAGTAAGTCAGAGCGAAATACAAATCGTTTAGTGAAAACTGGTGTTTGAACGGTTTCCGCCCTAAGAAGTGAAGTACAGTCGGCGTCCTTCAGCGATCAAGCAGTATTCTGACTGGTGAATATGAGAGAAGAAGTCGCAAGGAAATTAGCCACGGTCACGCGGCCCGAGATGGTGGCCCACCTTCTTATAGGCGGAAAATGGTCATAGCTGAACCTACCCCTAATGCTTTTGATATACTTCTACACCCCTGCAAGAGAGGTGATTCCTCAGATTGAGTGGAGACACATGCGCGTTATCAAGATCCACTAGCATGTTTCAAAACAAAACGGAATTGGCTCTTGCATGACGAAATTCACACAAGAAGCAATTGCGCTGATAGCTCCTATTCTTTTCTAATTGCCGTCTTTCAATCGGCGTGCAAATCGGCGGCGACATGCAAACCAACCAGACGTTCGAGGAATAGAAGACAGGCCTACGGAGATGAGGTTGCTGCAAAAAAACGCAACAATCTCATCAACCGACCTAAACTGGTCGACAGAGATTAATATGTAATCTTTTCTTGCAATCAAACAACTTTCCTCGATGCTAGAACCACAGAGGTGGTGTCTCGAGCAGCAGCGGCTCAATAAAAGATATTTTAAAACCTACGTGATTTCTAGCATGGTGGTAGCCGACCTTTTCTCATACAAAGTCAGCTTGTGCATCTAACAGGTTAAGGCAGGAAAACGAAGCAGGTATAGGTCAATGTTAGTTAAATTCTTTAATATTAAAGGCACTGTCCATGTAGTCTCGCTAGAAGAGGCGTCTACTCTAAAGGTCACCAAGGAGAATGGGACTCTACAAAGATTCTTATCTAGAAAGATATTCACTTGCACAGAAAACAATACATATTCTTTTATAGCAATTAAAATTTAGCCAACCAACTAAATTTAGGAAATTCAAAAAGAACAAACTAGCCCCCCCATGCCAATAATCTTCAACTTATGCGTTGACCGATTTCTTTTTCTTATTCCTATGAAATTGCAGTCGATATTGACGCATTGATTTTGGTTTTTGTTTACTTTCTTGAAACTTGGACTATAAGGTAGCACGAACCATTTAAATAAAATATATATAACTAACCATCATTACTTAACTCCTAACCTTCTACAGCTAAAATGTTATTTCCGCCAGGGCGCCTTTCTAAATAAAAAGAAAGTTCTAAACCATAACTACATCTGTTTTTTTTCAAAACGACATTTTTACCTAACGAATAAAATCAAGTAATCCATCCTTTTGGCAAACTCCATAGAACTCATTCAGATCTGAACTGTTCATATTCCTCAACTTATGTCAACAGAATGTGGAAAACAATCGCGCTGATATTTTTCTTTTAAATAGGACTAAAAAGGGACATTTCTTGCCAATACGCTGGAGATATAATAAATGCGAATATTTTTAGCGCAATGAGGACCGAGCAATCGCTGGAAATTTGCCACATTTTTTTCGTTCTAAAATAAACTATTAAATATTAACCTTAACCGTGATTTCCCTAATTAACATATTTTTGCTTTATAATTACATAAATTAACCATTTAAATTTCATAATATTTGAATCATATCAACTTTGATCTGAGACAGTTTTTGTTGCCTTCGTTAAACGGAAAAGGAAAGAAATAGGAAAATTGCTCGGAGTTTGCTCTTTGGTTTATTTCGCCTGCACCACCAATCGGTTAAGTAACTAAACCCCACAAATAGTTACCATTTTGCATAACTGGTATTCACCTATTCTAACTAAACCGCTTTAAGAAAAGCTGATAATCTAAGTTTCTCTTCACGTCCTAATCTAAATGTTCCCAAAGTAAAATAGCTATGAATGAAAAGGAGGAACTGAATAGTAAAATCCTTCTAAGAGAACAAGAGAAATAAGAAAGAGGAATTGAATATACCAAACACTGGAACGCCTTCGTCATTATCAATATCTCGGAAATCACAGGGAAATATATAAATAAATAAATAAAATATCAATAAACTTAATTACACTAACAAATAAACTAAATGCAATACTTAATAAAATATTAAATTTAAGAACCATCGAACAATCCCACAAACCCCCAAATCAAAGTGACAAATAGTCCAATACTACAACCTGAACTCTTGAATACTTAACCAAAGTGAAAACGATTTTCAATAAACGTATTGCAAAAGTAAAACAAAAAAAAACGCACCTCGCTCGCGAAATAACGCTTCTTACCGAACCAAGGAGGCAAAAAAAAGGGAACATGGAAACAACCTCGGTCTGAGCAGTGGCACATGCTGGATTACGTGATCGTCAGACAGCGCGACTGGCAGGATGTGCTGCTCACCTGCGCTATGCGTGGTGCCGAGTGCTGGATTGACCACCGCCTGGTTCGGAGCTCTCTGTCCCTCCGCACACGGCCGCCTCCCAGAAAGCGACCCGCAAAGAGGAAGCTCAATTGTGCCTCCCTTAAGTCAGACGATGCAAAAACTAACCTGGCTGCAGCCATCTCTCACTGTATAGATAACGCTCCCGTCCTCGAAGAACTGGACGATTGTATTGAGGACGGTTGGACTCATTTTGCACAGACTGTCACCGATGCTGCGAGAGAGGTTCTTGGATTTACTGAACGAAAGAACAAAGATTGGTTTGACGAAAGTATTACTGACATTCGTAAGCTTCTGGAAGCAAAAAAAAAAGGCACATCAGACCTCCCTAAACAACCCCTCATCAGATTACTTGAATCGACAGTGACAAAACAAGAGAGCCGAAGCTCAGAGGACACTCAGAATCATGGCAAATGAATGGTGGATCAAAATTGCCACAGACCTACAAAGCTTCGCGGACTCTGGGGATCTCCTGAACTTCTACAGCTCTCTTAAGCAAGTGAGTCTTTGGCCCAACTTACCGCTCCCTTGCACCAGTTCGTTCACAGGATAGAACAATCTTACTCACGAACAAGGACCAAATTTTAGACCGGTGGCAAGAACACTACCGCAATCTTCCCAACAACCCGTAATCCCTGTGACCCTGGACAGCTCGATGCCATTTCAGACAAGCTTACAATTCACGAGAAGGATGCTACCCTTACCACCGAGGAAATCAAGAATGCGATTCGTAGCTTAAAAAATAATAAGTCACCAGGCGTCGATAACATTCCTAGTGAGGTCCTCAAACACGGTGCGGACGCTCTGCACATCCGGGTCCACAAAATGATCTCTGTGATATGGGAAGCTAAATGCGTGCCGCAGCAGTGGAAAGATGCCAGTGTGGGGGAATAGCCAGTGTATCTCTTTACTGACTATTACAGGTAGGATACTGGCTAAGTTGCTGCTACTATGACTGAACAAGCACATTATTAATGAAGTGTGCCCTGAAACCCAATGTGGCTTGCTAAGAGAGCGGAGCACCGTGGACATAATATTCACGGCTAGACAACGGGAAGAAAAGTGCTGTGAACATCACCAAAATCTATGTCTGGCCTTCATTGACCTGACAAAGGCCTTCTACATGGTCAATCGGGAGATGCTGTGGTACGTCATGGAGAAATTTGGATGCCCTGACAAATTCATTGCAGTTACCCCTGCATTCAATGACGGCATGGAGACGAGCGTGGTCATCGGTGGCGAGGAAACTGAAACTTTCAACGTGAAGCTTGGAGTTAAACATTGGTGTGTGATTGCTCGCGTCATGTTTAACATCTACCTTGCTGCAGCCACCATCCTCTTTCGGGAAGGATTTCCACTTGGTCGTGGAGTTGGTCTCATATACCGGCTCAATGGAAGTCTTTTCAACCTACGCCGTTTCCAAGCAAGAACAAAAACCTCACACGACAAAGTGTTTGAGCTTTAATACGCCGATGACTGCGTACTAGTCTCCCACTCCCCTGAAAACTTACAAGAAACAGTGAACGTCATCTACAGTACTCTTGGGCTCGTCATCAACACCGAAAAAACAGAAGTGATGTACCAGGGGTCCGGTGCTGCCCCGCAGGTAGTACCTGTTATGAGTGTCGCAGGAGCTGAACTCAATATCTCTCCTCAATTCAACTACCTTGGTAGCGTGGTGTCAGCCTACTGCTATTTTGATGAGGAAGTGAACGGAGACTCAACAAGGCATCGGCATCCTTCGTCAGCATCCACAGGCGCTTGATCCATAACCACAACATCCGAATCGCCACCAAGGTTGCAGTGCACAGAGCTGTCTATCTCAACATGCTGCTGTACGGGAGTGAAACGTTCACTCTGTACCGGAAACACATAAGGCGACCATTGTATCTTTTTACATTTCGCAAATATGCGAAGGGCTTGTGATCCGTCTCTATAAGGAACTCTTTACCTATTAAATACATTCTAAACTTCTTCATGTCCCATATAATGGTCAAAGCCTCCTTTTTAAAGATGGCATAATTTTTATCGCGCGGGCGAAGCTTACAGCTAGCGTAGGCGACGGGGGTAATATCGCCATCATCGCTATACTGTAGTAAAACGCAACATAACCCTTCATTGCTGGCATCAGTTCTGATACCAAAAGTCTTCTTCGGGTAGAGAGCCGAAGGATAGGGGTGGAAGCTAATTTTCCTTTCAGCAGTTTGAAGTGGGAGAGAGCTAATGGCGACCAGGCAAGGTGTTCCATGGACTAATTTTTCAGCAATCACACAAAGCAGCCGAGAGAGAAGCGAAATGAGGGACGAAGGGGCCGTAGAAAGGAGGAGATCCCATGAAGGATGTCAGCTGCTTTTTTTTGGATGGACGGGGCATTTCCACAATGCGTGGATTTTGTCCTCCTGGGGGGCCAAACGGTTGTTCCTATTGTGAAAGCCAAGGTAGTCGATCGTACTATTAGCAAAATGGCCCTTACTCAGGCCGATTGTGAGTCCGTGTTTGCAAAAGCGACGCAGCAGGGCATGGAGGGCGATCACGTGATGGTCCCACTCACGAGTTACAAAGTAAATGTTATCGAAATAAAAAGTCAGGTTTGCCAACCCGTCTAATATTCTTCGGATCATACGATTGTAATTACTACAAGCCGTCACCAAGCCAAACGGTAGACACCAGAACTGCATTAAGCCTTTGTCTGTGGAGAAAGCCGTGTATCTCTTTACACCTTCTTCAAGGGGAATTTGATAATTAGCCTTACATTGGTCTAATTCGATAATGTAATTGGCCTCTTCAAAGAGATGGAGGTTTTGGTCGATCAAGGGGATAGGCTTAGCTTTGAACAAGGTCACCGAATTAAGTTTCCGAAAATCGACGCACAGCCTATATGACACGTCTGACTTCTTTACCAAAACAGTGGGGGAGCAGTAATTAGCTTGGGTGTGTTCTAAAATCTCAAAATTTAACAATTTAGTAACTTCGGGGTTGAATACCTCTCTTAAATGGATGGGAAGTGGGTACGGCTTAGAACGAATAGGCTCCAGGGTAGTTAAAATAATATCATGCTCGAACTGAGTGGCACAGCAGGGAATCTTGGATATCAAGTCTCCAAAGTGACTCAATAACTTCTGTAGCTGACTCTTCGACTCAGGGGGCAGCTAGACCTTAATGTCTAAGTCAGATGACTGGGCTTCGGTAGCGCTGGGCACGGTAGGAAATGGGTACTCCTTGTCCTACTCAATGCAAGCCACCTGCAACACATTTAGCAGGTGTGATGGGTCCCTTCTGCAGCGCAGAGGGTCTGACGCTTCCTTTTGTAGCTGTTCTTTAACAGATATTACACGAACGGCAATGATTAAGGATGTCATCTGCTGCACTGGGCCAATAAAAATTCTTAAAAATCCTCTTGAGCCGTTTTGGTATGGCTGAAATGGCCAGAGAAACGACTATCATAAGCCGCCTTTAATATGAGGGGGACCTCCGAACGGGGGATGCATAATCATGGGCCTCAGAACTATTGCTTTCCAAGCAAGTTCGGTACAGGAGGTCGTTCTTCACGACATAGGAAATGACTTTATTTCCGCGGGTGGACTCCTGAATCTTATTATGAGCTTTGATCTAAAGGGGGAGGAGTGAATCACAGTCATTTTGCTCTTTAGCGAATTTATTGTTTAGAATGACGCTAAACTCGAAGTCGCAGGGAGTTTCAAGGGAAGCGGGTTCCTCTGCTTCCCTTTTTGCTTGGGAACGCGTGAGGATGGGTTGAACCACAGGAGTGGAAGTAATCCATGGCACTGTCCGACTATGTAAAACAGCGCAGAACTTTATTGGGGCCGCTACTACTTCAGCCCAGCTGGTATAATACGGAGATTTAATAAAGAATTTGACGATGGAAAATCGATTTTCACGCCTAAAGTAGTCATGTACTACCACAAGCTTATCATGGTTCTGAGCGATCGGGGGGAGCAGCTCGTCAGACACCACAATACATGTACACCTTCTATCCCGAACAAGGGTGGAGACCCGGCAGCCGTTTACTGATCCAGTCTCAAACTTCAAGCTTCCTGGGGAGCTCTTCTCGAACAAAAGTTCACCTGATGGCCAGTGGCAGGAGGAGCAGACGGAGAGGGAGGTGGTTCAACTTACGACGGTGGTGGTTCGGGGGAAGCACAAATTTGGTGCACTTGATTTGGAGAACTAGGACGGAATTGGGAGTTCTGAGGGCAGTTTGTCCTCGAATGTTCTTCAATACCGCAGGAGATACACACGATAGGTCTCCTGGGGAAATATGACGAAGGGGGATTTGACGAGAATGGCTTGACGTCACGGGGTTCTGATGAAGAAAAATATGGGGGCTTGGAGGGGCTAGTTATTTTAAAAAACTTACTAGGGTCACGGGGTGTGAATTTTTGTTTGCCAGTTTTACCTTTGGGGGACGATGGATCAGACTTTTTTCCTTCCGTAGGGTAGCAATTGTCGCTCGCGGCGAATACATCGGATTCTTCGAGGTATTCCTTGAAGGTGGAACACCCTCGGTCCTTCAAAAAAGATTGAATCATAGAAGAAAGCAAAGCCATTTCCAGCTCATGTTGACGGATGCTTTCTCTTTCTTCTTGTTTATCTCTTTCTCTCTCTCTTCCTTCCGCTCTCTCTCGTTCTTTTCTTTCTTTTTCTCATTCTTCTATTTCTTTTCTTCCCGCTCTCTTTCTTTCTTTATTTCGTTCTTCTCTCTCTTTTTCCGCTCTCTCGGCTCTCTCTCCTTCTTGTAAATAGGTCCTTTCCGGATAAACCAAAAGATTCACCTTATAATTTAAATTGAATTGGTCGAATGAAGAGATAATGGTCGCGAATTCGAACTGAACTTCTTTTAAATATAAACGTAACGGGATTAACTCGGTGTACACACAACAATTAATAATTTTGGTCTGAGCACTCGAAAATCCCCGAATTAACGCGAGAGCCTTTAACTTTGATCACAACACCGATAACAAAACTAGACTGAGCCTTTCTCTATATGAAAAGGTAAAATTCAGTTGGAGGAATAAATGAAAAGCACGCTTTCAAACTTTACACACGGTATGTATAAAGGCGAGTGCACACGACAAATGGGAAAAATAGTTTGCAAGAATATTTATGCTTGCCTTCTCAATAGCCAAGCCTTCAGCCTCAAAACTTTTAACAGACCTTAAAAGGAACTTTTACAAACCCTATAAACCTGACGCCAGTTAATATAAATATATTATATCGTAGAATGACCTCGAAATATACGTCACTTCTACCCAATATTATAGACGCTCAAACGATCAAGGTAAAACGCGTGACCTTGACTTAACTCTGGTCACGACAGAGATGGGTGATAGAAGTATGGGAAGGCAGGGAGACGAGTGCGAAGGATTTAAATTCAAAAGAGTGAGTGCAGTTGGCCAATATTAACTAATGAAGGCTCCGGCTTATGAAAAAGTAGGTAGAAGAATAAATTCTAATATATACACAGTTATACACAATAAATAGATTAAATGAAATAATGGCAATAGATACTCTATGTATACAAGAACCGAACGTATCAGAGCTACTCAGAGCGGGCTCTACGAAGGTGGGGGGGGGGGGGGGGGTCGAGAGGCGATACGAGCCTCTGTACAAACACACACTCGGAGGACTGGCCGATTAGCCACAGATGATTCGTCACAGCCTGGCTTGGGTTCGAGGCTTTAAGAGATGAAATGGGGGATCGGATGGTTATTTAAGGGGCTTTAACCACGGGGAGTTTAACCTCTAGTAGTAACACTAACTGAAGGGAGTATTCGTGCCAAACGAAATGTTCCGAAACCAAGAATAAGCTAATTGACTGGGGCTCAGATCATTCGGTATTATTCTAGCCTTCGCCTCGTCGAGAAAAAGGAGCGCGATGGAGAATGACGTATTTCGTCGTAAAGGAAGGCCAATTCTGTCGATGTCTTATTGGGACCAACAATATATAACGACCAGCCAGATCCGTTACTGCCTCCACCAAGAGGGGAAGGGCGATCTCTCCACGAACCAACACGGCGCTTGAGGGATGGAAAGTACTCCCACGGGGGTTTCTTGATAACACCCAGGGAGACGACAGAAGCGCGCGTTTAAGATTCCAATCCCTCGCTTATCTCAGAAAGCAGTTCGATATTCGGACTGTTCTCACGGTCCTCGCTCACGTGGACTGACCTCGAGCCTGACCTCGTGGTTTCGACGGGCCACATAGCAGCAAGGAGCCTCCATTCTCGACATTGTAAAATTAATTATAAGGATAAAGAACAAACGTTAATACGAGTTTTTTTTCATAGTATTTATTAAAAATTAAATAAATTAAATAAATATATAAAGTTAATTAAGCTGGAAAAAAATGAGGGAAATATGGCATCACTCTTTTGAATCAAAACATTTCCATAAAGTTTCAAAAGTAGTGCTTGAAATTTAAAAAAATTCACTACATTTAATTTATTTTTGGATAAATGTCCTATGTAGTATAATTATAATTAAATATACTCAAAACACTACATCTCTCATTAAGCGTGTAATGATGAAATTACAATCGCATGGAATGCAGGGCGACATATCAAGATGGAATCAAGATTGGCTTAGCAAAATAAGGAAGAGAGTAGTTATAAAATGACAAAGCGTTTGATGGCTCAATGTAAATCATGGGGTTCCACAGGACTCAGTTTTAGGGCCTGTTCTCTTTGTAGTCTCCATTAATGACATTGATGAAGGTCTGACATGCACAATATTCACTTCTGATATCCTCCTGTCGTGTTTCATTGTATGGGCAGCCTATGATTGCCATCTCCTCGCTAGTCTTCTGACCTCAGAAGACCTGGCAGGATAAGAGGGGGGGGGGGGGGCAGTGAAGCCATAGCAGGAGAGTGTGTGTAGAATTACGTCACCTAATCCTAATATATTTATCGTATTCATGGGATTATTTTACAAGCGAGGGGTTTCCAACGAAACGTACCAACTCGCTAAATGTTATTTCACCACCTAAAATTCGAAGATTCTGTGTGTATTCGACTTCTACGACCTGCAACTGACATCGCAAGGGAAAGGGGGGCACTTTTACTCTTACGCCAGAATAATAAAGGTTAAATAGAGAATGACTGATTGAGTTCACAGTATGGTTGAAACAGTGCCCTCGTTAGTCACTCAAGTGGTTTGCGACTTCTTTTTAACCTTTCCTGGAGTATTCCTTTCCCCAGTGCTGGTTCCCACTTGCTTATCAATCAGTCACGCCAATTGTGGCGGCTCCCGAAGGACTGCGGCACAAAATAATCCTCGTCCGGACTACTTTACATCGCCACTTCCCTCACCTCCAACCCCCAATGTCGCATTTGCATGTCCCTTCTCTTTTGTCGCTATGGAGGAGGAGGGAGGAGGGGTCGAAGTATTGTCCCCTTGGGTTCGGACGCCGAGAGGTAATTTGTGATATGTGACGAAATGTGTGTATGTGAGTGTGTGAAGAAGCCTTATGCGGAATGTAAAACCTTACGAGGTATGGAAGGTAAAATGGAGGAAAAGAAATGGGAGCCGGGGTGCAAGCGTGTTAGCGGGAAAACAAAACTCAATTTCCCGCGAAAAATAACGATAATTTCACGCCAAAATCGAAGACTAAAAAGTGGTTATTTTCCCCTTGTTTCTCTCTGACATGTATAATTCAGTTCAAAGGGGAGAGGTACGCTGAGAGGGAGGATGATCCACCTCTCCTTGGATAGAGGAAGGAGAGAGGAGTTATGTGGGGAAAGAATTCATTTTCAGCCGAGAATGAGGGATTTCTCTTGGGATTGGAGACAATGATTCGTACGTTCCTTTCTTCTTGTCGCGGTTTAGAGTTATTTTATAGAGGGTGGAGGGGGGCAAGGCAGGTATTTGGGCGGGACTGCGTTGAGAAGGGTCTTAACTTCATTTACAAAGTCGTTTGATTTTTTACTAAAGTAATGCTCTCTATCCAAAAAAATCCAAAAGAAAATACTATAGAGAAATTATCCATTTTCTTTAGTCTTCCATACTTTGGTTAAAAATCAAACGACTGTAAATTAAGAAGACTAAATAAATGCTATCCATATCTCGACCCAAAATTCCTCTAAAAAAATGGGCACAATATTGGGTCTTATTTCAGCTATAAGGACCGAATTCCATTCCCTTACCGCTCCTCTGTAATTTATAAATATAGTTGTGAATCTTGCGATTCATGTTATATTGGTTCGACCATTAGGTAAAACCATTGTCGCATCGGGCAGCATCGGGGAAGGTCGACCCGCACGGGGCTGATTCTAAACAAACCAAACCCCCCTCACCCATACGAGATCACATCAAAGTCTGAAATTAATATGGATGACTTTAAAATACTTAGTCATATCTCCAATCCCAACGAACTACGAATATTAGAATCACTTTACATCCTAAAACTTAAACCTAATTTAAATATAAATCAAACTGCTTCCAATCTTTATATTCTATCATGAATTATTTAAATTTTTATTCTTGTATTAAGCAGCTTATCCTAAATTGCACTATTTAATTTTACTATTTTAGAAAAAAAGGAAATTTTAACCCTTTACTATCTTAGTTTCTTAGTGCCGATGATGAGGCTAAGACCTCGAAACGTCCAAACCCAGACAAATAAACATGTTTTTATAAAAAAAAGCGTGCTTGGTTTTCACCTTCATATTGAAACTCGATTTGGAAGAAGCTTAACAGTTCATGATATATATATATATATATATATATATATATATATATATATATATATATATATATATACATCGACATATTTTCTTATGTACTCAACTACAAGTGTATCGTAGCGCGTGATACTTGCAAGACTGTTGTGCTGTCATTGCTAACTGAAGATTCTCTGCTATTTATTATGTGGTTTAAGAACACAAAATACTGAAAAGTGCAGTAAAATGTCTCGCTTGTGGTAGTGACATGAAATGAACGACCCATGCCAAATTTAATGATGGCTATGTATGGAAATGTCAAACCAAAGATTGTGCCAAGTATAAATCTACAATGTCTATAAGGAATGAATCATTTTTCCCAACTCTAGATTAACGATTCAGACTTCTTGGGCTTATGCAATATATATCTGGAATGAAATTAATGGATAATTAAGTGTAAGTCATCAAATTGGTGTTTCTAAAATGACCATGACCGATTGCTACACTTTTTTTTCAGGGAAGTGTGCAGTAGATATAGCCAGGCTAACCCATTAAACCAGGCAGGCCACGAACGTGTATTCATATCGATAAATCATTGTTTTTATTTTACAAACCGAGGCATCATTGTAGTAGACGACCTCACACTCCTATGTGGGTGTTTGTAATTGTTGATACCAGCACCTCGCGAGGTATAGGATACATGTAGATAGTGTACAAAAGGAATCCTGCCAAACTTCTTGTATACCACTGTGGTATTCGTGTGATATTCACTTCTTATATGCTACTGAGGTATTGGTGTGGGGATCTTTTCTCTTATTATGGCGCAATTTTGTCTCTTAAGCCAAATGGCTGAACGGCCGACTGAGGAGGCTGAACAGCCTTTCTCATGCGCGGGAAAGGAGGGATGGGATCATTTTATGTTATAAGTATTTGGGAGGTTGGGGGCAAATAAAAGGAAACTAAAAAAAAGCTAAGGAAAGTAAAAAAAGTGAAAGCTAAGCATTATTTAATTTATAAAACTTTACAATGTCTTTGTAAATTTGAGCAATTAAGTCTTATTCTTTATTTCGTCGATCAGAGAACGAGCAATTCCACATTCTTTTTATTTCATCATTTTCGCCTTGGCCCAAAGCAACTCTATTTGGTTTGTGTGAGCACCTGTTTCTGGATCTTTAAAGTCCTTCGAGAGGTTAACAGTCAAATGTTTATAAAGGCATCTCTAGCAAGGAATCAACCCCATTGTATACACGCAACTTATCCAAAATAATAGTCGTGTCAGGCAATACACATTCTTTAATTATAGATAATAATGTTTCTGCCGATCTATGAGGAACTGCATACATGAAACACTTGCACGTTTCCCTGCAAATCCCTCTGCAAATCCGCTTCACTCGTAAGACCTTCCAGACATTGTTCTTTCTCTATCAAGTTTGTACATTGTCATTTTTAAGGGTAAAAACAATGCTTATGCTTCTTAATAAAAATCCAAAAGATATCGTAATACAAAAAATGACACAGTTTAATCAGTCGAGTAAACGGCCGTTCAGCCATCTGGCTGAGAAACGAAATTGCGCCATAATAAGATAAAAGATCCTGGTGTGGTATTCACTTCCTATATTTATTTCCACGTTATACTCGTTTGGTATTTACTTCTAATATCCTCTTGTTTTATTCAATTACTCTATCCTGATGTGGTATTCTTGTGGTATTCACTTTCTATATTTCCCTGTGGCACTCGTTTGGTATTTACTTACTATATCCTCCTGTGGTATTCACTTTCTATATCGTCCTGTGGTATTCATGTAGTATTCGCTTCCTATATTTACTTCTAGTACTCGTTTGGATGTACTTCCTATATCCTCCTTTGGTAGCATGATTCAACGAATAAGCTCGATTACTATCATAATTATTTAATTAAAAAGAACATTTTTTATTTTAAAAGTAATGAAAAAATTAAAAAGTAAATTTAAAAAGTAAATTAATTTTGAACGGGAACCTACTGTTTAAAAAGACTATAAAAGAGAATGGTTCGATTAAGACAATTCATTATTATTATCGTAGAATAGGCTCCCGACGATATACTATATATAACTATTCGTTGAGGGCATTATTCTATATTTCGAGTGCGTGGTAATCTGATGACCGAGGTTAGTTAAAAAAGGGGGAGGGGCTGGAGAGGCTTATTTATCTTCAATATACTTAAGAAGTGGAACGAAGCACAAGGATAAATAATATGGCTACCATTAATAAAATAGAGTTTTATTAATTAAACTATCAAACAACACACGGAAAATGTTTACATAAACGGGGATTAAAAATAGAGAAACACAGGAAATGAAAAAGATCATGGGAATATCTGACTAATCTGAGGATTAAGATTTGGAGAGATTTAAAACGGCAAACAAACAAAAAGGTGGAATGGTTCGCTAAACCGTTTAAAGCATAGAATTGAGTTGACAAAAGGTTAAATGATTAAAGGTAATGCTTAGCTTACGTAATTATAAGGTTTTCATGCAGAGGAAGGTGATGGGAAGGAATCTTTGGCCCAACTGGCGATTTCCAGGAGAAGGGGTTCTTCGGGGGGTTGTCCTTAACGAGGGGAAAGGATTGTCTTCGAGGAGTGAGAGCGAAGTTGGGCTCGGAAGTACGATTGATCCTTGTGACAGGATATCGAAGATGTTCTAGATGAACAATGGAGGTTATTGTTGTAACCAAGCGTTCTCTTGAAGAACGTTAAAAAAAGGGAGGAATTAAATTATCCTGACGTGATGTCTAGGGAACGAGAACCGTTTCTTGACGAATGGGATTGAAGAACAAAGGCTGTTCTAATGTTGTTCTCTTTCTGAACAACAGAGGGGGGGGGTGAGAACCGTTTCTTGTCGAACGGGCTCAAAGAACAATGGCTGTTCTAAAGTTGTTCTCTTTCTGAACAACAGGGGGGCCTTGTTGACTTGGCGTCTCGAAGGGCACGAACCTTGGCACTTAATAGATATTGTCCTCTTCTGGACAATAAGGGGTTTCTCAGTAGAGTTCCTAGGTGCACAAGGGAGACCGGATCGTCTTGATGCCTCGCGAAGATAATCTGGATCTGCTTCAATTGGGAAAAGCTATGGTATAAATAGCCGGAGCCAGCCCCTTGGCGTAGGGGACAATGGGGTGGGGGACTTCGATGGAATGTCCCGGTGGCGCCTGGAAAAATATCTTATCTGCCCATAAGCCTAATTCAATCTGGCGAGAAGGACGCATGGAGGCGAATGGGAGAGTGAACCTCCTTGATTAAAATTGGCTATGATGGGCGATAACGCGCCTTCTACTTCCTCTCGCAGGATACACGTGGGGAAACATGTGTTTCAAGATGTGATAGGGGCTGAAGCAATGCGGCCTCAGACCGTTATATCAAAATTATTATGATTATTATTATTATTATTAAATTATTATTATTACACCTATTAACGCCATTTTTGTCTTTGAGTAGCAACTGTTATTTTCTATTCACTTGTGTCTAGAATACATGAAAAAAAGCCGTTATTTATTTCATAATTTGTGTCCAGGATAGTGATATTTATATGAAACTTACCTATTCCCTCTGGAAGGAAGTGGCGAATTTGAACTTTCATTTGCATAAAGTAGAAACAAAACATGATTCAAAAAATAGAATTTATTTATTCTAGAATAACATAAGTGAAGCAATTAAAATATTTGAAATGAGTAGTTTTCCGTGATTTACGCTTATACTGTAAATTACTTTCACGAATCAGCCCTCGAATATAGTCTCCCATCAGATTTTCATTATACGATCCTTGATAGCGGCGTTCAAAGTCCAGTAAATCCTGTTAAAAGGGCTCGTCATGCTCTTCGGAGTACGTTCCATGTTCTCCTTAAATTTAGCAAGATGAACATCAAGAATATGGACTTTCAGGGACATCCTGCAACCTATCTTGCCGTAAATTCTCACCAAGTTCTCAACAAGCTCTATATAGTTTTCGGCTTTGTGATTACCTAGGAAGCCCAGAACCACTGCGATAAAGCTGTTACACGCTGTTTTTTTCAGTTCTAGTGAGCTTCTCGGGAAACTCTTTGCATTCCGTGATTTTTATTTATTTGTGGACCGACGAATACCCCGGCTTCCACCTTTGCCGCGGATAGCTTAGAAAAGAAATCTTGGAGATACTTGAATTCTGCAAACTCATTATCTAGAGCTCTGACGAATTGTTTCATAAGGCCCAAATTTAAGTGCAGATGAGGAAACATTACTTTTTGGGGGAGCAACAAAGGCTCCCATTTGACGTTGTTTTTCCTACACTAAACTCGGTCCGTTGTGGCCAATCCCGCTGATGGTAGTGTGAAATGGTGCCCCTGCTGTACCAAAGACAAATAAAGGGTCTTTCAACAAGGACGCTCGAGCTTTTTCAGGCGATAGTGGCCATGTTGTTAAAGCGACATCTGGCAACCTCTCTGTAAACTGTTCAGTAGTACTTAGCAAGTCAGGATGGAAAGTTATAGCGTTGAACGGCGTGTGCAAATTATCAAATTTCATTATCAAAATCTCTGCTCCATTCGACAAACGTTCCGCGCACTACGTGATTTTTATCCTCGTCACAATCGGCCTGCCGAGTCCACTGTTCAACGTTTGGTGGCCAAATTCGAGGAAAAAGGGTTGATCAAGAATCAGCCAACACCCGTACGTTGCCGAAACGCAAGGTCTGCTGAAAACATCGCTGCCATAAATGAGAGTGTACGGGAAAATCCGAGGCAGTCAATTTCTCGTCGTTCACAAGAACTTGGACTTTCTGCAACTTCAGTTTGGCGAATTATGCGTAGGCACTTGGGTCTGCACCCGTACAAAATACAACTTACCAACTTACAAACGACCATAGACAACGCCGTGTGTTCGCTGATTGGGCCCTTGAGTAGTTGAAAGTTGCCCCAAATTTCCCCCAAAAAATCATCTTCAGCAACGAGGCCCATTGTTGGATGAATGTATTTGTGAACAAGCAAAATTGTCGGATTTGGGACGAAAACAATCCACATGAGATTCAACATCACCAATTGCATCCCAACAAAGTCACTGTTTGGTGCGGATTTTCGTCTAACGGAATCATGGTCCGTATTTTTTTTTTAAACGAAGATGGGAGTGCCATAACCGTCAACGGCGAGACCTACAGATCGATGATAAGCAACTTCTTGTTGCCTCAACTGGATTATATGCCAGATATGGATACTGACTACATGTGGTTCCAACAGGATGGCGCTACCTACCACACTGCGCAAGCCACGATAGACATTTTGCACCAGCGATTTCAGAGCGGGGTCATCTCGCGCGGTAGCGACGTCAACTTGCCACTGAGATTATGCGATTTAACGCCATTAGACTATTTTCTTTGGGGCTACCTTAAATCGCAGATCTATGCGAATAATCCGCAAACAGTTGATGTCCTCAAAGTCAACATACAGTGGTTTCACTATCATATACCATAAATCGCCATTGAGTTCTTTTACTTATATATATATATATATATATATATATATATATATATATATATATATATATATATATATAAGTAAAAGAACTCAATGGCGATTTATGGTATATGATAGTGAAACGACTGTATGTAAGCGTACCGAAGTTCATCGGGTACTGATGTTTGTTATTTTGCCAAAGGTAGAAGTAAATTAATGTAATTTTGCACTTTCTTTAATTTAACTGACGCGTTTCGATATATCGAATATCATCTTCAGAGTTACAATGGGGAATTATTACAAAGTATTCAGTTTATATATGTTACAAAATGTATTAACAAAATTACGAAAGAAGCTATACACGTATAGGCAGGTTGGATCCAGGTGATAAAGGGTCGGAGAAGTAGGTAGCTAGAGAAGGGGGGGGGGGTGGATTAAGCTGCTTGCCAGTGGGGTTAGTGGCTAGGGGCAACTCTGAGTACACCTGTCCCTCTATTTGCTTTTCTTGCGCTGGGCCGAATTTCATTGGATTTAGACTGCATGTTTAAATTCGGCTGCTTCTCTTGGATATATATATAGCTTCAAGGAAGAACAGTTGGCGCCTGTTGAGAGCATAGTGTAAAATTTGGGTGTTTTCTTCTATCGTTTTTCGGTTGAGGCATGTTCTGTGTATTTCTTGTGTGTGTTTTTAGGTGCAACGTTGTTAAGTTAGTATGACATTCTTCTTGAGAGAGTGGTTTCGGTTATGCCAATACACTAGTTAGGCAAGAGCTCACAGTCTCCTAGTTTACATGTGTACTCGTATATCAGATGAGTCCTTTGTTTCGGTTGGAGCGGGGGTTTGGGGTTATTTTTCATGAAGAGGGTTTAAGGACGTCTACTTTGATTGTAGATGATTAGTGCGATCTTTTTCTCGGCGTTTATGGGTTTTATTCCTCCGTCTATAATGTCCCTGATGTCTCATCCATCTGCTTGGTGTTCTGTGCTCATAGTATTCTTGTAGAACAGTTTTATAATATCCTCATTATCCGTATTCCTGTTGTTTTGGGGTTTTGAGAGATACCATCTCTCCATTTTAATTTTTATGGCTGTTTGAATTTCTTTATTGGAGAATCTGTTATTTACGAGTACCTGAGTGGCTCTCTCGAGTTCGTTGTGTCTGTTCTTCCATGTGGGGCAGTGGGTAAAAGCACGATTGATGTACGACGATAACACGCTTGTTCGGTAGCGCTTACGCTTAGGACATTCGCTGTCCCCATTCATGCAAAATTCAGGGTTCGTGGGTTTAACATAAACTTTAGTTGTCATTGTTTCATTAATATTGGTAGTGAGGATATCTAAAATGGTAAATGATTATTCTGGCTTTCTTCGATGGTGTAGTTGAGGGAAGAACATTCTTTAAAGGCTTTTTCCGGATTATGTATTTCTTCTTGTGTTTGTACGTTGATGTACATGTCCTCTATGTACCTGCAGTAAATATGGAGCTTGGGTACTCGGGAGAAGACACTTTTTTCAACCACTTCCATATAGAAGTTGGCAAAGAGAACTCCCAAGGGGAACTCATGGTGACTCCATCGACTTGGCGGTACATGCTTCCACTGGGGACAAAGAAGGGGGCTTCAGAGGTGCAAATTTGTAGGAGTCTCTTCATGTCGTCCCTTGGTATTCCAATTTGGGGCAGTCATTTTGGTCATAGACGTGTTATAGTTTTATGTCTATTGTTTCGGCGACTGGTGAATTGGTGAATAGTGATTCTACTTCTTTGTTCGTCGGTATGTTTGAACGACGTCACATTTCTCTGTTTATTAATGTTTCTCTATTTCATTGTTCTTCTGCCCTCCTGATGATGTAAACACGAAAGTTCTTGGGCTTTTTCTGTGTATTATTTTCCTTTTGGATATTTAAAGCATATATATATATATATATATATATATATATATATATATATATATATATATGATGTGCCCAAGGTTTGTCTTGATATCCGACTGGCACGCCAAAATATGCCCTGTAGGCCTCACACATTTTAGCAGATCTCTCTACAAAGTACTTTTTCGCTCGTGTCTTAAGAAATTCGCCACAGACATAGAAAAATGCGTCTGTCGGATGCTTACAACCTCTTGATGCCATGTGTGACGAATGCTTCTATCAATGACGAGTGACGATGTCTGGGCTGTGACGCCTAGAGTTAAGCAGATCTGTTGACTAGACATTCTTTGTAGTTATACAGTCATCTATGTTACAATAATGTTCTAGAAATTCTTCAAACATATAAATAATTCCTTAAAGTTCTAGAAAGCTCTACAGTTTATTTTTCACCAAATTGGTGCTGAATCTATGTGGAATGTAAGAGAACTGCCATTGCTGTCCAGGTCGCAAAAAAATATATATATAACTTTTTAAATACACTATATCATGTTTATACCATAACTGAAAAAAAGACAACCCTTTAAACTTTTGATATTTTTTACTATTTGAATCAAAATGATGCTATTTACCATAAATGAGCTAATTTAAAAATTCAATGTCTTACCCATAAAAGCAAAGTTTGGGGATTAAAATTAACTTTTTTATTTAATAGAGCCACAAACAATTGGGAAATAACACTTTTAACCCAAGGACACGATAAAAGTAAAATTTTGTTACACTGCTATTATTAAATTATTATGATTATTATTATTATTAATATTTCTATTATTATTACTATTATTATTATAGTAGTAGTATTTTAAGGTATGAATCATATTAGAATAAATGCCTATTGTTAGGAATCATGCGACAGTAGCACCCTTCTGCCTGTAGTATAGGCAGTAATGCAAACGGGATCAATTATCTACAGTGATGAGCCTAAGCCATATATATTCAAGACTACTCAACTTCAAGCAGAGATCAGTGAACCATTCAATTTTGTAGATCAGTAAACTGGTTTCCACACTCAGGTCATAGAATCGTATCATAATAAACAAAGCAAATATGAAATGATGCGAGGATGCAGCGGAACTTGTTGAAATTATTCTTATCTTCAAGAATTTATGTGACGTAACCGTTTCTTCAGAAACGTCTTTGATAATCTGTATTGATATTAGCAAACAATACAAAAAGTAATTTGAATAATGTTCTATTATTTGATCTTTATGCAATTTATTTATATTAAAATGTTGGGGGAGAGAATCTTCATATGAGCGCGGCCAAAAGGAAGTTGGCCATTTTTAGGTACACACAAATGATCCAGTTGTGCTCGTGATATTTGTGTAAGTCAATGACCATTTTTATGACGTCATGAGTTTCTTGCAAACGCACCGAGTGACCAACTGATATTGGACCGAAAACATTGCCATTATGCAAGACAACAAAATTGACGCTGCGCTTAAAACTATCTAAAAAACAGCATCTATTCTGTAGAGTTTAGGGTTAGAGTAGGTAACACCTAACTGTGATAGAAGACCGGAATATGGGGTCATTAAAGAAAGTGCTTGTCTTCTGAAAAAAAGTTCCCTAAAATTTGAGACTTTTGAGGAGATTGATTACTTGATGATTTTTCAGAGGCCAGGGCTTCACAGCCATGGTATTCCACCGTGCGTCCCTTTTCTTGAGGTTTAGCTGGTCTGGGATTGATTTTTTTTCATTGAACCTGGAGGCTTGTAGCTCCACTGCGTTTTTTGGAGAGTGCCAGATCATGTGCTAAGTCATTCACTTCTGACTGCGTAAAACTTTGGTTACTAGTTGAAGAGTCTTCGGAATCCGAGCCCATATCTTGAAACTCCTGATCAGATTTACCTCTTTCATCTTCAGGCGAGACGTAACAGTTAAAAAATGTAACTTGAACTGCCTTAGAATGCGATGTAGGTCGAATTTCAGAGGAACTACTGGGATAGGAGATCTTATGCCGGTTTTCCTTGCCAGCCCATTTAATGTTGACCAGGCACAAATAATTAGAATCAGTTGAAAAGTCCCATGCAAGAGAAAATAATGAAAAAAATATTCCCGAATATATTCATTTTTGTAAAGCAAAACCCTAATTTGACGTCAATGTGCAAATATTTTTAATATAGGTTTGTGTGTGTTTTCATATGGAGAGGGAGGGCTTTTGTAGTATATCAGTAACTCGTGTTGTATTCTTATTCAAATATTTCTTATATCCTCTTCATGTGTTGTTTTGTGTGTAAATCTCATTGTATTTAACATCTCATATTGCCATATACTGTCGTCCAAGCAAAGGCTTGCATAGCATCAGTCGCAGGTGTTAAAACTGTCCGAATACTTTTTAGAGGCAGGGGAGGAGGTGTCCAGTCCAAAAAATGAATGTAGTAAAGTACCACATGGCAGTTCATCTTACAACTTTGAAATTCCCCCCCTCCCCCTTCTGCCTTGAAGGCTTATTCGGACAGCCCTAACCCCTGCAATTGCTGCTATGCACGCCGGTGAGTGGGACCTTGGATACTTAGGCGACAGTGAGAGTCTCTGACCACTGTGATCCAAGCGAGAGTATATATTTACAGTGCACAGCAACCTTTGGGACACCCTGTAATATTAAAAAAACAAAACAAAATGAATCATTTCCAGACATAATTTTTCGTTCAGTTTCCTTTTACCTTGATCTATAATTGTCACCGGACTCAGTTTATATTTGTTGTTTCAGATTTTTTTGGTTTTAATATTGGAGTTCCTTCAGTTCAGCGTTTTAGCTACAGCCCGCTCTTTTTAAGCGCGCCACTCTCTAAGTTACTAAGTCGGTCGGATGGTAACCATTTGACTTTTCAATGAGTTTTTGAAAGTTTTGAAGGTCGTAAGGTCAGAGAATATGTTTGTTAATTGATGATACGTTTGTTAATTAAATTTTCTTTATGTCTGCTGACCTTGTTTATTTTTTTCGACTTCGTTTCGTTACAACTTCTTTCTTCGAATCATTGAGTAGACTGCTTTGAACAGGAGGGAACTAGCGGGGGAGGGGGAGGCAAGATCGAATAGTGTGTTAGGAAATAAGTTTGTTTTATCAGAAATGTTGTCGAGTTTACTGAAAAGAACATTGCATTTGGCACCGCGCAACGCACATACAATTTTACAGGTTCCCTGAGACATAATCTGATGTTTAAGATAAAATCAATTTCTTGTATAAAGTTTATGTTAAGGTAGGTAGTGAGGATAGTAGAAATTGGTTAGGTGGGTTAGGTTAGGTTTCTATCTGTGTAACGCTTTATTAAGGTCATATACATTTATAGCACCTTAAAATAGATACCTAAGAAAAAATTTTGTGAAGGCTATTATGGTCCTAATCTCCCCACCCATCATATTTTATTTTAGCTTTGGATACTTAAACCTCCATCGATGTCACTCAAGAAAGGGGAACGTTGAAAATAAGGTAATACTTCAGTTTAGGGGCGCACGGTAGGGGGCGCTGTTTATAGGCTACAATATAGGTCTTATTAGGTCAGACGGTAGCTTTAGATGGGACCAATCACGGCGTTGTATTTGTTTTGTTGTTTTGGGGCATTTGGAACCTTCATTCTGTATTATTTACTAAATAACTACGCCTCTGCTCGTTTATAGTTTTTCTAAGTTAGGTTAGGTTTCTTGAGGTCTTCTATTGTTTTTTCCTAGTTTAATTTTCGTATTTTTCGTTTCGCTGCGAACAACAATAGCTTCTTGCTGGCAACGCCGTGGTTATAAATAGGACCCGCTGCGCAAATGTTTATCCCACCACCAACAATGAACACACACTTCGCAACCTAGCCACTACACACGACGACTTCATCACAAACATAATAAAGACCCACACAGGCCACAAACTCGTCTTCCGCTCACAGGAGGACGCAGCCAAATTCCACGAACTTGCGGCAGACACACTCGCCGCACAAGACCTCCAGATAAAATTAGCCGACGGTGTACACAAGGAACACCAAATACGTATCCTTAAGACCAACTCCCTATGGTTGGCTTTCTCCACTAATGACCTCCGCACATACCTCAGAGAAGCATGGGGAGGAGGTCATCACAGAGTTCTATTACAACCACACGAAACAATAGGCAGTAATCACACTGTCCGACGAACATAACAAAACACTGCTGCTAGACCTAGGTATCAAGGTCGCCGTCAACCTAAAATTCCCTTACCTGAGTAAGGCCTGCGCTAATGCCGTAGTGGCAATACGGCGTCCACAACCCACCAACACAACCAAATACTCCGCCCCCGCACCTCCTTCCCTCACAATAACATTCGCTGCTGCTGCCATCGCAACGGTGTCCACACCTCTCCTTGTCCTACCCCAGACACACCCTACCCCAGCAGCAACCCAGGCTCACCCACATGTTCCGACCCCCACCCCCACCCAAACACCCTACACTCAGAGACTTCCACTACTTCCGACATCCACCCTTAATCCACACCACACACCCAACGAGACCACACACCCAAAGCTACACCTGGCCGCCTTGCTTTCAATGGTGGCAAAAGACATGTTGGATGGGTGACCCCCGACTATACACGAACATACTTAACACACTGTTCACCTTCCCCGACAAGGTGTTCGTTCTAATCGACGAGCATACACACAGGAGACCCGCACTCCTCCTCACCTCGGTGGGCACGAACACCTTCCCTCCTGGACCCACCGCCATCCACCCTCACCACGCTCCCGCCTTTTTCCGCCCTTCTGTCCCTACCCCTCTCGCCACTGTACCTTCCTTACCTGCCCCTCTGCCCACTGCTCCCACTTCTCTTCCAACCGCCTCTTCTTCTCCCTCCACATCTACCACTCCTTCCTCCTCTATGCCTAAACTCCCTCCTACCACCAGCACTCCTCCTTCAGAAAACCTTGACTCCCTACTTATTGCCACCAAACCCCCTCCCACTGTCTCCTCCTCGACCTGGACCTGGACCACACCAATCCAGATATATTAGACGATCACTGGTGCTCAATCTTAAACACTATAACCACTGCACGCGACCTACACACACATCGCAAAAATCTACACGTGCATAAAACATTTCACATATTCCATACACACTCAGAGACTCATCACACAGTACAACAATCACTACACTAGAGGCCCACGACAAAACAATATCAATCACCTACGTGCCCCCATCTTACAGTGCGTACAGTTAGAACGGAACCAGCAGTGGCGTGAAGTCGTCCGCATTGCGAACGATAGCCGTTGCACGAACCCCTCCCTCTTCTGGCAGCACGTAAAAAGGATGCTAGGCACTAATCCCCCCAAACCCTTCACCCTCCAAGTAAATAACTAAACACTCACAGACACCAACTTCATCCTCGATGCATTTAGGTCCCACTGGGACACAGTACAGACACACAACCTACCCAAGCCACACGCGCAAGAGCACTTCTAAGAAGCCCAGGAGTAGTGTCGGGCCCACGCTCACGAGCTAAGGCCTGCCCCCATGATACGAATGGAGCTGCTCGACTACACATCTACAGTGATCACTCACATTACCGTCGAGGAAACAAAACACTACATTAAAACAACATCAAAACGTGCACCCGGCCCTCCGGGCTACCAGCCGCACTAATGCACAATTTCCCCGAAAACATATACCCTACACTTACACACCTATTCAACGCCTCACTACCCTCAGGCCACTTCCCCCAAAATATTCAACGTTCCTCACAACATACTTCTATACAAATCGAACAAAGGCCCTAAACACCCAAACAACTACAGGCCTATTGCTCTATTAGAGCACCTAAGTAAAATACTCGAACGTATGATCAACTGCCGCCTACGGGACTACTTGGAAGAGAGGGACTGGTTCTCTCATAAACCAATATGGGTTCAGGAGGAGCCGGTCCACTCAGGCGGCTGTGACCATCGTTCACGACAGAATACAAAAAGAACGCCAGATACATCAAAAGACTATCCATCAGCGAGGACGTGGAGAAGGCCTTTGATAAGGTGAGGCACGAGGGACTCCGTTGGAAACTCGCCAACAATACGGAGTTACCTTTCTGCACTAGAAGGCTCCTCTTGCACTACTTCACTGAATGGAGATGCCACATAAAATACAACAATGCCCTCTCATGACCCTTCACACCACGCTCAGGCGTTCCCCAAGAAGCGTAATGGCACCCACACTTTACATCATGGACACAAACGACACTCCACGCTCACCCGAAAACTGCTGTCACACATACACAGTGTCTTACGCTGATGACGAGACCATTCTCGTCAGCGGCCGTGGACCAGACGAGATCGCGCTCCACGCACAAATAATACTAGACGCTAAGACAGAATACGAGGATAAATGGTTGATTGCCCTGAATCCTCAGAAGACACAGATGACACTCTTCGGTGCAAGAGATCACTTTATGCATAACCTACAAACCTTCTCACACACACCAGACATGAACCACCTAAACCCAACAAGGCTCGACTACACACAACATACAAAAATCTTTGGGGTAACTTTTGACAAGTCCCTTAGGTTCAATATACACCAGAACATAACACAAGTAAGAGCCGCACGTACAAACATAATGCTGCACAGGTTCTACCCTGCGGGCAAGAAACTACAGTTACACCTATATAAAACAGTCGTGCGACCTCTTCTCACGTACGCCCTACTGTCACTCGTAGCTGCGAGTACCACGTGGCAGCAGAAGGCTCAGTGCATCCAGAATTCTGCTCTGAAGCGCGCTTGCCGCTCTTCCATGTAAGCGAGAATGTCCACACTACACGAAAACAACAAATAATTCGCACCCTTCAACACATACGCTCACACTAGACTCACAAAACAACTCGAGAAACTCGCCAGAGACCCCATATACACCGCATTACACGCAAGACGGTATGTTGCGATGGCACTGCGATACCCCGCAGCCCCATGACCTTCCGCAACTCATACCGTTCTACGCATACGTTAAAAGCCTCATGAATAACGCGTTTCCGACTATGAAGACACGCTCTCCTTCTTGACCACCCTCCAACCGTTGTCTAGTCACGAACACCCTGAGACTCACCCAACCACACCACGCATCGTTGTCTAGCTACCGTCCTATCAACTCTTCCTATCCCCTCTCAAGTTATTTCCGTACCCTTTTCCTCTACGACTGTCTGTTCGCCTGTGTTACACAGTGATCCCTCTCTGTTCTTTCTATAAAAATCATTAATTCATTCAATGTTTATGTTTCGTCATGGCTTCTTCGTGCTCTAGTTGTGCTCCTTCGTTATTCGAATTCGGGCTTATTTTGCATCACCGCGAAAAGCTTTTAGATTTTTTAGAGTCGCATAAACTAATCGAGAAAACTATAAAATGCCCAAAATGCAGTGCGAATTTAATTTTTTTAGAAAATTTAAGGTTTTGTTGCAATAAAATATATGTTAACGAAAACAATAAGCGACAGCGGTGCCGTTTCAAACAATCAGCGCGTAGGGGTACATTTTTCACGGGTTCCCATTAAGTCTAAAAGATATTGTTGAAATTTCATATTTTTTCGTAATTAATCGTTTTACGTATGTTGAGATATGTGAACAGACTGTCTTTTTTTCTAACGCTACAATCACTGATTGGTTTAGTTTTTGCCGCGAAGTACTTATTTCTTTTTTCGAAAAACGCGCTGAACGGATCGGCGGTCCTGGCAAAATTTTCGAGATAGACGAGGCGAAATTCAACAAACGAAAATACAATCGCAGACGCATGCTGGGAGGACAGTGGGTTTTCGGAGGTTTTGAACGTAAAACCAAAAAGTGTTTATGGTGTCTATAGCCAATAGGAGCACCGAAACTCTCATTGCGGCCATATTCGTAGTTGCCAGCCGAAGGCTACACGCATTTAACGGTTAACCACTCGCAGAATTTCGTGGATCCCGTAACAACCGAAAACACTCAGAACATTGAACGGCACTGGGGGGATGCGAGGGGAAGTGTGCCCACCTTCGGACGCAGGCAAGAACATCTTGCTGGGTATCTCGCAATCGCTCTTTTCGTGAAGAAATTTCCGCAGCAGCAGAATTATACCCAGCCGCTTAAAGTAATTTTTGTTTGTCATTTAGTTAGGTTTTGTCTGCTTCAAACTGGTTCAAAACCCCTAAAAAAACACCCAGACATTGTAGTCTAAAATTGTGGTCCCAAAAAAGCGCCATCTACCATGCGCCCCTAAACTGAAGTATTACCGAAAAATATTCTATTCTGCCATTGTACTCTGTAGTCCACTAATATGTGTGTGTTTGTGTGTGTCTCATTCTCTGCCTCTCGGAGAGAGAGAGAGAGAGAGAGAGAGAGAGAGAGAGAGAGAGAGAGAGAGAGAGAGATAACATGAGAAACCCACAGAAGCTAAATTAGATTTGCATAGTTAATGTCGAAAGGAAAGAGAAAACACCATAATAGAAAACGGGAGTAATGGTCGAGAGAAAATGGAAATTTGCAGGGCTTACTTATCTAATCCATTCTTTAGTTCTATCACATCCGTGACAAGAGAATAAAGTTACCAGCGCTAAGACTTTTCTTTTTTTTATTTTCTTAATAATTTGCACCTGTCATCGTAAAAGTTTGGCGATTCTATTTTCGTTATTTTTTTACTTTAGAGAATTTATTTGAGTCACTTTATCCTTTTAAAATTCATTTTTATCTTTCTAAGATGTTTCTGCATTGAATTATTATTCATTTCCTTTTTAATAAAAGACGCCATTTATATCTTTTTTTTAAAGTCGAAGATTTTGAATGTCGAAACAAAAGAGGATCGACTGAAAGAAGTGAGGGGTGAGTTTTCCTGGCATACACCTCGTCAATGAAGTGTTGAAGAGAGTGGCACGAGCTGAAACCCTTCTGGAACATACCCGTATTTGTGAGGCTTGACTACGAGTTACGAACGTTGATCCCACTTTTAGGAAAAGGCTAAGATATGGCCCCATTAGCCATGATCTCGCTTACACACTTCCCACTTGACTGGTGTTCGAGGTGGACCTTGCCAGAGAGACACGGCCCAGAGAAAAAGAATTGCCTCAAGGTTTTCTTTAAAAATAAGATAGTTTTGGACACGAAAATGTGTGATTAATATTTATTCAAATTTACGTAAAGCTACAAAAAAGACAAACAATAACGAGTTCCTCTTCGTCAGAGATATTGAAATGTTTGTGGTCAAATAGGTGAAAATAGGAAAAGGGCAAAGGGGTATGAGAGAAACCAATATTGAGTAAGCAAATGACGAGACTACTCAGTGGCCTAGGTATAAATCGTGTTTCATAACGAAAGTAGGCCCATAATCGAGGATGCTAACCAGTTAACTAGGCCACGGTTCCTCGGTATCTTTTTATGGGGGCAAGAAGCCTCCTTCTAATTCCGAGACACGCACCTGTCGCCTGTTTGACTGTGTTGTCTCATACGTAAGTAGGCCTCAATACGCCTTGCTTTCAGGTAGGCTCCTAAACGAGAGACGTTCTTACTGCAACGCTAGATGAGGATTGGGGGGGGCGGACTTCAGAGGAAAGGCCAGTAGATAGATAGGTAGACAGTCACACGAGCCCTATCGCGTATCGCATAGTCTATCCCTGTGGAGAGTTGCGTACCCTATTAATCGCTTGCACATTGAGTTGTCTCGATTTTAGATATTCGTATAATGTATCTGCACACCGGCCACACATTTTCAGTTCTTCAAAACTTTTCCTCATGCAAATGCCGTCGTTGGTTTTCTCATTTTTTCCTGTAAATACGATTTTGTGTATAATTGTTCACCTGATTCTCCTTGGACGCCTCTAAGTCACTCACACTCACACAACCACATATTTGCGCCCTAATACGCAATTTATATATAATTTGCATGGAATAATTAGTTCCAGATCTTAATTAGAATTAGTTTGTGGCACTCAAATGTCTAAAAACTCACATACCAACGCGGAAGTAAATGTACATGAATGCACACATAAGTACCTCGGATCCTAATTTTTAACTGGGGCGAAGCAAGTGGGTCTATGGGTCATGCAAAGCTCATGTTGGGTTCATTTTCTGTCTTCAGCGAGTCGTTGACCCAATGTAGCCAGCTAAAACCAATGCTACCAAAGGTAATCGAGGTCACTGAGTTCAAATATGATATAAGTCGACCACCGGATGTCACCATCTAGTGATCATAGGTGCTAAATCGGCCATATTTATAGATATGAAAGTCAAACTAATGTCACAAGGGGTAATTGATTGATCATGTGCCTCTAGTTATAGGATACATTCACCATTGGAATTGTTGGCCATCTCGTGAATCTTCTGATCCGTCAAGCCAGTCCTGCTCACCCGACCCCACGGAATGGATGAATAACATACCCTTGCAAACTCAAACCAACTTTAATCCCATAGTCTCGTGTCCCTTAAACTCACACTCATTTGATTTCATGAGATAGTAGCGTAAAATAGAAGAACTGTCCACGCTTCATACAGTAGCGTCTAATAAGATAAGAACGACTCTATTGATATTACAACATCTTTTGCATAAGTTTTGATAGAAAAAAATCCAAGGTTTCTAAAATTGATCTACGATGACCTACAGGTATGACCTACGTGTGGGTAAAGGTGATGTAAATTGGGCTGATTAAAATGAAGGGTTTAAATGATCCGAGCGCTTAGGTTTCTTGTAGAGAGAACCGGCATTGTTTGCATAGCAACTCCCTTGAGTTCAATATGGTGTAGATTAGGTCATCCTATTACCGTCTATCGTAGAGATAGCATGCATGATAAATATGTGACGCATATCCCTGTCCGTGAAGCTCCGCCACCAAAATGGTCTTTCAATTGGAGCCATTGCAGAGACTGTCAAGCGCTCTAAAAATGAAGTCTATAGGATATTTTCAACCTGTGAGAGAAGATGTTTATTGAAGGCTAAAAAATTAACCGGGATGTCAACGAGAACCTCATAAAGGACCCCATATTTTAAAGGACTCTTTCAAGACGATTTCGGCAGTTCTCGAGAGATAAGTGAGCATTTTCCCATCAATGTCTCCAGAGGTACTACTATTTCTTGTTAATCCTTGTGACAGAATGTGTCCCGTTGTCTGGAGAAAGAAAAGCTTCATGCTTGCTCACTTGCGGTCAAGCCATTGATCATTCCACAGAACAAGAAGGCTCGTCTTACATTCACCAGTGAGAATGTTATAAAGACGGATAAACAATGGAGCCAATTCCACTTCAGTGACTAATCTAAGTTCAATTTGTTCAGATACCATGGAAGGAGGTTCATTAGTCCCAGAGATGACCAAAGATTGTCTCTCAATCGCAAGAAAAGGAATATGAAGTTTGGCATAATAAGTGTCATGGTCTGGAGTGTGATTTCGGTAAAAGGTACGAAGCTACTTGTGCTCTTACGGAGCAAAGTAAATGCACAAGTGCACAACGAAAGGCAGCAATTGCATGATTTACCCCACTTGCGGGCTTCTGAAGCCCATCCTGGAATTTTCTGCGGGTAACTCATCTGCCACACGGTGAACTCAATGAAAACCTTCCTGGTCTAAAGCGTAGCATCCAAAAACAGTTGAAGAACTCTGGGGAATTCTTCAAGATGAATGGAGCAAAATTACTGTGAAAGAATATCAACCGTTGGTTCGTCCTTGTGGCAGGAGAGGTCGAAGCATCATCGAGAATAAATTCACCCACTCTAAACAATGACTTATAACTTATAGAAATGTTTTTCACCGATGACATTATGTAATAAAATTTATATATTTTTTCATGTTCCTGGATTAAAAGTGTTATTTCCTAGTTGTTCGTTACTAAATTAAATGAAAAGTTATTTTGATCCTAGGTATGGCACTAAATTTCTAAATTTGCCTATGAGGAAAATAATGCTAGGATACTATTTATTTGGGAGAAAATTTGAGAATATATAAAATGATGTAGGATTTAGTTTTTTCAAAGCATGGTCAAATGTTGTAAGAATAATATTCGTTTTAACGAAACCTTCCAAAACATTCTCGATTTTAAAGATAAATTTCTAGAATTTAGTAGACTTTTATCAATTTTCAGGAATGTTCCAGAACACAGTCTGGAAACTTTTAAAACCTCCTGGAATATTACTTCAGAAATATTTATGCAGGGATTCACAGATCTGCTACGATTTCACCTTTAGCTACCATAATGAGCACATCACAAGAGAAGTGGCATCAAGAGCTGCAATCATTCCCAAGATAAGGTTTGTAATAACAAAACAAGAGCAAAAACGTTCGATGTCACAGAATCTACGAGGATGTATAGAACTTACAAAGCATACTTTGGCAGGCCAGTTCGAGACCAAGACAAACCCTGGGCACCTCATTTTGCTTGTGAAACTTTAGAAGATAAGAAAATTGTTTGTTGTAAAGAGTAAAATATTAAATATCACAAGTATTTAACCTTTTATGTTTGTTTGTAAGCCAAAATAGTAATAAAGTATGTATTTATTTTTACAGTATGGTAGAGGAGAAAGAATAGCTATGAAGTTGGAAATTGTCACGATTTGGCGTGAATCCACTGCTCACTCAGGCAACTGATATTTCTGGCGGGTGGACCCTTCCAATTGTCGAAGTACCAAAGATGCACCTGCTATTTCATATCCCGATTTTTGATCCTCTATTGTACCAGTACCACACAGTGCTCATCTTCCTGTACCTACCTCTCTAGAAAGGAATAAGCTTTCTTCAAAAGAAAGCAACAATTCAGAAGGTGAACAGATCAGTAAAGATATAGACTATAGTTTCAGAGATATCGCTGTTGAGAGGAATCCATACTATTCCATTCAAAGAGACCCCCAAAACTTAGCTCAAAGATCTTGGCTTGTCAAAGTCAAATGATGAGCTTTCGATTTCCTGCCTCAAAAAACGGAATTTGCTGGATAAAAATGTGCAAGTGACAATCCAAAGTCAACGTCATAAACATTTCTTAACATTATTTACTTATCAAGCTGGGGGATGCTATTGCAATGATATATTTGGTCTGTTTGATTGAATTGGAATTACATTTAATTCAGATGAGTGAATGTTCTTCATTGACAGATCCTTAAAAAACATTAAATCTGTACTTCTCTATGATTGGAATAAGTATCTATCCCTTTCATTGGCTCATTCAGAACTCGTATATTTAAAAAAAGACTACAACAGTATCAAGGTCTTGCTACAAGCTCCGAATTATAAGGAGTATGGCTTGGAATTGATTGAGTGGCCAGGAAGGTTTTACTAAGTTTCCATGCCATCTCTCTCTTTGAGATAGTCTGGATGCCACAACACAATACCACACGAATTACTGGCACAAAAGACTATGGTATCTGTTGCAAGGAATAATATAAAGCATGAGCAATTGATGGACCCTCAAATGGTATTGTTCCATTCATTGCTCACCTGCAAGCCAGGCCGAGTAAAAGTCTCGGTCCCGTCTCTGAGTTTTCCAAAACAGACTCAGATTCTGGCCGTCCTCTCGACGATTCATACGACCTAGGAAGGAAATTATAATAAAATTATACGAGGCACCACTCTGTTGTCTCTCATATATACCACCACTGTATTGTAATTCGTTTTTCCTTGAGAATAAACTGAACAAGTTCGAAAGAACTTGGATGGAATCTGCCTTTCATTTTCCTGTGGGATTTTTTTGCATTTATTCCTTTACTCACGCTCTTCTTTGTGAGTTTCTCATATATATATATATATATATATATATATATATATATATATATATATATATATATATATATATTAGTGTAGTTGGGGAGCAGTCTTTCTTGAATGCAAATTTTGTTGAAGACCATTGTGTATTTTGCCTTAATTAATTTCCTTTGGCAACTTTCTCTTCTTCTAACTATCTTGTTTATTCCATCTTTTAGATGGTAGATTACTTGTCCAGTATTCATCTCCTTTTTAAATGAATGTGTTGGGTAAAAAACAAACTAAATTGCTAAGCTTTCGATCTTATTCGATCATCTTCGGAGCGTTTTAAAATGTTTCTGCCTTCTTTACCGAAAGCTTAGCAATTTAGTTTGGTTTTTTGGGTGGGAGGGGGTCGATAACCTTCATGTTAAGGACCACTTTCACATTCAACATTCATTTTCTGGGCTGTGACAATCGTTCTTGCTTATGCGGGCGCGGTGGTTTGACTTTCAGTGAATGACTGATTTCTCTGTCCTAATCGAGGAGTTTAGGTTAATTGATGAAACTTTTGAGTTCTTCTACGGCAACCTTATCGCCGTGAGTCTAACTAATATCCCAAGAATGTCTGGTCGTTTTGCACGCCGTTTCCTTCCTTGTTGTTCGGTCGAGTCTGAGACGGCCCTCAGGATTAAGCGCTTTCTAAACCATTTAATTGTCGGTGAATTTCATTGAGCTAGGGTTAGGTTCCGGTATGTTTCGAAGCACGGACGCCGCCCTTTTTTGCGGCCGTACGTGTCCTTACTTAACAGGAAGACCTCTTATGCAGAGGTGCGGAAGCGAGTCAAAAGGATTCGGGACAAGTTCTTGAAGGACCCTATTAATGTGGCGGAGTTTTTCTGAACGCTTTTTCTATATTGTTTAGCCGGGATGATGCATCGACAATATCAAATTCACGTTTCATGTCGCTGAAGGCCACCGATTTGACTTTACCTACAGAGGCGACAAACCTACGCTAAGTGAGTTGCGTTCCGCTCTCGCTTCATGTGTGTACACCACCCTCATCTGGACGATGTTTCGTATGCCATGCTTCAACGCCTAGGTTGTCTAGGAATGGCATTTTTGTTCAAAAAGATTTGGAGAGATGGTATCCTCCCAGACTCCGGGTGATTTGTTACTTTCTCTCTTTTCGAAAAAAGGGGGCTTAGATAACTCTACCCCGGCCGGCTTCTGCCGAATTTCTCTAACTTTTGGGGTGCGCAAGATGATGAAAAAATTAATAAATGTTAGATTAGCCTTTTTTTCTGGGCGGTGGAAGCCACCTGTCTTTTGCACAGTGCGGCTTCTGTAATTTCCTCTCAACGTCGGATACTCTGCTCCGGCTCGGAAATGTTGTTTGCGATGACTTCCCTCGCAAACAAAATTACGCTTATGATACCGCATTGTCATGCGGTATCATCTGCTTTCCCATTTCCCAAGTCGTTTTCTACTGTCTTCTAATTGGGCACACTCGCCAGACGCACCGCCATTTGGTGGAGCGCACACCTGCTCCTTACTGCGACGACTGCGCGGTCCCCCTTACTGTTCGGCACATGTTTGTTGTGTCCCAAGGTGCTGGGTGTTCGCGCATGTTATTTGTTCCTGCCCCTGGACGAGCGGGGTCGCTTTTGCTTGTCCATTGTACTCAGGACGTGTCCGTTTACGCAGAAATGTGGACTGTACGTATTCTTGGAGGTGGCTTTTGAAATTAGCTTCTTTGCATTGTGAAAGAGAAAGATTGCAGACAGTGAATGAAGAAAGGGGACTTGTCTTGTCAACTCTACCTCTCATTATTAAGGAGTTATGTGATACTGATTAAGTTCAAATTTACCATTAAACTTTTAAAGGTAAGATTTATTTATTTTCAAAATTTATGTCTTATATCGATTAAATTAGGTAAAATGTCAAAAATTGTTACTTTTGAATTGTTTTCCTTGTAATTAAGTATTTATACGTAAATTATTTTATTTTGGTGTGCCACGGCTGCTTTTAGATAGCAATTAGGGTGCCACTATCATATAAAGGTTGAAAACCCCGGTGCATGTAGGTCGCCGGGGAGAGGCGGGCCGACCCCCGCCGCAGGATCATGCCTCCTGCTTTTTTTTATCTCGTATTGTTTTGTATTTATTGTTGTTTTTTGCTTACTCTTTGTATTTTTTAACGTAGCTTAATAATGGGCTAATTTGATTGCGTTAACTTTGCCCTTGAAGGCAATTGCCAAAAAGCACCTTAAGAGAAAACAAATCGGATCATTTTGGACACTTCAAATTTTCTAATAAATTGCTTATCTTCTCATAACTTTCGTTTTCTTCACCTAAATTTGCATAACTTTAATCCATACTTTTTTTATACCTATAGATTATCATTTACCAATGTTGGAAACCTTGGATTCTACCTAACAAAAGTTATGGAAGATCTTGTGATAGAAATACATGCATTCTGATCTTTTGAGACATCTTTCTAAAGACCTACATCTTCTTAATTAGAAAAGTCATCGTGAAGTCTAGAAAATATGTGATTGCCATTTCCATGGTGACACACGGGTGGACAACTGCTTATTTAGTGATTCACTCGGAGTTTCCTAGTGTGATGGCAGGGATGTTGGGGCCAAAGTAAAGCGTTTGTTTCACTATCTGAGGTTACGGATCCGAGAAGCTATAATTCAGAAACACCCAAATGTAATAGCCCCTGTAAATTAATTTTGCCTTCTTGCAAAAATATTGCCTTCTGTTACTATTGATATTATATTTTCTAAATTTTCTTGGCAAAATTTAAACATTATAATACATATTACGATGTTGCTCATTATCGAGGATCTGTGAAGCAAATAAATATTAATGTTATAACGCCTCGAATAACGCAATTTCTGGTTACAAATCGGGCAATCTTTTTGAAACGCGATTTGTACGCCTTGTTATTCAATCATAATAACAACATAACATAACATAACATAACTGTTATGATAGTTATAATTAGTGATGATCGTAGCTGCCTTACAAGCTTTTATTGTAATGATAGAACTAAGAATTAAGGTATATTCAAACTGCCCCTTTTTATAGGGTTTAATCAACTATATTCATAATACATCTAGAAAAGAAACAAAACAAAATATTAGTAACATAAATGCATATGAACAAATATTTTATGAGGAAGGAAGAACATATAACAGTCACTCTCACAAAAAAGAATTCATTCCTTTTCAAAATTACAAAATGTACAATACACTATATAAAGAAAGTTAAAGTAGAAATTGGAAAGATTACAAATCTAAACGACGTACAGGTTTATGAGCGCGTAAAGATCTTCTAGGGCCAGGCAACTGTATTGTCAGATTGTCGTGACTATTCACATGTTATCAGCATCATGAACATGATCTTCTTGTATCTGGATAATTTTTTCTTGCTCATTTCCCAATATTTTCTCGTTTGGCTTGAGGAAAGTTAGTAGTTGTAGATGGGAAACTAGAACGGGAAGCTAGATAGGAAAGGACACCTGGATTTCGTGATTCGGAATCATTAGGTGGAATATTCATAGGACAGAGAGCTAAATTACGCAGAGCAACAGTGCTCTCTCTCCCATCAAGGTATTTCACACAGCATGTGTAGAGTTAGCATCAATGGGATCAACGACGCCCACAGCTGGTTCTTATTTACTGCGATTACCAAATCATTTTAAGAGGACTTCTCCAGGTTCAATTAACCAAGAAAGTAGGGCCGAACCACTAATTGAATGTCTCTCAAACGCAAAGAGTCGTTCATGCAGCGTAGTATTTGTAGAGGTACAAAGTAGTGAACGTATGGCATGTAAGGCATCAGGTAGCACATCCTACGATGTACTCAATGGCAAATCTCGAGATTCAATAGCCAACTTCACAGTATTTCAATTAATGCCATTATAGCGCTCACATTGCTTATTTCCAGTGGGGTTGTACGGAGAAGTGTGGCTGCTGTTTACACCAAGATGTAATAAAAATTCTTTCACTTCCTTGGAAATGAATGACAGGCCGCAGCCCGAATAGATATATGCGGGTAAACTAAATAACGAAAAAAGATTTGTAAGACAGTCAATAACTACTTTGGATGACATATCGCGACATGGAAACGCAAACGGAAATCGGCTAAACTCATCAACAATTGTAAGGAAATAACGCGACGAGTGCCAGGAAACTGGAAGCGGCCCCTTAAAATCAATTGAAAGACGCTGGAAAGACACATTCGTATGTATCAAGGAAGTATTTTCTGGTTTAAAGAAACGGAGTTTAATTTTAGCGCATACATAAGGAAGGTTTTTAACACGAACATAATGTAGCATTCGATGGACTCCAGGATGAATGTTCCCTTCATGAAGCGATTTTAAACTTCTAATATCCGAAGTGGCATTAGAAATTTGGTAACTTAGAATATTAATGCAGGTTAGAGAAAACTTAGATTTCTCAGAATTCAGGGAGAGATTGTATTTAGAAGAAGCTTCCGTGAAACACTTTAGATTGCTGTCATGTTCTTCTTTCGTTTTTCCACAAATTGTTATGTCGTCGAGATAGGCATAAGTGTTATATAGTTTGTTATCGGTTATGAACTGATTCATAAAGCATTGAAAAGCGGAAATCCATTTCGTAACACCCATAGGTATGCGCCTGAATTGATAGAGATTGTTACCAGCCTGAAAAGCAGTGTAAGGTCGGTCCTATGAGTATATTTCTATCTAATGATATACATTGGATAAATTGATAACGCTGAAATAGTGATCCATAGCGATATTTTCAACTATCTCTTCAATCCTGGGTAGCGGGTAAGCGTCTAAAGGGGTGTACTTATTTATTGTTCTAGAAAAGTCTACCACCATTCGGTTTTTTTTTTCAATTTGCGTTTGATGTCATTACTACTTGTGCACACCAAGCAGAATTACTATGTTCAATAATCCCCTCACAAAATAGATGTTTAACCTCATTTTAAATGAAATCAATATTTTTCGGAGTTGTAATGACGAGACTTGGTAGCAATTGAAGTGAAATCTGAGGATAAGTTTTGAAAAAGCTTAACTGGGGGAATCTTTAGTTTAGTCATTCCACACACAGTTAAGGGTGGTTCTGTACACCCATAATTTAAGCTAACGTTTTTTATGTACTTTTAAAAACGGTAAGCCAAGAATAATATCAGTAAAAGCATTTGGAAGAACAGTATCTTCGACATTCTCATATGTGGGACCATTCATCGAAACGTTAACAGTACAGTAACCTTTAAGATTTACTGAGAAAGAAGAAGACTCCATCGAAACAACAGAAGATCGTTCATGAAGTGGGAGATGCATAGCTTGTACTACAGCCTCATTTATAAAATTATCTGAACTTCCACAGTCAATAAGACCTTGAAGTAACTGACGATCTCCGTTCAATTTAACAGGAAGAGTAAGCAACAGCAAGCAGCTGGTAGCGCAGGTGGGAGCAAGCGTAGCAGAATATAGTGAAAAAGGACGTTTGGACTTTGACTTATCAACTTTTGTAAAATACTCAAAGTGTTCGGTCATCCTCAGGATGGCGACGACCACCACAATTGTAGCATGTTTCCATCATTTTTTAAATATTTTTTAAAACAGCTGCTGTGAGTGGAAGACTATCTTCTTCACATTTTTTTTGATTACTATAAGTCATAGATGTATCAGGATCAGCCGCCACAATAGCAGGTCTATGACCGGGAGTAACTAAGTATGATTCAGATCTCAGCAATGCTTGCTCTAATGCTCGAACTTGTCAATGTAGCATCGGTTAATGTAAGCTTTTGCCTCGCAAGGAGTCTTGCACGAATGTTCGAAGATTTTAACCTTCGTGTGAAGGAATCCCGGATACACTTATCACGGTAGACTGCAGCAGTAACATCGTGAAAGTTGCAATCCACAGAAAGACAATTGAGAGCTTGAAGGTACTGTTCAATCGATTCTTCTGGAAGTTGAATTCGAGTAGAAAGCAAATGTCTGGCATGAATATCACTGGGAGCCGTAATAAAGGCAGCTTGCAACAATTCGATAGCCTTTGAATAATCAGCACAGCCCTCTATTATATCCACGACATGAGGACTAATGTACAAGTAGACCACTTCTAACTTGTCTGGAGAATGATCCGATATTGTAGAAAGGAAGTAGCAGAAATTTCTATACCAAATCTTCCATAATTTGCCAGTGTGAGGATTCGAAGTAGGTACATCAAACTACTCAAGTCGTATGACTTCATCCATAATAGTTGATTAAATTTTTATGATAGTTATAAGTATTGATGAGTATAGCTACCTTACAAGCTTTTATTGTAATGATAGAACTGAGTAGTAAGGTATATTCAAACTGCCCCTTTTTATAGGATTTAATCAACTATCTTCATAAAACATCTAGAAAAGAAACAAAATAAAATATTAGTAACATGAATACATATGAACAAATATAAATGAGGAAGGGGTAACATATAACAATAACATAACATGAAACATCATGACGACATTAAATGACATGACGTGACATGAGATAACATGTCATAATATAATAACATAATATAACATAACAGTGCCTCTTAATATGCAGATGATTCAGTAAATGAAAGAAGCTGCAGGAGGAGGTTTTGCTGTTACCGAAGTAGGAATTTCAGTCTAAAAGACGCACAAAAAGAAGGTCATCCAAAAGAACTTGATTACGAAGATTTGGAACTGTTAAATTGCAGAACAATTTAACGTAACACATACGAATGTCCTACGCCAACTGAAAAGGATTGGAATGGTTTCAGTGAATGGAAAATGGATCCGGCACAAGATGTATACCGCGAATCTGCAATGGCGTGTTGGTTACTGTGAGTCATTGCCTTCACGATACTTTCAGGAACCATTTTGGGGCAGGCAAGTTACTGGTGGTGAGAGTGTGGGTCCTTTATCATAACTTTAAACGTCACCATTCATAGATTAGTGGAGGAAGCAGAATTTCTCAACAATCTAGAGGAGGACTTCATCCAAAATAGATCAGATTGAGTGTAGGGTGAGATATCAAAGGAATTGTCGATTACAACCTGTTAGAACAATGAAAGTTAATATCTATTGCAATCAACTTCGTCGTTTGAAAGCCGATTTGGGCCATAGGCCACCCTTATCCATCACATAATGCCCCCCGTAAGGGGCACGGCGATTTTCTTTCCTGGCCACCGTGCTGACAAGGCTCAGCACCCTGCCCGGCCCCAGCTTAGCCTCTTCTCCTTCCTTCTGATACCCTGTCTTCTTACCCTGCTTCCTCACTTTCCATACAACCTTTCCCACAACTTTCTCTTGTCGGCCTCTAATTTCACAGGGTACACACCGACCAGTTTCCTCTCACCCAACCATCCCGGGTCGGGGCTGAAGGGGGAGGGGACAACGTACCCTCACACCTGAGCTCCGGTTTGGGGTGGTGGGTTTTTAACAACCTGCCTCACCACCAAACTCACCTTCCTCAACTAACCTTTCTCTCTTCTTTCACTGTCTCTCAATTTTACGCCCAGACCAAGGTGGAGCCGCCATGCCGAAAGTCTGTCTGACCACTGCGCAGGCGTACATAGCAAATTTCCCGATGGATGCCTGCTCGCAAGCCTAAGACGAGACAAAAGGTACCTTGGATGTGAGCCGTGATGTCTTGGGGGAAGATGACCACATGTAGGCACACCTGAGATGGTCATAGTCCCTGAGGTAATGGAGCCCCACATGGTAGGATCTTCTATGGGGTCGAATCCGGGCTCGGTGTCAAGCAGAGAACCCGAGTTCACCCTTGTGCAAGCTTCTCCTCAGACATACCTGGTTCCAGATGATCCACAAGGAGAGGAGGGATCTCCTCCCCCGGCTGCTGCCCCTTTGACAGCAAAGATATTGTCAATCTCAGTAAAGGATCTTGATGAGGACATTCCTTCCGGCCCAAGGGCTCCTTCCGCCGGAGGAGAGAAGAGGGTTCATTCCGAACTCTCCTCTCCTAAAAAGAAAACAAATCGTAAGAGAAAAAAAAACTAAGAACACCTTTCCCTCTAGGGGAGCCACGGAGACGAATGGGACCACTGTCGTGTTGGCAAGCGAGCGCGCCAAGATCGGTACATACTCACACGATGTTTTCCCGTGCAGGGAGTCCAGACTAAGACCAAAATTGCAATTGCACAGAACTGAGCCTCGATTTCGTCGGTCCCCCTCATTCAGAGACTACCTGGCGTTTTAGAGAATGCTGACTTTACACGCTTTCTGATTATTTGCTTTACTGATGGCCAAGGGCAACATAATTGCTCCGAGGCGGCCATAATTAGTCCCCTTCGAACGCTTGATGGCACGCCGGTTAGTGTGACGCCGCACTCTACCATAAACTTCGTGAAATGAGTGGTTTATACAAAGGAGCTCGTAGACTACTCCATAGAAGACATCATCTTGGAGCTGACCCACCAAGGGGGGGTCAAGGTCGAACGTGCGATGAGGAAACAGAGATTGGCCTCGGGACCCACCCCTACACTCTTGTCACGTTCGACTGTAACAAGCTCTATGAGTCGGTGCGTACCGGTTGGTATCGCTACCATGTGAAGGCATTAATGCTACTTCCACGTAGTTGCTACTACTGCAACCGCTTCGACCATATAAATCCCTCCTGTAGACATGCAAAGTTAGGGTTACTTAAAGTTCTGTAAGTTGCTCCAAGACTGCACACGATAGGTCTAAATCGTGTGTGGTCATGTGTCTCATTTGCGCAGGGCCGCCCCAACTTGTCAAATCAATGTAGTGCATATCTCCTTGAGAAGGAAATCCTGGCCGTTTAAGCCCAGGATCGTCTCTCATGGCGCGAATGGCGTTGCCTTGAACGTAAATATTATAAAAACACCCTCTGTTACTGCCCTATTCAGGCACGGGCGTCTTCGTGCCCATTAGGAACCTATCCGCGGGTTCTACCCAGCCCTGGACTTCCCTGGGTCAGCTGGTGACACAAAGAGTTCACTCCTTCCTTGCCCCAGCGTGACCGTTTGCTGTAAGGCGAAACGGTCACGCGCCAGTACTAAGCTGTTAGATTCACAGGAGGTAACACCTCTGAAGTTGGGCGTAAGGCAATGTTCTGAGGTTCCTAAAGCTGTCCCCGAAAGCAAGACAACACTAAATGAGCTTCGGCTCCTTCGACCACACCCAGTGGTAGGCAGGTGACTTGGAGACGGTGGATCCTTTGAAAGAGTGACCCATGCCTCCGAAGCCGCTTCCCTGCCTAAACTTTTGAGGCGGAGGGTAGAAAAGACTCGCATGGCGAGACCAACCTCCCCCGATAAGTCCTCGAGGGCGACAGCAGCTTCAGTGCACTCTCCGAGGAATAGCGCACGGCGTTCTGCCTCCGGGAAGTGAGGCCATTCACGTGAGGGTTTTCTCTTAGAAGAGGGACCTCGCATCTCCTCCGAGCTAGGCTTGGAAGGTTCATACCTACAATGGAAATGCCCTGGACTTTGAGCCAACTGGGAGGAGCTGCGGCGGCTCGTATCTTCCCGCTTTCCCTAAGCTATCTTTTTGCAGGAGACCATACTGAGCGTATGCCCACTGCCCCTTTCCGAGGTATTAGGGTTTTGCGACCCCACCAACACGGGATGGGGCTCTGCCAGGAGGATGTGGCATATACATCCAGCATAATGATGCCTCCGTCCTTCTCTTTGCTAGGAATAGCCTCTTTTTATGCAGTAACTGTGTAGCTGCCTCTGGATAGGAGGTATACTGTTATTTCTGCGTACATTCCACCGTCAGCCGACTTCGACGCAGAAAATTTCTGCTGCGTCGTGGCATGGTTGCCGAGATCCTTTATAATGCTCTGTGACTTGAACGGTAGACACCCCCTCTTAGGAGACTACTCGATCAATCCCAGGGTTCAAGTTCTTGTGACCTGATGGAGGAACTGGAGATAGATGTCCTAAATGCGGATGAGTTTAAACATCACTCCCGAGAACCGCTTCATTTTCCTGCCTTGATCTATCTTTGTGTTCTCCGGATAGACAGCGTGATTTTAAGTGGGGGTAGTTGATGAGCTCCATGTAGTGATCACTTTCCCATTCAAATACTATTTTCTGAGACGCTGCGCGTTAGAGCCCGCCCTAGTGCTGCTTGGCCTGGGTGCGGTGGTCCACATTTCAGGAAATGACTCGTTTCGTACTCTCAGTCAAGAATCTTAAGTCAGTGGGTGAATCCGTTAAGTTTTTCTCCACCAACCTCATCACCGTGGGCTTAACTACTATTCCTAGAACGTTGGCCGGTTTAAACGCTGACCGCTTCCGTAAGGGTCAGCCGAGTGTGAGGCAGCCCTCAAACAGAATCGTTTTCCCTTTATGTAACACAAACGCCGCCCGAGCGATTTCATTGCCGGTGAATTTCGTCAAGCTAGGGATAGGTTTCGGCATGTTTCAAAGCACGCGAGCCCCTCTTCCTGGTGGGTATATGTGTCTTGACTTAACGAGAAGCCCCCTATAGCAGAAGAGTGGAAGCGAGTCAAAAGTATTTGTGGCAAGTTCTCGCAGCACCCCTCTTCCCGTTCTTCAGGAGAATGGGACCGCAATCTCGGATCCCGCATCCGTGGCGGAGTCCTTCGAAACCGCTTTCTCCACATTTTTTAGCCGTGACGCTGCTCTGTCAGCATTCAATGCGCGTCATGTAAAAAACAGACTTACATTAAGTGAGTTGAGTTCCGCTCTCGCTTCGTGCTCGAGCACTGCACCTGGTCCGTACGACATGTTTTGACACCTGGTTGAGAAAGGCATGGTATTTCTGTTAGATTTGTTCAACAGGATCTGGATAGAGGGTATCCTTCCAAACTCATGGTGCATGATTAATCGCTACTGTGCTCGCTTTTCACAAACCGGGGAGAGATCACTCTAGCCCGGCAGGTTTCTACCCAACTCATTAACCACCTACGTGTGCAAGTTGATGGAGAAATTGTAAAATGTTAGATTAGCCTTTTTTCTGGACACCGCAGGCCACCTGTCTTCCGCACAGTGCGGCTTCCGCAAGTTCCATTCCACGTCGGATGCTCTGCTCCAACTGGAAAACGCCAACTGCGAGGTCTTCCTTCGTAGACAGCACTATGCCACGATGTTCTTCGACCTGGAGAACGCCTATGATACCGAATGGCGTTACGGTATCATGGAGACTCTTAACACGATGGGGGCGAGGGGACGCCAACCAATCTATTTTTTCAAGTTCGCGATTCCGCGTACGGGTGGGAAGAGCCCTCTCAGGCCCAATGGAATAGTAAGATGTGGTCCAGAGAGAAGTGTCATCAGTGTCAGACTCTTTGCCGTGAGAATCAACACCATCACCTCGGTGTTACCTGAAGACATTCTCGCTATGATCTACGTGGACGACCTTTGGTTCTCCTTTGGTGTGGCCAAGATGCCAACTCTTGCCAGTCGACTCCACAGGAATTGAACTGCGTGTCTCGCTATGCCGAAATACACCGGATTTCGTTTTTACTTGTCCATGACTAAGGTGTTACACTTCTTCCACCATCCAAGAATCCACCCTGACCCAGACTTGTTTCTAATTGGGATTCGCCTGAAAGCAGTGGACTCACACATCACTTCCTTGGTCTTATATTTAACTGAACCTTCAACTGTGAGACTCATATTCGCAGCATTAGGGTCTCTTATACCCACGTCATGGATATTCTTTGCTCCGTGACCTTCAGAGCCCAAGGCGCTGATAGGGCTCCTGCCTTTTTTTATCTATTCTTTGTTCGTTCAAAGCTCGACTACAGATGCGACTTTTAAGCATCCGCAGTCAAGCTTGCATTGCGGAAGGTAGACCCGATCCACCACACAGGCCTTTGTCTGGGGATCCATGCCTTCCGCACGTTCCCCATTTAGAGTAGGGTGAGGAGATGCCACTCGCTCTCCACTCTGCACAGTGCTTCATTTGCTTGTACGCGCGAGCTTGGCACCTTCCTCAGTCACTAACAGCTCTCATTGCATCCGCTGCTGATATCGACGGTGCCTGTGCCGCCGAGAGGCACAAGTCATACCCTAAGCTCTTTGGACTTATGGATACGAAACTCCTTCGAGATCTCGGGATAGCTCTTGGGCCGGTGACGCCCCTGGCCTGGCCAGGACACCACCCTGGATGGTACCATCTTTGACTCTTTGTCGCCACGCCTCTGCTTCCAAAGCTTTCACAGCACCGGGAGTATTGCGTTTGGCCTTTATGAAGCACACTTTGTGTCTTGCTGGAACCATATGAGTGTATATGTATGGCTCCAAGTCTCAAGAGTGGGTCGGTTTCCACGCCATATCTCCTCTGTTTCAAGTCAGCGGGGCCCTAACAGGCGCTGCATCAGTCTTCACGGCAAAGCTGGTTGCCATACACCGCTCGGTACGGGAGATAACGCGACGTTCCCGGTTCGGATACCAGATTGTGATTTATAGCGACTGAAAAAGCGCCCTGAGTGCTCTTGCAGAAGTGGAATCTCCGCATCACCTGGTTTGCGATATCCGTGACGCCAGATTTTGGCGAGCCTGGTGGATATCGAAATTATATTCTGCTCGGCTCCTGGACATGTAGGAATTGTGGGGAATGAGCGTGCCGATGAGGGCGCCAAAGAGTCCGCGAGACCTGGGCGACAAGCCAGGTCATTCGCTTTTCCTCACACCAATTACATGGCAGGAATACGGGCAGCTCTACTGGCTGCTCGACAAAGAAGATTGAAGACGGTCGAGGGAAACTTAAAGGTGCGTGCCCTTGCATCGCGACTGTTCCCATGGCCCTGCCCACCAATGCCGCGAGGGCTTCAGGTCGCTTTCTGTCGTCTCCGAATTAGACACACTCGTGGCACGCACTGCTATTCGATGCAGGGCTCGCCTGCACCTTATTCTGACGACTGCGTTTTCATCCAGACTATTTTGCACATTCTTGTAGAATGTATCATTTTAAGTGATCTTCGCCCACGTTACTTGTCCCCGGGACCGGTCGTACCGGGACGAGTGGGGTCACTACCGCTTATCCCTTGTACTCAGGACCGGTTCGTGCACACATACTTGTGGACTATACGATGTTTTGGAATTGGCTGGCCTCCTCCTCCACTTTATGTTACTGTATTTGTCTGTATTTGTAAGTTGCATGTTCTTGCGCCTGGGAGTAAGCGGGCCTTTCCTGGACGCCAGAGCGCGCTTTCTTCTTCTTGCCTTTTTGCTTTGTTTTGTTTTTGTTGTTTTTTAGCCTTTCTCATTTTTTGTCGTCGTTATTTCTTAATTACATTTTTTAATTTATTTTTTAATATAGTTTTGTAGTAGGTTGTGTTGATTACGGCGACTTTTGCCTTTGTAGGCAGTCACCAGATGGTCTCCTAAAATTGAAAGAAATCAGGATAATGTCCGTCCTCACATACCTAGAATAACCAAAGGTCTCGTGATGGACCTCGGTCAGGAGATATTGCTTTATTCTCTATATTGTTCTGCCCTTGTTCCTTTATTATCACTTGTTTAGGGGATTATAGAACCACTTAGATGGTCTTAGGTCGACATCAAGAGAAGGGATCAAAAACGAGTTGAATTCATATTTTCCATCAAGACCTAAAGAATTTTATAAGAGGGACATTTTTAAGCTTGTTGACATGGAATGAAGTTCTAGAAAACAATGGAGGTTATGTTTATGATTAAATATTTCCATATAGATATCATTTTTAATATATACCATAAAATCGGACATTACTTTCGGTCTAACTTGATAACTAAAATAATTATCTTCTGCAATAAAGCACAAATCCCCCATCCCCATCTCCTTCCTTGCAACCTTCCAGAGTAAAGAGTATAGATTCAAAGTTCTTAAAATTTGCTCAAAACCGAAGGAGTATGAAAGTAGATAGGTATTACTGGCCTCCAATATAGTGCCATTGTTGCCTACAAATTCAACGTACTGAATTGGGCACATTTGGCGTCTATAAATTGGCATGAGTTCTATAATTAGTTCAATTTTCTTTGCTTTTCATTATAATATTTACCTCAACATGAAGCTGCATGTTATTTAATTGAAGAAACATGCTTGTGTTGTTGAGTAAGTAATAAAATAGATGCCAAGGGAGTAGGCATCAACATCTTATAAAGAACCATTAGCATTTTTCCTACCTTCTCTGAATATAATGTAGCGGGTCAACGACTGGCTCTTGCGTCGAATTATTACTTTAGGCTTGGATCATAATGTTTCATATGCTTTTTCAAGGTGGCCCAGAGTTGTGAACGTAAGAAGAGTTTGTAACTTTTCGCACATTTCCAAAATATAAGTGGCATCCTTGAATGTTTTAGTAGCATCATATATCACTAAAGGACAGATATGTTCATCACAAGCCACATTAAAAACACAGTTTGTAAGGTTAACAGCCTGACCTGCATACAGGAATGTTTGATTTAACCTTTTAAATATCCTGAATATCCTAAATGGACCTAGTTTAATGTAAATTATAATAGCAGGATAAATTTCGATTTTAACAGGTATAATCTAGCTACTGTTAAATAGATTTAGCTAAGATTAGAACCTTTTTCGTAACATTTTTTTCTCTCATCAACTGGTTTGAGAAACTGAATTTATCTTGGTCAACTCTGCCTGTCTTGACCAATTATGTCTGTTTTGACCAAATGTGCGTGTCTTGACCAACTATGCCTGTGTTGAATAATTGTGTCTGTCATGACCTGTTATACCTGTCTTGATCAAATGAACCTGTCTTAAACATTTGTACCTGTCTTTATCAACTGTCCAAGGCCTTTACCAAATATGCCTGTCTTGACCAACTTTGCCTCTCTTGATTAACAGTGCCTGCTTTAACCAATTGTGCCTGTCTTGACCACCTGTGACTGCCTCGCAATCTGGCTTTCTTGACTAACTGTGGCTGCCTTAAGCAATCGTGCCTGTGTTGAAATCCTGAACCTTGCTTGATCAACTGTGCCTGTCTTTAACGTACTATTGCGTTTTTCTATGATAATAGTCGATAAACTATGCCAAACATATATTTATTTTTAAATAAAGATATCGTAGGGCATTTATAACGCTACTGTCGGTCACCTGGTTGCCCCCGGGCCCTTCAAGCTGGCCTTTACATAATTGTATGAGGAATTTGGGGGAGCGTGATGTAGCCATAATCCCATTGAAATGTTTCTATATTTATAGTAAGACATCACATGAGGATTTTATGTGTATGTGATATGGAATTTATATTTATATAGTGACACAAAGAGATTTATGTTTACATGGTGACTTGTGATTTGTACTTACATGATATTTGTATCCACGGCGATGAGGGAGAAGATTTCTATCACCTGGATGAGGCAGGAAGTTTTTTTTCTTGCAACGCTTTATTAGATTTTCGGTATCCATGGTCACCAATGTGGAGTTTTCAGCATGAGTGCTATATTTGGGCGCCGATTATGGGACCTGGGGATCAAAGAGATTCATATGGGTCGGGGTAATAGCAAACGGAACTTGGCTTGGGCGACCAATTTGCGCAGAATATTTGCACTTCTAATTTGGAACAAAATTCTGCCGAGAAATTTTGGCACGAACATTAAAACGAGACTCCATTTAAACAAACAATCCTCCAATTGAGAGTTCGCTCAAAATAATTGACGTTGTTGGATTATGCCGCAAGTGACAGGGTGAAAGCAAGTAATTAAACACAAACACACACGGGCATATATATATATATATATATATATATATATATATATATATATATATATATATATATATATGTTACACGTTTTTCTAACTTGTGTTTTGAGAGCACCATTGTTTAAATGGTAAGTCATTCTTCGTGTGAGCTCTTTTTCTGTCATTCCATTACATGAATGAAGTTCGAGCTCACAGTCTCCCATTTTGCAGGTTTAGTCAAATGACTTCTCTGCTTAGGTGTTAGGTGAGGTCCAGGGTTGTTTTTCATGAAGAGGCTGAAAGTACATTTATTATTGTAGTAGATTATGAGCGATATATTGTCTTCATTTTTTGTTGCTTTTACTCCTCTGTAAACCCAACAGAGGAGCACAGTACGCTGTGCTCACAAGGTTCTTGTATTATGGTTTAATAGTGTTTCTTTCGGCTTGCTAATTTATACTGTCTGTAGTTGACGTATACATTCCCATACCAGATATATGAAGAGCACCATTCTCTTAAGAGAAAAACAGCTCCAAACCCTAATAATTCCGCTCGCCTCCATGACGAGCTGATTTCTGGCAAAAGAGTCCAATTTATCTCTCATCAGACCAGAGCTTATTCATCCAAAATTAATTTCGTTTCCGGATGTGCCCCTGAGCAAAGTAACGTTTTGCTAAGAAGTTACCCTTGTTCAGAAAAGGGGTCTTGTCTAGTGATCGAGATCTGAGAGCGTATTCATTGAGCTCATTACTAAATATTCTTTTCTTAAATGATGTTCCAGCCGTACTCAAGTCCTAGTTATCATAGGGTTCTTCGATACCGATCTCAGTATCCGTTGACGAGCTTTCTAAGATATCTTTTTTGCAGCTCCACTGCAAGGGAAGTTTGCAGTGGCCTTGAAGGTCTCCCCTTGAGTGCAATCCAACCTACAGTGGTGAAGGGAATGTATAAAGCTGTAGAAATACTTCTATAGCAGTGGTTCTCAACCTTTTCTGGTGGCAACTTAATTATGGGGAGAATTCTTAACTTCGACCCATTTATTAAGATCAAAAAGTTTGGAAAAATAAAATGCGATGCTGAGCTTGCTCTTATTTGGTTACCAGTTTTATTCTCGGTGGTGTGGGTGACATTGCACAACGAAAATCATCTGCAAGGTTCAATTTATTTCGATGCTTGCTTTTTATGACCAGAAGTTGGGAGAAGGCAGAGTCACACAAATATGTTGTGGTAAATGGGAGTAGTATTTTAGGCGCCGAGTCTGATAATGCTAGATAAGATATGTGTCGATTTATCCAAAATTGGTTAAGTGAAAGCGATGCAAATTCAATTTTAGCCTCAAAACTATTACTCATTTCAATGAGTTATTCTTGGATATTTTCAGGAACGTTTGTAGTATCCTGTGAAAAAGGATTTGTTTCAAGTACAAACATTGCTTTTTCATTTTCTCCTGCCAGAAATAATTTTCTATTTCATGAAATAAATCTTCCAAATGCACTTTTATAATGGGATACAACTTATCAACATTCTCAACACCTTTGTCTGTGCATTCTTCTAAGTTCTTCACATAGAGTTGGAAACATATACAATTTCTTTTTTCTATGTTCTTGTACAAAAGCTTTATGGAAGAACCACTTCCTTGCAGAGATACGTTAACATTTAAGCAAATTTTCAACATTTTAAAAGTGACTCAAATTCATTTTTGTTATGAGAAGAGAAAAATATTTCAACCTCACTTTTTAATTCAAATACTCTGCTTAAAACTTTGCCTCTGGAAAGCCATTTTATTTCAGTATAAAATAAAAGTGAATCCTACTTGGACCCTAATTCGTCACACAGTCTTAAAAAGGCGCGTACTTAGTGGCTTTGATTTGATAAAATTTACAGTTTAATGACTAGTTGCAATAATGCTTTCAATAAAAATGGCAAAGTTTTTGTTGCTAACACTTGTCGATCTATCATGCAATGAGTTGTAATTATTTGTGGAGAAGCTTGTTTAAATTTTGTCACAAAGCCTGAGTTATATCCAAGCATGGCAGGTGCGCCGTCTGTACAGATCCCCCATAAATATTTCCAGTCTAGCGAATGCTGCTTAAAAAAAATATTAATTGAATAAAAAATGTCCGTTCCGGTCATGGTTGTTTCTAATGCTTTACAAAACAAAAATTCTTCTTTATCATGTCCCCTTTGATGTAACGCACAAAAACAAGAAGTTTTGTAAAACCCTTTACATCTGTTGTCTCATCAAGTTTGATGATAAATAGTCGGTAAGGGTTTACTTTAATTTCCTCGATCACTCGAGTCAAAATGTCATTAGACATATCAGTAATACTTTGCCTTATGGTATCATTAGATAAGGATATATGTTTCACCTTTTTCACTGCATCTTCACCTAGCATGATCCTAACAATGTCTTTGGTGCAAGGAAAAAATCAGCTTTTCGGCAATTGTGTGTCTTTTTAGCTTTTGCTACTTTCAGAGTAACAATATATAAAGCTTCTAGTGCAGCGAGAGTTTTACTTTGATGAGACCCACTTAAATCTAACCTGGATCTTTTAACATGTTAAGCCTTTTTTCTGAAAGAATCAATGTTTTCGTTCTTTAAATTAGCTGCTTTTCGAGTTTGTTAGGTTTCATTGACTTATTTGAAAGATTTTCCATGAATATGACACACTGAGGTCTTGTACATTTTTAGTACGAAAAAAGGGGGCTAAATTGGCATCACTGCATGGTACAATCCCGGTATAAGAGACGAGTGGGGGAAGAATGGGGGGGGAGGAAGCGTTCCTGAGGAATAGGGAACACTAGATATAATGAAAGTAGAAAGTGTAATAATATACACTTCGTAGAAACATAATAAAATAGCGGATTTTTTAATATATTTATTGAAAAAGCACTAAAATATTTACAACTTAAATGGCTCTGCGACGTATCAGAAAAACGTCTGCGACTCACATTTGGGTCAAGCCACATAGGTTGAGAACCACTGCTCTATAGCCATTACTATCTCTATAGCACTCTTAGTTTTCTTTATTTTTAACCAAAAGGCAGTATTGTTGGAACCAATGACATCATTCGGGATCTTTGTCTAATATTTTACACAAACAAATTCTGTAAATAGCGAATTTAAAAATATTTTCCATGAATATTTAAATACTTATTTCCACCTATATTTTGTTTCTTCGCCAATAAAATGTCATATACTCATTAGTATCGTCATTTTTCATATTTTTTCGTTGACGCCAAAAAATACGCTTTTTGTAGGATAAACTTTAATTTTTAAAGGATATAATATAAATTAAATAACTTATTTAGATGTGTTAAAATATTTTTTACCTCCGTATATATATATATATATATATATATATATATATATATATATATATATATATATATATATATATATATATATATTTGTGGATTCTTCTAATTCGGAGGTAGGCAAACTGCGGCCCGTGAAAGCTTTTCATGTGGGGGCATTTTATTTGAAGTGTCGCCTTGATACCAAACATGACAAGCAATATACTAGTTTTTTTTTTGATGGGACAAGAAAAAGGAATGCAAAGAATTGTAAAGTCAAATTGGTAAGCAAAGAAATGTTTTTTTTTAAACCTTTTTTAGTAATAACCTCCGACCAACGTTAGCTATTTTATTTCCCCCAAAATTGCAAAAAATAACAGCCCTTTTCATAAGGCGAATTTCTAAAGGAATGCATGATTGATTTTGCTGCTGTCCTTAATCCCCCAAAATATTGATCAATATAAGAATTCACCCAATCTCGTCGAACAGTTTTGAGGCACGGAGAAGCCAGCGCCGCAAACATCGAATCGCAGCTGAAAAATTAGGTTCAGCCCAACTGCTTATTTTTATTCGTGGCAGAATTAGAAAGTTCTAAGTGACAGAGGACTTAGCATCGATGCACTCGATGAAAGATCAGCAAAAGGCGAAGACTTGTTTGTTGAAGCCGAAAAATATTTAATGAAATTACATTTAAGTAGGAAAAAAATAACAATAGATGAGGTTCTCAGTCTAACTAGCAAACATAAAGGGCTTCTTAAAATACCAATGATAAAGTTCATGAAACAAAGGCAGATCAGGACATCATGACTTTTGCACTGTATTATACATCGAGAATCTCTACGCAGAAAATTTTTAAAGCTCTCATGTGATAGACAGTTAGACAAGTTGTGAATTAGATTAGAAAACAAAGATTGAATCCATAGATAGTTTATACATTTTTTGGAAACTATTCAAGCAAAATACACTGATGTTTCATACCATTCTGATGTGCGTTGTCTAAGCCTATGAAAAGTATTAAACAGATTATGGGATTTAAGAATGAAAATTAAACTCTTTTTAGGACTCAAAAAAAGGCGAAGGATTTTCCACAACTGTTTGGTGAAAATTGGATATCAGATTTTGCTTTTGCTCTGGATTTACTCAGTCATTTGAATCAAATAAATAGACATTCAAGGCAAAGGAAAATTTGAAAATGACATGTTTAATTTTATAAAACCTTGGAGGAAAGATGCCTTGGCTCTGGGTAACGATCACATGAGGTAGAATTGTGAATCGTGGTTTGGATTTCACGTTAAGGTGTAGGTCTCCACTCTAATAAAAGTCTGGAAACAGTTTAAAAGGGGTGGCAAAACTATGCAAAAAATTACCATTAGTTATTAATGTGTAGCTATATCTACATATGACTATATAGTATATGCAAACAAATGCCCAAAGGTAATTGTAATTAACTTGTAGTATTCAAAATTTGCATCTTACTGTTTAAGTGCGGCCCGCAAAGCTTTGCATAAGATTCGATGTGGCCCGCTGCTTAAAATGATTGCCCATCCCTCGTTTTCACTCAAAACAGTTTAAGAAAAAAATTGCAGGGAAAGTTTTTGAATCGAGAACTTTACATTAAGAAACTTAATTTAACAAAACTTTCCATAGATTTTTCTTTGTGTGAAAACGAATTAAAATTAACTTTGTCTTTCTTTGAATTCAGACTCGTTACACGATTTGGTCAGGAGAGTGTATCACGGTATAACTCCAATGTGTCAGTTATTCACTAGCTCAAACTAGCCAACTTGAGAATTCATAATAGTACCAACCCATTTGACCCTTCCCGTGTAATATTTACAATTTCTTCGTATTCTCTTTCCCCTCGATTATTCTGTGTGTTCTTGGCCTTTGCCTTTGACTTAGATCTTGTACTTTACAAACTGAATTTTTATAAATATTTTTAGCTTTTGAGAAACTTGTAGCTTCTCTGAAGTCATTCGCTTCCAAACATGAATTCGGTAATTTGAATCAAAAAAGTTCCATTCAGTGTATTGTATTCAAATGCTTTTACAATTTCAAGCCTCTAAAAATATTTACCCCAGTACTCAAAATAATGACGTAAAAAGACTTATGAAATTAGCTTCGGTTAAGTTCCTAGTAATATGCTGTCCCGATTAAATTAGTTGAGTGGTGATTATGAATTAGGATGATTATATTTAAAAAATGCTCACGATTCTATCTGATAATACAAAATTTGTTAAGGTTAATTAAACTATTAAACATGTTATGTTTAAAATTGAAGACAAATTTCATCGTGTATTATCTAAATTTAAATAGTTAAAGTCAATCGAGGTAAAAGAGATATATGCTCGTCTTTTCGCGTCTGGCTCCTCTCCGGTTATTCTATGCTGCCTCCCCAAAGTACAAAAGCGTTCAATTCTATTGTGACCCATTTTCTCTCCTATAACCAATCCTTCCTAGGCCTTGGCCTAATTTCTGATCTTTCTGCTCTACCCTCTCACATAAAATAAATTTACCCTCAATAATTCCTTTGATATACTTGAGAAAATCTCGGGCCTTTCCAACGCTCACAAATATACCTTAGCCAGCTTTAATGTTAACATGCAAACTTTTTGTTGCCCAATATAATCACACCCAATAGCTATACAATCGGTTCACTCGTTCGTTACAAAGAAACCTTTCCAATTGCTTCCCGTTCTTCTCTTATCTATCATTTCAAGCGTGCGTCGTGTGATGTAACTTATATCGGCTCAACGAGCACAACCTTTTATTCAGGAGTTCAACAGCACGCAAGAAGCTCATGTATGGCAGGTCTCCCGCCGGCCAAACCAGACCATTCTACAAAAAGGGTCAATGCTGAAACTTGTAATTCTCATGTCTAAGATTGACCAATTCTTATTACTTTTCTCTGGAAATAACATTTAAGATGTACGCATCCTTGAATCATAATACATTTTGAAAGCTAACTCTCCCCCCTCAATAGCCAAATTCCGTCTGTTCCGTTATTCGTTAAATAAATCTCCCTTTATCATTACTTTAATACTTAGAACATTTAAAATGTTTAATTCAACAATATAGATATATTGTATTGTTGACGTCTCTTTTTTAGCCTTGTAACTATGGCTAGAGCACCAATGACCCTCAGTCTGTAGATGGGGCACGCAGTCAAGGTGATCAGGCAGTAGGCGTAACAGAATCCTTTTTGGTGAGAACGAACTGCTTGGTAGTTTTATACACGGTGCAATCTGACGTTGAATGACGTTTCTGCAAGGGGTTCGATTGTATTAGAAGGGTGTGTGATCATAAGTGGTCACAGCAACTCGACGTTGTGCTTCGTATGGCCCTGAGTGGCGAGAGCACCTGAGTGTCTGTTTGTCTGTCTGTGATGAAGTCCCGGTACGACGCAGTGGCGCAGAGCAAAAGACCTTATGACCTTTAGCTTTATTCGAAATACAAGATTTGCTCAGACTGTCTCTCTGATCTAACGTTTACAGGGGTTTTATACAAGAGTTATATGAGAGGTGATAGGATCATCCCCAAGGGGTTTACCAATAGCATAATACTTAGGAGGAGTTATTGACTAATGCAATGAAAGTCTTCCAATCCTATATTACGCGGGAGGAGTTTTCACAGTTTTTTTTAAGTGGGTCCACCAATACTAAGCTAAGAAGCGCAGGTCACATTCCAACACTGCCTGTTTATTTGATACTGTTACGACCAGTGGTCGGGCATACACTTTTCCTAACTTATCTTAAAAGTGGCACCGAAAACGTATGACGTCAAGCAGAAAAAGATTTTGGATCATATAACTAATTCCTAAGCTTTTTGTTAGAGAAAATTTATGAAAAGGAATTTATTTGCAGTGTCTTGTTTTTGCTACTTATATGGCACGATTTCTGCTGTGATATCATTGAGATTTGGCAAAAATGAAATACAGAATTTAGTCATCAGATGAGAGTTGGATACAAAGAACAGTTGAGCTTTGAAAAAAATATGTAAACTTCTGTGAACTGCTATGTCTTTAATTCGTATTTATTTGTCTATCTATTATCTATCGATCTATCTAATTATTAGTATTGATTAAAACCTTATTGTTCATTTATCAAAATAAATTAAAAAGGGTGAAGATCCATAAGGAAATTCATATTCTCTGTTTTTAGTTAATGTTAAACGTTATCTTATACAAAAGGCTTCTTGAAATTTCTCCTTTCAGAGAAATGGATGGTTGACTAGTCGTATATGTAACGCTCCTGAAGAGGGTTGAGGAACTCAGGGAAACTTTTCTAGTGGATTAAGGAATATATATATATTTATATATAATATAGCTTCTAATCTAAGGAACTACCGGCAGTTTGGAGCATGTGCTAGAATTTCAGTATTTTCTTCGAGGGACTTCTGGTCCAGTTGATTTCCTGTTTTTCCAACGTGTGTGTTTTGGGAGCAACATTGTTTAAATGGTAAGTCATTCTTCGTGTTAGCTTTGCGTGGGGAATTCCACGTGAAATTTCTTTTTCAGCACGGAAGTAATGTCCTTGCGCTGGAGAAGATTCTAGAAGTTGGTTAGGCTTAAATTGGTAAGCCTCCCCCCCCCCTTTCCACAAGCGGTAGCCTCGAACCACGTCCACCACGGACCACTATTACACGGGTTAGAATCGTCTCGGCGTGAAGGTTCGAGGCCATTTGAGAGTAGCGCTGTTTCCCCCACCCCTGCAGGAGGGAGCCTCGGATATTTATAGGACTCGTCTTCCATGTGGGAGACACAGAGTTGAGGAGTCTCGCCCGGACCCAAGAAGTTTCCCCTAGTTCCAAGTCAGGTGCTAACGACAAAGCAAAGTGACGGCTGAACTTTTGTGTCTTGGAATTAACACAGCCAGTGTGGTAATTCCATTTGACGATCACCCCCGAGTGATTTTCCGACTCCACTCATCAACTCCTGTCGAAGCCCTCCTCGTTTTCGGGTGGCCGAAATACTCTCCACTGGACCGGACGTTACCACCCCCCTCCTTTTGGAGAACCGTCATCACGTTAACTTCCTGCTCAGAAGCTCCGAGCGCCCTCGCCTCACGTGCAGAAGACATCCGTGAAACCTTATCCTGACGTCTCACCCGGAATCCTCCGTAAGCCAACCTCTCTCCCCTTCAGCAACCCAATTGAATTAATCCTTCCCATTTGAATAGTCTCCTTCTGTAATACATTAATTTTAAACTTCAGTGTCTGACGCATAACTACAATTCCCCTCCCCCCCTCGTTTCCCGATGTAATTTTACCCATTAATTCTCTGATGTAATTTGGCCCATTAATTCTCTGATGTAATTTTGCCTATTTATTTTCTTATTTTTGGAAATAAAATTATATTTTTATACCTGCCTCTTTAAATAACCTTGAGCTTTGCCATTGCCCAAATTTTGCCTGACCTCGTTGCCCTCTTTTCTCGTTGTTTCGCGCGTCGAAACTCGTGGCGTTCCGTTCCTTGTTGGCTTGCCTTTAAGTTATTGGTCCCTCCCCCATAGATATAATATGGTATTGATGTAATGTAATGTCATATCACGACACTTTGTTTCTCTCATTTCAAAATTAAATATAAAAACATACAATTCACTTTACCTTCTTCACGTCCCCATACGCCAAATAATAATCTCTGCCCATCCTAATCCTGTGACGCTATAGATAAGCCATTAATAACTTATTTTATTATGCTGATGATAGTACTTTGCTTGCCTCAGTTAACTCTCCTAATGAATCGTGCTTCTATGGCTTATTCTCTGAATAGAGACCTTTCTAAATTAGAGTCGTGGTGTTTTAAATGGAGCATGAAGCTATACCCAAACAAGACACAATCTATAATTGTTAGTAGATCGAGGAGTCATGACCCAGCTTATCCACCATTGTTTCTCTCTGTGTCTCCTTTGATGGTCTCTTGCTCCCTTAAATTCGTTGGTGTTTTGATAGATTATAAACTTACTTTTGAGAAGCATTTAATATCTATGGTTTCCTCTATAGCACAAAAAGACTGCCCTTCTTTGTAAGTGCTTCAGGGCAATAGGTGATGAAGACGTTGTCATAAAAAACCTTTTAGCGCAATCATCCTACCATGTTTTGAGTATTGCATCCCTATGTGGCTTTCTACAGCTATGTGTCATTTTAAATTATTAGACTCAGCCTTAAATTGTATTCGTTCCATCCTAGCAGATTTATTAATTGATTTTGGAGAAATGTAGAGAAATTAGTGGTTTGTCTCTCTTGTACAAGATTTTCCATAATGTTAACCATTTCTTGTACTTTAGACTAACTGCTCCTTTTATCCACAATAGACCTACTAGGCGTATCTTAGCTCTTAATGACTATGCATTTTCCGAAATTAACTACATAACTAATCAGTTTTCTAAATGTTTTGTTCCATATCATTTCAAATTATGGAACGATCTCCAAATGAAATTGTCCATTGTGCTGACCTGAATGCTTTTAAATCTGCTATCAATGCTTTTTTTCATAATTTATATGCTTGTCTGAGGTATTAAGTGGGACAGGCAGGTACATTATTATTTAAAATTTTAGTTACTTTTAAATAATTGTTTTTATTATATTTTAATGAATTCTTGTGTCTTAACTTTGTAATGCTAGTAATGCCTCTGGGTGTTTTGTGGGGTTGTTATATGTGACCTTCACCCTATTTGGGAGTTTAAGTGGTTTCTATGATAATAATAATAATTTGAAACAGTCTCAACCCTCATTTCAATATACATACCTCCATCTGTTTTAAAATTTCCATCCCCTTTAAGTATGTTCATATATTTGTTAATATATAACTAATCATGTATATAAAGCTATGTTTCCAATTGCTTAGGTGCAATCGTTTGCCTTTGATAATGATACATGTGTGATCGAAACACGTCACGCCAATAAAAATTTTGTTTTGTTTAGTGAACTAGTTTCCTACCCTCGTTCGTTACTACTTTTCTAATGAATTACCCACAGAAAAATGAAAAAATGAATCCAAGCACTTTCGAACTATAATTTTCATATTTTGCTTTCCTCACGTGCCACTTTGTGAGTTTTTTATTATTTCAGCTTATATATATATATATATATATATATATATATATATATATATATATATATATATGTTCTATTGAAGTCCATAGCTGTGGCAGTGTTATTAATTTTAACTTGTATTTTCCTAATATTTCTTACAAGTTTTTTAACGGGGTCTTCGAGGCGAGAAAAAACATCCGTGAATGACATTCTTTATGCCTAGACGTCTTTCGACCATGTTAGGTCATCTTCAGGGAATGAACAGAAATGGAATTATTCAAAAATTGCTACATTGTATATAGTATTTCTATGCGAAGATAAGTATTACAAAAATTGGGCAATCATAGCGAGTGACCCCGTAATGGCGCGGTGATTTGCCATCCTGGCCGCCGTGCTGGCGGGATTCAGCACCCCGTCCGACCCCAGCTTAGCCTCTTCTCCGTCCTTCAAAACACTTGTGTTTCCCCCCGGTTTCCTCGCTTTTCATACAACCTCTCCAACAACCTTCGATGGTCAGCCTCTAATGTCACAGGGTAGATGCTGACCTGCTTCTCAGCCAACCGTCTGGATCGGGGCTGAGGGGGGAGGAGACAACGTTCCGTAACCCCTGAGCTCCGGTTCGGGATAGTGGTTTTTTGACAACCTGCTTCATCCCCACCCATACCTTCCTCATATCCCTTTTCCTTTTATTTTCACACACTATCAATTTTACGCCGTGTCCAAGGTGGAGCCGCCATGCTGAAGGGCTGCCAGGCAATCAGGTGGGAGGGGTGGCCGTAAATGGCAGCACATGGCTCTGCCAAGCCCGTACGCACCCCTTGCAGAGCGGGCTATTGCGATGGGAGATGAGCTATTGCATCCCGTAAGAAAAAGAAGGCAGTGCTTAGTGCGGGCGCGGTGGCTTGCATTTCAGGAAATGAGTGAATTCTCTATCTCAGCGAGGAGTTTATGTCGGTAAATGAGGCCGTTGAGTTCTTCTCCGGTAACCTCATCGCCGCGGGCCTGATTACTATTCCCAGAACGTCTGGCCGTTTTGCACGCCAACCACTCTCGTGGTGGTCGACCGAGTGGGAGACGGCCCTCAAACAGAAGCGTTATGTCTACATGCAATATAAGCGCCGCCCGAACGATTTCACTGTCGGTAAATTTCGTCGGGCTAGGTTCCGGTATATTTCGAAGCACGCCCGCCGCTCTTCTTGGCAGGCATACGTGTCTTCACTTAACTGGAATACCCCTCTAGCAGAGGTGTGGAATTGAGTCAAAAGGATTCGAGGCAAGTTCTCGCATGCCCCCGCTCCCGTTCTCCAGGAGAATGGGACCGCAATCTCGGACCCCGCATCCGTGGCAGAATCTTTCGTGAACGCTTTCCCCGCATTCCTTAGCCGGGATGCTGCTCCGCCAGCATTCAATGCACGTCGTGATGTCGCGGAAGACCGCCAACTGGACTTTACCTCTAGAGGCGGAGAACCCTTCAACGAAAGGTTACTGTGAGTGAGTTTAATTCCGCTCTCGCTTCGTGCGCGGACACCAACCATGGTCCGGACGATGTCCCGTACGCCATGCCTTGACACCTGGGTGAGCGAGGCATAGCCTTTCTGTTAGATTTGTTCAACAAGATCTGGGTGGAGGGTCTCCTACAAGATTCCTAGCAAATCGCTACTGTGCTTGCCTTTCGCAAACTGGGGAGAGATCACTCTACTCCGGCCGGTTTCCGACCAATCTCTCTAACCTATTGCGTGTGCAAGTTGATGGAGAAATTAAAAAATGTTAGATTAGTCTTTTTTCTGGAGAGCTGAGGCCACCTGTCTTCTGCACAGTTCAAGTTTTGCAAGTTCCATTCCATGTCGGATGCTCTGCTTCGACTGGAAAAGGCCAACTGCGAGGTCTTCCTTCGCAGACAGCACTTTGCCACGATGTTCTTCAACCTGGAGAACGCCTATGATACCGAATGGCGATACGGTATCATAGAGATTCTCCACACGATGGGGGTGAGGGGACGCATCCCAGTCTTAATATCTGAATTTTTACGAGGAGGTAGATTCTGCGTACGGGTTGTGGAAAGTTCTCTCTGGTCCAATGGAGCTGGAGGAGGGTAGCCCTCAGGAAAGTGTCCTCAGTATCACACTCTTTGCCCTGAGCATCAACGGCATCACCTCGCTGCTGCCAGAAGATGTTCTCACTACGCTCTACGTGGACGACTTTTCGATCGCTTTTAGCGCAACCCAGATGCCAACCTGGCAGCGTCGAATCCAACAGGAATTAAACCGCCTCTATCGCTACGCCAAAGCGCATAGGTTTTGGTTTTTCTTCGCCAAGAATCAGGTGGTACAGTTCTGCCGTCATCTACGACTCCACCCTTACCCAGACTTGTTTCTTAATGGGGTACGACTGGAAATGGTTAAATCGCATCATTTTCTTGGTCTTGTATTTGACCGACGACTCACCTGGGAGTCTCATATTCGCAGCCATTGGGTCTCTTAAACCCGCGCGATGGATATTCTCCGTTTCGAGACGTTCAGCCTTTTGGGTGCTGATACGGCTACTGCCTTACTTTTTTTTCGATCCTCTGTTCGTTCCAAGCTCGACTAAGGATGCGAGTTTTATGCATCCACAGCTGAGCGTGTATTGCGGAAGGTGGACTCGATCCACCATACCGGCTTTTGCCTGGCGACAAGTGCCTGGCGACCAGTGCCTTGAGCATTTCCCCCAATGAGAGCCTACTAGTCGATGCTGGGGATATGCCACTCGCTCTGCGCCGTGCACAGTGCATTATTCGCCTGTACATGCGAGCCCGGCGCCTCCTCAGTCGCTAACGGCTTTCACTGCATCCACAGCTGATTTTGACGGTGCCTATGCCCCCGAGAGACGCCAGTCATACCCTAAGACCTTCGAGTTTTGGGCTAGAAAACTCCTTCGAGAGCTAGGTGTAGCTCTCGGGCGGTAGCGCCACAGGTTCTGCTCATGACGCCACACTGGAGGTTATCACCTTTTGCTATTTGTCACCACGCCTCTGGTATCAATTCTTTATAGCCCCGGAAGTTTTGCGTTCGACCTTTTAGGGCACACCTCGTGTCACGCTGGAAGCATGCCAGTGTATACGGATGGCTGCAAGTCCCAAGAGAGGGTCTCATTTCACCTCGTACCTCCTCTCTTTAAAGTCAGCGTTGTTCTGCCAGGCGCTGCGTCTATCCTCACGGCCGAGCTGGTTGCAATACACCACTCGGTACGGGAGATTACGCGACGTGCCCGGTTCTGAGACCGGATTGTGATTTATAGCGACAGGCTCACAGAGAGCCCTGGGTGCTCTCAGGGCATTGGAATCTCCGCATCCCCTGGTTCGCGATATCCGTGACGCCACGGTTTTGGCAAGCCGGGTGGATGTCGAGATTACCTTCTGCTGTGTTCCTGGACATTTAGAAATTGCGGGGCATGAGCACGCCGACGAGGGCGCCAAGAGTCCGCGAGACTTGAGCGACAGGACCAGTGTTTCATTCTTCCTCCCACCGAGTAAATGGCAGGAATACGGGCAGCTCTTCGGACTGCTTGGCAAAGAAGATGGGAGACGGTCGAAGGTAACTTAAAGTTGCTTGCCATTGCGCCGCGACTGTTCCCATGGACCTACACCCCCAATGCGTCGACGGCTTCAGGTTGCTTTCTGTCGTCTCCGATTGGACACACTCGCGGGACCCACCGCCATTTGATGGAGCGCTCGCCTGCGCCCTAATGTGAAGACTGCGTTGTCCTCCAGACTGTTCTGTACATTCCTATTGAATGTCCAGTCTGGGTGATCCTCGCGCACGTTATCTGTCCAGGTACCGTCACGAGCGGGATCGCTACCGCTTATCCCTTGTACTTGGGACGGGCTCGTCCACATCGACATTTTGACTCCATTACTTTTTAGAGGAGGCCGCCTTCTCCCCTTTATTTAACTAGATTTTTATTTTTTTTTATTGTAGGTGGCATGTTCCTGCGCTGGGGGGGAGGCGCACCTCCCCCCGACCCCGGAGCTTGCTTCCTGCTTGTTGCCTTTTTCCTTTTTTTATTTTAATTTTGTTTGTTTGTTTTTTGTTTTGAGTGTTATTTTATAGTAGCCTAGTACTAGGCAGTGGTGAGTACGGCGACCTATACCCAAGTAGGCAGTCGCCAGATGAGCTCTTAAAATTTCTTTAAAAAATTTAGATTTCTCAGTCGATACTAAATGCTGAACATTTATACTTCCTTGACTAAAAAATGCGATGCTTCATCATATCGTCCCCCCTTAAACAAATTACGACTTGTAAACTTGTGTGTCCACAAGTTTTGCATCTCTTTTGTATTTCATTAGTTATCCAGCGATTGACCTTGACAGAGGTTTCCGTCGAAACCTAGTTTCGCGAATAAATTTATCCTATCATGTGGTTTCTTTCCTGCAATATATGTACGTTACTGTATGTATTCATGTATATGTATATATATATATAGTCAGGATCATACTATTAATTGGAATAGCGCTAAACCTGTTATTAAATGTGCAAACTACATTTCAATATATATTTTGGAGTGTATCTCTATTAATACTTTCCCAAATTTTAATATTAGCCCTGCTCGCAAAAAATAAACCCAAACCAAATGGATCAATTGAGAAAAATACCTTTAATCTTTGATATCCAGTGGGAATATAGTGTGATAGGGAGGTGACGGGAACTAAAAGAGTTTCACTAATAGTGGTCGTTTAAAGGATGTTTAATGTAATAGAAGAGTAATCAGAATTGAGTGAGGGAGATAGTGTTTTCCATTTGATCCGAGTTTTGTTGGGTTTTTTTTTGGCCTGTACAATTCTATTTTACCTTAAGACAATTAAGACTAGAGGCAAGGGATTTAATATAAAGGGATTCTAGTATTCTTAAGCTTTGCTCATTGTTATCTGGATCTATTATTGTAAAATTATCTATAGTTAAACCCGCGTTGTATTTGATTGCATGTGCTCTGATAGGGGATGGTTCTTTACGATTAAGTGGTTTTTCAGTACGGGCTCTGGTGCCCATGTGTGGGGAGAACCTTGCTCTCAGGGAGCGAATTGTGCTGCCTATGTATCTTCCTTGGAGACACCGAGGTCAAGTGAATTCGTAAACAACACGACTGTGCATCCATAGAGGACGTTTGTCCTTTTGACTGAACCATCTACCAATATTGAGTTTGTTAACAAATACTAATTTGAAATTTGTATGGTAAAAATAGCGTTTAAATAATTTAGAAAACTTTCTTCTGAATTCTCTATTAAGGGGACCCATTTCGGGAAGAATGAAATATTTTGAATTAACAAACTCAATATTGGTAGTTGGTTCAGTTAAAAGGACAAACCTCCTCTAGGGGTGCGCAGTCGTGTTGTTTACGAATATTCACTTATATATATATATATATATATATATATATATATATATATATATATATATATATATATATATATATATATATATACATACATATATATATCTGAAAATTAACCCACAGGAAAATGAAAAGATGAATCCAAGCACTTTCGAACTATATTTGCAAGTTCATTTTTAAGGAATAGCATGAAAATGGAGAAGACAACCTTATATAGGGTACAAAGATAATAATGGAACGCCCATCACATAGTACAAACCAATGGACAATAACAAGACAGAGAAATACCAATAAAAAGATCATTCGGCAACTAATAACAGACCATTTCCCCGTATACACGGCGTTGTTGTGTGTATATCGTTTTGGGGACGCATATGTCCGTTATTAGTTGCCTAATGATCTTTTTATTGGTATTTCTCTGCTTGTTTCTTGTTATTGTGTTTTTTCCATTATTCTGTACTATGTGCTGGGCGTTCCCTTCGTATCTTTGTACCCTATATAAGGTTGTCTTCTCCATTTTCATGCTATTCCTTGAAAATGAACTTGCAAATATAGTTCGAAAGTGCTTGGATTCATCTTTTCATTTTCCTGTGGGTTAATTTTCATATTATTATTGCTTTTCTCACGTGTCACTTTGTGAGTTTTTTAATATATATATATATATATATATATATATATATATATATATATATATATATATATATATATATACATATATATATATATATATATATATATATAAATATATAATGGAAAAAGCCTGATTGATGATAGTCCCAATCACACCACCATTAATTCGGCAAGCTAGAAGGGAGACAGTTTCGCCAAAATTAGGGGATTAGAACGAATCCGCCCATTCACCCTTCCCCCCTTTTCCCTCCATTCAGGTTGACCGTTCTCCATATCCACACCCTAAGGTATGAATAAGGAAGGGGGGGGGGTGCTTCCTAAACTAATAATAATACAATTTTAGAATAGGTTTACAGTTTTCGGAATCTGTTTTCTCGCTTTATTTTGGACGGAAGTTTTCCTTGCGTGATAACGCGCGGGGAGTTACATACCCCGGCGAGAGCTAAGTTTCAGCGTATCCTCCAATGGGCGGCCAGCTCTCTGCTCTAGGCATAAAATACAAGCGAGTTTGAGCATACTATCACAAGCGCGCGCACGCTCACAGCCTTACACTCGCACACAGATACGTTCATACAATCAGATATTTGAAGTCTGACGACCATTTATCTCCGAGGAAGGTAAAACAAATATTTCCCATCAAGGAATTGTCTGTGTGTGTCTTGGAGGGTGTAGTGGCGTATAAGTGCGTGGGTGTTCGACCAAACACGCATGGAGAAAGATAAAGGAAATAAACATGGATCAACATATTTCATTTACTGCTTCTCGAATAAATGAATAACGAGTAAATTTAGATCCATACACATAGTATAAACCTCCACGTGTACACACCTGTCAGTTCCCTGGGTCTGGAAATGTAATGGCATTTAATAACTTTAGGTTTACATGGGCTATATGAATGCGTGAGTGAAGTGTGACTTTGCATGAGTGAACTGAAACTATAAGTGTGTAAGGTTTGACTCTGCGTGAATGAATGAGGTGAGACTCTGCCTGAGTGAGGTATGACTATGCGTGAGTGGGGTGACACTGCATGAGTGAGATGTGACTGTGAGTGAGCTGTGACTTTACGAAGAGATGAGGGAGAGGAACTGATAGCTGAGCATTTCCGTGTTTACGAGCAAATAGCGATTTTCAATCCAAAAAGAGAAACGCAAATAGCGCTAAATAGAAGGAAAGATGAGATGATGCAACTCAATGAAGAACAAGAACTGAGTGGAGAAAAGATTCAGAAAGTAAACTCTGGGCTAATCATAAGAATGAAAGCCTCCTTGCTCCCACACAGGAAAATAGCATTAAGACAAGAGCAAGGGGTAAATACAAGAGAATAAAACCATCGAAGAAAAGTTCAGACCGCACTGGAAGTGTTTTCAACAATACCTGAAGAAAATGCAGACTTCACCACACTAACTGAAGAGATGATTGAGGAAAATCTTAGAAACAACCTTCAGAAAGTATCCCTAGTTCCCGTCGTTCAACAGCATACGAAATAGAACATGGGACCAGGAGTATCAATGACAACTAAAGAAGTAAAAATAGTTATATATTCATTCCAACAGAAATTGCCAGGTCCCTCAAGAATTACCACGATTGCGCTTACCAAGGTGCTTGAAAATATAACCAAAACCATGATAAATATCTTTAACGGGTGCCAAAACACCTAATACTTTCTAAACATCTATAAACTTGCCAAAATGATATTCATTCCTAATCCAGCAAACCATCGCCTCTGATCTACATTATAAAAATCTTCGAGAAAATGCTTAACAGAAAACAATCTTAATAATGAATACCAATTCGGATTCCGTAAACGCATAGACGCCATAATGGCACTTGGTTTCATCCCTGAAGATGGATAGCAGTCATTTGCAACATTAGTATCCTGAAATTGGAATCCAGTCACATCTGAAATTATTCTCCTGACTATGGAAGAGAGTCACTTCCGAAATTAGTCTCCAGAAGAAGAAAGACAGTCACTACCGAGACTAGTTTTCTGAAGAATTAATCCAGTCTCTATCGAAACTAGTTCGTGAAGATGAAATTCATTCAATTCCAAAATAGTCTCCTGAAGTTTGAAGCCAGTCAACTACCGAAATTAGTCGCCTAAAGATGAAAGCAGGTTAGTTCCGAAATTAGTCTAATGAAGATGAGAGCTAGTCATTTCCGAAACTACTCTCCTGAAGATGAGAGCCAGTCACTTCAGTAACTACTCTCTAGAAGATGGAAGACAGTCAATTCCAAAACTAGTCTCTTTAAGATAGAAGCGAGTTATAATAAAAATTATTCTACTGAAGATAAAAAAAAAGCCAGTCACCCGAAAATACTTTCATGAAGATGAAAGCGAGTAACTTCCAAAATTTGTCTCGTGAAGACAACCAGACACTAACTCTTCAAAACTCTCAGACATATTAGATATTCCACTTCAAGCCACATCTTCCGACCACTATTCAAATCATGACAATTCACTTCCAGTCAATTCCTTTCACACGGCACTGAACCTATTAGTCAAGCTAAATGTTTTTGTGAACCTCTGCCCCATAAATCTAACCTGTTCTGGCCTATCCTATTAAAATTCATCCACATGGCCAGATTTCAGCTTCATTTGAATCGTTTAATTACACCTTCTCTACCTGTCTTACTACCATTACATCCCTACCAACTTCTCTCTTATTCATTCTCTCCATTGCATTCCTAGGCTCACTGACTTCAAGCATAAGATATGCATTCTCATTCATTGCCGGGCTCACAGTACATTCATAAAATAATGTATTCCTCAACACTCCCTCTACAAATCACACACATAACCTCTAGTCCTGCCATTTTGTCGAATGCAATTACAATACCAAAACCGACCTACGAAAACAAAATCTAAATCTCACACGAGCAAACTATACTCAACCTAAATTTAAACAGTCGTTCTACAAAATAATATGACATTAAGAGAATAAAATTTCATTTTACTAGTAGATTTTAATCTTGGAACCCCTGTCGACTCCTAAAAACAAATAGAACGAGACCCAGTTTAATACCAGGGTTAACAACTTCCCCTAAACTACCCATCTTCTGAATAATGTCAGATTCTCTTATAGTAATGTTTAGAGATCAAATTCTCAGTCAATGACTTCAGTTCACTGATTCAAGTATGAATACAAATGAATACGGTTTAATACGGTTTTCGAAGGTCAGATAAACTCAGAATGGCTTAGAATTATGTATTGAGCGGAAGAAAGCAACATCGATTTGGCTTAAAAAATAATTATCTAAGCATTGTCAGCCTATTCCACATCCATTAGTTTTACATTTGTGATCCACCATGGGCATTTTCCTTCTCATAACATTACTTTGGCACAATATAATTTTGATTTCATTCACCAAACAGTTGTTACCAGTAGTCAGGTACTTTCTTCACCTTTTACTTTGGTTCGATATTAGGCATTAAGTTTCAAGTTAAGTTTTTGTGGGAGATCTTTTTTAATTCACTGTTTATATAACTTGATTTAAGTTATTTTTTCTTTTACGAACCGAGCCTTGCACCCATTGCGAAAGGGCTCTGAAGCCAGCCTGAATGCTAAAGATAAAGGGCTCAAATTTCGCTTCTTTTCTTCTCTACAACTCGCATTTTCCTTTTACCTTATATTCCTATAACTGGCACTTTTCCCTTACCTTATATCCCAACCTTCTATTAGTAGTTTGCTTTTAGCCACGGCTGTAAGTCGAATATTTTTACTTTAACTTGAATAGTGTGATATCCTGTAAATTATGTAGAATCTGTAGAGCCTTGCCCCCTGCCCCGTAACTCGCAGGAATTGGCTTTTGAATACAGTGGGGACTTAGTGCACAAAGTAAAAGGGTTTCTGGGCTATTAGAATCGAAGAAATCTAGGTCAAAGTTTTTAAACTCGTAGAGTATGAAACGGACCTCTTTTAACCATAGGGCTAACTTTTGTAATTCAGTCATATATAATTTTATTGAAATACACTTCTATGATTGCATTAGTGTCTAGAAATTCCTCCTTTGAAAGTTCTATAATTATTTCGTAGTTTCGGTCTACGTTCCCAAGATGGTGCCTTATGGTGAAAGCGTAATCACGCAGATTAACTCTTCAACTACGCTAGTTTCCTCAAGGCATAAATGTGCTTTTTATCACCAATTAAATTGTTAAATTGTGAAAGGGACACCGTAGAAATTCAATTTATCTGTGGTGCCAGAGAAAGATACACAGGAGGGTGCAGGTCGGTTAGGAGTCAGAGAAGACTGGTTAAAGTTACCTAAAGTTTGTTTGCGGTCAAAGGGCGAGAAGGTGTTTAAATTAGTTGGATTTGACTGAGGAGACTTCTTTTCTCGTAGTATTCTAACATGCCTAAATATCTTCAAAGCTTCTTGTAGTCCTTTCGTAATGATATGTCTACAATTTACTCGATTTTCTTCGCTGGTGCACAGATTCCTTCCACCGAAATGTGATGCCCTAAAAAATCTATTTCCTCCTTCCCCAGCTCGCACTTCTCGAGGGGTATTCTCATACCGTTTTTGACCAAGATTTTAAATACTTGCTCCAAATGCTTCAGGTGGTCGTTCATATTGTCTGAATATATCAGGATGACTCGATATTCCCCAAAACGAACCCTAATCCTCAAAAGAGGTTGGCCATTTGCCGTTGGAAGGTGCAGCTTGCGTTCCGGAAACCGAATGGGAGCTTAACGTACTCCAACAAACCAAATGGGGTCGTGCCTGCAGTTTTCTCTATGTCTGCCTGGTTTATAAGGATTTGATGATAGGCACGAACCAGGTCCAACCTTGAAAAGATCCTTTTGCCATGGAGGTGGCTCGTAACACTTTGAATTTGCGGCAACGGATACCTGTCGGGCTTTGTGATCGCATTGAACACTCGTAAATCGTCGACCAACCTGTACTCACCGGGCGACTTCTTTGGCATCATGTGAATTGGCGAAGTCCATGGTGACTTTGACGGGCGCACGCCGCCCCCCTCCCTTTCAATAGTGTTTCGAAAGTTGCTTTGACAACCTGTAGTTTCTCTATTGAAAGAGGCGTCGGCCGTGCGAATGTCGGGGGTGTACGACCAATTTCGATCGTATGTGTCAGCGATAACGGGGAGGGCTGACCGGATGCGGGTCCGTACAGGGCCTCATATTTTTTCCAATATGGCTCTGCAATGGGAAGGCAAGTGCTTAAGGTCATTTATAACACTGGTCAACAAAAAAAATCTCATGTTTCTAGATCAAAATAGTCTGATTTTATGGTAATTGTATATGCTGAATTCAATAATGACATTCGTATAGCTGTATCGGGCTCAGTTTTCCAGAACCAGCATATCTACATATTTGGTGCACCATGTTATTCATACACTGATTTATATGTTCACCGTTTCCACTTATGCAATAATATTTTCCTAATTTGTGCTTTTTTGTTTGTTTCAAATTGCTAGTTCATAATAGTGCATATCTACAACTGCCTAATTTCTAATTACTCTGAACTTAACAAAACATGGAACGTGGCAAGTGCGTGAACGATGCTGATCGTTTTTGTTACATATGTGGGGCCTTCACTCCTGGTAGTCTCAAAAAAACAATCATAGATGTTGTTCGACTGAACTACAAAAGTTATTTCAAATGTCCTTTGGTGGCCATGACATGAAATGAGCACCTCATGTAGCTTGTAAATCTTGTGTCAACCACCTGAGCGAGTGAACGTGTGGTAGGGCAAAGCTCAGGAATTCCGTTTGTTGTACCAATGATATGGTGTGAACCCAAAGACCACAGCAGTGACTGCTACTTCTGTCTCACAAACATCAAGGGAATAACTATCCAAACACGAGGCAAGGTGCAGTACTCCAATATTGTTTCTGCAATCCGACCAGTTCCGCACAGCGCTGAACTCCCAGTCCCAAATTTATCGACTGAACAAGAATTGACGAGTGATTCCGATTCTAATTCTATTTCAAATAAAGACGACTACCAGGATGGCGCTGAAAATACCAGGCCTAAACTCTTTACTCAAGAAGCGCTTCGTGCTCTCTTCAGGGACCAAGACTTATCCAAAGAAAAGGCCAAAGTTCTGGGATCCTGACTAGAGTAGTATAACCTGCTGTAAGCTGGAGTGCGTATCTCTACAGTTCGTTACCGACATATAGAGCTGCTGTCTGCATTTTTCAAGATGGCAAGCAACCTTTGTTACTGTGAGGACGCAGTATCTCTCATGCAACTATTCTGCAAGTCTGAACCATACAAGTCAAATGATTGGAGGCTGTTTATATACTCTGGAAAAGACATACAGCAAATATGGATAAGAGCTATGAAACAATGAAGATTTTGTTAGCCGTTATAGAGTACTAGAAAAGAATGGCCAACAAGACCAAGAGATGCGCCTAGAAGGTTCAACTGTATTCACAATCCTCTTGTACTCGTAGGTACAGAAAAGATATTTTTGCCTCCACTGTATCTAAAGTTCAGGTTGGCTAAATATTTAATCAAGGCTATGAATTAATCTGGTGCTGGGTTTTGATACTTATGTCAGAAACTAAGTGGTGTGGTTTCCGAAGCCAAGTTTAAAGCAAATGTCTTGAATGCACCACAGATTTGCATACTAGTTCATGATAATGAATTCACCAAGGCCTTGAACCCACTGAAAAAACTCATGAGAATCATTTGTCAAAGCTTTATCTTGGAAACTATCGTGCTGACAACTACAAAGAAATCGTCACAACCATGCTGCAGAATTATCAAGCAGTGGGAGCAAGGATATCCTTGAAATTGCATTTTTTCCACTCTCATATTGATTTTTTTTCCAGATAACTTTTGGAGACATTAGTGATGAACACGGTGACAGATTTTATCAAGATATCACTATAATGTAGAGCGGATATCAGGACAATTCAATCCTAATATGATGGGCGACTATTGCTGGACGCTGCAACGAGAAGAAAACTGAAGCTCATCCCAGGGACGATTCTAGCCACGCCCTCTAGAAAATAAACATATAGTCGGAGCAGCTCAGTTAGAATGATTGTTGTATTAAGATTATTATATTACTGTCGTTAAGAAGATTATCACGTTCACGTTACCCTTTTTAAATTAACCAAGTATTGTCACTCAGAATTTAATACTTTGCGTTGAATATATATATACATAGACTGCTAGTCGCCCGCAAAGTAACTTTGTGACGTGACGCTTGCTCTGTTAATAGGGGGAGATGTTGCTAGAATCGAGGTTCAGATCTATCTACTTATTTATTCAAGGATATTGCTCGCCTTTTTCTTCTGTATTCTACTAAAGTCACTCCAAACTGGAGTCTCCCCAAAGAGACGGGGGAGGAGAGTGACTCAGTTTGATTTCTCATGATCCATGTCTCCGAGCATGACGTACCATCCCAGTTGCCCTCTTACGAAGCCAGATGCAATAAACCAAACTCTCGTGAGATTGTCTGAGAGCGATAACACGTGACTTCGATGACTTTTCGTTTATCTCAAAATTCGACATTTCACGCTAATCCTAAGGCAAGGTCGCAGCAAACCTTATTTGCTGTGACCCTATATTACTCATAAAAAGTATAGTAAACCCAAAATTACTCATGTCAAGAATAGCAAACCAAAAATACTCATGTCAAAATGGCGAGCCAAAAATATTCTTGCTAAGAATGGCAAAACTAAAACTTTATCGTGTCAAGAAAACCGAACCCAAAATTACCCATGCCAAGAATTGTGAAGCCAAAATATTCACGTCAAGAATAGCTAGTCCCAAATTAATCATGTTAAAAATAGCGAACCAAAATTACTCATGTCAAGAATCCAAAAACTACTTGTTTCAAGAATGGTAAAACCAAAATTACTCATGTCAAGAATAACGAACCCAAAATTATTTAGGTCAAGAATAGAGAGCCCAAAAGTATTATAAAAAAGGCGAAATAAAGGTTAATCATGTCAATAATTGCGAACCCAATATTATTTTTGTCATTAATAGTGACCTTAAAATTACTCATGTCAAGAATAGCGAACTTAAGATTACTCATGTCCAGAATAGCGAACTAAAATTACTCAACAAGAATAGCGGAAGGGAATAAATGAAGATAGCCGGACATCATAGGGATTTATTTTAATTTTTGAGAGCCCATCTGGCGACTGCCTACTGGGGCAAAGGTCACCGTAATCCCATCACAGCCTACTGCTAAGCTAGATTAAATAACAACTAACAATATGTGAATAACAAATAACAAAGATAAAAAAGACTAGGGCTAAAACATGAAATAAAAACAACAACAATTAATAAGAGAAAAGAAAGGAAAAAAGGCAAGAAGAAGAAAGCGCGATCCGGCGTTTGGGGTAGGCCTGCTCCCTCCAGGCGCAGAAACATGCGACCTACAAAAAAACTGTAAAAATAAATGGAGTAGGTTATCATCCTAAAAACAGTCGTATAGTTTACAAGTCTGTGTGCACGAACTGGTCCCGAGTACAAGGAACAAGCGGTAGCGATCACACTCGTCGAGGTACCGAGACAGGTAACATACGCGAAGATAACACAGACTAGAGCATTCAACAAGAATGTGCCGAACAGTCTAGGGGACAACGCAGTTGTCACAATAAGGCATAGGCGAACGCTCCATCAAATGGTGGTGCGTCCCGCGAGTGTGTCTAATTCGAAGAGGAAAAAGCAACCGGAAGCCGCCGTAGTGGCATTAGAGGATAGGTCCATGGGAACAGTCCCGGTGCAATGGCACGTAACTTTAAGTTCCCCTCCACCGTCTCCCATATTCTTTTCAAAGCCACCGGGAGGGCTACCCGTATTCCTGCCATGTAATCGACGTGAGGAAGAACGAAACGCAAGTATGGTCGCCCAGTCCTCGTGGACTCTTTGGCGGCCTCATCGGCGCGGTCATTCCCTGAAATTCCTACATGCCCAGGAACCGAGAAGAAAATAATCTCTACATCCACTCGGTTCGGCAAAACTGTGGCGTCATGGATATCGCGAACCAGGGGGTGCAGAAATTTCAAAGCCCCAAGATCACTCAGGACGCTTTGTGAGTCGCTATAAATCAAAATACGGTCTCCAAACTTGGCACGTTGCGTTATCTCTCGTACCGAGTAATGCATTGGAACCAGCTCGGCCGTGAAGAGAGACGCAGCTCATGACAAAGCCCGCTGACTTCAAACAGAGGGGATATGGCGTGGAAACCGACCCCTTCTTAGGATTTGAAGCCATCCGTATACACTGGCACGGTTCCAGCGAATGTGCTCAAAAAAGGCTGAATGCTATACTCCCGGCGCTGCAGAAGCTCTGGGAGCAGAGGCGTGGCGACAAATAATCAAAGGTGGTAGCCTCAAAGGAGGCATCCTGGGAAAAACCAGGGGCGTTAACGGCCAGAGAGCTTTAGCGAGGTCTAGAAGGAGTTTCCTAGCCAAAAACGCAAAGGGCTTAGGGTATGACTGGCGTCTTTCGGCGGCATATGCACCGTCAAGATCAGCTGTGGGTGCAGTGAGAGATGTTGGCGACTGAGATAGGAACCGGGCGCGTGAGTACAGGCGAATAATGCACTGTGCACAACGTAGAGCGAGTGGCATCTCCCCAACATCGCAAAGTAGCCTCTCAATGGGGGACGTCCGGAAGGCACCGATCGCCAGGCGAAGGCCAGTGTCGTGGATCGAGTCCACCTTCTGCAATACACGCTCGGCTGCGGGATGTATAAAATTTGCATCTATAGTCGAGTTTTGGACAAATAACTTGACTTGACTTGACTCAAGGGTACTGGACATAACGTCCCCTTGTTCTGCGCCCCCCCCCCTCCCAGTCTTCTCTCTCCCGAGCCAGCTGTTCACACTCTTTCAAAGTCAGCCCAACATCGACAGGATTCTGGTTCCCCCATATTTCTTGAGTGGTCCACCTCTCGGTCTCTTAGGTTGAAAGTTGCATCTATAGGCTTGTCGTACATAGCTTTTTAGCGGTATTATCCTTGCTTCTGCTTGCTTTTCTTACTTCTGATTACATCCGCAATGGTCTCGATAAAACAGTAAGGCATTAGCACTATCAGCGCCCCAGGCGCTGAAGGTCATGGAGCGAAGAATATCCATGGCGCGGGGAAAATAGACCTTAAAACAGCGAATATAAGCCTCACAGGGGAGGCGTCGGTCAAATACAAGATAAAGGAAAGGGTGCGAGTCCACCACTTCCAGGCAAACCCCATTTAGAAACAAGTCTGGGTCAGTCAGGGTGGAGCCTTGGATTGCGGCAAAAGTGCACCACCTTATTCTTGACCAAAGAAGACCGAAGGCTGTGTGCTTCTGCATAGCGAGAGACGTGGTTCAATGCCTTTTGGAGTCGACAGTCCAGAGTTTGTATCTGGAGTGGGCCAAAAGAGATTGAAAGGCTGTCCACGTAGAGCGTAGCGAAAACATCCTCTGGCAGCGCCAAGTTGATGCCGTTGATACTCAGGGCAAACAGTGCGACACTGGAGAAACGTCCCTTTGGGACGCCCTCTTCTTGCTCTATTGGGCAGGAGTGAGCTCCCTCCACCCGTACAGAGAATCGATGATTTCGCAAAAATTCAGATACCCTATGACCATGCGGTATCGCATACCTTCTCCAGATCGAAAAACACCGTGGGGTAGTGCTATCTACGAAGGAAGGCCTCGCAGACGGCATTTTCCAGTCCCAATCGGAGCAGAACATCCGACGTGGAGTTAAACTTGAAGATGCGGCGCTGTGCATAAGACAGATAGCCTCCGTTATCCAAAAAGGCAAATTTAACATTTACCAACTTCTCGATCAAGTTGCACACACAAAAGGTTAGAGAGATTGGGCAAAATCTGGCTGGGGTAGTGTGATGTTGCCTCTGTTTGCAAAAAGCGATTCGCCTCTAGTCTGAGAAGATATCCTCTACCCAATTCTGTTGAGTAAATCTAACATAAAGACCTCGCTCACCCAAGAGTCAAAGAATGGCGTACGGGACATCTCCGGACAAGGGGCGGTGTCCACGCATGGAGCGAGAGCGGAATGAACCTCACTCAATGTGAACCTGTCGTTAACGGGTTCTCCGCCTCTGGAGGTAAAGTCTAGCCGGCGGCCTTCCGCGACATCACGACGTGCATTGAATGCTGGCGGAGCAGCATCCTGGCTAGAGAATGTGGAGAGGGCGTCGAACAGAACTCCGCCACGGCCGTAGGGGCTGAGATTGTGCTCCCATTTACCTGGAAGCGGTAGGCGTGCAAAACAGCCAGACGTGCCACGGCGAAGATGTTCCTGGAAAAGAACTCAACGGACTCATCAACCGACCTAAATTCCTCGACTGAGACAAAGAACCGTTATTTCCTGAAAAGCGAACCACCGCACCCACGCCAAAGACCCCTGGGACGGTCTCTCTGGCGGGAGTGGCCCAGGAAATGATATTTAAATGGGAGAGTGATCACTACCATGGAGGTCATCGACTACCCCCAACCCCAAATCAGGATGTGCATCCGGAGAGCACAAAGATGGATCAAGACAAGACAACGAAGTGGTTATTGGGCTGTAATGCGTAAACTCATCCACATTTAGGACACCTATCTCCAGCTCAATGATCAAGTCTGCAAGGATCTGAACCCTGTGATTGATCGAGTAGGCTCCACAGAGTAGGTGTCTTCCATTAAGATCTCAGAGCAAGAGAAATAACCTTGCGAACCATACCACGACGCACTGGAAATGCCCCGCGTCGAAGTCGGCTGACCGTGGAATGTACGCAGAAATAACAGTATATTTCCTATCCAGGTGCAGCTACACATTTACTGCATAAAAAGAGGCTATTCAAAGCAAAGAGAAGGACGAAGACATGATGCCGGGTGTAAATGGCGCATCCTCCTGCCTGGCACAAATCAGGTGGTAGTGGAATTGCAAAACCCTTATACCCCGGGAGTGTGGGAAGGGGGTACGCGCCTAGCATGGTCTCTTGCAAAAGGTTAGCTAAGGGAAAACGGGAGGAGACGAGCCTCCACAGCTCATCCCAGTTGACCCGGAGTCCGCGGCAATTCCATTGAAAGAATATGCTCTCAAGGTCTAGCTTCGAGGAGATGCGGGGGCCTCCTTCGAATAAAAGACCCTCACGGGAATTGCCATACGCTTCCCGGAGCCAGAAATCCCAGCGCTTTTGGCAGGATAATGCGCTGAAAGCACTGTCGCCTTCAAGGACTTATCGAGAGAGGTTGAGGTCGTCATACTAGTCTTTTCCTCCCTGGGACTCCCCACCCGGTGGAGCACCGGGGTCAGACGTACTGATTTTGGCTTGGTCGCTTAACGAAACGGCAGCGGATCCGTCCGTTTATGTGGCATCCACGGAGAGAGAGGATCCCTTAATCTCTTTGGTCTTACGGTTTCTTTTCCTTTTAGCAGAGGAGAGTGGAGAATGAACCCGCTTCTCACCTCCACAGGTAGGATACCCTTGGCTAGATAAACCGGCCTCACAAAAATCCTTCTCTAAAATGGAGAAGGTCGTGGCTATCATCTTTCGGCATGGTGACTATTTTTTTACGGGATGCAGACGCTAATCAACCCTCGTAGTAGCCCGCTTTGCAAGGGGTTCATACTGGTCTGGCAGAGCCAGATGCCGCTATTTAGGACGACCCCTCCCTCCCGCCTGGTGACCTGGCAGCCCTTCATCATGGCGGCTCTACCTTGAACACGGCGTAAAATTAATAGAGTATGAAGTGAGAAGGAAAGGGGATGTGAGGAAGGTATGGGTGAAGATGAAGCAGGTTGTTAAAAACCCACCATCCCAAACCGGAGCTCAGGGGTTAGGGAACATTGTCTCCTCCCCTCTCAGCCTCGATCCGGGATAGTTGGCTGAGAAGAAGGTCAGCATCTACCCTGTGAAAATAGATGCTGAGCAGAGAAAGTTGTGGAAGAGGTTGTAGGGAAGGTGAGAAAGTAGGGGGAGAAACACAGGCTGTCTGGAGGAAGGAGGAGAGGCTAAGTTGGGGCTGGACAGGGCTCTGAGTCTCGTCAGCACGGCTGCCAGGAAAACAAATCGCCGCGCCGCTTACGGGGTTTAGGCGAACGAGGGGTCCAAAATAGAGAGAGAGAAAGAGAGAGTTTAATGGGAATTCGAATGAATTCACAGAACCAATGCAAGAAAGAGGATATAAAAGCCCACCTTGGCCGGAGAACGCGGGCGAGAACGTTACTTGCGAGGAGGAGTCGTTTACGGTGCCGCAAACTTCAGAAGTTTGTCCTCCAGCTGAGTCCCAGTGTTTGAAGAGAGTTTTCAGTGTAAACGGTTCTTTCTTCTTCCAAGCTTCACAACGGTTCTGCCCAGAGTCCAGGAGTTTTAGTTTGATAAAGGTTTCAGCGAGATGTTTCTTCCTCCAGCTTGCGATGAATAGTGGCCGTTTTTCGCTCCTACAAGAGTTTTTTCAAGGAATTAGGAAGGGAAAGTTGGGGGATGATTTGGAGGAAAGTAGTCGAGGGAAGTTGTCTGAGCCCAAAACACCCTGTGCCGATCGTCGAGGAGGTGGAGAAGGGCAATATTCGTCCAGCTGTCCAGAACGATCCTAAGCGCGCAACACCCTCACCTTCTCTAAAATACTCGTATACCATAAACCATTCGCTCTTCCTTCGATAGAAAAGAATGGACCACACAGACACAGACACAGACACATGTGTAAGACAGTGCAATAGGCCTGCAATCTTAACAAATTTGAGATATTAGATTTATGATTTTCATTAGCTCATAAGCCATAATAATCAATGTAAAAAGGCTTTAAATATGTAAAGGATTTTTTTACGATATTCTAATTATTTGAGCTCCACTCCACTAGTAGAAGTTAGTTCACCCATGACACCCTTCTCTTTATCCAGGAAGGCAGGAACGCCCTCTCAGACCCTGTAACTGCAGCGGCCACTTTTAAGCATTTTCTAGTTACGATACTGTCCTACCAGAATTTCAAGCACATCGCATGTTCTCTGAATGTCGCCAACTGGACTTCACCTCCAGATGCGGAGAAACCAATGATATATTTTCTCTGAGCAAGCTTTGTTCCGCTCTCGCTTCTTACGCTGATACCCCCACTAGGGTGGACGATATCCCGTGATCCATGCTTTCGACCCCAAGGTAAGTCAAGCTTGACCATTCTTCTAGATTTGTTCATCAGGATCTGCCTAGAGTATCTTCCTATATTTCTCGAGAATGGCTACCGTGCTTGCTTATTCTCAAAGAGCAGAGGTATCATTTGATCATGGCTGGTTTCCACTACATTCCTCTAACCACCTGCGTTTTCAATTTACTTGGGGATTTGGTAAATGTTAGGTTAGCCTATTTCCTTTACAACGGAGGAGTCGTTTTCATCACAGTGTGACTTCCGTAAGTTCATTTCACGTCGCTTCTTCTACGTTGTTAGGAGAATGATATCTACAAGCCTTAAATTCGTAAATAGAATTTAACCATGGTATTTTTAGTCGTGGGCGACTCTATATCTCATTATGTCGGTCGATCGGTCGGTTCCCCGTTTCTTTTTATTTGTTTAGTAATAACATTGTAACTATTCGTCTGATTCTACCGACATTTGAAACACTTATGTTGTTTTACATTTTCTTTCGAATGATATAATTCCCAAGGTCCCCCCAAGTTAGCCCGGGAATTATTTTGTTTTGGCAATAACCTCATAACTATTCGGCCTATTCTAACGAAATTTGAAGCACTTATGTTGTTTTACATTCTCTTTCAAATGATATAATTGCTAAAGTCCTACTGAGGTTAGTCCGGGAATTTGCGAAAGTTTTGAAGGTTGTAAGGTCATAAATCAGAATAAGTGAGAGCACGCGCCCTTTTGGTCAGCAAACCTTGTTCTATTTGAAGGAGGCTCATAATAGCGCGCAGCGATGCGGTATCACTTATACCTTCCATTCTATACGCCGTCTCTAGGGTATTATCAGGGTCACTTATTGCGAGAACATCAAAACGATCATCACCTCGATGCTGCCGAAAGATGTTCTTGTCACGCTCTATGTGGCCGAGTTTTTTATTTCTTTCAGAGCTGTTTAGATCTTTAGCTTGGACCCACAGATCCAAACCGCTTAAAATGCTTCATTCTTTATGTCAAAATGCACAGATTTGGGTTTTCTTTTGCCAAGATCAAGCTTGTGAACTTGTGCCACTGTCGTGTACATCATGTGTAACCGGAGCTTTCACTAAATGGGGATTATCTAGACATACTAAATTCAAATCGTTTTTTCGGTCTTGTTTTGGACCAATGCCTCTCTAGGGAGGTGCAAACTGTCAGCCTTAGGCTACAAGTGATCAGCTTCTCCACATATCGACAACTTCATTTTTTCTCCCTAGTCTGATCTTGAAGGTCCCCTATGGCAATGAGAGACTCTAGTTTTGACCTAATCGTTTGAGTTCAGGAGTAGGAAACTCCTAATGTTCTACGTAATTCTCGGACTAATCGTACTGATGTGTCTGCCTAGGGCACTATGCTGGAGGATAGCGGCATTCAAATTTTATCGTCACGCTTCTACTATCAATGGTTTTAAAGTTTCGGGAGTATTCTGTTCGTATTTATTTGAGCATACTTGATGTCACACTGGATCCTTGCGAATGTAGACAGATGGTTTAAAAGCCGAAGAAGGATTGGCTTCGTGAACGTTTCTAACCTGGTTAAAACTCGGTAGGTCCATTCATGTCCTATGTTTAACTTCACCACAGAGCTGTTTGCTATTTACCGTTCTGTATGGGAAATTACCCTTCGTGGGTTCAAAGACAGTTTTTTAAGCCATAGCGTCTCACCGAGCAAGCTAAGTATCCTTGATGCTCGGGCACCTGCGCATCCTTCGTTCGTAGTATCTGTGACGCTACAGCTACTGCACGGGTGAGGGTTGTCGAGATTGCATTATGCTAGTTCCTTGGGCCTTTGGCCTTTGGCACACTGACTAAATTATCGGGGATCAGGAGGAGTCCTTCTGGCTTTATGACCAAGAATATGGGAGTCGGAGCCCGCAAATTTGAAGTTGCGTGCCATTGCATCAAGGCCATTCTAATAAACCTCTCAAACAGTGTCCCAAGTGCATTTGAGGTGATCACCTCAACTGTCACTACAAAAATCCGTTTTGGTTTCACTACTCTTAGCAGTCAGTCTTTCGTTCAGTTTAATTCAGCCTCAATCCCTTTTGTAGTCCCAAGGTCGGCAGGAATCCTGTGCTTCCCCTTCAGATATGGAGGCTTATTTATTAGATTGCACTGAGAGTCATGTCGAGATTAGCCCCACTTTCCGTCGCATCCCTCGAGTATGTCACTGCTTAAACAGTCTCCACCTATCCATGCGGAAAGAATGACTGTTGCGAAAATGCATGTATCACTCTGTCCACCGTCCCAGACTTATAAGATAAAAAAGAAACCTCGAATGGGATCTGGGATATCTTGGAGGGGTGGGCACATAGAGTCCCCATCCCTGAGATGGACATGGTCCGTGAGGTAACCCAACCCCAGACGGTAGGACCTTCTATGAGGTCGTACCTGGGCTTGGTCCTACTTATGCAAGCTTCTCATTAGACGGTTTGGGTCCCTGAGGCTTCACAATGATAGCCACGACCGTCTCCATTTCAGAGAAGGATCTTTGTGAGGTCGGTTTACCTAGCCTAAGGTATCCTACCTGTGGAGGAGAGAAGCGGGTTCATTCTCCACTCTCCTCTCCTAAAAGGAAAAGAAACCGTAAGAGCAAAAAGATTAAGTGATCTTCTCTCTCCGCGGGAGCCACATAAACAGACGGATTCTCTGCCGTTTCGTTAAGCGACCAAGCCAAAATCAGCAGGTTGAAAGTGAGTAGAGCGGAGCCTCGATTAAGTCAGGGCCCCTCATTAAGAGATTACCTGGAGTTTTCGAGCCCAGTGGCTTGAAACGCTTACTAGTAAAACACCAAACTGATGGTAGCATGTTGGCCAAGGGCAACATGATTCATGAAAGGAGAAAATTAGCTAGCATGATTTGGAAAGAGCCGAAGGTGACTCGTTTATGGGACGGGAGCCCTTTGTTAATGCGTTGAATCCCTCCAAGACGGCCACGATTAGTGCCCTTTGGACACTTGATGGCACTCCTGTGAGTGTGACGCCCCACTCTACCATGAACTTTGTGAAAGGAGTAGTTTATGCGAGGGAACTCGTGGAATACTCTATAGAGGACATCACCTTATAGCTGCCCGAAAATGGGGCGCTCAAGGTCGAACGTGTGATAAAAAAACAGGAAGGGGCCTCGAGACCCACCCCTACACTCTTCGTCACGTTCGATTGTGACAAGCTTCCTGAGTCGGTGCGGGCTGGTTGGTATCGCTCCCGTGTTAAGGCATTCGTTCCACTGCCGCAGAGGTGCTATTAATGCCACCGCTTCGGCCATACTAATCGTTCCTGTCGACGTGCAAAGTTGGGATTACCTGAAACCTGTGTGAGTTGCTCCAAGGCCACACACGATAAGTCCAAATCGTGCGTGGCCAAGTGTATCAATCGCAGGGATCCGCAACCCACTTCTTCAAAGCAATCTGGTGCGTATCTCCTTGAGAAGGAAATCCTGGCCGTTCAGGCTCAGGATCGTCTCTAATTTCGCGAGGTTAAGGACCTGGTCCTGTCGCGCCCGGTGCTACCCTGGACGTCCTATGTCTCAATGTGCAAAAAGACACCCTCTGCTCCTGGCGCGTCCAGCCCTAAGAGTACGGTAGTTTCTGCGCCCATTTGGAAGCCTTTTGCGGGTTCTCTCCACCCTGGGCGCTTTCCTAGCAAAGCTGGCGGAACAAAGGGTCCACACCCAGCCACGGCTAAAACCAGGTTTCCCCCCTTCCCCAAACGTTAGCGTTTCCCGTAAGGCGAAACGGCCACGCGCCTCCACCCAGTCGTTAGACTCACAGGAGGCAACACCCCTGAAGTTGGTCGCCACGCCATCTTCCGGGGTTCCTACAGCTGCCCCCCGAAAGGAGGACAGCAACAAAGGAGCTTCTTCTCCTTCGCCCACGCCCAGTGGTGGGCTGGATGGCTCGGAGAAGGTGGATCCTCGAAAAGAGGGCCCCCCGCGTCCGAAGCCGCCCCAACTGCCTAAGGTTTCGAGGAGGAGGGAGAAAAAGAGTCGCATGGCGAGCCCAACCTACCCCAATAATTCCTTGAAGGCGACGGCGCCTTCAGCGCATTATCCGGCCAAAAGCACCCGGAGTTCTGCCTTCGGGAAGCGTACGGCCATTCCCGTAAGCGTACCTTTTCGAAGAGGAACCCCGCGTCTCCTCCAAGCTAGGTCTGGAGTGCATATTCCTTCAATGGAATTGCCGCGGACTCCAGGCCAACTGGGAGGATCTTCGGAGGCTCGTCTCGACCCGTTCCCCGTCAGCAATTTTTCTGCAGGAGACCATGCTAGGCGCGTGCCCCCTGCCTGCCCTCCCGAGGTATAAGGGTTTTGCGACCCCATCACCACGAGACGACCTGGCTGGAGGATGCACGGTTTACACACGGCATGGTGTCTCCGTTCTTCCTTTCACTTTAGATATCTTCTTTCCGGCAGTGGCAGTGCAGCTTCGCCTGGATAGGAGGTATACTGTTATTTCTGCGTACATTCCACTGAGAGCGGAATTGGACGCGTGGGACTTCCGTCGCGTGGTGGCACGGTTACCGAGGCCCTTTCTCTTGCTCGGAGATCTAAACAGTAGCCACCCCCTATGCCTCTGCGGAGATTACTCTATTAATCCCCGGGGTCAAGTCCTTGCCGACCTGATCGAAGAGCTTGAGATGGGTGTCCTAAATGTGGATGAGTTTACGCATCACTGCCTGAGAACCGCTACTTTTCCTGCTTTCATCTATCTTTGTGCTCTCCGGGTGCACAACCTGATTTTGATTGGGAATGGTCGATGACCTGCATGCCTTTAATCATTTTCCCATTCAAATATAATTTTCTGGGCCGCTACTGATCGAGAGCCAGCCCCTGTGCTGCTTGGCGCGGGCGCGGTGGTCTGCATTTCATTTTTTTTTTTTTTTTTTTTTTAAGAGCTCATCTGGCGACTGCAGGGGGAAAGGAAGCAAGCTGGTGCGTCGGGGAGAGGTCCCCCCGGCGCAGGAGCGTGCAACTAAAGAAAAAAAAACAAACAAAAAACAAAACAAATGCAAAAAAACAACAAAAAAAAACAACAAAAACAAACAAACAAACCTTGCTTAAATAATAGGGAGAAGGCCGGCCTCCCCCAAGAAGTCAACAAGTCCACAAGTCAGTGTGCACGAATCTGTCCCAAGCACAAGGGACAGGCGGTAGCGACCCCGCCCATCCCGGTACTGGGACAGGTATCGTGCGCGAAGATCACCCAGACTGGGACATTCGACAAGAATGTGCCGAACAGTCTGGGGGACGACGCAGTCGTTGCAATAGGGCGCAGGCGAGAGCTCCATCAGATAGCGAGGCGTCACACGAGTGTGTCCGATTCGGAGACGACAGAAAGCAACCTGAAGCCGCCGCGGCATTGAGGGATAGGTCCATGGGAACAGTCGCGGCGCAATGGCACGCAACTTTAAGTTCCCTTCGACCGTCTCCCATCTTCTTTGCCAAGCAGTCCGAAGAGCTGCCCGTATTCCTGCCATGTAGTCGGTGTGAGGAAGAGCGAAACGCTGGTCCGGTCGCAGAGTCCTCGCGGACTCTTTGGCGCCCTCATCGGCGCGCTCATTCACCGCAATTCCTACATGTCCAGGAACCCAGCAGAAGATAATCTCGACATCTGCCCGGCTCGCCAAAACCGTGGCGTCACGGATATCGCGAACCAGGGGATGCGGAGATTCCAATGCTCCGAGAGCACTCAGGGCGCTTTGTGAGTCGCTATAGATCACAATCCGGTCTCCGAACCGGCCACGTCGCGTAATCTCCCGTACCGAGTGGTGTATTGCCACCAGCTCGGCCGTGAAGACAGACGCAGCGCCCGGTAGAGCCCCGCTGACTTCAAACAGAGGGGATACGGCGTAGAAGCCGACCCCCTCTTGGGACTTGGAGCCATCCGTATACACTGGCACGGTACCAGCTTGACACGATGTGTGCACCAAAAAGGTCGAACGCAATACTCCCGGCGCAGTACAAGCTTTGGGAGCAGAGGCGTGGCGACAAATAGCCAAATGTGGTACCCTCCAGGGTGGCGTCCTGGGCAGAACCAGGGGCGCCACCGGCCCGAGAGCTATATCTAGCTCTCGAAGGAGTTTCCTGGCCCTAAACCCAAAGGGCTTAGGGTATGACTGGCGTCTCTCGGCGGCATAGGCACAATCGAGATCAGCTGCGGATGCAGTGAGAGCTGTTGGTGACTGAGGGAGGCGCCGGGCTCGCGCGTACAGGCGAGTGATGCACTGCACGCGGCGCAGAGCGAGTGGCATCTCCCCAGCATCGACCAACAGGCTCTCAATGGGGGAAGTGCGGAAGGCACCGGTCGCGAGGCGAAGGCCGGTGTGGTGGATCGAATCCACCTTCCACAATAAACGCTCGGCTGCGGATGCATAAAACTCGCATCCGTAGTCGAGCTTCGAGCGAACAAAGGATCGATAAAAAAGTAAGGCGGTAGCCCTATCAGCGCCCCAAGCGCTGAACGTCACGGAACGGAGAATGTCCATGGCGCGGGTACAAGAGACCCTAAGGGTGCGAATATGAGCCTCCCAGGTGAGGCGTCGGTCGAATACAAGACCAAGGAAACGGTGCGACTCAACCACATCCAGGCGCACCCCATTAAGAAACAAATCTGGGTCGGGGTGAAGCCGTGGATGGCGGCAGAAGTGCACCACCTTAGTCTTGGCCAAAGAAAACCGAAACCTGTGCGCTTCGGCATAGCGAGAGACGCGGTTCAATGCCTGTTGGAGTCGACGCTCCACAGTTGGCATCTGGGCCGCGCCAAAAGAGATCGAAAGGTCGTCCACGTAGAGCGTAGCGAGAACATCTTCCGGCAGCACCGAGGTGATGCCGTTGATGCTCAGGGCAAAGAGTGTGACACTGAGGACACTTCCCTGCGGGACACCCTCTTCCTGCTCCTTTGGGCCGGAGAGGGCTCCCCCCACCCGTAAGCGGAATCGACGATCTCGCAAAAATTCAGATATAAAAATTGGGAGGCGTCCCCTCGCCCCCATCGTGTGGAGAGTCTCCATGATACCGTATCGCCATGCGGTATCATAGGCCTTCTCCAGATCGAAAAACACCGTGGCGTAGTGCTGTCTACGAAGGAAAGCCTCGCAGACGGCACTTTCCAGTCGGAGCAGAGCATCCGACGTGGAGTGGAACTTACGGAAGCCGCACTGTGCAGAAGACAGATGGCCTCCGCTGTCCAGGAAATAGGCTAATCTAACATTTACCAATTTCTCCATCAACTTGCACACGCAAGAGGTTAGAGAGATTGGGCGCAAACTGGTCGGAGTAGAGTGATCTCTCCCCGGCTTGCGAGAGGCGAGCACAGTAGCGATTCGCCAGGAGTCTGGGAGAAGACCTTCCACCCAGATCCTGTTGAACAAATCTAACAGAAAGGCCATGCCTCGCTCACCCAGGTGTCGAAGCATGGCGTACGGGACATCGTCCGGACCATGGGCGGTGTCCGCGCACGAAGCGAGAGCGGAACGCAACTCACTCACAGTAAACTTGTCGTTGAAGGGTTCTCCGCCTCTGGAGGTAAAGTCCAGCCGGCGGCCTTCCGCGACATCACGACGTGCATTGAATGCTGGCGGAGCAGCATCACGGCTAGAGAATGCAGAAAAAGCGGTCGCTAAGGATTCCGCCACGGACGCGGGGTCCGAGATTGCGGTCCCATTCTCCTGGAGAACGGGAGGGGGGTCCTGCGAGAACTTGCCCCGAATCCTTTTGACTCGCTTCCACACCTCAGCTAAAGGGGTCTTCCCGTTAAGTGAAGACACGTATGCCCGCCAAGAAGAGCGGCGGGCGTGCTTCGAAATATACCGGAACCTAGCCCTAGCCCGACGAAATTCAGCGACAGTGAAATCATTCGGGCGGCGCTTATAGCGCATGTAGGCATAACGCTTCTGTTTGAGGGCCGTCTCACACTCGGCCGACCACCATGGGAGTGGTCGGCGTGCAAAACGGCCAGACGTCCTAGGAATAGTAGTCAGGCCTACGGCGATGAGGTTGCCGGAGAAGAACTCAACGGCCTCATCTACCGACCTAAACTCCTCGACTGAGATAGAGAATCCAGTCATTTCCTCAAATGCAGGCCACCGCGCCCGCGCCAAGCACCACCGAGGTGGTCTCTCAGGCGGCAGTTGCCCTGAAAATGATATTTGAATGGGAAAGTGATCACTACCATGGAGGTCATCGACCACCCCCCAATCAAAATCAGGCTGTGCATCCGAAGAGCACAAAGATAGGTCAAGGCAAGAAAATGAAGCGGTTCTCGGACAGTGATGCGTAAACTCATCCACGTTTAGGACACCCATCTCAAGCTCTTCGATCAGATCGGCAAGGACTTGTCCCCTGGGATTTATGAAGTAATCTCCCCAGAGAGGATGCCTGCCGTTCAGATCTCCAAGCAAGAGATAGGGCCTCGGCAACCGTGCCAGGACGCGGCGGAAGTCCCCCGCGTCTAAGTCAGCTGACGGTGGAATGTACGCAGAAATGATAGTATACCTCCTATCCAGGTGCAGCTGCACAGCCACTGCCTGAAAGGAGGTATCTAAAGAGAAAGGAAGAACGGAGACATCATGCCGGGTGTAAACCGCGCATCCCCCAGCCCGGCCATCCCGCGGTGGTGGGGTCGCAAGACCCTTATACCCCGGGAGGGCAGGCAGCGGGCACGCGCCTAGCATGGTCTCCTGCAAAAAAATAGCTAACGGGGAACGGGACGAGACGAGCCTCCGCAGCTCCTCCCAGTTGGCCCGGAGTCCACGGCAATTCCATTGAAGGAATATGCCCTCCAGGCCTAGCTCGGAGGAGACGCGGGGGCCCTCCTCGAATTGAAGACCCTCACGGGAATGGCCGTACGCTTCCCGGGGGCAGAACCCCGGGCGCTGTTGGCCGGACAAAGCGCTAAAGGCGCTGTCGCCTTCGAGGACTTATTGGGGGAGGTTGGGCACGCCATGCGAGTCTTTTCCTCCCTCCGCCTTGAAACCTTAGGCGGGCGTTGCGGCTTGGGAGGCGGGGGGCCCTCTTTTCGAGGAACCACCGTCTCCGAGCCACTCGCTCCACCTCGGGGCGTGGGCGAAGGGGCCGAAGCTCCTTTGTTGCTGTCCTCCTTTCGGGGAACAGCTTTAGGAACCCCGGAAGATGGCCTAGCGACCATCTTCAGGGGTGTTGCCTCCTGTGAGTCTAATGACTCTGTGGAGGTGCGTGGCCGTTTCGCCTTACGGGAAACGGTCACGCTGGGGGAAGAGGGGGGAGCCCTGGTATTAGCCGGGGCTGGGTGTGAACCCTTTTTGCCACCAGCTCTACCAGGGGAGCGCCCGGGTGTAGTAGAGCCCGCAGAAGGGCTCCGAATGGGCGCGGAAACAACCGTGCTCGTTGGCCTGGATGGGCCAGGAGCAGAGGGTGCTTTTCTAACTATTGAGGCATATGACGTCCCAGGCAGAGCCGGGCGCGCCAGGACCAAGTCCTTAGCCTCGCAGAATGAGAGTCGATCCTGGGCCTGAACGGCAGGATTTCTTTCTCAAGGAGATATGCACCACATTGCTTCGAAGAAGCAGGGTGCGGCTCTCCGCAATTGACACACTTGGCCACACACGATTTGGACTTATCGTGTGCGACCTTGGAGCAATTTACACAGACTTCGGGTGACCCCGATTTTGCACGTCTACATGATCGATTCGTGTGGCCGAAGCGGTGACAGTAATAGCACCGCCGCGGCAGTGGCACGAATGCCTTCACGCGGTAGCGGTACCAACCGGCACGCACCGACTCAGGGAGCTTGTCACAGTCGAACGTGACGAAGAGTGTAGGGGTGGGTCTCGAGGCCCCTCCCTGTTTTCTCATCACACGTTCGACCTTGACCGCCCCATGGTCGGCCAGCTCTAGGGTGATGTCTTCTATGGAGTAGTCAACGAGTTCCCTCGCATAAACTACTCCTTTTACAAAGTTCATGGTAGAGTGCGGCGTCACACTCACCGGGGTGCCATGAAGTGTCCGAAGAGCACTTATCTTGGCCGCCTCGGCGGGATTCGCCGCATTCGCCAGAAGGCTCCCGTCCGAGAAACGGGTTACCTTCGGCTCTCTACCAATTGCACTAGCTAATCCTCTCCTCTGATGGATCATGTTGCCCTTGGACAACATGGTGCCATCAGTGGAGCGAATAACGAGGAAGCGTTTGAAGCCAGCGGGCTCGAAAACGCCAGGTAACATCTGAATGAGGGGCCCCGATGTCATCGAGGCTCCGCCCTGTGCACTCTTGGTCTTAGTCAGGGGCTCCGCACACGAGGGGGTAGAGGGGCCGGATGTGCCGATCTTGGCTTGGTCGCCTACCAAAGTGGCAGCAGACCCATCCGTCCCCGCAGCCCCCGCGGATGGAGAGGAGCCCCGAGTCTTTTTCGTCCTTTTAGTCTTTTTAGTCTTTTTCTTTTTTGGAGAGGAGGGCGGGGAATGAATCCGCTTTTCACCTCCGCCGGCAGAAGCCCCTAGGCCAGATGGACCGGCCTCAGCCAGGTCCCTCTCCGAAATGGAGAAGGTCCTGGTTGTCGTAGGGGCACCTGTCGGAGGAGATCCCTCCCCTCCTTCTACTGCCTCGGAGCCCTCAGCCATTTGAGGAGGACCTTGCATAGGGGCGGACTCGGGTTCGGTGCTTGGCGCCGAGCCCGAATTCCCCCCCATGGAAGGCCCTACCGTCTGAGGATGGGTCTCCTCAAGGACCATGTCTATCACGGGAGGGGCCTCCAGTTGGCCATCCCCTCCCAGGACATTGCAGGTCCCCTTGGCAGTGTCGCCAGTCTTGTTTGGGGAGGCACAGGCCTTGACCCCGGCAAGGTTTAATATTTTGGCCAGCAGGTCTTTTGAGGGAAGCGACCGAAGGGGCCTGGCTTGCCTCTCCCCCCTAAGGGGGTTTGCCCTACCGAGCCGCTTTGATGGGGAGCGGCTGGCTAAGGGCTGCCTGCTGGCTTTCTTGGCAGTCCCCTTGGAAAGAAAAGAGGGGACTGCCGCTGGGAAAAGGGAGGTGCCCGAAAGCACCTCGAGAGAAGGGGGTGAGGGGGAGTCCCCTGCACCCGTAGGCGAAGGAGAGGAGTAAGCCTCCTCTCCGGTTGAAGAGGTATGGAGGGTCCCCTGCGCAAGCACAGGGGGGGGGACCTCCATCTTTTCTGTGGAGCTGCACGAGGGTGGCTCCGTTGTTGTTATAGGGGGAATTAAGGGGAGATGTTTTTTTGTTTCATCATTGGGCATGGTGACCCTCTTTGTTTTACGGGACGCAATCGCTCACCACCTCTTGCAGTAGCCCGCACTGCAAGAGGTGCTTACAGGCCCGGCAGAGCCAGGCGCCGCCATTTGGGACCACCCCTCCCGCCTGGTGGCCTGGCAGTCCTTCGGCATGGCGGCTCCACCTTGAACACGGCGTAAAACGGATAGATTTTGAAGACGAGAGGAAAAGGGATGTGAGGAAGGTATGGGTGGGGATGAAGCAGGTTGTTAAAAGCCAACCACCCCAGACCGGAGCTCAGGGGTTAGGGGACATTGTCCCCTCCCCCCTCAGCCCCGATCCGGGACGATTGGCTGAGAAGAAGGTCAGCTTCTACCCTGTGAAATTAGAGGCTGACCAGAGAAAGTTGTGGGAGAGGTTGTATGAAAAGCGACGAGGTAGGATAGGAATACAGGCTATCTGAAGGAAGGAAGAGAGGCTAAGCTGGGGCCGGACGGGGCGCTGGATCCCGTCAGCACGGCGGCCAGGATGGCAAATCGACGCGCCCCTTACGGGGGGTCTGCATTTCAAGAAATGACTGAATTATCTATCTCACTCGAGGAGTTAAGTTCGGTAGGTGAGGCCGTTGAATTCTTCTCCGGCAACCTCATCGCCGCCGGCTTAGCTACTATTCCTAGAAGGTCTGGCTGTTTTGCACGCCGATCACTCCCCTAGTGGTCACATGGGTATGAGACTGCCCTCAAGCAGAAACGCTATGCCTACATGCGCTATAAGCGCCACCCGAACGATTTCACTTTCGGTGAACTTCGTCATGCTAGGGCTAGGTTCCGTTATATTTCGAAGCACAGCCGCCGCTCTTCTTTGCAGGCATACGTGTCTTCACTTAACGGGAAGACCCCTATAGCAGAGGTGTAGAAGCGAGTCAAAAGAATTTGGGGCAAGTTCTCGCAGGAACCCCCTCTCGTTCTCAGGAGAGTGGGATTGCAATCTCGGACCCCGCGTCCGTGTCAGAATCCTTCGCGATCGCTTTCTCCATATTCCATAGCTGGGATGCTGCTCTGCCAGCATTCAATGCACGTCGTGATGTCGCGGAAGGACGCCGGCTGGACTTTACCTCAAGAGGCGGAGAACCCTTCAACGACAGGTTTACTGTGAGTGAGTTGTGTTTCCTTCTTGCTTCGTACGCGGACACCGCCCATGTTCCGGACGATGACCCGTACGCCATGCTTCGACCCTTGGGTGAGCAAGGCATGGCCTTTCTGTTAGATTTGTTCAGCAGGATCTGGGTAGAGGGTCTCCTCCTAGATGCTTGGCGAATCGCTACTGTGCTCGCCTTTCGCAAACAGGGGAGAGATCACTCTACTCTGGCCGGTTTCCACCCAATCTCTCTAACCTCTTGCGTGTGCAAGTTGATGGAGAAATTGGTAAATGTTATATTTGCCTTTTTCTTTACAACGGAGGACATCTGTCTTCTGCACAGTGCGGCTTCCGCATGTTCCTCTCCACGTCAGATGTTCTGCTTCGACTGGAAAATGCCATCTGCAAGGCCTTCCTTCGTAGATAGCATTACGCCACGGTGTTTTTCGATCTGGAGAAGGCGTATGATACCGCATGGCGATACGGTATCATGGAGACTCTTAACACGATGGGGGCGAGGGGACGCCTCCCAATGTTTATATGTGAATTTTTGCGAGATCGTCGATTCCGCTTACGGGTAGGAGGAGCCTTCTCCAGCCCAATGGAGAATGAAGAGGGTGTCCCGCAGGGAATTGTTCTCAGTGTCACACTCCTTGCCCTGAGCAGCAACGGCATCACATCGGTGCCGACGGACGATGTTCTCGCTACGCTCTACGTGGACGACCTTTTGATCTCTTTTGGCGTGGTCCAGATGCCAACTCTGCAGCGTCGACTCCAACAGGCATTGAACCGCGTCTCTTACTATGTCGAAGCGCACAGGTTTCAGTTTTACTTGAGTATTACGTTCGACCACTTTAGAGCATACATCGTGTCACGTTCGAACCGTGCCAGTGTATAGAGATGGCACCAAATCCCAAGAGGCTGTCGGCTCTCACGTCGTATCCCCTCTGTTTGAAGTCGGCGGGGCTCTGCCATGCGCTGCGTCTGTCTTCCCTGCCGAGCTGGTGGCAATGCACCACTCGGCACGGTAGATTACGCAATATGCCCGCTTAGGAGACCGGATTATGATCTATAGCGACTCACAAAGCGCCCTGAGTGCTCTCGGGGTATTAGAATCTCTGCATCCCCTGGTTCGCGATATCCGTGACGCCACGGTTTTGGCGAGTTGGTTGGATGTCAAGATTATCTTCTGCTGGGTTCCTGGACATGTAGGAATTTCGGGGAATTAGCGCGCCGATGAGAGCGCAAAGAGTCTGCGAGGACTCTGCGACCGTACCAGCGTTTCGTTCTTCCTCACACCGACTACATGGCAGGAATACGAGTAGCTCTTCGGGCTGCTTGGCAAAGAAGATGGGAGACGGTAGAAGGGAACTTAACGTTGCGTGCCATTGCGCCGCGACTGTTCTCATGGACCTACCTCCCAATGCCGCGAAGGCTTCAGGTTGCTCTCTGTCCTCTCCGAATTGGGCACACTTGCAGGAATGCACCGCCATTCGATAGAGCGCTCGCCAGCGCCCTACTCTAAAGACTGCATTGTCCCCCGGACTGTTCGTCCCATTCTTGTTGAATGTCCCAGTCTGGGCGATCTCCGCGCACGTTACCTGTCCCGGTACCGGGATGGGCGGGGTTGCTACCGCCTGTTCCTTGTACTCGGAACGAGTTCGTTCACATTCACTGGTGGACTTATATACTTTTGTGGGGAGGCCGGCCTTCTTTCCTTTATTTAACTAGGTTTTGTTTTTTTGTTATTGTTGTTTTTTTTGTAGGTCGCACGCTTCTGCTCCGAGGGGAGGGGGACCTCCCCCCGAGGCCGCAGCTTGCTTCCTGATTGTTGCCATCTTCCCTTTTTATCTTTGTTGTGTTTTCATATTCTTATTTTAAAGTTGCCTAGTGCTAGGTTGTCTTGATTCCGGTGACCTATGCCCAAGTGGGCAGTCGCTAGATAGGCTCCTATAATTAAAAAAAAAAATATATATTTTCAAATTTAAGTGAGCTGTATTATTTTCGCCTGTAAATGAGCTGTATCTTTTCAACTGTAAGTGTCCTGTATTATTTTCAAACTATAATTGATCTGCATTATTTTCGCCTATAATTGACCTGTATCATTTTCAACTGTAAGTGACTAGTATTATTTCAACTCTAAGTGACTAGTATTATTTCAACTGTATGTGACCTGTATTATTTTCAACTGTAAGTGAGCTGTATTATTTTCGACTGTAAGTGAGCTGTATTATTTTCGCCGGAAAGTGAGCTAATTATTTTCGCCTGTTTGTAACCTGTATTATTTTTGCCTGTAAGTGACCTGTATTATTTCCAACTGTAACTGACTAATATAATTTTCAATTGTAACTGACTAATATAATTTCCGCCTTAAGTGACCTGTATTATGTTCGCCTGTAAGTGACCTGTATTATGTTCGCCTGTAAGTGACTTGTATTATGTTCGCTTTAAGTGACCTGTATTATTTTCAAATGTAAGTGACCTGTATTATTTTTAACTGTAAGTTACCTGTATTATTTTCACCTGTAAGCATCCTCTATTATTTTAAACTATAAGTGACGTGCATTATTTTCGCCTGTAAGTGAGCTGTATTTTTTCACCAGTAAGTGAACTGTATTATTTTAAACCCTAAGTGACCTGTATTCTTTTCGCCTGTAAGGGACCTGTATTATTTTCAACTGTAAGTGACCTGTATTTTTTCAACTGTTTGTGACCTGTATTTTTTCAACTGTAAATGACCTGTATTATTTTCACCTGTAAGCATCCTGTATTATTTTAAACTATAAGTGGCCTGTATTATTTTCGTCTGTAAGTGAGCTGTATTTTTTCACCTGTAAGTGAACTGTATTATTTTCAACTGTAAGTGGCCTGTATTCTTTTGGACTGTGAGTGAGCTGTATTATTTTCACCTGTAAGTGAGCTGCATCATTTTCGCCTGTAAGTGCCCTGTAATATTTTCAACCGTAAGTGACCTGTATTTTTGTCGACTGTAACTGACCTTCTCATCACATCTCGCCCAGAGAGGACTTGTCTTCTGGAATGAGGAGGGTGAGGAAAACCAGGCAAAAATACCCTCGATGGTTTCCCCCAATAAATATAAACAACCAAAGTAAGGTAAGCGAGAATATTAATCGCTCCTTTCACTTAACTAATTCTTTAGGGTGTATTAAAACTTTGAGGTGTATCAATACTTTGGGGTGTATTAAATACTTTTGGTGCAATAAATCCTTTGGAGTGTATTAAATACTGCTGAGTGTATTAAATATTAACGGTAGTAATAAATAAATTGTGGCGTATTAAATATTGATGGTACTATTAAATACTTTTGGGTCGATTCAATAAATAATTCGAGGTGAATGAAATACTTTGGATTGTATTAAATCTGTCTGGGTGTATTGAATACTTTGAGCGTAATATATACTTTGGTGTATATTGAATACTTTGAGGTATGTTAAAACTTTGGGGTTTGTCAATACTTTGGAATCAATTAAATACTGTGGGGCTCATTAAATACTTCTGAGTATATTCAATATTTTAGGGAGTATTGAATACTTTGGGGTGTATTCAATAAATACATTGTTGCGAATTGACCCTGTAAGGGACGCGGCGATTTGCCATTCTGGTCGCTGTGCTGACGCAAATCAGCGCCCCGTCCGGCCCCAGCTTATCCTCTTCTCCTTCTTTCAGACAGCCTGGATTTCTCCCCTACTTCCTCACTTCCCCTACAACCTCTCCCACAACTTTCTCTGGTCGGCCTCTAATTTCACAGGGTAGAAGCCAGACTTCTTCACAGCCAACTATCCCGGATCGGTGCTGAGGGGGGAGGGGACAATGTTCCCTAACCCCTGAGCTCCGGTTTGGGATGGTGGGTTTTTAACAACCTGCTTCATCCCCACCCATACCTTCCTCACATCCCTTTTCCTTCTCTCTTCACACTCTATCAATTTTACCCCGTGCCTAAAGTGTAGCCGCCATGCGTAAGAGCTGTTAGGTCACCAGGCGGTGGGAGGGGTGGGCTTGAATGGTGGCACCTGGCTATGCCAGCCCCGTACCCATGCTCGATGATGCAAATCTTTGAAAAAAACTTCTCCATTGCCCCTCACACTCAACGGAGCCGCGTTCAGGCAAGTCCACAGAAAAAAATGGAGGTTCTCCTCCCCTGGGCTCTCGCAGGGGACCATCCAAATTTCTCTAACCGGAGAGGAGGCTTACTCATCTCCTTCGCCTACGGGGGTAGGAGACCCCCCTCCCCCCTTGTCTGGAGATGCTTTCGGGCACCTCGTTTTTCACAACCGCAGTTCCCACTTTTCTTTCCAAAGGGAGTGACAAGAAAGCCAGCAGACAGCCTATAGCCGACCGCTCCCCCATTAAAGCGGCTCGGTAGGGCAAACCCCCTTAGGGTGGAGAGGGAAACCAGGCCCCTTCGGTCGCTTCCCTCAATGTTGACTACCGGGATATTTTCACACTGAGTGAGAACAGAACGCGCAATCACGGCTTCAAACTTGAACTGAAGCGTTACAACCGCAATCTGTGTGGAAATTTTTTCACCTACAGTATCTGCGGTAAGTGGAACGCACTTCCAGTGGAAGTTGTCAACAGTGAATCTGTTGACCAGTTTAAGTCAAGACTAGACAAAGTCTTGAAAAGTGACCGTTTAGGGACGCAAAACAATTGAGCAGCCATGTGCCCGCTCGATTGCTAGTCCAATGGTACCCTCTTTGAATGGACCGTAAGGTCTCCTAGGGTACCTTTTTTCCTTGTTGTTACTCCTTGTTGTTACTCAAAAGACCTGCTGGCAAGAATATTAAACCTTGCTGGGGTCAAGGCCTGTGCCTCCCCACAAAAGACTCGTGGCACTGCCAAGGGGACCTGCGATGTCCTGGGAGGGGATGGCTAACTGGAGGCCCCCCCTGAGATAGACATGGTCCTTGAGGCAACCTAGCTTCAGAGGTAGGACCTTCCATGGGAAGGAATCCGGGCTCAGCGCCAAGCACCGAACCCGAATCCGCCCCTGTGCAAGGTCCTCTGGGGAGATTACTTTATTAATCCCCTAGGTCAAATCCGTGCAGATCTGATCGAAAAGCTTGAGATAGGTGTCCTAAATGTGGATGAGTTTACGCACCACTGCCCGAGAACTGCTTCATTTTCTTGCCTTGACCTATCTTTGTGCTCTTCGGATGCACAGCCTGATTTTGATTGGGGGGTGGTCGATGACCTCCATGGTAGTGATCACTTTCCCATTCAAATATCCTTTTCAGAGGGAACAGCTGGGTCTTCCAGTTAAGTGAAGACACGTATGCCCGGCAAAAAGAGCGGCGGGCGTGCTTCAAAATATATCGTAACCTACCCCTAGTTCGACGAAATTTACCGACAGTGAAATCGTTCGGGCGGCGCTTATAGCGCAATTAGTCATAACGCTTCCGTTGGAGGGCCACCTCACACTAGGCTGACCACCACAGAAGTGGTCGGCTTGTAGTTACGCCCATGGCGATGAGGTCGCCGGAGAAGATCTCAACGGCCTCATCAACCGACCTAAACTTGACGACTGAGACAGAGAAATAAGTCATTTTCTTTAAACCGGACCACCGTGACCGCACCAAGCACCCTTGGGCGGGCTCTCAGGCGGCAGTTGCCCATAAAATTATATTTGAGTAAGAAAATGATCACTACCATAGAGGTCTTCGACTACCCCTCACCCCAAATTAGGCTGTGCTTTCGGAGAACACAAAGATCGAGAAAGGAAAATGAAGCGATTCTCAGTCAGTGATGCCTATACACATCTACATTAGGACACTTATCTCCAGTTCTTCGATCAGGTCGAAAAGGACCTGACACCTTGGATTGATCGAGTAGTCTCTAAGCGGGGGCCTGCCCCCGTTTAAGTCCCCGAGCAAAAGAAATTGTTTTGCTAATCGTGCCACGACGTGGCGGAAGTTCCCCGCGTCGAAGTCGGCTAACGGTGAAATGTACGCAGAAATAACAGTATACCTCCTATCCAGGTGCAGCTGCACAGCTACTGCATGAAAGGAAGTGTTTAATGCGAAAAAGAGAACGGAAACATCACGCCAGGTGTAAATGGCGGATCTTCTTGCCCAGCCCCCATCCCATGGTTGTCGGGGTTGCAAAACCAATATACGACCCATGGCACGCGCCCAGCATAGTCTCCTGCAAAAAAATAGCTAAGGGAAAACGGGAGTATACGAGCCTCCGTAGCTCCTCCCAGTTGGCCCGGAGTCCGCGGCAATTTCCTAAAGGAATAATCCCTCCAGGTCTACCTCGGAGAGATGCTGGGTCCTTCTTTAAAGAGAAGACCCCCATGGGAATGGCTGTACGCTTTGAAGACTTATCGGGGGATGTTGAGCTCGCCGTGTGAGTCCGCGAGGACTATGCGACCGGACCAGCGTTTCGCTCTTCCTCACACCGACTACATGTTAGTAATACTAGCAGCTCTTCGGGCTGCTTGGAAAAGAAGATAGGAGACGGTCGAAGGAAAATAAAAGTTACGTGCATTGCGCCGCCACTGTTCCCATAGACCTACCCCCCAATGCCGTGAAGGCTTCAGGTTGCTTTCTGTCATCTCCGAATTGGGTACACTCGCGTGACGCACTGCCATTTGATGGAGCACTCAACAGCGCCTTGCTGTCAAGACTGCTTTGTCCCCCAGACTGTTCAGCACATTCTTGTTGAATGTCACAAGCTAGGTTATCTTCGCACACATTACCTGTCCCGGTACCGGGATGGGCGGGGTCGCTACCGCCTGTCCCTTATACTCGGGACAAGTGCATGCACATTGACTGGTGGACTTGTTTTGTTTGTTTTTTTTGTAGTTCGCACGTTCCTGAGTCGGGGGGAGATCTCCCCCGACCCTGGAGCTTGCTTCCTAATTGTTGTCATCGTCTCTTTTTATCGTTGTTTTGTTTTCAAATTTTTATTTTAAAGTAGCGTAGAGCTAGGCTGTTTGTTTGCGGCGATTTATGCCTAAGTGGGCAGTCGCCAGATAGCCCCTAAATTTTTTTTTTACAAAAATGGCGTTTTCGTGCCCGCTGGCTTCAAACATTTCCTCGTTATTTGCTCCAATGAGGGCAGCATGTTTGCCAAGGGCAACATGATCCATCAGAGGAGAGCATTAGCTATTGTAATTGGTAGAGAGCCGAACGTGACCAGTTTCTCGGACGGGAACCTTCTGGCGAATGCGGTGGTTCACTCCGAGGTGGCCAAGATAAGTGCTCTTCAGATACTTGATGGCACCCCTGTGAGAGTAACGCCGCACTCTACCATGAATTTTGTGGAAGGAGTAGTTTATGCGAGGGAACTCTTTGATTACTCCATAAAGGACATCAGCTTAGAGCTGGCCGACCATGGGACGGTCAAAGTCGAACGTGAGATTAAAAAACAGGGATGGGCCTCGAGACCCACCGCTACACTCTTCTTCATGTTAGACTGTGACAAGCTCCCTGAGTCGGTGCGTGGCTGTTGGTACCGCTAACGCGTGAAGGCATTCATGCCACTGCCACGGCGTTGCGATTACTGTCACCGCTTCGGCCATACGAATCGTTCATATAGAGAAGCAAAGTCGCAGTTACCCGAAGTATGTGTAAATTGCTTCAAGGCCGTGCTGCCAGAAGATGTTATCACTACGCTCTACGTGGACGATCTTTCGACCTCTTTTGGTGCGGACAGATGGCAGCTCTCGAGCGTCGACCCCAACAGGCATTGAAGCATGTCTCTCGCTATGCTGAAGCGCACAGTTTTCAGTTTTCCTTGTCTAATACTAAGGTGGCGCACTTCTGCCGCCATCCACGGCTCTATACAGACCCAGATTTGTTTCTTAATGGGGTACGCCTGGAAGTGGTTGCATCGCACCGTTTCCTTGGTCTTGTATTTGACCGACGCCTCACCTGGGAGGCTCATATTCGCACCCTTAGGGTCTCTTGTAACCGAGCCATGGATATTCTCAGTTCGGTGACGTTCAGCTCTTGAAGCGTTGATAGGGCTACTGACTTACTTTTTTATCGATCCTTTTTTCGTTCGAAGGTCGACTACGGATGCGAGTTTTATGCATCTAGTGGCGAGCGTGTATTGCGGAAGTTGGAGTCGATCCACCACACCGGCCTTCGCCTTGCAACTGGTGCCTTCTGCACTTTCCCCATTGAGAGCCTACTAGTCGATTCTGGGGAGATGCCACTTGCTCTACTCTGTATACAGTGCATCATTCCCCTGTACGCGCAAGCCCGGAGCCTCCCTCAGTCGCCAACAGCTCTCACTGAATTCTCAGCTGATTTCGACGGTGCCTATGCTGCCGAGAGACGCCAGTCATACCCTAAACTCTTTTGGGTTTAGGGCCAGGAAACCCCGACGATAGCTAGGTATAGCTCTCGGGCCGATGGTGCCCCTGGTTCTGCTCAGGACGCAACCCTGGAGGGTACCACATTTGGCTATTTGTCGCCACGCATCTGCCCTCAAAGCTTGTACAGTACCGGGAGTATTGCGTTCGACCTTTTTGGAGCACACCTCGTGTCACGCTGAAACCGTGCCAGTGTATCGGGGCAAGCTCCAAATCAGAAAAGATAGGTCGGCTTCCATGCCGTCTCCCATGAATTTGAACTCAGCGGGGCTCTGCCAGGCGCTTTGTCTGTCTTTACGGCCTAGCTGGTGGCAATACATTACTCGGTACGGGAGATTATGCAACGTCCCCGTTTCAACGACTGGATTGTAATCTATAGCGATTCACAAAGCGCCCTGAATGCTCTAGGGGCATTGGAATCTCTGCATCCCCTGGTTCGCGATATCCATAACGCCATGGTTTTGGCGAGCCGAGCGGAGCTCGGGAATATCTTCTGTTGGTTCCTGGACATGTAGGAATTGCGGAGAATGAGCGTGACGATGAGGGCTCTAAATGGTCCGCGAGGAATCTGCGACCGGACCAGCGTTTGGCTCTTTCTCACACCGACTACATGGCAGGAATACGGGCAGCTCATCTGACTGCTTGGCAAAGAAGATGGGAGACGGTCGAAGGGAACTTAAAGTTGCGTGCCATTGCGCCGCACGTGTTCCCAAGGACCTATCCCCTAATGCTGCGACGGCTTCAGGTCGCTTTCTGTCGTCTCCGAATTGGGCACCCTCGCGGGACCCATCGCCATTTGATGGAGCGCTCTCCAGTGCCCTATTGGGACGACTACTTCGTCCACCAGACTGTTCGGTACATTCTTGTCGAATGCCACAGTCTGGGTTACCTTCGCGCACGTTACCTCTCATTGTTCCGGGATGGGCGGGGTGGCTACCACCTCTCCCTTATACTCGGGACAAGTGCATGCACATTTACTGGTGGACTTATAGACTTTGGGGGGGGGGGAGTCCGGCCTTCTCCCTTTTATTTAACTAGTTTTTTTGCTTTCTATTTTTTCTTTGTAGTTCGCACGTTCCTGAGCCGGGGGGACCTCACCCGACGCAGGAGCTTTCTTCCTCTCTGTTACGATTTTCTCTTATTATTGTTGTTGTTATTGTTTTTCATTTTTATTTTTAAGTAGCCTAGTGCTAGGCTGTCGTGAGTGTGATGACTCGTGCCCAAGTGGGTAGTACCTAGATAAGCTCTTAAAAAAATAAATCGGCCAGCTCTAAGTTGATGTCCTCTATGGAGGAGTCCACGAGTTCCCTTGCATAATAATAATAATAATAATAATAAGTCTTTTGTAATGCGCTCTTCAAGGCATGAGGCTTTCTCAGAGCGCACGTTGTGCTGAGATGAGAATGGAAGTTCAAGAAGGGGAGAAGGCAATATTGAAAAGATGCGTTTTCAGGAGACGCTCAAATGTTTTAATAGAGGGAGAAGACCTGATTTCAGCAGGAAGAGCCTTCCACAACTTAGGGGCGCAGATTAAGAAGGAACAGTCTCCCATTGATCAGAGGGATGAACAAGGAATATTCAAAAGAGGTGCATGTGATGACCGAAGGGCCCGAGGTACATGGCGTGGCGAGAGGGCAGAAGAGAGGTAAGACGGTGCCTTGTTGTTTAGGGCCTTAAATGTGAAGAGAAGTATCTTGAAGTGAGTACGGGATCTGACAGGGAGCTAGTGCAGTTCATGCAGCAAGGGTTATGAGGGAGAGAAGCGAGGGCGACGGAAGGAGAAGCCGGGCGGCATAGTTCTGTACAAGTTGAAGGGGGTCGGAGAGAGGAGGATGGCAGATTCACAAGCAGAGAGTTACAGTAGTCAAGGCGTGAGAAGTTACGAAGGAAACAGAGGATTTGCTGACATTGCGGATATGAGGCTTAAAGGAGAGATTCTCATCAAAAAACAACACCCAGATTCCTAACGCAGTCAGAGAAAATGATAGTATTACCGCCCAGAGTAAGCGAGGGAAAGAGAGATTTAGATTTTTTGACAAGAGCAGAGGTGCCGACGAGGAGGACCTCAGTTTTGGAGTGATTAAGCCTGAGGAAGTTGGCAGAGAGCCAGTCAGAAATGGAGGAGTAGGCAGCTAGGAGGTCAGTGATAGAGTAGAAAAGAGACGCGAGGGATGAGGAAACGAAAATTTGAGTGTCATCAGCATAGAGGTGGAAGGATAGACCTAAATTACGGAGAAGGGAACTAAAAGTAGGAAGGTAAATACGAAATAGTAGAGGACCAAGGACAGAGCCTTGTGGCACTCCAAAGCGAATGGGGGTAGAGTCGGATGAAACGTCGTCAATCACAACGGATTGGGTACGAGACGAGAGGTAAGAGCGGAACCAGTCAAGAACGGTGCCTGATATGCCGAGGAAAGAGTGGACACGACCAAGTAGGACGGTATGGTCAATAGTATCGAAGGCAGAGGAGAGGTCTAGTAGAACGAGGATGGGGAGACAACCCATGTCCGCGGCTCTTCGTAAGCAATCGGACACATTGAGAAGGGCGGTTTCTGTGGAGTGACCTGACTTGAAACCAGATTGATAGTTTTTTTTTCAATGTTACAGGCCACCATGTGACTTTTGATGCGTGAAGCAACCACTCTCTCCAGAACCTTAGAGAGGAAAGGAAGTTGCGAAATCGGGCGATAATTAGAAGGGTCAGTGGGGTTCAGTTGAAGCTTTTTAAGAATCGGACGGATGTGGGCACGTTTGAAGGAAGAGGGAACAAGACCAGTTTCAAGTGAAGTGTTGAACCGGTGAAGAAGCATTGGGAGGATAGCAGGCAGAATTTTACATAACAGTTTAGGCGGAAAAATGTCCTTTGGGAAGCCCGATTTCTTAGAACGCGAGAGCAGGGCTGTAAGCTCCAACGCGGTCACAGCGGGGAAAACGATAAGCGGCTGAGGCGAAAAGTCAAGGAGAATGCAGCAGCCGGGACAGAAGGCAGAGGAAGGGAGGCACGGAGGTTAGTGACCTTATCTGCGAAGAAATTCGAGAGAGTAGCAGGGCTAATGGGTGGGGAGACCTGGGCTGGGGAAGTAAGACGGAAGAGCAGGCGTAAGACAGTACGGGGATCATTCCTATTATCAGTAAGCAGAGTACGTGAGTATGCTTCACGAGCAGATTTTAATTTTGCCACGTAGTAAGCTGTAGCACGTCGGAACGCCAGCAAGAGAGGGGTCGTGTCTTGCCCACGGGTGCGAGCCTTTCTAAGAACTCTTTCATGGGCACGCATGGACTGCCTAGCACGGAGGAGTTCCATAGAGTACCATGGGGCACAGTGACAACGGGAGTTTGAAGGGGTGACAAGGGGAGGGTGGGCATCAAGACAAGTGAGAAGGGGTTGCTCAAAGAAGAAAGAATCTGGCCAGGAGAGGCAGAAGCATCAATGGGAGGAAGTTTGGAGTCTACATCATTAGATAAGGAGGGAATATCAATGGATGCTATTCGACGGAAAGGCTTAGGATTGTGAGACAGCTGAGGAGGTATATGGAATGGTATAGAGAAGTTGAAAATGATAAGGAAGTGATCAGATATAGCATTGAACAAATTTGTAGTCGTCAGGTTGGAAATAAGACAGTCAGAGATTACAAGGTCTGAAAAGTTACCGTGAGAGTGGATAGGGGAAGAAACGTGTTGAGTGAGGGAGAAGAGATCAAAGATTTCAGAAAAGGCTTTGAAATTAGGATTGTGGCCAGGAAGGTTGAAATCACTGAGGTTTAGCAGAGAACCAGTGGGGGAGAGGCCAGCGAGGAGGTTACTAAATTCATCAAGAAAAAGCTCGAGGGAGGAGCTGGGGGGGGGGCGGTAGAGGACTAAGATAGTTAGAGAGGGGGTGGAATCAGAGACATTGATGAGCGCCTCAAAAGAAAGAAGAGGGGGAGAGGTCAGATTATTCAGAGGGAAGGAGGCACTGTGAATGAAAGCAACTCTACCACCGCAAGAGTTACGGGAGGTATGGGAGTGGACGTAACCATCAGGGGTAGCGAGATTTAAACAGCAAGCAAAAGGGGCAAGCCAAGTTTCCGTGAGTTCAAGGAGCGCAACTCGAGTGTTAACGAGCAGGTCATGAATGTAGTCAGCCTTCTTCGAGAGGCTTCTGACATTGAGGAGAGACGCTGAGAGAACGGGTGAAGGAGGAGGTGAAGAAAAATCAGGGCTGAGTGAGGGGGCTTGATTCAAGTAAAAAAAAATTCTAAGAGCAGGAGCTAAACGGAAACCACGTTTAGTGTGGCGGCGGGAACGAGAAATTCCCAATGCATTAATGTGAGTAAGGGTGTTTTGAGAAACACTGGTAGCAGTTCCATTGAGGGCAAGAATCGTTAACCTATCAAGCATAGTGGCTAAGCGACACAATAATGGGAGAAAAGCAAATTAACTATATAAGTAGAGTGGCTTAAGCGACACAATAACGGGAGAAACAACAATCGAGACAAAATAAAGAGTAATCGAATAGTGTGAACAAATAAAATTACGATAGAAAAAAGAAACGAGGGAAAAAAATAGTCACGAATCAGAATTAGCGGTCGGTGAGGGGGGGCGGGAAGACAGAGCGGAGGTAACAACGAGGCGGCTTGAGAAAAAAAACACGTGGGTGCGGGAAGACAGCAGAGGTAACAACGAGGCGGCTTGAAAAAAAAAACACGTGGGTGCTAAGGCGGGCAGGCTAAGTAAACAATACCTAAAAGCACAAAAAGCCACACAGCAGCGTCACGCTCAGAGGCGTGCCTCAAGTGTCTGAAGGGCACTAATCATGGCCACATCGGAGGGATTCGACGCATTCGCCAATAGGCTCCCGTCCGAGAAACGGGTCACCTTCAGCTCTCTACCAATCACACTAGCTAAAGCTCTCCTCTGATGGATTATGTTGCCCTTAACCAACATGTTACCATCAGTGGCGCTAATAACGAGGAAGCTTTTGGAGCCATCGGCTAGAAAATGCCGGGTAATATCTAAATGAGGGGGCCCGATGTAATCGAGGTTCCACTCTGAGCACTCGCACTTTTGTTCTTGGTCAGGGGCTCTGCACTCGGTGGAAGACGAGGGGCCAGATTTGTCAATCTTCGCTTAGTCGCTTATTGAAGTGGCAGCAGACTCATCCGTCCCCGCAGGCCCCGTGAATGGAAAGGAGCCCCAAGGGTTTTTAGTCTTTTTCTGTTTTTTTTTTTAGGAGAGGAGAGCGGGGAATGAACCCGCTTCTCCCTTCCGCAAGCAGGAGCCCCCAGGCCGGATGGACCTGCCTCAGCCATGTCCTTCTCCGAGATGAAGCAGGTCCTGGACGTCGCAGGGGCACCGGTCAAAGGAGATCCCTCGCCTCCTTGTAATGCCTTGGAAACCCTAGCCATTTGAGGAGGACCTTGCATAGGGGCGGACTCGAGTTTGGCGCCGAGCCAGGATTCCCTCCAATAGAAGGCCCTACCGTCTGAGGCTGGGTTGCCTTAAGGAACATGTCTATCTCAGGGGGGGCCTTCAGTTGCCCCCCCCCCCTCCATGACATAACAGGTCCCATTGGCAGCGCTGTCACAAGTCGAGTCTGGGGAAGCACATTCCTTGACTCCTGAAAGGTTTAATATTCTCGCCAGCAGGTTTTTTGAGGGAAGCGATCGATGTAGCCTGGCTTCCCTCTCCCTCCTAAGGAGGTTTGCCCTTCCAAGCCGCTTCAATGGGGAGCAGTGGGCTACGGGCTGCCTGCTGGCTTTCTTGGCAGTCCCCTTGGAAAGTAAATGGGGGCCTGCCGCTGGGAAGAGGGAGATGCCCGAAAGCACCTCCAGACAAGGGGGTGAGGGGGAGTCCACTACAGCCGTAGGGGAGGAGTAAACCTCCTCTCCGGTTAGGTAGATTTGGAGGGTCCCCTGCGAGAGCACAGGGGAGAACCATTTTTTTCTGTGGAGCTGCCCGAGGGCGGCTTCGTCGATGGACAAGGAGAAATTGAGGGGTGATTTTTTGGGGGTATCATCATTGGGCATGGTGACCCTATTTTTTTCCCGAAGCAATTGCTCATCACCCCTAGCAGTAGTTCGCCCTGCAAGTGGTGCGTACGGGGCTGGCAGAACTAGGTGCCGCCATTTAAGACCACCTCTCCCGCCTGGTGGCCTGGCAGTCCCTCAGCATGGCGGTTCCACCTTGGACACGGCTTAAAATGTATAGTGTTTGAAAATAGAAAAGAATAGGTGAGGAAGATGTTGGTGGGGATAAAGCAAGTTATTTAAAAACCCACGATCCCAAAATGGAGCTCATGGGTGAGGGATCATTATCCCATACCCTCTTCAGCCCCGATCCGGGATAGTTGGCTGAAAAGAAGTTCCGCATCTACCCTGTGAAATTAGAGGCTGACCAGAGAAAGTTCTAGGAGAGGTTGTATGAAAAGCAAGGAAAAAGGGGAGAAACACAAGTGTCTGAAGGAAGGAGAAGAAGAGGCTAAGCTGGGGTTGGACCCGGTTCTGACTCCCGTCAGCACGTCGGCCAGGATGGCAAATTGCCGCACACCTTAAGGGGTAGCACTTCGTGAGTGCGGCGACTTGTTCCCAAATGGCTAGTCACCAAATAGGCTCCTAAAATAAAAATATATAAAAAAGATGCAATTAAGAATCGACATCCCCAAATTACAACCCCTGATCGATATTAAGCCAAGGGAGGGAACCATCGCTTAGGATTCGCTCCTGAAGCTGATACCGAACCGAATCGAATCCCAAGAATCTTTCACTTTTATCTCTTTTGTGGAATAAGACTTGAAATCTATGAAACTGATAGACATCATTTTAATTGAGCTACAAGTTGTCCCAGGAACGTGAGAATAAAGGAGCTAAATAATGTGGTGTAATGATTCATACGAACCTCCCAGTTTACCTCTGCCCAAACTTTTGGCCATGTCCGGAGACGTATATTCTTACGAGCGGATTTAATCCCGTCCTAGCAAAAGAGTAGCCACGATTGTATGTAGCAGCTTGAACTATGTACTTTCAAAGTTTATGTACGCCTTAATTTTAGTGTGACATGGTCACCTAATACAACCATTCTCACCTTTTCTCAATTCTTGGCTCACGGAACAAAGTTTTCGTTTCACGGTCTTTGTAAAGGCATTTAGAAACGTTATGGCTGAATCGCTTGCACCAACAGCACTTCTGGCGAACACCACCGATAGCATGGCCGCTAAAATGTGTCTACCCTATTACTTAGGCTATATTAAAAAGGGACAGCAAAAAAACAAGGCAAAAACCATGGAAACGAGACAAAAACTAAAACAAAATTAAAACTGGAAAGTCATGCTCAATTCCTTGGGGGGTACCGCCTTCCTTCGGCGCCCGAGCATGCAACCAACATCAAACTATATACAGTTGAGGAGGCTAACGTCGACCCAAGAATGCTCAATAACGCCACAATCAGGGTCGCCCGAACCAGTTTCGAATACAATAGACAAGCGTTACCGAGCTTGCTCTTCCCAATACCGGGACATGTAACGTGTGCGAAAATCCCACAAAGTGCTCTTGAGCAAGACCACTTAACATGGGAACAAGCTAAGGCGTGTCGCATACAAATTTGCATCGTGGCTACCTAGCCACTAGGATTGGGGGGAAGGGAATCAACCCAACTCAGTGCCGTTCATGAGCCAGGATAAATAGGGAGGGTTATAGAGTAAACAAGGGCATCTGTCCGTAAAGTCTCTGCCAAAACCTTAAAGGATAAGTCTTTTACGAATGAGGGTAACGGCAGGAAGTCGCCCGTAAGCGACACACACACACACACATCACCCTAAATCTATAGACCAGAAAGGGCTACCACATCAAGAGCGGGAGCGGCCCAAAACAGAAACTTTTGGAAACGACTCATCAAGAACGGCGACCCCGGGAAGGAAAAGGCCGAGAAGAAGAGTTAGCTCTAAGGCAGTGCGCGATGAGTCTCTCGTAGATTAAAAATAAAATACTCTATTAGTTGCATTAGGTCGAACCATGAGTCGCCAAGGAGCTCAACGACCTTTAAGCATCGGGTCCCATTCCGTCTAGTGGAGTATTTAATAGACCGCAAAGTATTTATTACAACCAAAATTTTCAATACACCCAAAAGTTTTATTACACCCAAAGTATTCAATACACGGTTAAGTATTTAATACACCCCAAATTACTTAATACACCGCGCGAAGTATTAAATACACCCCAAGTTACTTAATATACCACAAAATATTTGTATACACCCTAAATTATTTAATTCACCCAAAGTATTCAACACACCCAGAGGTATTTAATACACTGCAAAATATCTAATTCAGCTCCACGTATAAATAGACTCAAATTATTCAATACACCCCAAAGTATTTAATACACCCCAAAGTATTCAATAGCCCCAAAAGTGTTTAATATACCCTAAAGTATTTCAATTAGTACACCCCAAAGTATTTATTACTCTCAAAGTATTTAATACACCCAAAAGTATTTAATGCATCCTGAAGTATTTAATTCACCCCTAAGTATGGAATACACCTAAAAGTATTCAATACAGTTTGTTTTTAAATTTGGGTAGTAAATATTGCCTTACTATTGTTTTATACGATGGCAGATAAACCTAAATCATTTGTTTGGCAAAACTCCGCTAAAAGCAACAAGAGTGAAGATACAAAATGCAAACAAAATTCAGCAGTACTCAAGTATAGAGGTTCGTCTACAATTGGTATACTTCGTAATTTGAAAGGAAAGCATTTTATAAAAAAACAAACAATAGATGATGTTATAAGGGAAGCTCTAAAGGAAGAATGTAAAGCAAACACATCAAAATGTTTCAAACGTAGCGAGTCTCATCCTATAATATTATAGTTCTTTAAGAAAAAAACGAAATAAGACATAGTAACTAAACTTGCATCAGTTGATGGCTTTCCTGTCAACTCCGTATGGAGAAATGTAATAATCAAAACGGCGTTATGCAAATGATATGTAAGCAGATTATAAAAAAGTTATGAATGAAATTAGTTTTTCCATAGATGAGTAGGATTAAAAATAAACGCCGCTTTCAATGTTACGTTCATCAGAATATAAAAGGAGTTTTGGAACACTGGTATGGTTGGAATTACTGGTTGAAAGAGTCCCGAGAAATTTGTCGAACAAGTGAAAAAAAACGTGCAGACTACCTGATCAAACCTGCACTATCGCGTGCGTGACATAGAGCAAGAGTTATAGTAAACTTCGGTTAACTACTAGCACATGACACATATCTCGTGGTTTGCGATATTCTGGGCAAGTAGCAAACTAGTGAAAACAACATAGAGGATGTGAAAGACAGTGCTAACGCTGAAAAAGAACATTTATAAGAGTTCAGAGAAAACTTTCAGTCAAACCTACTAGAACAGTTAGATTGTAGCGCCCAATTTGTCTCATGTTGTAAAGAGGCAAGCAAAATCTTTAGGGTTCTCACGTGAATGTACAAACATACACACATTAGGAAACATGTGAGCCGAAGGTCTGAACACAGATAACAGAGGTAGTGGAAAACAGCTGGACACACATAGAATGGAGTCTGATCTGAGCAGCCAAAGTTTACATGAACCTGTGAAACGACGAAATCAATCTTGCTATGGATATCGGCTTGATAAGCCGCACCCCGCTTCTTCGAGGCAATGTGGTGCATATCTCCTTGAGAAAGAAATCCTGGTCGTTCAGGCCCAGGATCGACTCTCATTCCGCGAGGCTAAGGACTTGGTCCTGGCGCGCCCGGCTCTGCCTGGTACGTCATATGCCTCAATAGTTAGAAAGGCACCCTCTGCTCCAGGCCCATCCAGGCCCACGAGCACGGTTGTTTCAGTGCCAATTCGAAGCCCTTCTGCGCGCTCTACTCAACCCGGGCGCTCCCCTGGTAAAGCTGGCGGCAAAAAGGGTTCATACCCATCCCCGGGAAAAACCAGGGCTTCCCCCCTCTTCCTCCAGCGTGACCGTTTTTTGTAAGGCAAAACGGCCACGCGCCTATACCGAGTCACTAGACTCACAGGAGGCAACACCCCTGAAGTTGGTCGCTAGGCCATCTTACGGAGTTCCTAAAGCTGTCCCCCGAAAGGAGGACAGCAACAAAGTAGCTTCGGCTCCTTCGCCCACGCCTAGTGGTGGAGCAAGTGGCTCAGAGACGGTGTTTCCTTGAAAAGAGGGCCCTCCCCCCGCCTCCGAAACCGCAACTTCCGCCTAAGGTTTCGATGCGGAGGGAGGAAAAGACTCATGGCAAGCCCAACCTCCTACAATAAGTCCTCGAAGGCGGCAGCGCCTTCAGCGCTTTGTCCGGCAAACAGCGCCCAAGGTTCTGCCTCCGGAAAACGTAAGGCCATTTTCGTGAGGGTCTTCTGTTCGAGGGGGGCCTCCGCGTCTCCTCCCAGCTAGGCTTGGAGGGCATATTTCTTCAATAGAATTGCCGTGGACTCCGGGCTAACTAGGAGGAGCTGCGGAGGCTCATCTCGTCCCGTTCCCCGTTAGATACCTTTCTGCCGGAGACCATGCTATGCGCGTGCCCCCTCCCCGCCCTCCCGGGGTATAAGGGGCTTGCGACCCCACCACCACGGAGTGGCCGGGCTGGGGGATGCGCGGTTTACACCCGGCATGATGTCTCCGTTCCTTCTCTTTTGATACCTCCTTTCAGGCAGTGGCTGTGCAGCTTCACCTGAATAGGAGGTATACTGTTATTTCCTTCGACAGAGCCGCCCTCGGGCAGCTCCACAGAAAAAATGAAGGTCCCGCCCACTGTGTTTGCGTAGGAAACCCTCCAAATTTCTCTAACTGGAGAGGAGGCTTACTCCTCTCCTTTGCCTATCGGTGTTGGGGACTCCCCCTCACCCCCTTCTCTAGAGGTGCTTTCGGGCACCTCCCTCGTCCCAGCCGCATTCCCCCTTTTCTTTCCAAGGGGACTGCAAAGAAAGCCAGCAGGCAGACCATAGCCGACCGCTCCTCATTAAAGCGGCTCGGTAGGGCAAATCTCCTTAGGGGGAGAGGGAAGCCAGACACCTTCGGTCGCTTCCGTCAAAAGACCTGCTGGCAAGAATATTAAACCTTGCCGGGTTCAAGGACTGTGACTCCCCAAAAGTGACTAGAGACAGTTCTTTCAACGGGACCTGTGATCTCCTGGGAATGGGGCAGGATGGCCAATTGGAGGCCCCCCCGAGATAGACATGGTCTTTGAGGCAACCAACCCTCAGACGGTAGTTCCTTGCATGGTAGGGAATCTGGGCTAAGCGCCAAGCACCGAACCCGAATCCGCCCCTATGCAAGGTCCTCCCCAAACGGCTAGGGTTTCCGAGGCAGTACAAAGAGGGGAGGGATCTCCTCTGCCCGGTGCCCCTGCGACTGCCAGGACCTTCTCCAATTCAAGGTCTCTTGTACCCGCGCCATGGTATTCTCTGCTCTGTGGCGTTCAACGCTTGGGGTGCTGATAGGGCTACTTACTGCCTTACTTTTTTATCGATCCCTTGTTTGTTTGAAGCTCGACTACGGATGCGAATTTTATGTATCCGCTTCCGAGCGTTTATTGCGGAAGGTGAACTCGATCCACCACACTGGCCTTCGCCTGGCGACCGGTGCCTTCCTCACTTCCCCCATTGAGAGCCTACTAGTCGATGCTGGGAAGAGGCCATTCAAGCTACGCCACATACAGTGCATCACTCGCCTGTACGCGCGAGCCCGGCGCCTCCCTCAGTCGCCAACAGCTCTCGACGGTGCCTATGCCGCCGAGAGTCACCAGTCATACCCTAAGCACTTTTGGTTTAGGGCAAGGAAACTCCTTCGAGAGCTAGATATAGCTCTCAGGCTGGTGGCGCCCCTGGTTCTGCCCAGGACGACACCCTTGAGGGTACCACATTTGGCTATTTGTCGTCACGCCTCTGCTCCCAAAGCTTGTACAGCGCCGTGAGTATTTCGTTCGACCTTTTTGGAGCACACCTCGTTTTACGCTGGAACCGTGCCAGTGTATATGGATGGCTCCACTCCAAAGAGGGGGTCGGCTTCCACGCCGTATTTTCTCTGCATCTGTCTTCACGGCCGAGCTGATGGCAATACATCACTCGGTATGGGAAATTACGTGACGTGCCCTGTTCAGAGACCGGATTAGCATCTACAGCGACTCACAAAGTGCTCTGGATCCTCTTGGGGCATTGTAATCTCATCGCCTGGTTCGCGATATCCGTGACGCCACGGTTTTGGCAAGCCGTTGGATGTCAAGATTATCTTCTGCTGGGTTCCTGGACATGTAGTAATCGCGGGGAATGAGCGCGCCGATGAGGGCGCCAAAGAGTCCGTGAGGACTCTCCGACCGTCCAGCATTTCGCTCTTCCTCACACAAACTACATGGCACGAATACGGGCACTTCTTCGAACTGCTTGGCACAGATAAATGGGAGACGGTCGAAGGGAACTTAAAGTTGCGTGCCATTGCGCCGCGACTGTTCCCATGAACCTACCCTCGAATGCCGCGAAGGCTTAAGGTTGCTTTCTGTCGTCTCCGAATTGGGCACACTCACGGGACGCACCGCCATTTGATGAAGCGCTCGCTAGTGCCCTACTGTCAAGATTGTGTTTTCGCCCAGACTTTTCGGCACATTCTTGTTGAATGTCCCAGTCTGGGCGATTTTTGCTTACGTTACCTGTCCCAGTACCTGGATGGGCGGGGTTGCTACCACCTGTCCCTTGTACTCGGGACGAGTGCGTGCTCATTAACTGGTATACTTTTGGGGGGGAGGCCGGCCTTCTCCCTTTTATTTAACTAGGTTTTGTTGGGGGGGTTTTGTTTTTTTTATTATTGTTTTCTTTGTAGGTCGCACTCTCCTGCGCCGGAGAGAGGGGGACCTCCCTCCGACGCCGGAGCTTGCTTTCTAATTGTTATATTCCCTTTATCGTTGTTTTGTTTTCATATTTCGATTTTAAAGTAGCCCAAAGATAGGCTCTGTGATTGCATCGACTTATGCCAATAGGCTTGAACGCACAAACGAACCACTGAAAACAACTATTTCGCTCGCCCGAACTGAGGTAGCCATATGCCTACAAAAACCGCCTTTTTTCTTCCGAGTCCTTCCTTCTGCCAAGCAATAACCAGCTTACCATTCGAACCCAGCCTACAAGCAGATTACCCGAAAGAACCCTTTGGAGTCGGACCAAACTCGACTATAAGGCCGCCTTAACCGCCTCATTCCGACACCCATACACTGGTAAACATCGCCACCTCCATAAACTGGTAACCATATTTAAACTGTAAACCTATAAGATCATCCCAAGAAGTGAAGGAGAGATTTGCAAGATGACATGATCCTCATAGTCAACATAGCCAACACCATCATGAAAGCGAAACTATGTATGATCCACATGTTTCGTTTCACATGAAAAATGAAACTCTTCAGAGCTTTTTCACGTCTAAAATATCTCGTAAATGCTGATACTTGATTCTGAGACAAGATGAAATAGTTTGGTAGCAATGCTAATAGGAATAATAATAGTAATTTTAATAATAATAATAATTAATGAACAACTAAAAGGACGGATGCTAAGGCCACTTCTCCCTCTCGTGAGATATGGTCTCTATTCAGAGACAGTTGCCCTTAACTTCATTTCAGTCTATATAGACCACATACGCACACATGAAAACGCATGTACATGTAGGCGCATATGTATATGTTGTTTAATTTTCTGAGAAATTTATTGTACACATTAAATATTTAAAATTTAATTCCTTGGAGAGGACGATTAGGCAACACCCTGATTTAACTACTCACCTTCTCCCATTACCCCTCCCCCCTCCCTCTCTTTATCAATGTTCAAAAGGGTGAGAGGCAAAATATCTACATATAAGAAAATCGGGGATAATGGGGGGGGAGACAATGGAGTGAAATGTTAATCAACAGGTAAGTGATGGGAAGTAAAATCAGTGGGAGAATACACCTTTAAGGGAGAAGAAGGGGGAGGGGGTAGCGCTTCTCTCATCCTTACTGCTCCCTGTTCATTGTAGGTGTTTTTTGTTTATGGCGGTCGAGAGCAGTGTTATGGATGTTGTAGCAACCAAATGAGTGGAGATGTTGAAAGGTTTCTCTTTTTCACAGAAACAATTTCCCTCCTCTTCCCCCAATTTCGTTCTAGCTTTGTCTGTGCTTGTGTATGCATTGTATACTTGCATACTTCGTGTTTGTCTTTCCCGTTGCACATGTGTTTTTCTAAAACTATATGCGCGTCTGAATACCGATGGGCACCGTTTGGTGCGTATCTCAGAGGAAACAAATGGATTAACAAAGATCTGGGTGTTTGCCTATATGCCTTGTGTGTACAAAATTATTTAGGGTACATATGTGTATGTATTTACTCGTTATGCAAATAGGTTCATGATCCGTGCAGCCTAAATATAAAATACATAATAATAGTTGCTGTTCAAATGGTTAACTCATTTTATAGTTTGTTGATAGTTTTTTGTTGGAGTCATTTTACTGTGGTCTAGGTTAAGAAATACACAATTTCATCGTCAGTCCAAGCTGAAGAATGTGCACAGAAAGAAAAATATTAAGTAAGAGGTATTATAAAACTAATTTATACATACGTAAAGCACAGGGAAGCTAACTGGCCAAAAAATTCGATAGAGTGTAGAAAAGTAAAGTATAAGAACATAGGTAAAATAAAGTAAAGGAGGCAAGTAGTCCGATAGGTAAAATAAAATAAGTGAAAATAAATAATGGATTAATTAAAATGATCGGTAAGGTAACTAAGGCAAAGTAATTTGTAAGCTACTGATCAAAACGTAAGAAATTCGATTAATCACGAGTGTCACGGAACTCTAACTGGGAAAAGTTAGCCGAATGAAATTGGTTTAAAGATGATTGAGTCAAAAGTCAAAGACTCTTCAGAGTTATTTAAATTTGATATTTAATCCATCAGCAACATACCGAAAATATAACAAATCGTGTGAAGCGATAACTTAGAAACATTTGTTTATAACTTCATAAATATGTAATAGAGGAAGGGGAACAAAGGATTACCCTATGCGGACAGAGTAATTTTTGCCACGAATACCACTCACTAAGAGAAACCGTTTATTGGTATCCAATAACAAAGTAGATGCTTATTTCGTTGCATAGACTGAGTTCTAATTTCTTCTACTCAAGTAATGCGTAAACTGTAGAAAGGTCAAACAAATTAGAGTTACACCAAGGATATTTTGTTCTAAATTTTCCCCAAAATCACGACAGGTGGACGTGAGGTTGATAAATTATGCAATTTAAATGAAAGATGTTGTTGAATAACTATTTAAAGTGATGAACTGTGCGCAAGAGTTTAGAGGTCTTAGGGTAATGTTGTCTTACAGCAGAGGTGAGCAAACTGCGGTTCCCGAATGTTTTTCATGTCTCGCGTTTCATTTCAGATTTCGTCAAAATATTGAAAATAAACTTGAACATTCTGCCAAAATCTCTTCTCTATTTTTTATGTAGACAAAATGTTCTTCTAAAAAAAAATACGATACTTTATAAATACTTATTCTCATTACATTTATTCACGCGCTCTCTTTCGCTCGCGGAAGTTAATCTACGTAGACTGCGATTAGTAATTGGATGAGAGACGCCTGGGCCCTGGATAATGATCACATGATGTGGTTCGGATTACACGTTAAGCTTTAGGTCTCGAGTCTAACAAAGTCTAGAAACAGTTTAAAAGGAGGTGGTAGTTTGCAAATAAATTACCCTTAGTTATTAATGTACAACTATATCTCTGAGTATGCAGTTATTGTAGTATATACAAACAAATGCACAAAGGTAACTGCAATTAACTAATTTGTATTCGAATTTTGAATCTGCTTTTAAGTGCGGCTCGCAAAGCTGACATAAGCTTCAGTGTGGCCGGCTGCTTAAAATGACTGCCCATCCCTAGCGTAGTGTTGTGGGAGTAAGTGAATATTGTATATGGGAAGTGAGGCTTAAGGGGGCAGGGACTTTTTCAGTGGTTGAGGAGGCTGGTTAAGTGATGTGGTCGTGTTCATCATATGGTTCTTGTGAGGTTCAACAATCTGGCCTATTTACTTTTCCTTCTTAATCTTCGTGATTAATCCAATTTCTTTCGTCTCATATTTTTTATTTGCCTTCTTATTTACCCGCCTCGTTTACCATATCGTTCTTTCTCACCCCCAACAGCTTTCCCCAATTCTCACTTAGGATTAAATCGCCTCACACTGAATTGGAGGAGGTTACTTCAAAAACGTATCCTCCGGTCCCCAACACCACAGTTTGCTCTCCAACCCCCAATAATTGCACTTCATTAACTTGACCAATTTCTTTTGAGCCTCGTTGCTATTGCGTTGTAGAGCAGAAAATAAAATTTCAAAAACTATGTAATCGGATGAATATATATATATATATATATATATATATATATATATATATATATATATATATATATATATATATATATATATATATATTTGAGAGCCAATCTGGCGCCAGCCTACTAAGGTCAAAGTCACCGTAATCACGCTAAAGCCTACTAGTAGGATAGATTAAAAAATAAATAACGTGAATAACAAAAAAAATAACATAAAGAGAAACTAATCACAGGCTAAAAAGCAAACAAAAGTAAAAACAGCAATAAAAGAAAGCAGAAAGGCAAGAATAAGGAAGCGCACTCCGGCGTTAGGAGTGGGCCCACCTCCCCCCCGGCGCAGGAACAAGCGACCTAAAACAAAAGTCAAAAAAGTGGAGGATGACAGCTTGCTCCAAAAAGCCGTATAGTCCGCAAGTGTGTGTACACGAACCAGTCCCGAGTACAAGGGACAGGCGGTACTTCGTCCCTGTACCGGGACGAAGCAGGCACGGCATTGGAAGCTAGGTTCATGGGAACAACCGCGGGGCAAGGGCACGTAACTTTAAGTTCCCCTCGGCTGTCTCCCATCTTCTTTGCCAAGCAGCTCGGATAGCCGCCCGTATTCCTACCATGCAATCGATGTAAGGAAGAGCGAAAGGCTGGTCCGGTCGCACAGTCCTCGTGGACTCTTTGGCGCCCTCATCGGCGCGCTCATTCCCCGCAAACCCGATATGTACAAGAACCCAGCAGAAGATAATCTTGACATCCGCCCAATCGCCAAAACCGTTGCGTCACTGATATCGCAAACAGGGGATGCAGAGATTCCAATGCCCCGAGAGAACTCAGGGTGGTTTGTGAGTCGCTATAAATCCCAATCCGGTCTCCGAACCAGGCACATCGCGTTATCTCCCCTACCAAGCGGTGTATTGCAACCATCTCAGCCGTGAAGACACAGGCAGCGCCTGGTAGATCCCCACTGACTTCAAACAGAAGGCATACGGCGAGGAAACAGAGACCCTCTTGCGACTTGGAACCATCCGCATACACTCGCACGGTTTCAGCCAAAAAAGACAACACAATACTCTCGGCGATGAAGAATTTTTGGGAGCAGAGGCGTGGCGACAAATAGTCAAAGGTGGTACCTTCTAGGGTAGCGTCCTGGGCAGAACCATAGCGCCACCGGCCTGGGAACTATATCGAGCTCTCAAGGATTTTCCTAACCCTATAACAAAAGGGCTTAGGGTATGACTGGCGTCTCTCGCGGCGGCATAGGCACCGTCGAGATCAGCTGCAGACGCAGTGAGAGCTGTTGACGACTAAGGGAGGAGCATGCCTCGTTTGTGCAGGCGAGTAGCACCTCCCCCCCTTATCGACAAGTAGACTGTCGAGGTGGGACATGCGAACCCCATTTAAATACAAGTTTTGTTCTGGGTGGATCCGTGGGGTGACGGCAGAAATGCATCGCCTTAGTTTTGGTTAGGGAAAACCGAAGCCTGTGCGCTTTAATATACCGTGGAAAGCGGTTCAATGCCAGTTTGGAGTCGAAGGTACAGAATAGGCATCTGGGCCGCGCCAAAAGAGATCGGAAGGTCGCCCACGTAGAGCGTACCGGGAAAATCTTCCGGCAGCACCGAGGTGATGCATTTGATGCTCACTACAAAGAGTGAGACACTGAGGACACATCTTGCGGGACACCTTCTTCCTTGCTTTCAGAAAAATTCAAATATAAAGTTTGAGAGGCGTTTCCATGATACCCTATCGCTATCATAGGCCTTCTCCAGATCGAAAAACGCCGTGGCGTAACGCTGTCTACGAAGGAAGACCTCGCAGTCCTCATTTTCCAGTCGGAGCAGAGCATCCGATGTGTAGTGGAACTTGCGGAAGCTGCACTGCGCAAAAGACGGATGACCTCCGCTGTCAAGTAAAAGGCTAATCTAACTTTACCAATTTCTCCATCAACTTTCAAATGAAAGAGGTTAAGGAGATTCGGCGTAAACCGACCGTGGTAGAGTAATCTCTTTTCGGTTTGCAATAAGCGAGCAAAGTAGCGATTCTCCAGGAGTCTGGGACGATGCCCTCTACCCAGATACTGTTGAACCAAATCTAAGAGAAAGGCCAAGTATCGAAGCATGGCGTACGGGACTCTCCGGACCACTGGCAGGGATGGCGTACGAAGCGAGAGCGGAACGCAACTCACTCAATGTAACCCTTTTGTTGAAGCGTTCTCCGCCTCTATAGGTAAAGTTGTGTCGACGGCCTTCCACGACATCAGGACATGCATTTAATGCTGGTGGAGCAGCATCCCGGTTAGAGAATGCGGAGAAAGCGTTCGCGAAGGATTCAGCCATTGACGCGGGGTCCAAGATTATGGTCTCATTCTCCTGGAGAACGGGAAGGGGTTCATGCGAGAACTTGCCCTGAATCCTTTCAAATCGCTTCCACATCTATGCTAAAGGGACCTTCCCGTTAAGTAAAGACACTTATGCCGGGCAAAAAGAGTGGCGGGCGTGCTTCGAAATATACCGTAACCTAGCCCTGGTTCGACGAAATTTACCGACGGTGAAATCGTTTGGGCGGCGCTTATAGCGCAATTAGTCATAACGCTTCCGTTGTAGGGCCACCTCCCCTCGGCTGACCACCACAGAAGTGGTCGGCTTGTAGTTACGCCCATGGCGATAAGGTTGCCGGAGAAGATCTCAACGGCATCATCAACCGACCTAAACTTGTCGACCGAGACAGAGAAATAAGTCATTTTCTTTAAACCGGACCACCTTGACCGCGCCAAGCACCCTTGGGTGGGCTCTCAGGCGGCAGCTGCCCATAAAATTATATTTAAGTTAGAAGGTGACCCCTACCAGAGAGGTCTTCGACTAGCCATCACCCAAAATCAGGCTATGCTTTCGGAGAACACAAAGATCGAGAAAGGAAAATGAAGCGATTCTCAGTCAGTGATGCCTATACACATCCACATTAGGACACTTATCTCCAGTTCTTCGATCAGGTCGGAAAGGATCTGATACCTTGGATTGATCGAGTAGTCTCCCGAAGGGGCCTGCCCCCGTTTAAGTCCCCGAGTAAGAGAAAGTGTTTTTCTAATCGCGCCAAGACGTGGCGGAAGTTTCCCGCGTCGAAGTCGGCTAACGGTGAAATGTACGCAGAAATAACAGTATACCTCCTATCCAGCTGCAGCTGCGCAGCTACTGCATGGAAGGAAGTGTTCAATGCAAAGAAGAGAACGGAGACATCATGCCAGGTGTAAATGGCGGATCTTCTTGCCCAGCTCTCATCCCATGGTTGTTGGGGTTGCAAAACCAATATACCACCCATGGCACGCGCCCAGCATAGTCTCCTGCAAAAAGATAGCTAAGAGAAAACGGGAGTATACGAGCCTCCGTAGCTCCTCCCAGTTGGCCCGGAGTCCGCGGCAATTTCCCTGAAGGAATAATACCTCCAGGCCTACCTCGGAGAGATGCTGGGTCCTTCTTTAAAGAGAAGACACCCATGGGAATGGTCATACGCTTTGAAGACTTATCGGGGGATGTTGAGCTCGCCGTGTGAGTCTTTCCCTCTCTTTGCCACGAAACCTTAGGCAGGAGGAGCGGCTTCCGAAGTGGAGGTCCTTCCTTTGGAGGATCCACCGCCATCAAATTACCTTGCCTAGCACTCGGTGTGGGCGTGGGAGCCGAAACTCTGTTAGTGCTGTCCTCGTTTCGGGAGGCAGCATTAGAAACCCCGAAAGATGGCCTCACGACAAACTTCAGGGGTGTTGCCTCCTGTGAGTCTAACGACTTGGTGGAGGCGCGCGGCCATTTTGCCTTGCGAGAAAGGGTCAGGCTGGGGGGAAAAGTAGAGCCGTTGTTTTAGCCAGGGCTGGGTGTGAACCCTTTATGCAGTCTGCTCTACCAGGTGAGCGCCCTGGGTGGGTAGAACCTGCAGAAGGGTTCCAAATGGGTGCAGAAATGACCGCGCTCGTATACCTGGAGGGACCAGGAGCTGAGGATGTCTTTCTTACCCTTGATGCATAAGACGTCTCATGCAGCGCCGGGCGCTCCAGGACCAAGTCCTTATCCTCGCGAAATGAGAGAAGATCCTGGACCTCAACGGCTAGGATTTCCTTCTTAAAGAGATACGGACCACATTGCTTCGAAAAAGCGGGATGCGGCTCACTACAATTGACACACTTAACCAAAAACGAATTGGACTTGTCGTGTGAGGCCTTGGATCAACTTACACATACTACAGGTAACCACGACTTTGCACGTCTATAGGAGCGATTCGTATGACCAAAGTGGTGCCATTAATAGCACCTCCGTGGCAGTGGCACGAATGCCTTCACGCGCTAGCAATACCAACCGGCACGCATCGACTCACGGAGCTTGTCACAGTAGAAGGGAAGGAAGAGCGTAGGGTTGGGTCTCGAGGCTCATCCTTGTTTTTTCATCACAGGTTTTACTTTGACTGTTCCATAGGAGACCAGCTCTAAGGTGAGGTCATCTATGGATTAGTTCCCTTGCATAAACCACTCCTTTCACGAAGTTTATGGTAGAGTGCGGTGTCACACTCACTGGCGTGCCATCAAGTGTCCAAAAGGCCCTAATCATGCCCACCTTGGACAGGATTCGACGCATTTGCCAGAAGGTCCCCGTCCAAGAAACGGATTACCTTTGGCCCTCTACCAATCACGCCAGCTAGAGCTCTCCTCTGATGGATAATTTTGCCCTTAGTCAACATGCTGCCATCAGTGAAGCGAAAACGAGGAAGCATTTGAAGCCAGTGGGCTTGAAAACGCCAGGTAACCTCTGAATGATGGACCCCGACGTAATCGAGGCTCATCTCTGCGCACTTGCACTTTTGTTTATGGTCAGGGACTCTCCATCCGATCAAGCAGCGGAGTCAGATGTGCAGATCTTGGTTTGATCGCTTACCGAAACCGCAAAAGACCTGTCCGCCCTCGTGGCTCCCGTGAGAGAGAGGAGCCCCGAGCCTTTTTTTGTCTTTTTCGTCTTGTTCCTTTTCTTTTTAGGGGAGGAGGGTGGTGAATGCACCCGCTTCGCTCTTCCAGTGGAAGGAGCCCCTAGGCCGGATGAACCGGCTTCAGCAAGATCTTTCACCAAGATGGAAAAGGTTCTTGCTCTTACAGGGCACCAGCCGGGGAAGGAGGTTCCTACTCTCCTTATGAGGCCTCGAGGACACGAGGTATCTGAAGAGGTGCTTGCACATGGCCGGACTCTGGTTCTTTGCTTGGCACTGAGCCCGGGTTCGACCCCATGGAAGATCCTACCGTCTGGGGCTGGGTCACCACAGGGACCATCTACATCTATGGGGGGCCTCCAAGTTTCCCCTCCGCCACCGCTAGACATCACATATCCCATTTTAGGTACATTTGTCCGTCTCACTTTGGGCTGAAGAACCGTCAGGGAAGAGAGGGGTACGCGGGCCCCCTGTAAGGGCTTAATGCACGAATGCAGGACGTTAGGGTGCACGGATGGGATGACCATGCCATTCCTAGTCCCCCTAAGAGGGTTGGCTCTATCGAGCCTCTCCCAGCAGGAGTGGTCAATATTGGGCCGCCTGCGTGCTTTCTTGAGAGTTCCATGTAGAAGAAAAGGAGGGACTGCCGCTGGAAAGAGGGAGCCGCCCAAGGGCGCCTCTAGGGAAGAGATGAGTGCCCTGCACCCGTAGTCATAGGAGACGAGTAAGCCTGCTTGCTGGTAGAAGAAATTTAGAGGGTCTCTTAAACAAGCACAGGAGGGGGGGGTCTCCATTTGCTCCGGCGATGTTACGGGGAAAGAGGATAGTTTTTTAAATTTCTTATTATCGGGCATGGTGACGCTATAGTTTTCACGGGACGCAAACACTAATCACCCAACGCAGTAGCTCGCTCTGCGAGGGGTGAATAAGGGGCTGGCAAAGTCAGCTGCCGCCATTTGGGGTTACTCCTCCCGCCTAGTGGCCTAGCAGCCCATCAGCATGGCGGCTCCACCTTGGCCTCAGCGTAAAATTGATAACTGTGAAAGGAGAGAAAAAGGGGGTGTGAGGAAGGTTAGGGTGGGGGTTAAGCAGGTTGTTAAAAACCCACCAGCCGAAACAGGAGCTCAGGGGTGAGGGAGCATTTTCCCCTCCTCCCTAAGCCCTTATCCGGGAGGGTCGGGTGAGAGGAAGCTGGTCGGAGTCTTCGGTAAACATGTAGATTATCGGCTCGGCCTGAAAAAAAAAAATTGTGTAAATATTATCGTTCCCCCGTGTTTGAATCTTCGTTCGCGTTATCGTTCACCCGTGTTTGAATATTCATGCGCGTTTGAGTTTTGTTCGAATGCTAGGTGCCATTTTTTTTTTTTAAATCTCGAAATTAAACCCACCGAAAATGCTGTTAACGTAGGCCATTTTAGTTACCAAATTGCCCGAAAATAACCAAACGAAACACTTTGTTTCCCGTACTTAAATGCAGTGGTTATACTTCCAAAATAGCGAAGAGGAAAGCCTATTTATTTTGCGCGTCTGCGCCCTATTCGAAATCTAGCTGACTTGAATCACATTTTATTTTCGATCATCTAAATTCGAAGTTAGGGTTCCCATCTAATGCTTGGCCACAAATGTCGCATTAACTTTTAATTCGCACTAAATTATACACATCCAAAAAGGTGTTTAATTTATCTGTATCAGAAACTAGGGTTAATAATTCCGCAATAGCCGACGGACAAAATTAAGAATTCGATGATTATTTTCAAACTGCGTAAAAGGGGAATATTTGACACCCAAACTGCTAAAAAACAAGTAGTTCCTTGAAATGATCTAGCCAATTACATTTAAATGTATAAAAGAAGGTAACAAAAATAGTAAAATGGGGAAAAATATATTAAAAAATAAAAATGACTCCGAATGAGGATAATAAAAAGCTATTTAGTAGGAAAGAAAAATTGATATCAAGCATTTCTGACGTCATACCCCCCCCCCCTATTATAATTCGCAAAACGATTACAGACGCTGACATGATGTAGTTAAAGCATTCACCTCTGTAAACAGCAGAACATTATAACAATTAGGATTATATACTGGGGGGCTGTGCCCCCCAGACCCCCCCAATTTAATGAAACTCAGGATCATCGTAGTGTGGTCCCCCCCCTTGTGCTTACCCCCACACGAGCCGTCCCCTTAAATGTACTCCAAAAACGTGAAACATTTTGGAACACGGACGAAAAAACTACGGTTTATCGGCCGGGCCGATAATCTACACATTTACCGCGTCTTCTACCCTGTGAAACTAGAGGCCGACCAGAGAAAGTTGCGGGAGAGGTTGTAGGAAGAGTAAGGAAGCAGGGTAAAAAAACAAGGTGTCAGAGAGAAGGAGAAGAGGCTAAGCTGGTTTCGAACGGGGCCGCTGATTCCCGTCACCATCGCGAACAGGAAAGCAAATCGCCGTGCCTCGTACGGGGTCAGCTTAATAAATTACCATTGTTTTTACTTACTTTTATCTTAAGATACAGGGTGTCTCACTTATCGCAGACACTTTCTGATTACATATACCTTCACAAACTTGTTTATCCACATCGATTGAAATTATATAAAGTTATAATTAATTAAAAGGTATTGGAGATAGGGGGAACATCCTATATTTTGATATTTTTATCATTCCACCTTGAATTGGTAAGGTAAAAAAAATAAACTCGGGTCTCAAATGTTTTTAGTCGTCATGTCACATTTTAAAATGTCCCGGACAAAGATAACTTAACTATGATATGATTATTTCTATTCTATAAATTTTCGAATAGTTTTGGATGACTACCGCTACGTTTTGCAATGTTGCCAAGTGATAATATTTTTCCTCGCACGTGGGGTTGGAAAATTAATTCCTAGGATAAAAAAAAACTGTGCAAAGGTTAAAGTAAATATGTTTGTGATATCGAGGATTAAAAATAAAATAAAAATCTTAAGTTAATTAGGCTGGTAAAAGGGAAAATTTGGATAAATTTGGCACCTCTGTTTTGAAACAAAACTGTTTTAAAATATTTCGACATTACTGGTTAAAATACGGCAATAACGTTAAGAAATCACTAAAAATAACTAAAAAAATTTAAAATCACTAAAAATCACTAAAAATGCTTGTTAAAATACAGCAATAACGTAAAATATCACTAAAATAACTAAAAGTCTTTGATATAATCACTGAAAATACTGGTTAATATACGGCAATAACGTCGAAAATCACTAAAAATAACTACAAATCTAAAAAACAGTAAAAATCACTGGAAATTCTGGTTAAAATACGGCAATAACGTCGAAAATCACTAAAAATAACTAAATCTTTAATCACTAAAATAACCAAAAATCTAAGAAAATCACTTAAAATCACTGAAAATCCTGATTAAAATATGGCAAAAGCGTAAGAAATCACTAAAAATAACTAGATCTATAAAGAAATCGCTAATAATCAGTGCTAATACTGCTGCTTAAAATACGGCAATAACGTACAAAATCACTACATATATGATTTAGTTCATTGAAAAAGTATTTATTTATAACTATATATACTAGAAACACTCCATCTCTCATCAAATAATAATATATGACCTTCTCGCTCAGGCATAGTGACTCGACTAATTGACGAAGCTGTACATCTACACAAAATAAAACAGATATTGGTGAAAAGGGCGAAAAACCTAGGCAGAGAAATTAATCCCAAGCAATATCTTGCAACTCATTCCCTTGCAAGGGCGACCGGTAAATCGGCCCCTCCTTGTACACACCTCTTATTGTAGGTTTATATTAAACCCTATATGCCCCAATATTTAGGATTACGTTTGACCTTTGTCTCTAACCTTTCCCCTCTTCACTCCTTCCTATGATAAATGTTTGGGAAAAGCGATGGAGCTGGGAGCGCTAAGTTATACCACTTCGTAAGATTTAAGGATAGCATTTCCATGGATGTTTGCATGGAATCATATAGTTCAATCCAAAAGGTATATACAAGTTTCATTTATCTCGCAAACGAGGAACTCTTATGTACATTTATCTGTACATACATGGTTCCATGTATTCATATCACCAATATATAAGTTTCATTCTTCTCACAAATAAGGAATTTATCTACAAAGTACGAATTTAGCGATGGCTCTTCTACATGAATTCTTCAATTGATTATATTTTATATCAACTTTAGGACCGAAATCTGACCGATGTTGTTCAATTTTTCAATAAACTATGTTGTTATGTTGTATATCAACTTTTAAAACCGAACAAAAATTTAATATTTAACGAGAGCATAAATTATAGAATAACACTTGGAGGGATTAATTTGGGGTTTATGCCCCCCCTTCGAATTTTTGGATAATATATATATATATATATATATATATATATATATATATATATATATATATATATATATATATATATATATATATATATATGTTAGAAAATGAGGGAGAGAGAGAGCAAGCGAGCGTGTGTGATCGAGTCACGAGCAAACTTCCGGGGCGATAACGCACCAGAACCCCGTCCCGTTTATGGTGTTACGACCCTCACCGCCGATTCCCTCCGTCGAGACTGTGGAACCGAACCGATAACTCTTCCTTCGGCAAACATTGGAACTTTCGGCGTAGTAGTATATATTCTCTATGCCGAGAATAATCTTCGAAGTATTCTTAGAGCTTTCGTGTCACGAGCTGTCTCCACGTTGCTTCCAAGTAAGCAAGCCCACGCAATACACAAAGTATTCACGCGGTATCATAAGAGGTCTTTGGAATCATTCATCGACGACGTGCAATCCTCGAGCGACAACCCCTGGTGTTATTCGGTCTCGCCGCAGGAATCCATATTCGGAACGACGAAGACTACGTCTGGATTATCGCGTTCTGCTCCGCTTCCTCGAAGAATATCTTCCCCCGAGTACCCATACTCGTGGTCTTCTCTAGAAAATCGTAAGACTTACATCTTCCTTTATCGTAGAAGAGGCGTGACGCTCTCCGACGGAGCGACTCACATCGTGATCCCCTCCCGATTCCTCTCGGGTAATTATTGTAATAATTATTGAACCTCGTATGACTAAGACATAGCTCTCAGTCGCCTCCCACATTCACTCGTGTAATTAGTGTACTTATTGAGCCTAGTACGGCTAAGACGATTCATACTTGTCATTATAATTTCATTCATTTAGTAAACTGTGCTAACTAAATTTCCTGTATATTATTCTGTGAATATCTATTGTTGTTTGTATAGGATTAAAGAATTTTTGTTTCTCGTGTTTAAATCCTCCAACTACCAAAGCCTAATTAAAGAGGAGCAATACCAGCCAACGATTAATTCACTCTCGCAATTTAAAATCCCTACACACTCGAAGAGAAAATCTTTTCCTAATTTGGGTCTTCCCTCCCCTGCATCTTTGGAGGGAAACCAAAAGGGTCAGGTTCGGACTACCTGAATTCTATGAAAAAAAATAATATATATTATATATACATATACATATACTATTTTTGGCAAACACAGTCTTCATCAAAGCCGTCGGAAAGAGCTTCTCACATACACGAGAAGCTAACACTTAAAATATGCGTTCTCTCACATAGCCAAAAAAACTCTTTCGATTGGCCTTTTCAAGAGTCACCCTTGCTTTTCGAAGAGAATGGAAAATTTGTTTTAATCTCCATCTCCGCCACATCTTATAAATTAAGAAAAAATATTGCAGTAACGCGGAGATGGAGGATAAAACAAATTTTCCATTCTCTTTGAAAAACAAGGGTGACTCTTGAAAAGGCCAATCGAAAGATTGTTTTTTGGCTATCTGAGAGAACGCTTATTTTAAGTGTTACCTTCTCGTGAATGTGAGAAGAGCTCCTTCCGAGGGCTTTGATGAAGACTGTGTTGGCCAAAAATAGCCTTTTAACCATATATATATATATATATATATATATATATATATATATATATATATATATATATATATATATATATATATATGTGTAGAAATTGGGACATCCTTCGGAAACCTCGATTTTAGTATGTAGGTTAAAGCCAGAACCAGTATTCGGAACATATATAATTTGGAACGTTTCCAACATTAGCTATGTTCATATTCAGCTTATAATGGAGTAAAACAATATGTAAGCAAGCAAGCTTAGAATACATAAAGAGATATGTATTAATGACTGACAATAAGTTTAAAGTTTGTTGAATTTGAGAGAAAATAATGCAACAATGTAATAATGAATAAATTTAGATTTTAGTAAATCTTCAAGAAAACAATGCAAAAAAATACCGAGAGGACAATGCGAAATTACATAGAAAAACACTGCAAAATTATAAAAACAAATTGAGAAAACAAAGCAAAAATTAATGAATGAACACTTACCAACTTGAGAGAAGGACAGGAATCGAATGATTTAATGTGAAAAATTTGAACTGAGCTAATCACGGTAGTTGTTTAAAATAACTGAAATATGGTTAACCAACTAATAGAACATTATAATTTTCAGGTTTTAGCGAGTTGTTATTACATTTTAGGTAAAAATGAATTATAAAACAAACTAAAATAAAGATATTTGAATTAATAGATGTAAACTGATGTGGACGACTGACTCGAATTTAATTCTGGATTAAGCATTTGAATAAATAGCGATATTAATTGTTGTAAGTCTAAGATGAGTTTTTTGGTCAGCGAGCCTATGTAGGGTATTTTGAGATACATTTTCTGTTTTGATACATTAGATTTGACGAGAGGAATCACGTGTATTTTATTTAGGAAACTTTTAATCAATTTTTCGAGTAATGATCCTGAGAATAAATTAAAATTTCAAAATTGTTTGAGATACGACATCTCTTTATGAAAATTGTTCCAGTCAGAGCATATTCTGAAAGCACGGTTCATTCTGCAGCTTACAGATGATATTTTGAAGTAGTTTGGTAAACTCGAGAAATAATTAGTGCCAAGCAAAGTGGATGTGGATTTTCTATATACTGAAGTTGAAATTTTGTTGTCTGATCGGGTAATCTTAATGTCTAAAAATGAAAGAGAGTTATTAGTTTCATGCTCCAGTGTAAATCTAATGTTATGATGCTGGGAATTGATGTACCAAACAACAAAATTTCCACTTCAGCATATAGAAACCCCAAATCCACTCTGCTTGGCACTAATTATTTCTCGAGTTTACCAAACTACTTCAAAATATCATCTGTAAGCTGCAGAATGTACTGTGCTTTCAGGCCCCCTAAACAATTATTGCCTGATAAATTGATACAAATTATCTGGCGATCGAAAGATATGGACATACGTCAGATTTTCCCATCCCCGTTCCTGACGTTCATTAATTGGGTTTACATCGTAGGACAAAGGATTCTCCGCAACAGCGGCATGTTTACTGATAAAATTAACTGCAGCCCCACAGCGGCAGGCTAATTAACATATCCATAGAAGGTTGCAAAATGTATCGCTCATTCGCATCTTTTCTCGAGTCAATTCCATAAATCTTCGTCAACAAATGGAATAATTGACTCCAATATAATTTCGAGCGGAAATATATATTGTATTCTTTTATGGGGCGAGACTTTCATTAGTGATTATGTCACAAAGTGTAATTTGCTGTTCTTAAAAGATTACGTTCGTATCTAAAAGTACTCGTGCCTCAGTACGAACGCTAAGTAAAAATTTTATTCCAGCATGGATTGGAAGTAACTCGATCAGTAACAAATTAAAATATACGTAAATCAACCCATAAAAGGTTCCACCCCTTACTAAAATCAATTTTGTTCCTTCCCCCATTGCACAAAATTGCTCTACACCGCAACAAGAGGAGAAGAATTGAAGAAAAATTGCTTCAATCCCAGGAGAAGCTCACCATTCTCGGCTCAAAATGAATTCCCCCCTCCCTTAACCCTCTCCCATTCTTTCATCTCAGAAGAGAGAGGGGTGCAGCCCCTTAAGCGCCACTTTCCCCCTTAAACTAAATCATGCGAGTCAGGAAGAAACAATGGGGCAAATAAATACTTTTTAAGCTTCATTTTTAGCGCGAAATTATGTATCTTTATTTTTCGCGGGAAATTGAGTCTTATTTTCCCGTCAACACATTTGCTTTCCCTTTCCCCATTTCGCTCCATTCCCACACTCCCCCCCCCCGTACCTTGTAAGTTTTTTCATCCCACCTAAGGCTTCGCATACACACACACGCGCGCGCGCGCACGCACATGTCAGATATCACAAATTACCTCTCGTCGTCCAACCCCAGAGGAACAATAACTTCTCCCTCTTCTCAAACCCCCTCGCGACAGAAGTAACAGATTGACGGGCAAAAGCAACGAGGAGAGTAGGGGGGGAGGGCTCAAATTGTCCAAAGGAGGATTGTTTTGTGTCGGAATCCTTCAGGGATCACCAAAATTGCCTTGGCTGATTGACAAGCCAAGGGAAGCGAGGATGGGGAAGGAATCTGAGGGGCTGAAAAAGAAGGGTGAAAAAAGCGAAGAAGAATAACGAGGTCACCATTCCAACTACATTGGGAACCTTATTTATTTACTTATTAAGCCCCCCCTCCTGTTATTTTTGCGGGATCTCCCTATTGGATAATAAAGTTAACATAAAGATCAGAATGACCATTACTAGCAAATCCTATGGCTTCAAGGACCAATTCTCGTTCAGGGAGAGAAGGAGTTCTCGGTTTCGCCTCAGGGAGTGGACTTAAAAGGCCGATTCCGAGATGTAGATGAAACTGCCTGTGCTCAATGCAAGAGAGTCGGCGTTTGGCCGTGATTGACGGTAATTCCCTACACCGCCAAAGATTTTGGTGTCCATTTTCGCCGGTGATCAAACACTACTACGAAATCTCTGGAATTCAGCTCCTTTTGCAATAGGCTACGAGAACTACATATGTTCCTTAATCGGCTACATATGACGTGGTAAGGTCGTCGAACGTGTAAGGAAATAACGAAAAATTAGTTCGGGGAGTTTCATTTAAAGGGGTTTCGACTGGCGACTAACATCAATGGCATAAGCGCCGAAATTACAAACTAGCTTAAACTAATGCTATACTATAATTGATAGAAAATAACCGAAAAAGAATGCAACAATAAAGCAATGGCTCAAAGAAACAACAAAACGCAATGAAGACTACGATAAAGCCGCCCAAGGAAGGCCTCGCCATTCAAAGACCTATGCTTACAGCTAACACTCAAAAGCAAAATACCTCGGAGGAGGCCCACCTCCTCTAAAAACTCCAACAATCCACAATCGAGGGGATGGGGGACAAATCTGTCTCCAATATAAGGGAGAAGAGGTAGCGACAATTCTCGTGACAGTCCCGGGGTGGGTAGCGTACGCGGAGTTCCCCCAGAATGGGACATTCTACGTGAATGTTGAGTGACCATGTCGCTGTCAGGGTAAGATGCAGAGGAGCGCTCCATCATATGATGCAGCGTCCCGCGGATGTGCATGATTCGAAGGCGACAGAAAACGACCTCAAGCCGTCGAGGCATTGAGGTGGTCAGACCACGGGAAAAAGTCGCGGCGCAACGGCACCTAAATTTAGACTGCAGCCGCCCATCTTCCAACTTCTTAGCCATGCAGCCCGGGGGGCATGATCTGATTCCTGTCTTGTAGTCAAAGTGAGGAAGAATAAAACGCTGATCCGGTCCCCCAATCTGTTCATTGATTGGTGTTACAATGCTTACTTGTATAGGAACCCATGACATGACAGTCTCCACAGCCTCCAGGTTCGCAGCAGCCGTCGCGTCACCTATACTGCGAACCAGGGTATGGAGGGGAGAGATTCCAATGCTTTGAGAGCACTCAGTACGCTTTTTGAGTCGTTATATATCAAAGTTATGTCTCCGAACCAGACAGGACACTTACTCTCCCGTGCCGAGTGTTGTGATGCAATGAGCTCACCCGTCAGGACGAGCGCAGTGCCACAAAGAACCCCGCCAGCTTCAAACAGAGAGGGAGATGGGGAATAATACGTAGATACCAACCCCTTCTTCGGATTTGGATCCATCCGTGTGCACAGACACGGCTTAATTACGAACGCAATACTCTCGACAATCGGTGAAGCTTTGGGGAGTAGAGACGTGGCGACTAACATTCAGAATTGATGCCCTACAGGGTGGCGTCCCTTACAGAACCTGCGGCTCCACCGACCGGAGAGATACATCGAGCTCTCGAAAAAGTTGCCTTAATTTAGAGGTCCCCAAACTTCTTTGCCCATTGACCCCTTCATGGAATCTCGGACTCCTCATCGACCCCTATGCATGTACTTGAAAATAAATAAATATAAATTAAGTTCATGTGGCAATTCAGATGTACATCAATAAGGAAAACTGCATACCATACCCCACGAAACGTTGTTCTGTTTTCCCCTTCTTTGTAAATATCTCCCATTAAATATGAGGAAAAAAAGAAACTCTTTACTGTCATTGTGGAGATCATGGAAAATTAGCAAAATTATGAACATAATATTGAAATTTACCTATAGAGGTGTTCAGACGTATCGGAATACGTGGAAATACAGTATAATAAATGAATTTGTCGTATAAAATTTTAGATTGGGTAATAAAAAAGGGAGAAGGAGCTTGCTGTCATTTAATGCCAAATATTAAATACATTAAAAATACATTAACATACATGTTCCCGTAAGTGGCACGGAGATTTGCCATCCTGGCCGCCGTGCTGACGGGACTCAGCACCCGGTCCGACCCCAGCTTAGACTCTTCTCCTTCTTTCAGACAGCCTGTATTTCTCCCCTACTTCGTCGCTTTTCATACAACCTCTCCCACAATTTTCTCTGGTCAGCCTCTAATTTCACAGGGTAGATGCTGACCTTCTTCTCAGCTAACCGTCCCGGATCGGGGCTGAGGGGGGAGAGGACAATGTTCCTTAACCTCTGAGCTCCAGTCTGGGGTGGTTCGTTTTTAACAACCTGCTTCATCCCCACCCATACCTTCTTCACATCCCCTTTTCTTCTCGCTTCACAATCTATATTTTTACGCCGTGTCCAAGGTGGACCCGCCATGCCGAGGGACTGCCAGGACACCAAGCGGGAGGGGTGGTCCCAAATGGCGGCACCTGGCTCTGCCAGGCCTGTACGCACACCTTGCAGGGAGGGCTACTGCAAAGGGTGATGAGCTATTGCTTCTCGTATAAAATACAGGGTCACTATGCCCAATAATGAACTAATAAAAAAACAACCCTCAACTTCCCTTGTTCCATCGACGGAGCCGCCCTTGGGCAGCTCCACATAAAACAAATAGAGTAGCCGTTCCCACACAGAGTAATCGTTCCCGCTCGGAGCAGTTGGGGTCCGTTCCGAGTAGTCCTCACCAATCAAAGTAGTGGTTACCATTCAGAGTAGCCATTCCTACTCCGAACAGTCACTCCCATTCATAGCTACAAGGATCTACAAGGAAAATAAGTACTCTAGAAGATCTTACGGTCCATACAAGGAGGGTACTTTTGGCAAAATCCTGGAAGGTGTCCGTTGACAACCTCGAAGATCCTTCGCGAGGATCTTAACGGTGATTTCGCAAGGCTTTATCTAGTCTTGACTTGAACTGGTCAACAGATTCACTGTTGACAACTTCCGTCGGAAGTGCGATCCAACTACCACAGATACTGTAAGTGAAGAATTTCCCACACAGATCACGGTGGTATCGCTTCAGTTCAAGTTTAAAGCCGTGATTTCTTGTTCTCCCCTCGCTGAGCTGGAAAATATCCCCGTAGTACAGTCTGTCTAAGCCTCGAAGTATTTTAAACACTTCGATAAGCTGACCACGTAGTCTCCGGGTCTCCAGCGAGAACATATCTAATTCCCTTAATGTATCTTCATAACTTTTATGTCTGATAGAGGGAATCAGTTTGGTTGCCCTGGCTTTCACACATTCCCATTCTAAGTAGTGGTTACTACTTAGAATAGTCGTTCCCTCACAAGGTGTTCGTTTGCTCAGGCAAATCGGTAATTTCAATTACACAAAAGGATTTGGGTCATAGAATTCTGGGGATTAGAAGTGAGTTCCTCGAACCCAGGACTTCCTATTCAAATATAAAACGTAACTATAAGGACATCATTTAGTAGAGCTGCGGCAAAAATTGGCGATTTAGCACCTTTAGCCACAAGGTGGCGCCACCTTGTTGACCTGGTTGTCAACTTATATCATATTTGAATTTACTGACCTTGATTACCTTTGGTAGCATTGGTTTTAACTGGCTACATTGATCCAGCGACTCGTTGCGTACAGAATATGAACACAACACAAGATTTACATGACCCATAGACTCGCTTACTTCGACGCAGTTAAAAAATATATCGGTATATTGCCATAATTTATTTATTATAGAAGTGATGTAAACAATTCGCATCTTATAATTAACAATTACTTCAATAATATTGAGAATTGACAACGGAACTGATTAAAGTTCACCAGTGAGACCTTCGTCCACAAAGGTTAATAGGGATTAGAAATCAATCATGTTTCATCTCTGTTTGGATCCGAATTTGTTTTTTATCAAGTAAAATCCTTCATTTTCTTGGGGTTGAGGGTGGCTGACTTCAGGCATCCCTTGGGTGGGAGATTGACTTGGTAATTCTAAATTGTTGATTGACCTCTCCCCTGAACTTATCTGCGAAGACTGCTTGGTCCAGAGACAGTAAGCTACATCCTGGGTGTATCCTTGTCTAGTGGAGTTCCCTGCCTGGTACCGGGTTCGCTACTGCTGGTTGCTGGTGATAGGAGTGCGCTCTTCCGCATCAATTTTCCTTCACTCCGCAGCACATGATAGCAGAGGGGAGGCAGGACTCTTTCTTGCTAACTAATTTTTAATTGTTGATTGGGCGACAGATGCGAGAGATGGAGGTGAGCTTCCCCAGTTTCAAATGAGCAAACCTCTTTTATTCTTTTATGTTGGGGATTATCACATGATTATTTAGGGTAATTTATTTTTTTAATTAGTTTATTAAATCATATATTAATAAGTTATTAATGTGTTTTTTTCTTAGTTATGGCCGTGTTAGCAGCCGCTATGTAGATCGTTAAAATTAAAAAAAAAACCTAAAACGTTGACACTTCCTTTCCTTCAATCTGCAGCACATGATAGCAGGGGGGAGGTGGCCCGAGGCATTCTTTCTTATGCTATTTTAATGTCTCTCCCCAATGAGGCTTTAACATAAAATTTCATTCACTCTTGAGTCTCTATCACAAAGCTTCATTCACACTTAATTCTTTATCAAAATATTTCATTTTGTTTGAGTTTTATCTCAAAACTTCATTTACATTTAATCTTGAGTTTTAAAGAAAAAATTCACTGACATTTGAGTATTTATCACGAAATTTCATTCACTTTTGTGCCTTTATCACAAAATTACATTCACTCTTGAGTTTTAAAGCAAAATTTCATTCACACTTGACTTTATCACAAAAATTTCATTCACTCTTGAGTCTACCACAAAATTATATTCACTCTGTAGTCTTTATCACAAAATTTCATTCACTCTTGAATTTTATCGCAAAATTTCATTCACATTTGAGTGTTTATCACAAAATTTCATTCACTCTTGATTCTCTATCACAAAATTTCATTCACTCTTGAGTTTTATCGCAAAATTTCATTCTCTCTTCTGGCTTACAAGCGATAGTCACTTTGCTCTTTGTGTATTTTCATCGCGGCCCTCCTAATAAAACATCAACTTAGATGGGTGGGGCACTGCGCTCGGATGCCAGAGACAAGATTGCCTCGGCGGGTCTTGTTCTTCGAACTTCAAACTGGCGCCCGCGCTAGAGGAGGCCATAAAGAGCGATGGAAGGATACATTAACGTCAATTCATGGGAGACTTCCTCAAGGGATCGCCCTGGTTGGCGACATGCAGCCCACAGGGCATTGGAGAGGTTCGAAACCACCCGACGTGACAACGATCAGCAGCGAAGAGAGCGTAGGCATGCGAAAGCTGCCAACTCAACGCTGCGGCAACAACTTCCCCCCGGCACCATCTGCGGGACGTGCGAGAAGCAGTGATGGTCACGATTGAGCCTCCTCAGCCACCTGAGGACCCACAGGTTTGATGGCCAGCCACCCAGAGGACGTCATCCTCGCTCGCGAGTGACAGCCGAATAGACGACGATTTTTATTATCCCTTCGAGGGATCAACCTTTTTGAAAATCGTAAGAATGTAAAGAAAACTCGGAGTGGCCAAAAAGTAACAGAAAAGTTATTGGAATGTTTGTAATTTGCCTAAAGTTAATAAAAAAATGTCTTATAACTCAGATTAAAAAGAAAATCTTGGCAAAAAAGTCAGAATAACCGAGATTCTATAAAAATAAAATAAAGTGAGGTAATTACTTAAGTCAGGAGCAAAAATCTTCCACTAGATCATAAAAGAATACAAATGATGCTGAACTTAAAATATTAAACAGTACAAGAGGAGCCACCGGGCAAGCCTTCGGTCTGTGGAAAACGTCATATCTGGCTTTGGCAACGGCTAAAAGTTTCCAGTTCATATCTCCTAATAATTTACTATTGGTCTACTTATACCAAGGTTGCAACCAAGGTTACAACTTTGGTATATTTATTATTATTCAACCCCTCTAAAGAAAATCTCGTTCTTAAAATATACTGTTATGCGCTTTCTCCTTACAAATTGTTAATTATTTATTTCTTAACATTACCCTACTTAATTTTACTTATGTTAATTTTGACGCGCAATCCCCTCCTAAAAAATAATAAAATTAATGTAGATCGGCTTCGAGAAAAAAACAACGAATCAGGAGGATTTCAGAGCAGCAGGAGGCCCCAGAGGTGTTGGACCTTGTCCTGCGAACGTGTGGACATGCCCTGGTCCTTCGACAACTCCTGACCCACTGTCTTGTGGATTTCCTTGACTGGACAAAGACTACAGGAGTCAACCTCTAATGCAAAATATGCTGTGGCGACCCGCAATAGGCAAGCGTTCTTAGACCGAGGACTAGGCAGTCTCCTGTAATATTCCACAATGGATGGTCGTCTTGGACCACCTTGCGACCAGCCCAACTATAGAGTGCCAAGTTAGTGGGCTGAGGAATGCACACACACACACCTTCCCACCCTAAGCATCTTTTGTAAAGGTTTCTCTCTATGCCTAACTTAGGTTATTTTGAAGATTCGCGGCCCTTGATTTCCCGCACGATTTTTTGGGCTACTTTTCTAGCTATTTTCCTTTTGCCTCACTCACTTCATTGTTTTGAATCGTTATTTTAGTACGAGAATAAAAATTAACATTTCCAAATCAGTTTCAATCCCCCCACCCCACCCGCAAGTTTGAAAAAACTCGTAATTTTCCTAATTCAAAAGCCAAACATGAGATTTGAAGGCGAAAGTCGAGCGGACATTTTGAATTTGCACCGTTTGCGCTTTCCCTCAGCGCAACAAAATATTTAAGCCATCGGAAAAAAAACACTCGATTTTGTTTTAACTGTTGGTTAATTAAAAATTCGTTTGTTTTATTGTGGTCAGTTAGAACCAAAAATAATGAACAGGGTTCACACGCACTTTCTATTTCAAAACAACTGACGGCAACCACGAAGGGAAGCTGGGAAAGATAAACGGTTAACGCTTTTCATACCTTGATTCGGCGAACACAATTCCTTGTTTAATAAAAAAACAAAGAAAACTACGTCAAAAGACAAAATAGTGTCAGGCATATATTATTTAGGTGAGATCGATAATAAACTTACGAAAAAAACAGAAAATACCCCCCCCCCCAAAACCTACCTTTTACCCGTCTTTAAAAATACAAAAGAAAGTTGGAAAAATAAACGGTTCTGATTGGTGAATGACGGTGTATAATACAGAACGCTGATTGGCCAGTGGGATAGCTGAAAAAAACTAAAAATAATAGCAAAATAGCCCAAATATCACCCAGGAAATCAGGGGGCCAGAATCTTCACAATTACCCCAAATTATTTGGGAGGGGCATGAAGTAACGTCGTCGCCGAAATCGACGGACAACTAACTACTACTACCACTATGGATGAAGGATCAAAATTAGAAACTGTAAGTAGAGACCCTTCATCAAAACACTAATAACACCTCAATTAAAACTAATACTAGCTTAACTAACTAGTTTAAGAAGCACTGCGTGTCGTTCCTCGTCCACTCAAAGCAAGTGAGTATACAAGAGGCCAATCTATCATTCAAAATATTTAGCCTATTTGTCACATGGCATTGATAAGAGTGTATCAGAGACGTGTTCGATGTAGCGTTAGGTTACCCATTACTACAGCAATCACGACACGAGCCTACATTGTAGGATAATAAACCAAAGCTCAAGATCAGGATCCTGCAAGAAAATCAAAACCCAGCCTAGTTTAATCTTCAGAGATCGGTCAGAGAGTATTTCTCCAGTATTAGGCCTAACTCATCTTCCTAAAAAGCGGATTGCCAAAATGAACTAAATTTCTTTACTTATAAGATTTCTTCATAATGGAATTCCCTCCCTATAATTGTAGTTGAAAGTCCCTCTGTTAACGTTTTCAAAAATAGACTGGATAAACACAAGTTTAATCTCTAGAAAGAAACAGACACGCCAATACTACGAATCACAAGCGGCTAGTCTATGGTACCAGTTATGAATATAGACACCTAGACCAGCATTTTGCGTTGTAATAGTAACCACAGCCAATCCTACCTCTTTTCCTTAATCAATCTTTGTTTTTCCCTACGTGCTATACACAAATATTTATACTTACGAGTATTCACGTGCTATCTCTCGCGATATTTACCCATATATATATATATATATATATATATATATATATATATATATATATATATATATATATATATATATATATATATATATATATATATAAATATATATATATATATATATATATATATATATATATAAATATATATATATATATATATATATATATATATATATATATATATATATATATATATATATATATATATATATATATTAGTGTAGTTGGGTAGCAGTCTTTCCTGAATGCACATTTTGTTGATAACCATTGTGTATTTTGCCTTAATTAATTTGCTTTGGCAAATTTCTCTTCTTCTATCTTTTTTATTCTATCTTGTAGATGGTGGATCACTTGTCCAGTATTCATTTCATTTTAAATGAATGTGTTTGGTAAAGAGCAAACTAAATTGCTAAGCTTTCGATCTTATTCCATCATCTTCGGAGCATTTTGAAATGCTCTTGCCACCTTTACCGATGTAATGAGTGGATTGAGGATCTGGAAGAAAGTGAAAGAAAACGATTTTTAAGGGGTATTTATTCCGCCTTGGTTAAACTTAACGTTAGAGGAAATGAGCCACTCACTTTGAGTGGAATTTTTAAAATAGTTTTAATGTGCGATTCCAGCTTGTCGATTGACTGTTGATGGCCGGCTTATCTTCATTTATTTATATGGCTTCTAAGATGTTAAACCTCGCTTTATTAACCTTCTTTTCTTTTAATAATGGTGTTATCAACGAGCATATCTCTCGTTAAGTTAATATTATGTACACTCTCCATATGGTTCTTAGGCTCTCCGCTTTGTAGATGTATAGTTAACCGTCTCGAAAGTGTGGTAGTTGATATGCCAATATATTTAGAGTTTTTATAAAGCTTACAGTCTTTATCGGGGCAGGTGAACTCTTAAACTATGTTGGTTGACTTGGGATTCGAGGAGTTAGGGCAGATGTTATTTTTCATCAGAAGATTGCTGGCTTTTGTTGTTTTATAATAGATGATGAGTTGGATTTTATCGGTTTGATTTTTAACCTTAATGTTACGGTTAATAATCTCCTCGATGTTTTTTTCTCCTTTATTTTATAGGCCGTGGACATCTGGTTTCTGTAATACACTTTGATGTTGTTGATTTCTCCATGATTACTTTCAGTTTTATCCGCATGTTTGTAATGGTTATTTAAAAATGATTGGAGCTGTTTGTCAATCATGCTGTTTCAGAAACCATTATTCACGAGTAAATCTGTTTTGTTTTGCAGGACTCAAAAATCTCTAATTGATTTTGAAATGCAGAAAATAAATATGGCGAAAGTCCTGTGGTGGTTGTTACCACCCGCAAAACTTTTATTTGTTCTTTCTTCATATATATATATATATATATATATATATGCAAATTTTGTTGGAGACCATTGTGTATTTTGCCTTAATTAATTTCCTTTGGCAACTTTCTCTTCTTCTATCTTTTTTATTCCATCTTGTAGTTGGTGGATCACTTGTCCAGTATTCATCTCTTTTTTAAATAAATGTGTTTGATAAAAACCAAACTAAATTGCTAAGCTTTCGATCTTATTCTATTTTGGAAATTTCATTAAATTCCCTTTTACGATATTGATACACTAATGGGTTTAGTGGAGGCTATCAAAAATATGTTTGCGCAAGGAAGTAAAATAATGAAACTTCGAAGTTTAAAATCAACAAATATATTTAAATCCATTTTAACAAAAACTCCTTTTTATATGGGTAATGCAAATTCATTTTTCAATTTTCTAAGCACCGCTTCCTTCCACATGTCCTCCATTTCTTTCCAAGCACAGTTGCGCCTTTGATCACATTGATTGAACAACTTTTTTGATTAACTTGTGATTTTCCTTAAGCCTACTGACTTCGCGTGTGATACTATCTCTTAACTGGTTGATGCTTTGTGGTGGAGTAGAATACACTTTATTCTTTAGATATCCCCATAAGAAATAATCGCACGGTGTTAAGTCAGAGGATCTCGGGGGGCCATTCAATTGCATGATTTAGCGCGACAATGGGGGGGTGTCAAACGTTTCTCTTAGTTTTGTTCTTACAGCAAGCTGTCTATGAGCTGGTGCGCCGTCCTGAATCCACCAAAGTCTATTGAATTGATTGCCGTTAATCTGGCGGAGTTAAGGAAAGATCCTTTCGTTGATCATGCTCATGTAGGCAGCACCATTCAAGTTATTCTCGTAAAACAATGGGCCGACAAGATAGCCATTCCCGCATATTACGATCCACAGAGACACTTTCTGCTAACAAATACGTTTGTCAAAGTTGAATGCTGGGGTGGGGGGTGGCTCAGCGGTGCATATTGCCGAATGTTATGGCTATTTACTTTTCCATTCAGGAAAAAGGCTGCCTCGTCACCAATCACAATGTTTTCCAAGAAACGAGCAGGTTTATGGAGAAGCCATTCGACAAATTGTCTACGACAAGGAAAATCAGTTTCAAGAAGCTGGTGTCTTGCATGCATCTTATAGGGATGCCATTTTAAGTCATGTTTAATAATGTGGTTAAATGATGAATTTGACAATTTTAACCCATTCTTTCTGACTGATACATGTGGATTTTGAAGAAGTGTCATCTGAACATGTTCGATATTTTAGGTTGTTCTTACGGTTCTCATTGACCCGAACGACCTTTATTTAGATTTGAGCATATTCCTTCATGTTGGTATTTGCGGACATTTTTCCAAATTGTGGGCTTGCTCGGTGAGTGCCTACCTGGTAAACGTTGTTCAAATGAATCTTGTACTTGTTTAATACTGCCAGTCTTAATAAAGATTGTGACTACAAATACGCGTTGATCTTTTGTTAACTGCATGATTAAAAAGGTTCTATAGAAGTAAACTTTTACACAAAAATGCCTTGATATGCTTAGTAATCAATAATGACGAGACCATACCACAGCGTGGCTGAAAACATATTGCGCAAACATATTTTTGATAGCCTCCACTAAACCAATTAGTGTATCAATATCATAAAAGGTAATTTAATGAAATTTCCAGAATCGGCAGATAAATAGTTGGTAAATGAGACACTTTTTGCAGGACCCCCAAATCTTCAAGAGTCTTTGAGTTATACTAATTCAAAGTACTGTTAACTTTTTTCTGGGACACCCGGTATAACAATAGAAAGAGAAATTTGACCCGAATGAGCAATGAGACAAGAAAAATGAGTTTTTTCAAGGCAAGAGAAAGGGACATTGGAAGAACACCAAAATCAAAGAGAGCAAAGGGCGGCACAATGAAGGCAATCCTTACTGAGAAGATAGAAATAACGCCAGGGAGAAAAAAGTTTGAAGTTCCTGGTCAGGACTCGAACCCGGGTCTGTTGATTGCAGGTCAGATGCATTTTGATATCCGTTATATTTATTCATTTTTTGGTCGCTTTTTCACATTTACAACACAAAACAATGTTACGTGATCAACATAAGTTAGTTTAAAAACGAAATCTTCATTAGTGTAATTTTAACGAATTTCCATATTTTGTACGGACCGAGTACTGCGCGCCATTTTAAGTAAACTGTAAACACAGAAATCCTCACGCTGGTCACCGTTATGAAATCACTCATTTTCCTTCACGATGATAATATTCACCATGAAAACCATAACCAGCGGAATCACGCACTATTCACGAACACTGTGGAATATAATGTAACTCGTAAAAATTACATCAGACACGTAAAATATAGAAAAACTTACCCAGCAAACAAAAATGGCGTCAGAGCTCCGCGGGAAGAAAAGTGATGTGACGTACAATCCTCACACCCGTTTTCTATGCCAAAAATAAACTTTGGCAGAAGCCCTTTTGTACGGTCCGTGTCCACTTCACCATATATATATATATATATATATATATATATATATATATATATATATATATATATATATATATATATATATATATATAATTTGAAGGATAAACGAAAGGACGCATAAAGGGAAATTCATTTCATTTTCTTATTACAACGTTTCGGGTAAACTTTTCACCCATCTTCGGGTACTGGAAATACAATTTGTGGAAAATAATTTAAGTTAAGAACCAAACAGATAATGAAAATGACGAATTTATGGAACGTATTTAGTGTTAATTAAGGAGGGGAATAGCGATAAATTTACAGGCAATTGATAATTTCTGGATTATTATGTTAAGAATTAAAAATTAACGATTGGGGAAACACAGAAAACACATCCGGATAAACCAACCTTAAACAATCAGCCGTTAGAGGATAACTGGGGAGAAAGGGCGAGGAGCGTAAGAAGAAAGAGAAGGTTAGGAGGTTGGTAAAATATTTGTTTAGAGTAGAAGTAGTGGGTGAGAAGTGGAATCGGAATTTAAGGAAGGAGAAAGGTATTTAATATACATGAAATCAAGAATCCTTAGTGATATGGGATCAGGGGTGGTTTTCAAGAAAGACAATGACAAAAATATATCTTTACTAACAACAAAATGATATTTATATTTACATAAAATTTGGGTTAAAGGGAATGGTCGCCCAGACGGGCTTAAAGGTCCACACGATACTTGCCGATTGACTATGGCAGAGTTCTCGGATGGAGATACTTGCCGATTGACTATGGCAGAGTTCACGGATCGATTTAGCCTTCTACCCAAATCGAAATCGTCGCTGGGGGGGGGGGGAGAGCGTCGCTTAGCGCGTTTGCCGGAGTAGCTGGAAGTCTAATAGTGCTGCTCTCTAAACTCAGTCGAAGCGTTATATAGGCACCTGGTGAGGTGGCTCCAAACTCGCGCGCGAATTTGGGAAAAAGTCGGTGACTCCTTCGGAGTAAGGGGGAATCATGATAACGTTGGTTGGAATGTCCATCGGATTTCAATTTTCGAGCTGAAAGCCAGAATGCTAGCGGTGAGGTGGCCGTGGGGGACAATGACATATCGGTCCCTAGGCAAATGCAGCTGGGACATGTGATAACGGCGTCGGCCACCTCCTTGTCCAGGTTCAGCTATGCTTTCACAGCTCCATGCGGTGATCTCAATATCCACGTGGGTACAGAAGGGCACGTGATCGCCATTTGACCCCATTCTGCTACATCCTTCCCATCCCAAAAGATGGCACTTTCGGAGTTGGGGGAGAAAGGTGACATCCCCTAGACGAATGAGTGCTCACGGGGTAAGCGGAAAAAAACCCAAAACCCTGGAATTCCTGACCTGTCGTCGAGCAGGTGTACAAGCTAATTCTACCAGACTGCGTGTACATAGGAACGGAAAAGTAAATTAATTATTGCCGACCATAAGAGCATTAAGGATGACATAATTAAAAAGTAATGAAAATAATATTTATACACTAAGCTATACAAAGCTAAAAAAAAAAGAAGAATTAAATGGATATTCAAAAATACATTTTACATAAATGATAGAAGGATTACGGTGGTACATATACACATATTTTGGTGCTGGACCCGGCTTCTAAGTACTAATTTTATATATACAAGGGTGAAGTGCGTCATAGACGTACACATCGAAAAAAATAAGGACATGAACAGAAATTATTGAATATAAGCTAATCTCTAGCTGGCGGTTATTAAAATTACAAGGGGGAAAAATCCATATGGAGCAATTACAATTCAAATTTAGCTGGTGTAGAGCTCGCTAATAAATTTTGCTTTTTCAAACAAGTGAAGGTTTCAGGCCATTAAATGCATCGGTTCAGCATCGAAAACGGTCACGGAATTTAATTTGCGAAAATCTACATACATGCTGTAAGAGTTATCTGGTGTCCGTACCAGAACTATTGGGGAAGAATAATTTGTCGTGGAGGGTTCAAGGATATGGGGGTTGAGCGGATTGTTAACCTCAGCATTAAAGGCATTTCTTAGATAAGGTGAAAGAGGGTAAGATCTTGAACGAACGGGTTTCGATGTGATTCGTCTCTCCTGAAGAAGGGGGGCCGGTTTAACACGCACTTTCGCCTTGGTTTTCTGGCTGATGTCACAGGATTGGCAGTATTTCGAAATGTCACCTGCAGCACCAGGCCAGAAGAAATACCGGAAAATCCTCTGACTAATTTGATCGTAGCTGAAGTGGCCAGAAAACACGCTATCGTGGGCCATTTTTAGGACCAAGGAGACATGCGAACAGGGCACACAGAGGGCGTGAGTCTCAGGTTCGACGCCATCCGAGCAAACGCGATATAGCAAGACTTCTTTCACGATATAAGAGGCTGTCTTCTTACCGCGGACCGAACTTTTCTCGAAGCTCCGAGATTTTTCCCACAAGAGAAGGAGATTTGGGCACTCCTTCTGTCTTTGAGCGAATTCTTCGCTCATAACGCCGCTGAAATCTGAATCTAAGGAAGATTCAAGGGCAGCGGGCGTCCGGAATTCCTTCTCTGCCTGGACTCTCGTGATTACGGGCTGAGCCACAGGGGTAGATGAGACTTGGGGGCACTGTCCTATCAAAACGAAACATAATTGGATAGGGGCTGACACGACTTCAGCCCATCCGGAAAAGTACTGACACTCGAGGTAACAGTTTACAAGGGGGAAGCGATTTGCGCGTCCCAAGTATTCACGGACTATCGCAAACTTTTTGTGGTTGGTAGCCACCGGGGGAAGAAGTTCATTCGATATCATGATACAAATACACCCGGTAGCGCGGACAAGGGTGGAGCATCGGCACCCATTAACGTTTCTGTTTTCGAATTTTAGACTTCCTGGAGAATTCTTGTCGTAGAGGAAATTTAGATGATGCCCTGGGGCACTGGGAGACGAGATTGGATCTGTGGTTTTGGTCGCGATGGAAGGGAAGCGGGAGCAGCATTTACTTGGTGAACTTGGTGAATGGGATTACCACGGAGTTCTGAATTTTGAGGGCAATTTGGGCGCGTGTAGCCTTCGACAATATACGCAAAACATATGATTAGCCTACGGGAAAAACTTGACGCCGGGGGATTAGATATAAGGGGCTTGACGTCACGGGTTTCCGATGGAGGAAAACTTCTGGGTTTAGAGGGGCCCAAAACCTTGGCGAATTCTGGGGAGTTCTTAGGAGGGAACCGCGAGTTATTAAATTTATTCTTGGGGGATGAAGGGGGAGGCTTTTTTTGCCTTCGGGTATAAGTTGTGACTCGCCGCATAGACATCTGCTTCTTCTTGCACTCTTTGAAGGAGTTGCACCGACGATCCTTCACCAAGGAGCGCATCTCTGGTGTTAGCGATGTTAGCAACTGATCCCGTAGAACAAAATCTACCAGGGACTCATAATCGTGGGGGACTTTCGATGACTCTGACCAAAAATTAGAAGTACGGGAAAGAGTATATCCAAAATGACGGAAGGTGATATTTGGTTGGATGCGGGCGTGGCGAAATTTGGTGCGGTAGAAGTCAGGCGTCATATTGTACACCGCGAGAAGTTCGGATTTGAGGGTAAAGTAATCTACCGTAACTTCCGAGGGGAGCGATTCGACTAGGTCTCGGAGCGCCGAGCTAAGTAGAGGAAGGAGCTTAGCGAGACCGTCCGTCTCTATGTCCCAATGATTAACCTCAAAAATTTTCTCGAAGTGAGTGAGAAAAGATTCGAAGTCTTCTCCTTCTTTGAACGTAGGGAGCTTAACGGAGGCGAATTAAGGGGCTCCTATATGGGAATTTACTGAAAGGGTTTCGAGCCGATCACGATTTGATTCTACTTCATATCGGCAAATTCTTTTGTGTTCTTCGCTGTCTCTAATTTCTTTTTGTACAGCTAATTCTCTAATCTCCTTTTGTTCAGCTAATTCCCTAATCACTTTGTGTTCTGCTAATTCTCTAATCTCTTTTTGTTCAGTTCTCTATTTTCTCTCTTCTTCCTGTACATAAGTGACAAGGTCTTTGGGACTTAAACTCTAGGATTCTCCTTGGAGTTTAAATCTCTCGAACGACGACATTTTGTTCGTAAAGAAAGAGATTAATGGGCCGTCGGCACGAGATGGATGAGTCTTGACTCACAAATTACTGACACACAGAGGACTATGTTTGTTTAAACGTGGAAGCTTTGCTATCCAAATAATAACACTAATATAATACACAATTAAATAAAAAAATAAATAAAAAATAATTGAGTCTTCGTGAGATGAGAAGGGCTCAGACTCTACTAATCTGTGGGAGATTAAAGTGACCGTGGGAGAAATTCTGTCGCCTAACAAAATTTTCCTATTAAAGATTGTCGGTATAAACATACATTCAAACACTGAGCTTTAAATAAATATGGCAGGGTTGTTGCCTGTTGTTTTGTCTTTGCCACTCAAACTGTACTCAGCTTTGAAAATTAAAATAAAGTTGAAGGTTGCCTTTAAAAAATCTCTCCAAAGACCTTTTAAAGATCCTGACACACTTGATCACCAGATTTTATAATTGAGTAATGTATATATAAGTATATATCGTGGAATGGCCAGTGTCTCTCTCTCTCTCTTTCTCTCTCTCTCTCTCTCTCTCTCTCTCTCTCTCTCTCTCTCTCTCTCTCTTTCTCTCTCTCTCTCTCAATCTACAATTCACAGATAAAGATATAGCGACGGCACTAAATGAATATTTCGCAACAGTTTACACCAACGACGCCTCAAATCTAAATATTATGCCGAATATCAAGTACACAGGCAATAGACCACTAAAAATCTTTAAGTGCACGACCGATGATGCACTAAAACGAATAGACAAAATGAATAAATTCAAATCCCCAGGACCCGATAAGATAATGCCAAAAGTGATTAAAGAAGTAAAAGAAGCAGTTGTGGAACAAATAACGTCTATTTTTAACTTATCACTTGAAAGCAGTATAGTCCCCCAAGATTGGAAAGTAGCTAACGTGACGCCGATATTTAAGAAAGGACGAAAGGATCTGGCTTGCAATTATCGTCCTACAAGTTTGACATCAATAATTGGTAAGATGCTTGAAATATAATAGCAGAAAAAATAGTAAGCCATCTAGAAACAAACAAGTTATTAAAAAATACACAACATGGATTTAGGAAAAATAGATCGTGTCTTACAAATTTATTAGAATTTTTCCATTATGTCAACACAGTTCACGATAGGGAGAGGTCTGTTGACATTCTGTATTTGGATTTTCAGAAGGCCTTCGACAAGGTGCAACACATGAGACTAATGGTCAAAATTAGAGCTCTAGGAATAGAAGGTAACCTAGCAAAGTGGATTGAGAATTGGCTTAGTGATCGTAGGCAGAGAGTTGTGATAAACGGAGAAGAGTCGGAATGGATAACTGTCAGTAGTGGTGTTCCTCAAGGCTCTGTCCTCGGACCATTGCTCTTTATAATATATGTGAACGACATAGACGTGGGATTGATTTCAAAAATCTCGAAATTCGCTGACGATTGCAAATTAGCTAAAAATATAATTACTGAGCAAGATATAACAGACTTTCAAAAAGACATTGACCTTATAGCCGATTGGTCTGAAAAATGTAAACTTCCACTGAACATAGAAAAATGCAAAGTAATGCATGTTGGTGTCAAAAATCCAAAAGCTGAATATAAACTCGTTAACAAAACAATAGTCGAAACAGAAAACCAAAAGGACCTAGGGATTTGTGTATCAAATAACCTCAAGTTCACTCAGCACTCTGTTGAAGTAGAAAAGAAAGCACTAAAGATACTAGGTTATATCAAGCGACAGATCAGTTATAAAAACAAAACAGTGCTAATAAACCTGTATAATGCCCTAGTAAGACCACAACTGGAATATTGTGAACAAGTATGGTCGCCCTCCTACAGAAAAGATATTGAAAGATTAGAAAAAGTACAAGCTAAAGCTACAAAAATGATACCTTCATTAAGAAAATACAATTATGAAACTCGATTGGAAAAATTAAACCTCTTCAAACTAGAAACAAGACGCATACGAGGTCAATTAATTGAAGTCTATAAAATCCTGAATGGAATAGAAAATGTAGACTATTCCATCTGGTTTGAGTACAATAAAAACATTACCCGTAATAACAGCAAAAAACTCGTTCCGAAAAAATTCAAACACGATGTATGTGAAAACTACTTCTCATATAAAATTGTTAATGTATGGAATCAGTTGTCAGAAGAGGTTGTGTCAAGTCCCACCGTTAACACATTTAAGAATAGATTGGACATATATTTGAGGAATATTATGTGTTAACAATATTAAGTTCAAACTATAAAAGTTATCGTAAAATTAGTAAAGTGTAGGTATTCATCTTTTCTATAAAAATTCCTGACTGTGAACTTTGATTCTACACATCAGGTATCTTTTCCAATTTCGAAACCCGAGAAATTCGGGTGGGAGAGGTGGGTAGGGGAGAGCCTTCAACTTTAGTATACTGTCTCTAAAACTACTAGATAGGGTCTTCAAAAAAAAAGAAAAAAGTACTTCCTCGGTATGGACAATATAGTCTTTTGAGGTACTACCAATCATTGTAAACTCATTGTAAACACACACACACACACACTCTCTCTCTCTCTCTCTCTCTCTCTCTCTTTATATATATATATATATATATATATATATATAATATATATATATATATATATATATATATATATATATTATATATATATATATATATATATATATATATATATATATATATATATATATATATATATATATATTTATATATATATATATATATATATATATATATATATATATATATATATATATATATATATATATATATATATATATATATATATTTATATATATATATATATATATATATATATATATATATATATATATATATATATATATATATATATATATATATATATATATATATATATATATATATATATATATATATATATATATATATATATATATATATATATATATATATATATATATATATATATATATATATATATATATATATATATATATATATATATATATATATATTTATATATATATATATATATATATTTATATATATTTGTATATATTTATATATATTTATATATATATTTATATATATATATATATATATATATATATATATATATATATATATATATATATATACGTAGGTACTTTTTGGCTTTGGGCTGAATTTGGTTGAAGACCGTTAGTGAAAGGCGAAATTGTTATGAGCGCAGTGGGGATGATTTATTATTAACTTTGCGGGATCCTTTTATACAAATATTTCAGAGTGCAAGTTGGACAAAGATTAACAGGTAGCTGGTACGCGCTTTGGTTGCAAAAGAAAGACAATGACGAAAATATATCTTTACTAACAACAAAAGAATATTTATATTTACACAAAATTTGGGTTTAAAGGAAATGGTCGCCCAAACGGGGTTAAAGGTCCACACAATATACAGGTAAGTTAATTAAGGGATTAAAGAGGTCAGATTCAGTTTAGTGATTTAAAGGGGAATTTTAAACTTGGGTGTTCACACAAATAATGGATTAATTGGGTAAGCCAGATTCAAGATCAATCTTCAGGCGACAACGGTTACGAAGGGACCAGTTGGGGTACGAGGAATGCGACGGAAGAAGTCGGTTTACCTACTACTTTAGATGAGGGAGCACTTGTCGAGCCTTGAGATTCGGGAATCCTTGTCAAGTACTTGCCGATTCACTATGGCAGAGTACACTGATGTCTAAGCTTGCCCTTTGACTAAGGCAGAGTTTAAGTTCACGGATGGGGATACTTGCCGATTGACTATGGCAGAGTTCACTACTGGAGATACTCCCTGATTGACTATGGCAGAGTTCACGGATCGATTGAACCTTCAACTCGAATCAAAATCGCCGCTGGGGGGGGGGGCGTCGTTTAGCTCTTTCTCCTGAGTAGCGGAGAGGTGGCCGTGGTGAACGATGACATCGGTCCCTAGGCAAATACAGCTGGGGCCTGTAATAACGGCGTCGGCCGCCTCCTTGCCCCGTTCAGCCATACTTTCACCGCTCCATGCGGTGATCTCAGGATCTACGTGGTTACAGAAGGGCACGTAGTCGCTATTTGACCTCATTCTGATATATATATATATATATATTATTAGATTGATCCAAAAAAAGGAACTTTGGAAAAGTCTTGCTCTACAAACTGCTTTTTATTCCTTTCTTAGTTAACAAGAAATCCACAAAATTTTACGTTTATAGTCCTTTATTTAGTCTCCACGCCCATTCCTTCAAGTCGCCCACTAGTGGCCCCCCTCCAAACGTTGCTCTCAAGGTAAATAAGAACCTAAAAATTATCCTTACTTAGTAATGAAAATTGAAACAGAGGAAATGCACTCTTTGTTTGCCTTCAGAAACACAAGAAAAAATAACAAGAAAGGGTTCACATTTACTGCTTGGACGAAAGCGCAGCCTTCGTCGGAGTTCCAGGGAGCCGGCGCCGGTTCTCTGATTCCAGCTGGAGGCAAAGCCGCTTATGCTCCTCGTCTTTTGTGAGGGTGAAGTTGTATTGCTCCATCAAAGCAACGACCCGCACCGCAGCATCATTCACGACGCGCAACTTCACAGCCCTTGATGATAGCGTGATGAACGACGACTCATGCGTTCAACGGCTGGACTCTTGAAAGAAGAACCCTTCCCGCACCATCTTCTTCACGTTCTTCCTCAGCAGGTCAAACATGGTGGCAGATCGAGGCATGATGAACTGATCAACGGTAACGGAGCTATCTTCGAAGGGGGGCACGCGTCGATGGAGCACACGAATCTTTGGTTCGTGGAACCGGGTTACTATTCTTTGCTTCACTTCGATGGACACACGCTGGTCAAAGAATGCCAGTCCGGCCAAGTGTTCCGACAGGAACCAAAGGTGTAGCTCGAAGGCAGCAGTGATCGGCTGGGCAATGGCATTGTTTGGGTAGTTCTTGAGGGCTTGAAGCAAGCGCATGTCGTTGAGAGGAGCCTCATTCCAGGATCGCGCGTAAAACAGCGACGAGAAGAGCGACAGCCAGAAAAGAGCCATGGCATCCCTGGCTGTCACGTAGACTTGATTTGAGCTTGGGATTGGAAGAGGAACAGCTTGAGGGAGTACAAGGCCTTGACCATCCACCTGGCGCGATGAGCGGTGTCGAGAGCATGAGACGTGACGTGGATTTTTCCCGCCGAGGAAGATGTAACTGAAGAGCAGCAACTCCTTGTAGTCCGCTCTCGGCTGCTGATCCTGTAGGGCCCATTCCAGGTAGTCGAAGTCACCGTCCGCAGATGCTGACGCCCTCGTTGCTGAACACCTCGTCAGTGGAAAGAAGAAAGGAGGTGTCGTTCACTTTGCGCCACTCCTTCTGGAAGCGCTTGAATAGTCCATTCTCCGGTCCTGGAGTGGGGTCGAAGGTGGAACTGAAGGCGGCTAGAGGAGTTCTAGGACATGGTGCCAGCAGGGAATCCACACCAGCTCCCGGGCCAATGCCTTCTCGATGAGGGTGCACGCTCCGCTATGAAAGCCCGTATTGGAGGCTGTCGTGTCAAACACAAAGTCACGGATCTTCCATCGAAAGCCCACTGGTCGATGGTGGCGACACAAGCAGTTACTTGGCTTCTCCCGTTCCCCTCTCGATTTCAGAAACATCGAGCCTCTTCTTGAATTTTTAGGGGCTCGTGACGAACACGCCAAGTCTATCAACCCTGTTACGATCGCTCTCGCTTGTGACATCAGAAACAGTTTGCCATCCCAGGGGAGAAGAAGAGGGGCGTCAACCGTAAAATCTTCCTCCTCCTGGTCTGCGGCACCAGTCCGCGCGAGGCGACGAGACCACCGCACGGAGCTTCGTGAAAGCGTCAGGTCCCACAAGTCATGGCCAAGGTCCGATGCGATGGCTCCAACGACGAAGACACCCTTCCGGTTAGTGAAGCTCATGTGATTCTGAGCACCTGCAACTGCCAGATCCGTGAAGATGTTCTCCGTCCTTTTGGGCGTCATCGCTGTAGTTGTCAAAATGCCTGAAGTCGAGTGGTACTCCTCGTCTTGCGATTCCAGAGATGAGTAGGAAGTGGATTAGGAAAGTGCAGCAGCTGCTCCCTAGGATGACCGGTCCTCCCTCTCCTTGTATTGTCACCGTCGTCGCTCTCCTTCCTCTTCCCGGTTCCGTTTTCGGCCTTCTTTTCCCGCTCTGACCTTATCCTCTCCTGATATGCTGCAATAAACGACGTCCTGGAGCTGTTTGTTGGTAGAACTCCAAGTCCTCTTCATTCTTCATGATAGCAAGGGTGTCCTCGGTCTTGATGTTAAAGATCCCGACGAGGGTGCTCTGGAATACAGCATCTTGGTCCTTATACCCTTGCGTAGATTCATCCGGCTCTTCTTTCTACTCTGGTACTCGAGGTTCAGCTTCTTGAGGGAGCGGATGCAGCGGTTGATCCGCTGCATCGGAATCCTGGCCCCCACCCAGATCTCTATAACAACCTCGACTGTCTGCTTGGTGGCCTCCCTCAATGGAGCATTCGACGGATCACGGATGGTTTAAAGGTATCTCAAAGCCTCCCCACGTGTGGGGAGGTGGAGAACCTGTCCCGAGAGCCACCAAGCAGCCACCACTCCGGATCACTTCGTCGATTCATCCGAGGAACAGTGAGAGACAAAAAAAAATCATGGAGAGCGCGGAGAGTAATTATGTGCTGAATCGCACCAAACTTCGTGGAGGAAGAGTTCCTAAACTTTGAAAAATCACCTATTTGGGATGGACCATATAGATATATATAAGTATAGTTGGGCAATAGATTCTCTTCGTAACATATTTTATTAAAAGCGACTGTGAATTTGGTCTTAATTATTTCCTTTTCGAATCTCTCGATTTGTCTTATCTTTAGCTTTTGGTCGTAGTTTAACCCATGGATAAGTTCGCCAAAATTCATCAGAAGAATATCAACGAACGAGCGCAGGAAACTAGTTTAGTGAGTAAAACAAAATATTTATTGGCCTGACACATTTCGATCCACACCTCTATCATTATCAAAGGTTGATATTTATAATTTAAAGGATTGGGATCAGAATCGGGATAATAAAAGAGGTGAATGCGTGGGAGAGAGATAAAAAAAGGTATAAAATATTGTGTAAGTCAGAGATGAGTATGTTAATGATATGGATGAAGAGAAGAGATGATTATAATAAATGATTAGAATGAGGATGATGGTCATTCATATGTGCAAGGTTGTCTGGCTAACGCTTTCGTTTTGCAGTATGGTTTGCTTTTGGTTAGATTATTTTTACTTTCAGCATAGGAGCTTTTGTTCTCTTGGGGTTTTTCGTTTTCTTGATATTTTCTTTTGCTTTTGTCTTTAGATTCATTTAATTTAACATTCGAGTCTTTGTTTTCGCATTGTATCTCTTGCGAGCCGTGCTTTAATGTATTTATTATTCTATTCGTTTTCTATTTTATTGATTTTTGGTTATTTTTATCTTTTTTTCTTGTCTTTTTAGCTGTAAAGTAGTTCTATTTTGTTTTTAACATTTTCTTTACTGCTATTGAATTGTTTTTTGAAGCTAATTGTTTGATTTTCTCTTTCTGTGAGTTGGATTTTTTCTAAGACTTCGTTTGGGAAGTTCTCTCGTATTTTGAGTCATATCTTTTGGGCTCGTTTGTGCATAAAGACGTTATTGGTGTTAGTTCGGATCTTTAATGTAGAACACTTGATTGTGTTTCTTTTCTTTTTCTCGATCTTGTAATGAAGCGTGTCGCTTTGTTTTGGACCCCCTGTATTTGCAGTATCTTTGTCTTAGGTAAGGTGTCTAGAGAAATAATTGGCCAAGTCAAAATCGGGCATACTAATGTTATGTAGGTATAGTTTCCGTTAATTTTAGCTGATAAGTTGGAGAACCTGTACAGGGTTGAGAGAACGGTCTTTGTGTAATTGATTTTTTGAATGGCGTGCGAGCAGTATCCATTTGTCAGTGATCTTCAAACCGAGGACTTTGCCCTCGATCAGTCAGTAAGCCTATAACTTAAGGGATAGAGATAAAAGAGAGGTGAAAGTGTGGGAGAGAGATAGGAAAGGTAGAAAAAAATGTGTAAGTGAGAGATGAGTGGCGTTTATGATATGAATGAGGAGAGGTTTTGATTGTGATAAATGATTTTTAATGAAGGCGATGGTGATATTGTGCCATGTTGCCTGGCTAAGCTTTACATTGTGTTTTGCTTTTTAGTTATATTATTTTTATTTACAGCATAGGAGGAGCCTTTGTTTTCGAGCTTTTTTGTTTTTTCTTAAGGTTATTTTTCTTTTGAAGATGGGGCTTTATACATCTTATTTAGATGTTAACAAATATACGAACATACTTATAGGGAATGGAAATTCTTAAATACAGGAAGATACAATGAAATTAAGTTTTTGAAACTGCCTAAACATTGAAATGAACTTTTTTTGAGACTGCTTCAAATGTTTAATCTATAATGGGCACAAGATTAAGTTAGGCAGGATTATTATTATTCGGGGCGCGGGGACGTGATGAAGGCAGAGTGAATTATCTTTGTTTGCATATTTAATCTGGGGGGGGGGGGATTTAAATATATAATGCTTCTAATATAATTAGCTGTCGACGGTTTGGAGCATATGATAGGATTTTGGTATTATCTTCGAGTGACTTCCGCTTCCAGCTGTCTTCAATGTTTTTGCAATGTGTGTTTAGGGGGCACCATTGTTTAAATGGTAACTTATTCTTTGTGTTAACTTTGTTTGTCATTCCGATATAGGAATGAGGTAGGAGCTTATAGTCGCCATTTTTAAAGTATATTCATATATTAAATGACTTCTCTGCAAAGGTGCTAGGTAAGGTCCTGAGTTGTTTTTCATTATAAGGATGTATGTTCGTTTACTATTGTAGTAGATTATGAGTGGTACATTATCATCATCATCATCATCATCGCTAGCTCTATAATTTAAGAAGGGGATTTTTTCACTATTTAAATAATAATTTCATCTTAGTTTGGTTATGACCTTTTTTATCAAGGTTATTTCTAATAATTGTTTTATAATATCAAAAAACAAAATGGTGGAGTTCAGAAATAAATTTAAGTATCAAAATTTTGTGAATTTTTTAAAACCCAAACAATTACAAATGGTGAAGTTCAGAAAATTTATTTTTATATATCTTCTCTATAACTATATTTTAGCAACGTGATATTTTGAAAGGGGGAAAATTTAGTTTAGAGTTCCTCTTTAAAATTATTATAATTGGCGAAGTTCAGAAAACTTATAAAAATTTAATCATGGCGGCTTTCTTTTTAGATTAAATATTTTAATCTTAGTAGCGAAGCGGAATCTCCCCCCGTAGGGGAGGTGGAGTGGCGTAGCCATTGCCTGGTTTTCATTATGTGTTGGTTTTACTCCTCTGCTTAGGATTTCCTTCATTTTTCTTTCACCATGTTCTTGTAGTATATAGTTTAATAGTGTTTCTTTCGTCTTGCTGATTGGTACTGCCTGTAGGTGACGTATACCATCTTTCCATCTTCAATAATATATATATATATATATATATATATATATATATATATATATATATATATATATATATATATATATATATATATTTATATTTATTAAATATTAATATTAATTTTTTAGGTAGGACTGCGACTTTGCGACTCTATATTTGGCCTCACCCATTGCGACTTGCGACTGCGACTTTTTTTCCCCGGTGGGAGTCCGCTAATCCGCTAAATGACAAAGTAAACTTGAGCGCGATAACAGGAACATACTTTTATAAGGCAGCAGAAGAACACATATATAAAACAACCGCGGCAATTTCTTTCAAAATAGTCGTCTTAGTTCCTGTTCAAAGTCGCGGCCAAGTCCGACTTTTTCAAAATGTTTGCGACTTTCGACTTTGCGACTTCGAAATTCATAATGCGGCAAAGTGGCAAAGTCTCAACTCGTTGCCGCAACGCCCAGCTCTGATATATATATATATATATATATATATATATATATATATATATATATATATATATATATATATATATATATATATATATATATATATATATATATATATATATATATATATATATATATATATATATATATATATATATATATATATATATATATATATATATATTATATATATATTATATATATATTATATATATATATATATATATATATATATATATATATATATATATATATATATATATATATATATATATATATATATATATATATATATATATATATATATATATATATCAAGCCTTTCAATTATTTTGTTGCTAACTCATTAGCCGTTTACTTTTTATTCGTTTTGTCTTTTTGTTTTGCTTTGGCACTACACCTCTTTTTTATTATTATTTTATTTTATTTTATTTTATTTTTATATTTAGTTTGGGCGCTTGGCCTCTTTTAAATTTTTCTTGTTTGGTCACTTTTTAAATTTTTTACTGTTGTGGTCACTTTGCCTCTTTTATTTAGTTAATTAAGGGTTTTCATTTCTTTTCATTTGGTTAGTTTGTGTTTCTCGTATCTGTAATTCTTTGTCTTAGCAGTGTGTACTTTTTTATGTGTAGGTTGAAATCAGGGCTGCCCGGGAGCAGCTATTAGCAGGGTGTCGTGGTATGACATTACATTATATCAAAACCATATTATATCTATGGGGGAGGGACCAATAACTTAAAGGCGAACCGACAAGGGACGGAACGCCACGAGTTTCGACGCGCGGAGCAGCGAGAAAAGAGTGCAACGAGATCAAGTAAAATTTGGGCAATGGCAAGCTCAAGGTTATTTAAAGAGGCATGGACAAAAATAAAATTTTTTATACATAAAATAAGAGAATAAATGGACAAAATTGAATTGGTAAACGAGGGGTGTAATTGCAGAGTTATGCGTCAGACTCTGAAGTTAGAAATTAATGCGTTACAAAAGGAGACTATTCAAATGGGAAGGATTAACTCAAATTGGTTGCTGAAGGGGGAGAGAGGTTGGCTTACGGAGGATTCCGGGTGAGACGTTAGGGTAAGGCTTCACGGATGTCTTCTGCAGGCAATAAACGCAAGGGTGAGGGCGCTCGGAGCTTCTGAGCGGGAAGTTGACGTAATGACGGTTCTCCAAAGGGGGGGGGGCGGTAACGTCAGGTCCAGGGGAGAGTATTTCGGCCACCCGAAAACGAGGAGGGCTTTGACAGGAGTTGATGAGTGGAGTCGGAAAAATCGCTCGGTGGCGATCGTCAAATGGAATTACCACACTGGCTGGGTTAATTACTAGACACAAAAAGTTCAGCCGTCACTTTGCTTTGTTGTTAGCACCTGACTTGGAACTAGGTGAATGCTTCTTGGTCCTGGCGAGACTCCTCAACTCTGTGTCTCCCACCTGGAAGACGAGCCCTATATATCCGAATCTACCCCCGCAGGGGTGGGGGGAAACAGCGCTACTCTCGAATGGCCTCGAATCTTCACGCCGAGGTGATTCTAACCGCGCAAACGGTGGTCCGAGTTGGACGCGGTTCGAGGCTACCGCTTGTGGATGGGGGGGAGAGGGCTTACCAATTTAAGCCTAAACAAATTCTAGAACCTTCCCTAGCCCATGGACGTCACTTCCGGGCTGGAAAAGAAATTCCACGTGGAATGACCCCACACAGGGTAGCTCTGTTCTGCACTCTCTGTATTTGTCTGAGAGAGGTAGAACTTACTGCCTGTATTACCACTGCAGGGTACACAGATTTTGAGCACACCAGTGCAGTGTATATGTAGCTTTGTGATGTTCTTTCCGATGAGGTTTTTGAACCTGTAGATCTTGCCAAGTTTTCTTGTTGCTAAGGAGATTATACCGTCTATTTGCTTCTTGTAGCAAGTTGCGGTGACTTGCAGACCTAAGGCTTTACCCTCTTTGGAATATGAGTATAATTCGTCGATGATGATGACATCCTCAAGATTTCGGCAGTCAAGTGCTTGAACCCCAGCGTTCCTATTAGAACTGGGGACGATTTCAATGATATCATCTGCGAATTGCAGATACATCACATCCTTCCCCACTGGAGCATGTAGGTCCAATGTGTACATTAGGTACATCAAAGGACCCAGACAGCTACCTTGTAGGACATCCATCTAGAGTTCGAATTCGGGTCCTCTGTAGCTATCGATCTAGATTTGGGCTCTCTTCCCGATGATGTAATCACAGAGGATCCTTTCCAGGCTTGGGTTCAGCCGGAGGCCTAAGATCTTTTATTGGAGACCTCCCAGCCAAACCTTATCAAATGCCTTCTGTACACCGCTGAGCATCACATCTACGTACTTCCCTTCTGCTCTACAATGGCCAACTTATTCCGTTAGACTGGTGAGGGCTGTATCTGTCCCTTGTTTATTTTAGAACCCGTGTTTTTGAGGGTTGTGGGCTTCCAGCTCTGTGAGCTGATCTTGTGGCCTATTTGCCAGAAACCTTTCGTAAATTTTCCCCACAAACTCTAGGAGAGCTTAGGGTTGTAATTCATCATTCGATCGGGGGAGTTTGTTCCCTCTCGGGAATAAAAATTATTTTCGCAACTTTCAAACCGTCAGGGAATGGCCCGTATTCAGGGACGCGTTAAGGATGTTCGTGATTACCCGAATGATCTGCTGGGTGGCATGTAGCAAGTTGTTTTTTGTGATGCCCGTCCAAGGCCAGGTGTTTTGTTTTAAATTATCCTACAGTTGTCATGACCTCTTATATTGTTATTGGACGGTCATGGCCCACCATCTACCTTCCTTCGTAAACGTGATGGTGTGAGAGCATACGATGTATTATCTGATTGAAGTCTTCAATCAGTCGGCTTTCGAATTCCTGGCCGAACTCTTCGTTGTTCTCAGATGTTATCGAGAAAATATCTTTTTAGTACGTTCAAAATCTTCCTTCCAGTACCACCTCGTCATTCAAGTAGTCATGCAATGAAATGAAATGAAATGAAATGAAATGAAATGAAAAGAGAGGTGGGAGACAAAGAACAGCATTTCCGACCCTCCCCCGCTCCCCCTTGGGGGGTCATGGAGCGGCCATTGAGGGAGGGGGGAGGCACGGTACTCCTTTATAGACCCCCATAGTCACACTGTCTAGAGCTAAAGTAGGCTCCAAGCGCTGTGAGTACGGCGGTTAGGAGTGCGAGGGAAAGGAAGAGGAAGGTTTTAGGATAGGACAGCGAAGAAAATAGTAGGAGACAAAAGTGGACTTAGTTAGTCATGGGACCTACAGCTTAACGTTGAATCCGAACCGTGATGTGTCGCTTGTCTCTAACTATAACTATAACAGTTTATCGTGACCCCTGTCCCACGTATCACTGTGAGTCCCGTGCGCGAATATGATAATAAAAAAAAACTGAATAGATGTAGAAGGCTGAAGGAAGTAAGAGGTTTGCAAAGAGATGCTAGTTGCCTGGAGGTCAGGCTTATCTCTGTCCACTTTAGGTAGCATAGCTAGCGTGATAAAGTTAGAAAGTAGTATTGGTATTTATGAGGTGTTCAAACTGTTATTAGTAAATATTCTTACTAAAAACTGGTGAAGGTTTCTATCTCTCTATTTATTCTTTCCTATTCCTATCCTAGTTATAATTGACTATTTGCTATTTTTTGGTATGCTTCGGTTAATTAATTACTCTTAGTCATCGTCAAGTATTAATCTCTTTCTCTAAGTGTATGTAGATTTTTTCTTTGTCTTCTTTGCCCTCCGTTTATTCCCTTGTATTTCGCCTATCTAAACATTGTTTAATCTTTAAATATTTCGCAAATTTGATCGGTCAAAACAAATATTCTGATGCCAAGATCATTTTTTTTTTCTTTTTTGCTATAAACATTATTCTAGCTTTATCATTTTTGTCGCTTCTGATTGGTCTTAAAACATATTCTTATGTCAAGATAATAATCCTTTGAAAGACGTCTCGGTTGATAAAGATATGCCACTTGCCACCGTTTTTTTAACACTTTTCGCTTTCTGAAAAGAAAATCTTAGAAAAAGGTTAAAAAATGCTGCAGCGCAAGCTTAACCAAGCAGCCATCACTCTTAATTTTAACAAATCTTATTTATATATATATATATATATATATATATATATATATACGAGGGGCCGTCAATAAGTTTTGCGAATCAGTAGGGTAAAACAGAGGAAGAGGGATAGCTGTTTGTGGGGGTGTTAGGACAAGTTATGACAAGTCAGGACCTGCAGCCGCACGCTCCTGCCTCGTCTATTTAAGAAGCAGTAGCTGATCGCAGATTGTCAGTCACAAATTTTTCAACAATGGAGAAGGTTGAGCACCACCCACTGATCAAATTTTTGACCAAGGAGGGCAAGAATGCTAAAGAGATCCATGGACGCATGGTTGCAGTGTACACCGACCCCGCCCCTTCCTATGCAACCATGCTCGTTGGAATAGGGAGTTCCGCCATGGTCGTGAGTCCTTTGAAGATGACGCCCGTCAGACGTTACCAACGAGGACAATGTGGCCCGTGTGGAGAGGATGATCCTCGAAAATCGACGGGTAAAGGTCGAAGAAATGGAGCGAGAACCTGACGCCAAAATTATCGCCTGCCTTTCAAGTTGCCACTAACCATTGACACCAAAATTATCGCCGGCATTTCAAGTTGCCACCACCTATTGACGCCAAAATTATCGCTCAAATTTCAAGTTGCTACTACCTATTAGCGTCAAAATTATCGCCCGGGGTTCAAGATGCCACTACCCATTAACGCAAAAATTATCGCTCGCGTTTAGGGTTGCTACTACCTATTGGCGCCAAAATTATCACCCGCATTTAGTGTAGCCACTACATATTGGCACCAAAATTATCGACCGCATTTCAAGTTGCCACTACGTTTCGGCGACAAAATTATCGCCCGCATTTCAAGTTGTCATTAAGTATTGACGCCAAAATTATCGCCCGCATTTCAAGTTGCCCTACCTATCGGCGCTAAAATTATCGCCTGCATTTCAATTGCCACGACTTATTTGCGCCAAAATTATCGCCTGAATTTCAAGTTGCCAAAACCTGTGGGCGTCAAAATTATCGCAGTAATTTCAAGACGCCACTACCTATTGGCGCCAAAATTATCGCATGCATTTCAAGTTGCCACTACCTATTGACGCCAAAATTATCGCCCGCATCTAAAGTTGCCGCTAACTGTTGGCGCCAAAATTATCGCCCGCATTTCAAGTGGCTACTACATATTGGCGCCAAAATAATCGCCCGAATTTTAATTGCCACTACCTATTGACGCTAAAATTATCGCCCGCATTTCAAGATTTCACTACCTATTGACGCCAAAATTATCGCTGGCATTACAAGTTGCCACTAACTATTGACGCTCAAATTATCGCTGGCATTTCAAGTTGCCACGTCTTATAGGGCGCCAAAATTAGTGCCGGCATTTCAAGTTGCAACTTCCTGTTGGCGCCAAAATTATCGCCCGCATTTCAAGTTGGTACTACTTATTGGCGCCAAAATTATCGTATTTATTTTAAGATGCCACTACCTATTTACACCAAAATTTTTGCCTGCATTTCAAGTGGCTACTACATATTGGCGCCAAAATAATCGCCCGAATTTTAATTGCCACTACCTTTTGACGCTAAAATTATCGCCCGCATTTCAAGATTCCACTACCTATTGACGCCAAAATTATCGCTGGCATTACAAGTTGCCACTAACTATTGACGCTCAAATTATCGCTGGCATTTCAAGTTGCCACGTCTTATTGGCGCATAAATTAATGCCGGCATTTCAAGTTGCAACTCCCTGTTGGCGCCAAAATTATCGCCCGCATTTCAAGTTGCCACTACTTATTGGCGCCAAAATTATCGTATTTATTTTAAGATGCCACTACCTATTTACACCAAAATTTTTGCCTGCATTTCAAGTTGCCACTACCTATTGACGCTAAAATTATCGCCCACATTTCAAGTTGCCAATAACTGTTGGCTCTAAAATTATCGCCCGCATTTTAAGTTTCCACTATATATTGGCGCCAAAATTATCGCACGCATTTCAAGTTGCCATTACCTATTAACGCCAAAATTATCGCACGCATTTCAAGTAGCCACTAACTATTGTCGCCAAAATTATCGCCCGCGTTTCAAGATGCCACTACCAATTAGCGCCAAATTATCGCCCGCATTTCAAGTTCATACTACCTATTAGCGCCAAAATTATCGTCCGCGTTTCAAAATTCCACTACCTATTAACGCCAAATTATCGCTCGCATTTCAAGTTGCTACTACCTATTGGCACCTAAATTATCACCCGCATTTCAAGTGACCACTACATATTGGCGCCAAAATTAGTGCTTACAATTCAAGTTACCACTACCTATTGGCGCCAAAATTATCGCCCGCATTTCAAGTTGCCACTATCTATTAACGCCAAAATTATCGCCCGCATTTCAAGTTGCCACTATCTATTGGCGCCAAAATTATCGCCCGCATTTCAATGGCCACAACTTATTGGCGCCTAAAATTATCGCCCACATTTCAAGTTGCCAATAACTGTTGGCTCTAAAATTATCGCCCGCATTTTAAGTTGCCACTATATATTGGCGCCAAAATTATCGCACGCATTTCAAGTTGCCATTACCTATTAACGCCAAAATTATCGCACGCATTTCAAGTAGCCACTAACTATTGTCGCCAAAATTATCGCCCGCGTTTCAAGATGCCACTACCAATTAGCGCCAAATTATCGCCCGCATTTCAATTTGATACTACCTATTAGCGCACGAATTATCGTATGCGTTTCAAAATTCCACTACCTATTAACGCCAAATTATCGCTCGCATTTCAAGTTGCTACTACCTATTGGCACCTAAATTATCACCCGCATTTCAAGTGACCACTACATATTGGCGCCAAAATTAGTGCTTACAATTCAAGTTACCACTACCTATTGGCGCCAAAATTATCGCCCGCATTTCAAGTTGCCACTATCTATTAACGCCAAAATTATCGCCCGCATTTCAAGTTGCCACTATCTATTGGCGCCAAAATTATCGCCCGCATTTAAATGGCCACAACTTATTGGCGCCTAAAATTTTCGCCCGCATTTCAAGATTCCACTACCTGTTGGCTCCAAAATTATCGCCGGCATTTTATGTTGCCACTACATATTGACGCCAAAATTATCAGCCGCATTTTAAGTTGCCACTAACTATTGACGCCAAAATTATCGCCAGGATTTCAAGTTGCCACCACCTATTAACGCCAAAATTATCGCCCGCATTTTAATTGCCACGACTTATTTAAGAACAAAATTATCGCCGGCATTTCAAGTTGCAACTACCTTTTGGCGCAAAAATTATCGCCCACATTTCAAGTTGCCACTACTTATTGGCGCCAAAATTCCAATTTTATTTTAAGATGCACTACCTATTGGCAGCAAAATTTTTGCCCGCATTTCAAGTTGCCACTACCTATTGACGCTAAAATTATCGCCCACATTTAAAGTTGCCACTAACTGTTGGCGCCAAAATTATCGCCCGCATTTCAAGTTTCTACTGAATATTGGCGCCAAAATTATCGCCCGCATTTCAAGTTGCCACTTCCTATTGACGCCAAAATTATCTCCCGCATATCAAGATTCCACTACCTATTGACGCCAAAATTATCACCCGCATTTCAATTGACACTAACTATTAACGCCAAAATTATCGCCATCATTTCAAGTTGCCACTACATATTGGCGCCAGAATTATCGCCCTCATTTCAATTTGCCACTACATATTGGCGCCTAAAATTATCGCCCGCATTTTAAGTTGCTACTACATATTGGCGCCAAAATTATCGCCCGCTTTTTAAGTTGCCACTACCTATTGGCGCCAAAATTATCGCCCGCATTTCAATTGCCACGACTTATTGGCGACAAAATTATCGCCCGCATTTCAAGTTGCCTTACCTCTTGGCGCAAAAATTATCGCCCGCATTTCCAAATGCCACTACATAATGGCACCCAAATTATCGCCCGCATTTCAAGATGCCACTACTTATTGGCGCCAAAATTATCACCCGCATTTCAAATTGCTACTACCTTTTGGCGCTAAACTTATCGCCTGCATTTCAAGTTGCCACTACCTATTGGCAACAAGATTTTCGCCCGCATTTCAATTGCCACTACTTATTGGTTTTTAAAATTATCACCCGCATTTCAAGTTGCCACTACCTATTGGCGATAAAATTATCGCTCGCATTTCAAGTTGCCACTATACATTGGTTCCAAAATTATCGCCCTCATTTAAAGTTGCCACTACATATTGGCGCCAGAATTATTGCCCTCATTTCAAATTGCCACTACATATTGGCGCCTAAACTTATCGCCCGCATTTTAAGTTGCCACTACATATTGGCGCCAAAATTATCGCCCGCTTTTAAAGTTGCCACTACCTATTGGTGCCCAAATTATTGCCCGCATTTCAAGATGCCACTAACTATTGGCGCCTAAAATTATCACCCGCATTTTAAGTTGCTACTCCCTATTGGCGTTAAACTTATCGCCTGCATTTTAAGTTTCCATTACCTATTGGCGCCAAAATTATCGCCCGCATTTCAATTGCCACTACTTATTGGTTCCAAAATTATCGCCTGCATTTCAAGTTGCAACTACCTATTGGCGACAAAATTATCGCCCGCATTTCAAGTTGCCACTACCTATTGACGCCAAAATTATCGCCCGCTTTTCAAGTTGCCACTACCTATTGGTGCCAAAATTATTGCCCGCATTTCAAGATGCCACTACCTATTGACGCCAAAATTATCGCCCTTATTTAAAGTTGCCACTACATATTGGCGACAAAATTATCGCCATCATTTCAAGTTGCCACTAAATATTGGCGCCAGAATGATTGCCCTCATTTCAAGTTGCTACTACATATTGGCGCCTAAACTTATCACCCGCATTTTAAGTTGCCACTACATATTGGCGCCAAAATTATCGCCCGCTTTTCAAGTTGCCACTACCTATTGGTGCCAAAATTATTGCCTGCATTTCAAGATGCCACTACCTATTGACGCCAAAATTATCGCTCGCATTTTAAGTTGCTACTACATATTGGCGCCAAAATTATGGCCTGCATTTCAGATGCCACTACCTGTTGGCGGTAAATTAATCTTGTGGATTTTTGACCCGTAGCTGAAAAAAAAGAAACTCCATTAAAAAAGCAAATTATGACTTTTCTACTCCTCTTGTATATATCATATTGTTTGCTATTCATTTTACATTAAAAATATGTAGATTTCTAATTTAGATCTAATAGAGACAATTACCAAAATTCTTTAACAATTAAAAATCCGAATTTTAAAGGCGCATTGCTTAAATCTTAATGGCGAAATGGATATGTGTGGGTGTATCAGAACTGCCAAGGGGTAGTCTAAAGGAGGTGTATGGGTGTGTCAGAAGTGGAAAGAGGAAGCAAAATTCAGAGTATGGAAAGTAATTTTCCTTTTTAAAATCGATCGATGACTTGACAAACTCATGCGTGACAAAATGAATACGTGTGATGGTTGAGCGGTAAAATTTGTTGATTTACATCAGCTTCGGGGCCGGGGGGCATGACTCATTTGAAGGAGCTGCAGGAAAATGTTGTTTAAGAGGGGCCACAGACTCCATGAAAGGGTCTACAAGAATCAACCTATTACAGCCTAAATTATGGATAAGCCAATAGATAATTTTAATTATGTAGTTGAATTGCATTTTATAAGTTTATTAATACAATTATTTTCCCTTTTCTAAATATTTTATCATAAAATTTGAAGTTATCTGTAAAATATTTTTCATCTTACGAGGTTATTGTGTGAAATTGTTAATCTGGTTATTATCAACTGAAAATAATGTTTATTTAAGCCACAAGAAAAATAAGTTTCCTAAGGGGGCCATAAGCCAAAATGGGTTGGAGACCACTGATTTACACCCTATTTTAAGTAACTAAACTGAACTATCGGGGTGAATATAGACTAAACACACTGTGCTACTAATACAAAAATTCTCGGACGGTCCAACTAAATTCCGCCAGTTTTTGCGCGCCAAAACCAGAATTATAGATTTTTTTTTTAAGGTGATGGATTTTTAAAATATTCTTTTGTTAGTTTTTCTCCATGCGAGATTTTCTCAGGGGTGGATGATGGGGGTGGTGGTAATGAAAACAATTAAAAAATGGCTTTTTTCCAGTACCTTGTTTTCTAATCGAGACTCCGCGTCTTTTGTACTAAAAAAAACTAGTATCCATGAAGTTAGGTCCCGAATTGACGACGTACTTAATTATTTACTAATCAAACCTAAAATACTCACCTATCCGAGGTTAGGTTTATTATTTTAGGTTGGATTAGTTAATGATTAGCTCTAGTTTGTTCAGGACCTAACTTCATGGACAATAATTTCTATGGTACATGATGTAGGCCAATTAGAAAACAACGGTGATAGGAAAACGCCATTTTGGTTGCTTTTCAGTGAAAAAAACCCTTAGAAAATCTAGCTCAGAGCTAATCTTAACTACCCAACATCCTAATCCAACCTTGCCTACCTAACCCCCCAAACCTACCCCAAACTTGCTTTCATCTCGCAACCTGACACGCGTAGCAGCCTACCTTATAATTGCCCTGGTAATTATCATTCCCTGTTCTGCTTGTCCATAATTCCACACACGATGTAGTTGGTTTGGTAGCTACTGTTGAGAATCCTTATTTGAAACATCAGTTATGAAGGTTCATCTCCAAACAAAGATTTGTCTACTGCCTGCGCTTCCACCCACTCGGGTGACCCAGAGGGTGAAGGCAGAGACTTGAAGATCAATTAGACCAGGGGTGTGGAGAATTGTTCCTGTGTTGGAGGCCGCAGTTATAAAATTATTATTATAATATACCGCAAGTTGCACATTATGTTGTATATGACCAGCTAACATGACTAAATATATTCTTAAAAAATGGAAAAAGGATCAATTCTAGTATTAACTAACCTTTAAATAACACCCCTCGGTGGTTATTTTAAGTTGGGTCAGGAAATAATTAACTTTTTAATTAGTTCGGGGCCTAAATTCCTGGACACTACTTTCTATGGTACTTTTGGGAAGCAAAAATGAATTTTTCGATCTGTAAAATGTAAATTCATTCAAGGCCGCATTGAATGGCCAAGAAGGCTACATGTGGCCTAAAGAAAGCAGGTTCCCAATGGGGGGTTAGACTATAATAAAGGAGACGATTAGCATAGAGGATCGAACTGAAATGCCTAAACGAGGAAGAGACAAGGAAAGCCTCCAGATACAACCGGTTGAAGGTAGTCAATTTTACTAGCATTACGAGACTAATTTTTGGACTGGTATTAGAACGAACTACAACTCAAAATGTATTTGCACTATCAAAACTTGTATGAACACAGGTCGACTCTGTCTTTTTGAAACTTCTCAGTTGGAAACTCAACGACAGCAAGTGTTTATTGTCTTTTGAGATCCAGGGACCTTGTCAAGTTGCACTACCTATTGGCGCCAAAACTATCACTCGCATTTCAAGATGCCACTACCTATTGACGCCAAAATTATCGCTGGCATTTCAAGTTGCTACTACATATTAGCGTCAAAATTATCACACGCGTTTCAAGATACCACTACCTATTAACGCCAAAATTAACGCTCGCATTTCAAGTTGCTACTACGTATTCGCGCCAAAATTATCGCCCGTATTTCAAGTTGCCACTACATATTGGCGCCAAAATAATCGCCTTCATTTAAAGATTCCACTACCTATTGCCCCTAAAATTATCGCATGCATTTCAAGTTGCCACTAACTATAGACGCCAAAATTATCGCCGGCATTTCAAGTTGCCACCACCTATTAACGCCAAAATTATCGCCCGCATTTCAATTGCCATGTCTTATTGGTGCCAAAATTATCGCCAGCATTTCAAGTTGCAACTACCTGTTTCCGCTAAAATTATCGCCCGCATTTCAAGTCCCACCCCCTATTGACGTCAAAATCATCATCCGCATTTCAAGTTGCCACTAACTGTTGGCGCTAATATTATCGCCCGCATTTTAAGTTTCTACTACATATTGGCGCGAAAATTATCTCCCGCATTTCAAGATTCCACTTCCTATTGACGCAAAAAATATTTCCCGCATTTCAAGATTCCAATACCTATTGACGCAGAAATTATCGCCCGCATTTCAAGTTGTCACCAACTATTAACGCCTAAATTATCGCTCGCATTTCAGGTTGCCACTACACATTTGGCGCCAAACTTATCGCCCGCATTTCAAGTTGCCACTATATATTGGCGCCAAAATTATCGCCCGCATTTCAAGTTACCATTACCTATTGGCGCCAAAATTATCGCCCGCATTTCAAGTTGCCACTATCTATTGGCGCCAAAATTATCGCCCGCGTTTCAAGATGCCACTACTTATTAGCGCCAAATTATCGCCTGCATTTCAAGTTGCTACTACCTATTAGCGCCAAAACTATTGTCCGCGTTTCAAAATGCCCCTGTTATTAACGCCCAATTATCGCTCGCATTTCAAGTTGCTACTACCTATTGGCGCTCAAATTATCGCCCGCATTTCAAGTGGCCACTAGATATTGGTGCCAAAATTATTGCCAGCATTTCAAGATTCCACTACCTATTGACGCCAAAAATATCGCCCTAATTTCAAGTGGACACTACATATTGGCGCCAAAATTATCGCCCGCGTTTCAAGATGCCACTACTTATTAGCGCCAAATTATCGTCCGCATTTCAAGTTGCTACTACCTATTAGCGCCAAAATTATCATCCGCGTTTCAAAATGCCACTACCTATTAACGCCCAATTATCGCTCACATTTCAAGTTTCCACTACGTATTGTTACCAAAATTATCGCCCGCATTTCAAGTTGCTACTATCTATTGGCGTCAAAATTATCGCACACGTTTCAAGATACCACTACCTATTAACACCCAAATTATCGCTTGCATTTCAAGTTGCTACTACGTATTGGTGCCAAAATTATCGCCCGTATTTTAAGTTGCCACTACATATTGGCGCCAAAATTATCGCCCGCATTTCAAGTTGCCATTACATATTAGCGCCAAAATTATCGCCTGCATTTTAATTTGCCACTACATATTGGCGCTAAAATTATCACCCGCATTTTAAGTTGCCACTACCCATTGGCGCCAAAATTATCGCCCGCGTTTCAAGATGCCACTACATATTAACACCAAAATTTTCGCTCGCATTTCAAGTTGCTTATATCTATTTGCGCCAAAATTATTGCCCGTGTTTCAAGATGCCACTACCTATTAACGATAAAATTATCGCTCTTATTTCAAGTTGCTACTACCTATTTGCGCCAAAATTATCGCCCGCATTCCAAATGTCACGACTTATTGGCGCCAAAATTATCGCCTGCATTTCAAGTTGCCTTACCTGATGGCGCCAAAATTATCGCCCGCATGTTAAGATGCCACTACCTATTGGCACCAAAATTGTTGCCTCGCATTTCAAGATGCCACTAACTATTGGCGCCTAAAATTATCGCCTGCATTTTAAGTTGCTACTACCTATTGGCACCAAACTTATCGCCCGCATTTTAAGTTGCCACTACCTATTGGCGCCAAAATTGTTTCCCGCATTTCAATTGCCACTACTTATTGGTTCCAAAATTATATTCCGTATTTCAAGTTGCCACAACCTATTGGCGGCAAAATTATCGCCCGCATTTCAAGATGCCACTACCTATTGACGCCAAAATTATCGCTCACATTTTAAGTTGCTACTACATATTGGCTACAAAATTATGGCCCGCATTTCAAAATGTAACTACATATTAGGGCCAAAATATGCGCCTGCATTTCAAGTTGCCACTACCTATTAGCGCCAAAATTATCGCACGCATTTCAAGTTCCTAATACCTATTGGCACGAAAATTATCGCCGGCATTTTAAGTTCCTACTACCTATTGGCGCCAAACTTATTGCCCGCCTTTTAAGTTGCCAGTACCTATTGGCGCCAAAATCATCGCCCGCATTTCAATTTCCACTACTTATTGGTTCCAAAATTATCGCCCGCATTTCAAGAGCCACTACCTATTGGCGCCAAAATTAGCGCCCGCATTTCAAGATGCCACTACCTATTGACGCCATAATTATCGCACGCATTTCAAGTTGCTACTACCTATTTACCGCCAAAATTATCGCACGCATTTCAAGGTGCCACTACATATTGGGGCAAAAATAATCGTCTCTATTTCAAGTTGCCACTACCTATTAGCCCTAAAATTATTGCACACTTTTAAGTTGTCACTACCTAATAGCGCCAAAATTATCGCCCGCATTCCAATTGCAACGACTTATTGGCGCCAAAATAATCGCCCGCATTTCAAGTTGCCTTTCCTTTTGGCGCCAAAATTATCGCCCGCATGTTAAAATGCCACTACCTATTGGCACCAAAATTGTTGCCTCGCATTTCAAGATGCCACTAACTATTGGCGCCTAAAATTATCGCCTGCATTTTAAGTTGCTACTACCTATTGGCACCAAACTTATCGCCCGCATTTTAAGTTGCCACTACCTATTGGCGCCAAAATTGTTTCCCGCATTTCAATTGCCACTACTTATTGGTTCCAAAATTATCTTCCGCATTTTAAGTTGCCACTACTTATTGGCGGCAAAATTATCGCCCGCATTTCAAGATGCCACTACCTATTGACGCCAAAATTATCGCTCACATTTTAAGTTGCTACTACATATTGGCGCTAAAATTATGGCCCGCATTTCAAAATGTAACTACATATTGGGGCCAAAATAAGCGCCTGCATTTCAAGTTGCCACTACCTATTAGCGCCAAAATTATCGCACGCATTTCAAGTTGCCACTACCTATTGGCGCTAAAATTATCGCTGGCATTTTAAGTTCCTACTACCTATTGGCGCCAAACTTATTGCCCGCCTTTTAAGTTGCCAGTACCTATTGGCGCCAAAATTATCGCCCGCATTTCAAGAGCCACTACCTATTGGCGCCAAAATTAGCGCCCGCATTTCAAGATGCCACTACCTATTGACGCCATAATTATCGCTTTCATTTCAAGTTGCTACTACCTATTTGCGCCAAAATTATCGCACGCATTTCAAGGTGCCACTACATATTGGGGCCAAAATGATCGCCTCCATTTCAAGTTGCCACTACCTATTGGCCCTAAAATTATCGCACGCTTTTCAAGTAGTCACTACCTAATCGCGATAAAATTATCGCCCGCATTCCAATTGCAACGACTTATTGGCGCCAAAATTATCGCCCGCATTTAAAGTTGCCTTAACTTTTGGCGCAAAATTATCTCCCGCATTTCAAGATGCCGCTACCTATTGGCACCAAAATTATCGCCCGCATTTCAAGATACCACTACCTATTGGCGCCAAAATTATCGCCCGCATTTCAAGTTGCTACTACCTATTGGCGCTAAACTTATCGCCCGCATTTTAAGTTGCCACTACCTATTAGCTCCAAAGTTTCGCACGCATTTCAATTGCCACTACTTATTGGTTCAAAAATTATCGCCTACATTTCAAGTTGCCAGTACCTATTGGCGCCAAAATTATCGCCCGCATTCCAAGATGCCACTACCTATTGACGCCAAAATTATCACCCGCATTTTAAGTTGCTACTACATATTGGCGCCAAAATTATAGCCCACATTTCTAGATGCCACTACCTGTTAGCGGTAAATTAATCTTGTGGATTTTTGACCCGTAGCTAAAAAAAGAGAAACCCCATTAAAAAAGCAAATTATGACTTTTCTACTCCTCTTGTATTTATCATATTGTTTGCTATTCATTTTACATTAAAAATATGTAGATTTCTAATTTAGATCTAATAGAGACAATTACCAAAATTCTTTAACAATTAAAAATCCGAATTTTAAAGGCGCATTGCTTAAATCTTAATGGCGAAATGGATATGTGTGGGTGTATCAGAACTGCCAAGGGGTAGTCCAAAGGAGGTGTATGGGTGTATCAGAAGTGGAAAGAGGAAGCAAAATTCAGAGTAGGGAAAGTAATTTTCCTTTAAAAATCGATCGATGACTTGACAAACTCATGCGTGACAAAATGAATACGTGTGATGGTTGAGCGGTAAAATTTGTTGATTTACATCAGCTTCGGGGCCGGGGGGCATGACTCATTTGAAGGAGCTGCAGGAAAATGTTGTTTAAGAGGGGCCACAGACTCCATGAAAGGGTCTACAAGAATCAACCTATTACAGCCTAAATTATGGATAAGCCAATAGATAATTTTAATTATGTAGTTGAATTGCATTTTATAAGTTTATTAATACAATTATTTTCCCTTTTCTACATATTTTATCATAAAATTTGAAGTTATCTGTAAAATATTTTTCATCTTACGAGGTTATTGTGTGAAATTGTTAATCTGGTTATTATCAACTGAAAATAATGTTTATTTAAGCCACAGGAAAAATAAGTTTCCTAAGGGGGCCATAAGCCAAAATGGGTTGGAGACCACTGATTTACACCCTATTTTAAGTAACTAAACTGAACTATCGGGGTGAATATGGACTAAACACACTGTGCTACTAATACAAAAATTCTCGGACGGTCCAACTAAATTCCGCCAGTTTTTGCGCGCCAAAACCAGAATTATAGATTTTTTTTTTAAGGTGATGGATTTTTAAAATATTCTTTTGTTAGTTTTTCTCCATGCGAGATTTTCTCAGGGGTGGATGATGGGGGTGGTGGTAATGAAAACAATTAAAAAAAGCTTTTTTCCAGTACCTTGTTTTCTAATCGAGACTCCGCGTCTTTTGTACTAAAAAAACTAGTATCCATGAAGTTAGGTCCCGAATTGACGACGTACTTTATTATTTACTAATCTAACCTAAACTACTCACCTATCCGAGGTTAGGTTTATTATTTTAGGTTGGATTAGTTAATGATTAGCTCTAGTTAGTTCAGGACCTAACTTCATGGACAATAGTTTCTACGGTACATGATGTAGGCCGATTAGAAAACAACGGTGATAGGAAAACGCCATTTTGATTGCTTTTCAGTGAAAAAAAAACCCTTAGAAAATCTAGCTCAGAGCTAATCTTAACTACCCAACATCCTAATCCAACCTTGCCTACCTAACCTCCCAAACTTACCCCAAACTTGCTTTCATCTCGCAACCTGACACGCGTTGCAGCCTACCTTATAATTGCCCTGGTAATTATCATTCCCTGTTCTGCTTGTCCATAATTCCACACACGATGTAGTTGGTTTGGTAGCTACTGTTGAGAATCCTTATTTGAAACATCAGTTATGAAAGTTAATCTCCAAACAAAGATTTGTCTACTGCCTGCGCTTCCACCCACTCGGGTGACCCAGAGGGTGAAGGCAGAGACTTGAAGATCAATTAGACCAGGGGTGTGGAGAATTGTTCCTGTGTTGGAGGCCGCATTTTTAAAATTATTTTTATCATATATACCGCAAGTTGCACATTATTTTGTATATAACCAGCTAACATGACTAAATATATTCTTAAAAAATGGAAAAAGGATCAATTCTAGAGTTAACTAACCTTTAAATAACAACTCTCGGTGGTTATTTTAAGTTGGGTCAGTAAATAAATTTCTTTTTAGTTAGTTCGGGGCCTAAATTCCTGGACACTACTTTCTATGGTACTTTTGGGAAGCAAAAATAAATTTTTCGATCTGTAAAATGTAAATTCATTCAAGGCCGCATTGAATGGCCAAGAAGGCTACATGTGGCCTAAAGAAAGCAGGTTCCCAATGGGGGGTTAGACTATAATAAAGGAGACGATTAGCAAAGAGGATCGAACTGAAATGCCTAAACGAGGAAGAGACAAGGAAAGCCTCCAGATACAACCGGTTGAAGGTAGTCAATTTTACTAGCATTACGGGACTAATTTTTGGACTGGTATTAGAAAGAACTACAACTCAAAATGTATTTGCACTATCAACACTCGTATGAGCACAGGTCAACTCTGTCTTTTTGAAACTTCTCAGTTGGAAACTAAATGACAGCAAGTGTTTATTTTCTTTTGAGATCCAGGAACCTTTTCCAGATCAGTTGGATCTTTGCAGATTCAACACTCCACTCAAATGGGTCCTACGGACTTCCCTTTGCTCCTCCCATGCAAATGAAACGCAGTCGTAACTTCGCCAATCTCACTTAAAATTTCGATATGGTATTCTTAATCCCCAAATAACAAACATCCCCCCATCCATCCTCCTCACAGTTACCAACCTTCCTTGCATCCTACACCCACATCGATGTACTAGTAGTAGTAGTAGTAGTAGTAGTGGTTAGCTAACCTGCCTTTATCCAGGCGGATCTCGACCGGATAATGAAGTAGGCATAAAAGTACATATGACAAGCGCTGATGAACCTGAGGGCACCAGGGAAACCTTCGTCACCCTGGGGCGTAGGGATTTGTTCCGAGTAAGAGGTATGTGGTTATAGATACCCATCGGCAGGATTGCTTGAAACATACAATATGTGTATTGTGCTGCGAAAATGGAAGAGGAGAGAAGGTAGTGTTGTAATTTGATGTGTGTGTGATGAGAAGTGTACGATCTACCCACCCCACTACAGGGCTGAGCACAGCGCGTCCACTACCCACATCGCCCGCATCTCAAGTTGCCGCTAACTGTTGGCGCCAAAATTATCGCCCGCATTTCAAGTTGCCACTACATATTGGCGCCAAAATTATCGCCCGAAATTCAAGATTCCACTAACTATTGACGCCAAAATTATCGCGCGCATTTCAAGTAGCGACTAACTTTTGACGCCAAAATTATCGCCAGCATTTCAAGTTGCCACCACCTATCAACGCCAAAATTATCGCCCGCATTTCAATTGCCACGTCTTATTGGCGCCAAAATTATCGCCCGAAATTCAAGATCTCACTAACTATTGACGCCAAAATTATCGCGCGCATTTCAAGTAGCCACTAACTATTGACGCCAAAATTATCGCCAGCATTTCAAGTTGCCACCACCTATCAACGACAAAATTAACACCCGCATTTCAATTGCCACGTCTTATTGGCGCCAAAATTATCGCCGGCATTTAAAGGTGCAACTACCTGTTGGCGCCAAAATTATCGCCCACATTTCAAGTTGCCACTACCTATTGGCGTCAAAATTATCGTCCGCATTTCAAGTTGCCACTAATTGTTGGCGCCAAAATTATCGCCCGCATTTTAAGTTTCTACTAAATATTGTCCCTCAAATTATCACCCGCATTTCAATTGGCCACTAGATATTGGCGCCAAAATTATTGCCTGCTTTCCAAGATTCCACTACCTATTGACGCCAAAATTATCGCCCTCATTTCAAGTGGATACTACATATTAGCGCAAAAATTATCGCCCGCATTTCAAGTTGCCACTACCTATTGGCGCCAAAATTATCACTCGCATTTCAAGATGCCACTACCTATTGACGCCAAAAGTATCGCTGGCATTTAATATTGCTACTACTTATTATCGTAAAAATTATCGCACGTGTTTCAAGATACCACTACCTATTAACGCCAAAATTAACGCTCGCATTTCAAGTTGCTACTACCTATTGGCGCAAAAATTATCGCCCGTATTTCAAGTTGCCACTACATATTGGCGCCAAAATAATCGCCCTCATTTTAAGATTCCACTACCTATTGACGCCAAAATTATCGCGTGCATTTCAAGTTGCCACTAACTATTGACGCCAAAATTATCGCCGGCATTTCAAGTTGCCACCACCTATTAACGCCAAAGTTATCGCCCGCATTTCAATTTCCACGTCTTATTGGTGCCAAAATTATCGCCAGCATTTCAAGTTGCAACTATCTGTTTCCGCTAAAATTATCGCCCGCATTTCAAGTTGCCACTACCTATTGACGTCAAAATCATCGTCCGCATTTCAAGTTGCCACTAACTGTTAGCGCTAATATTATCGCCCGCATTTCAAGTTTCTACTATATATTGGCGCGAAAATTATCACCCGCATTTCAAGATTCCACTTCCTATTGACGCAAAAAAAAAATTCCCGCATTTCAAGATTCCAATACCTATTGAGGCCGAAATTATCGCCCGCATTTCAAGTTGTCACCACTTATTAACGCCTAAATTATCGCTCGCATTTTAAGATGCCACTACTTATTAGCGCCAAATTATCGCCCGCATTTCAAGTTGCTACTACCTATTAGCGCCAAAATTTTCGTCCGCGTTTCAAAATGCCACTACCTATTAACGCCAAATATCGCTCGCATTTCAAGTTGCTACTATCTATTAGCACCCAAATTATCGCCCGCATTTCAAGTGGCCACTACATATTGGCGCAAAAATTAGCGCCCGCATTTCAAGTTGCCACTACCTATTGGCGCCAAAATTATCGCCCGCATTTCAAGTTTCCATTACCTAATGTCACCAAAATGATAACCCGCATTTCAAGTTGCCACTACATATTAGCGCCAAAATTATCGTCCGCATATCAAGTGGCCACTATATATTGGCGCCAAAATTATCGCCCGGATTTCAAGATTCCACTACCTATTGACTCCAAAATTATCGCCCTCATTTCAAGTGGACACTACATATTGGCGCCAAAATTATCGCCCGCATTTCAAGTTGTTACTACCTATTGGCGCCAAAATTATCGCTCTAATTTCAAGATGCCACAACCTTTTGACACCAAAATAATCGCTTGCATTTCAAATTGCTACTACCTATTGGCGTCAAAATTATCGCACGCGTTTAAAGATACCACTACCTATTAACGCCAAAATTATCGCTTGCATTTCAAGTTGCTACTACCTATTGGTGCCAAAATTATCGCCTGCATTTGAAGTTGCCACTACATATTAGCGCCAAAGTTATAGCCCGCATTTCAAGTTGCCAATACATTTTTAGCGCCAAAATTATCACCTGCATTTAATTTGCCACTACATATTGGCGCTAAAATTATCGCCCGTATATTTCAAGTTGCCACTACTCATTGGCGCCAAAATTATCGCCTGCGTTTCAAGATGCCACTACCTATTAACGCCAAAATTATCGCTCGCATTTCAAGTTGCTAATATCTATTTGCGCCGAAATTATTGCTCGTGTTTCAAGATGCCACTACCTATTAACGCTAAAATTATCGCTCTCATTTCAAGTTGCTACTACCTATTTGCGCCAAAATTATCGCAAGCAATTCAAGTTGCCACTACCTATTTGGGCCAAAATGATCGCCTGCATTTCAAGTATCCACTACCTATTGACGCCAAAATTATCGCACGCATTTCCGGTTGCCAGTACCTATTGGCACCAAAATTATCGCCCGCATTTCAATTGCCACGACTTATTGGCGCCAAAATTATCGCCCGCATTTCAAGTTGCCTTACCTTTTGGCACCAAAATTATAGACCGCATGTTAAGATGCCACTACCTATTGGCACCAAAATTATTGCCCGCATTTCAAGATGCCACTAACTATTGGCGCCTAAAATTATCGCCCGCATTTTAAGTTGCTACTTCCTATTGGCGTTAGACTTATCGCCCGCATTTTAAGTTTCCACTACCTATTGGCGCCAAAATTATCGCCCGCATTTCAACTGCCACTACTTATTGGTTCCAAAATTATCGCTTGCATTTCAAGTTGCAACTGCCTATTGGCGACAAAATTATCGCCCGCATTTCAAGATGCCACTACCTATTGACGCCAAAATTATCGCTCAAAATTTAATTTGCTACTACATATTGGCGCTAAAATTATGGCCCGCAGTTTAAGATGTAACTACATAGTGCGGCCAAAATGAGCGCCTGCATTTTAAGTTACCACTAGCTATTAGCGCTAAAATTATCGCACGCATTTCAAGTGGCCACTACCTATTGGTGTTGAAATTTATCGCCCGCATTTTAAGTTCCTACTACTTATTGGCGCCAAACTTATCGCCCGCCTTTTAAGTTGCCAGTACCTATTGGCGCCAAAATTATCGCCCGCATTTCAAGGGCCACTACCTATTGGCGCCAAAACTAGCGCCTGCATTTCAAGATGCTACTACCTATTGACGCCAAAATTATCGCCCTCATTTCAAGTTGCTACTACATATTTGCGCCAAAATTAGCGCACGCATTTTAAGTTGCCACTACATATTGGGGACAAAATGATCGCCTCCATTTCAAGTTGCAACTACCTATTAGCGCTAAAATTATCGCCCGCATTCCAATTGCCACGACTTATGGCGCCAAAATTATCGCCCGCATTTTAAGTTGCCTTAACTTTTGGCGCCAAAAATTATCTCCCGCATTTCAAAATGCCGCTACCTATTGGCACCAAAATTATCGCCCGCATTTCAAGATACCACTACCTATCAGTGCCAAAATTATCGCCTGCATTTCAAATTGCTACTACCTATTAGCGCCAAACTTATCGCCCGCATTTCAAGTTGCCACTATATATTGGCGCCAAAATTATCGCCTGCATTTCAAGTTGCCATTACCTATTGACGCCAAAATTATCGCCCGCATTTCAAGTTGCCACTACCTATTGGCGCCCCAATTATTGCCCGCGTTTCGAGATGCCACTACTTATTAGCGCCAAATTATCGCCCGCATTTCAAGTTGCTACTACCTATTAGCGCTAAAATTATCGTCCGCGTTTTAAAATGCCACTAACTATTAACGCCAAATTATCGCTCGCATTTCAAGTTGTACTAACTATTGGCGCCCAAATTATCTCTCGCATTTCAAGTTGCCATTACCTATTGACGCCAAAATTATCGCTCGCATTTCAAGTTGCCACTACCTATTGGCGCCCCAATTATCGCCCGCGTTTCGAGATGCCACTACTTATTAGCGCCAAATTATCGCCCGCATTTCAAGTTGCTACTACCTTTTAGCGCCAAAATTATCGCCCGAATTTTAAGTGGCCACTACATATTGGCGCCTAAAATTAGCGCCCACATTTCAAGGTGCCACTACCTATTGGCGCCAAAATTATCGCCCGCATTTCAAGTTTCCACTACCTATTGTCACCAAAATGATCACCCGCATTTCAAGTTACCACTATATATTAGCGCCAAAATTATCGTTCACATTTCAAGTGGCCACTAGATATTAGCGCAAAAATTATTGCCCGCATTTCAAGATTCCACTACCTATTGACGCCTAAAATTATCGCTCTCATTTCAAGTGGACACTACATATTGGCGCCAAAATTATCGCCCGCATTTCAAGTTGTTACTAATTATTGGCGCCAAAATTATCGCTCGAATTTCAAGATGCCACAACCTATTGACGCCAAAATAATCGCCCTCATTTCAAGTTGCTACTACCTATTGGCGTCAAAATTATCACACGCGTTTCAAGATACCACTACCTATTAACGCCCAAATTATCGCTTGCATTTCAAGTTGCTACTACCTATTAGTGCCAAAATTATCGCCCGCATTTCAAGTTGCCACTACATATTAGCGCCAAAATTATAGCCCGCATTTCGAGTTGCCAATACATATTAGCGCCAAAATTATCGCCTGCATTTTAATTTGCCACTACATATTGGCGCTAAAATTATCGCCCGTATATTTCAAGTTGCCACTACTCATTGGCGCCAAAATTATCGCCTGCGTTTCAAGATGCCACTACCTATTAACGCCAAAATTATCGCTCGCATTTCAAGTTGCTAATATCTATTTGCGACGAAATTATTGCTCGTGTTTCAAGATGCCACTACCTATTAAAGCTAAAATTATCGCTCTCATTTCAAGTTGCTACTACCTATTTGCGCCAAAATTATCGCAAGCAATTCAAGTTGCCACTACCTATTTGGGCCAAAATGATCGCCTGCATTTCAAGTATCCACTACCTATTGACGCCAAAATTATCGCACGCATTTCCGGTTGCCAGTACCTATTGGCACCAAAATTATCGCCCGCATTTCAATTGCCACGACTTATTGGCGCCAAAATTATCGCCCGCATTTCAAGTTGCCTTACCTTTTGGCACCAAAATTATAGACCGCATGTTAAGATGCCACTACCTATTGGCACCAAAATTATTGCCCGCATTTCAAGATGCCACTAACTATTGGCGCCTAAAATTATCGCCCGCATTTTAAGTTGCTACTTCCTATTGGCGTTAGACTTATCGCCCGCATTTTAAGTTTCCACTACCTATTGGCGCCAAAATTATCGCCCGCATTTCAACTGCCACTACTTATTGGTTCCAAAATTATCGCTTGCATTTCAAGTTGCAACTGCCTATTGGCGACAAAATTATCGCCCGCATTTCAAGATGCCACTACCTATTGACGCCAAAATTATCGCTCAAAATTTAATTTGCTACTACATATTGGCGCTAAAATTATGGCCCGCAGTTTAAGATGTAACTACATAGTGCGGCCAAAATGAGCGCCTGCATTTTAAGTTACCACTAGCTATTAGCGCTAAAATTATCGCACGCATTTCAAGTGGCCACTACCTATTGGTGTTGAAATTTATCGCCCGCATTTTAAGTTCCTACTACTTATTGGCGCCAAACTTATCGCCCGCCTTTTAAGTTGCCAGTACCTATTGGCGCCAAAATTATCGCCCGCATTTCAAGGGCCACTACCTATTGGCGCCAAAACTAGCGCCTGCATTTCAAGATGCTACTACCTATTGACGCCAAAATTATCGCCCTCATTTCAAGTTGCTACTACATATTTGCGCCAAAATTATCGCACGCATTTTAAGTTGCCACTACATATTGGGGACAAAATGATCGCCTGCATTTCAAGTTGCCATTACCTATTGACGCCAAAATTATCGCCCGCATTTCAAGATACCACTACCTATCAGTGCTAAAATTATCGCCTGCATTTCAAATTGCTACTACCTATTAGCGCCAAACTTATCGCCCGCATTTCAAGTTGCCACTATATATTGGCGCCAAAATTATCGCCTGCATTTCAAGTTGCCATTACCTATTGACGCCAAAATTATCGCCCGCATTTCAAGTTGCCACTACCTATTGGCGCCCCAATTATTGCCCGCGTTTCGAGATGCCACTACTTATTAGCGCCAAATTATCGCCCGCATTTCAAGTTGCTACTACCTATTAGCGCTAAAATTATCGTCCGCGTTTTAAAATGCCACTAACTATTAACGCCAAATTATCGCTCGCATTTCAAGTTGTACTACCTATTGGCGCCCAAATTATCTCTCGCATTTCAAGTTGCCATTACCTATTGACGCCAAAATTATCACTCGCATTTCAAGTTGCCACTACCTATTGGCGCCCCAATTATCGCCCGCGTTTCGAGATGCCACTACTTATTAGCGCCAAATTATCGCCCGCATTTCAAGTTGCTACTACCTTTTAGCGCCAAAATTATCGTCCGCGTTTCAAAATGCCACTACCTATTAACGCCAAATTATCACTCGAATTTCAAGTTACTACTACCCATTGGCGCCCAAATTATCGCCCGCATTTTAAGTGGCCACTACATATTGGCGCCTAAAATTAGCGCCCACATTTCAAGGTGCCACTACCTATTGGCGCCAAAATTATCGCCCGCATTTCAAGTTTCCACTTCCTATTGTCACCAAAATGATCACCCGCATTTCAAGTTACCACTACATATTAGCGCCAAAATTATCGTTCACATTTCAAGTGGCCACTAGATATTAGCGCAAAAATTATTGCCCGCATTTCAAGATTCCACTACCTATTGACGCCTAAAATTATCGCTCTCATTTCAAGTGGACACTACATATTGGCGCCAAAATTATCGCCCGCATTTCAAGTTGTTACTAATTATTGGCGCCAAAATTATCGCTCGAATTTCAAGATGCCACAACCTATTGACGCCAAAATAATCGCTTGCATTTCAAGTTGCTACTACCTATTGGCGTCAAAATTATCACACGCGTTTCAAGATACCACTACCTATTAACGCCCAAATTATCGCTTGCATTTCAAGTTGCTACTACCTATTAGTGCCAAAATTATCGCCCGCATTTCAAGTTGCCACTACATATTAGCGCCAAAATTATAGCCCGCATTTCGAGTTGCCAATACATATTAGCGCCAAAATTATCGCCTGCATTTTAATTTGCCACTACATATTGGCGCTAAAATTATCGCCCGCATTTCAAGTTGCCACTACCCATTGGCGCCAAAATTATCGCCTGCGTTTCAAGATGCCACTAACTATTAACGCCAAAATTATCGCTCGCATTTCAAGTTGCTAATATCTATTTGCGCCGAAATTATTGCTCGTGTTTCAAGATGCCACTACCTATTAACGCTAAAATTATCGCTCTCATTTCAAGTTGCTACTACCTATTTGCGCCAAAATTATCGCACGCATTTCAAGTCGTCACTACCTATTCGGGCCAAAATGATCGCCTGCATTTCAAGTGGCCACTACCTATTGGCGCCAAAATTATCGCACGCATTTCAAGTTGCCAGTACCTATTGGCACCAAAATTATCGCCCGCATTTCAATTGCCACGACTTATTGGCGCCAAGATTATCGCCCGCATTTTAAGTTGATTTACCTTTTTGCGCCAAAATTATCGACCACATGTTAAGATGCCACTACCTATTGGCATCAAAATTATTGCCCGCATTTCAAGATGCCCCTAACTATTGGCGCCTAAAATTATCGCCCGCATTTTAGGTTGCTACTCCCTATTGGCGTTAAACTTATCGCCCGCATTTTATGTTTCCATTACCTATTGGCGCCAAAATTATCGCCCGCATTTCAATTGCCACTACTTATTGGTTCCAAAATTATCGCCTGCATTTCAAGTTGCAACTACCTTTTGGCGACAAAATTATCGCCCGCTTTTCAAGTTGCCAGTACCTATTGGCGTCAAAATTATCGCCTGCATTTCAAGATGCCACTACCTATTGACGCCAAAATTATCGCTCGCATTTTAAGTTGCTACTACATATTGGTGCCAAAATTATGGCCCGCATTTCAGATGCCACTACCTGTTGGCGGTAAATTAATCTTGTGGATTTTTCACCCGTAGCTAAAAAAAGAGAAACCCCATTAAAAAAGCAAATTATGACTTTTCTACTCCTCTTGTATTTATCATATTGTTTGCTATTCATTTTACATTAAAAATATGTAGATTTCTAATTTAGATCTAATAGAGACAATTACTAAAATTCTTTAAAAATTAAAAATCCGAATTTTAAAGGCGCATTGCTTAAATCTTAATGGCGAAATGGATATGTGTGGGTGTATCAGAACTGCCAAGGGGTAGTCTAAAGGAGGTGTATGGGTGTGTCAGAAGGGGAAAGAGGAAGCAAAATTCAGAGTAGGGAAAGTAATTTTCCTTTAAAAATCGATCGATGACTTGACAAACTTATGCGTGACAAAATGAATACGTGTGATGGTTGAGCGGTAAAATTTGTTGATTTACATCAGCTTCGGGGCCGGGGGGCATGACTCATTTGAAGGAGCTGCAGAAAATTGTTGTTTAAGAGGGGCCACAGACTCCATGAAAGGGTCTACAAGAATCAACCTATTACAGCCTAAATTATGGATAAGCCAATAGATAATTTTAATTATGTAGTTGAATTGCATTTTATAAGTTTATTAATACAATTATTTTCCCTTTTCTAGATATTTTATCATAAAATTTAAAGTTATCTGTAAAATATTTTTCATCTTACGAGGTTGTTGTGTGAAATTGTTAATCTGGTTATTATCAACTGAAAATAATGTTTATTTAGGCCACAAGAAAAATAAGTTGCCTAAGGGGGCCATAAGCCAAAATGGGTTGGAGACCACTGATTTACACCCTATTTTAAGTAACTAAACTGAACTATCGGGGTGAATATGGACTAAACACACTGTGCTACTAATACAAAAATTCTCGGACGGTCCAACTAAATTCGCCAGTTTTTGCGCGCCAAAACCAGAATTATAGATTTTTTTTTTTAAGGTGATGGATTTTTAAAATATTCTTTTGTTAGTTTTTCTCCATGCGAGATTTTATCAGGGGTGGATGATGGGGGTAGGGGAATGAAAACAATTAAAAAAAGCTTTTTTCCAGTACCTTGTTTTCTAATCGAGACTCCGCGTCTTTTGTACTAAAAAAACTAGTATCCATGAAGTTAGGTCCCGAATTGACGACGTACTTAATTATTTACTAATCTAACCTAAAATACTCACCTATCCGAGGTTAGGTTTATTATTTTAGGTTGGATTAGTTAATGATTAGCTCTAGTTTGTTCAGGACCTAACTTCATGGACAATAGTTTCTATGGAACATGATGTAGGCCGATTAGAAAACAACGGTGATAGGAAAACGCTATTTTGATTGCTTTTCAGTGAAAAAAAAACCCTTAGAAAATCTAGCTTAGAGCTAATCTTAACTACCCAACATCCTAATCCAACCTTGCCTACCTAACCTCCCAAACCTACCCCAAACTTGCTTTCATCTCGCAACCTGACACGCGTTGCAGCCTACCTTATAATTGCCCTGGTAATTATCATTCCCTGTTCTGCTTGCCCATAATTCCACACACGATGTAGTTGGTTTGGTAGCTACTGTTGAGAATCCTTATTTGAAACATCAGTTATAAAGGTTCATCTCCAAACAAAGATTTGTCTACTGCCTGCGCTTCCACCCACTCGGGTGACCCAAAGGGTGAAGGTAGAGACTTGAAGATCAATTAGACCAGGGGTGTGGAGAATTGTTCCTGTGTTGGAGGCCGCATTTATAAAATTATTATTATCATATATACCGCAAGTTGCACATTATATTGTATATGACCAGCTAACATGACTAAATATATTCTTAAAAAATGGAAAAAGGATCAATTCTAGTATTAACTAACTTTTAAATAACAACCCTCGGTGGTTATTTTAAGTTGGGTCAAGAAATAATTAACTTTTTAGTTAGTTCGGGGCCTAAATTCCTGGACACTACTTTCTATGGTACTTTTTGGGAAGCAAAAATAATTATTCGATCTGTAAAATGTGAATTCATTCAAGGCCGCATTGAATGGCCAAGAAGGCTACATGTGGCCTAAAGAACGCAAGTTCCAATGGGGAGTTAGACTATAATAAAGGAGACGATTAGCAAAGAGGATCGAACTGAAATGCCTAAACGAGGAAGAGACAAGGAAAGCCTCTAGATACAACCGGTTGAAGGTAGTCAAAATAACTAGCATTACGGGACTAATTTTTGGACTGGTATTAGAAAGAACTACAACTCAAAATGTATTTGCACTATCAAAACTCGTATGAGCACGCGTCGACTCTGTCTTTTTCAAACTTCTCAGTTGGAAACTCAACGACAGCAAGTTTTTATTGTCTTTTGAGATCCAGGGACCTTTTCAAGTCCCACTATATATTGGCACCAAAATTATCGCCCGCATTTCAAGTTACCATTACCTATTGACGCCAAGATTATCGCCCGCATTTGAAGTTGCCACTACCTATTGGCGCCAAAATTAACGCCCGCGTTTCAAGATGCCACTACTTATTAGCGCCAAATTATCGCCCGCATTTCAAGTTTCTACTACCTATTAGCGCCAAAATTATCGTCCGCGTTTCAAAATGCCACTACCTATTAACGCCAAATTATCCCTTGATTTTCAAGTTGCTACCCCCTTTTGGCACCCAAATTATCGCTCGCATTTCAAGTGGCCACAAGATATTGGCGCCAAAATTATTGCCAGCATTTCAAGATTCCACTACCTATTGACGCCAAAAGTATCGCCCTCATTTCAAGTGGACACTACATATTGCCGCCAAAATTATCGCCGGCATTTCAAGTTTCCACTACCTATTGTCACCAAAATTATCGCCCGCATTTCAAGTTGCCACTACATATTGGCGCCAAAATTATCGCTTGCATTTCAAGTGGCCACTAGATATTGGAGCCAAAATTATTGCCCGCATTTCAAGATTCCACTACCTATTGACGCCAAAATTATCGCCCTTATTTCAAGTGGACACTACATATTGGCGCCAAAATTATCACCCACATTTTAAGTTGCAACTACCTATTGGCGCCAAAATTATCGTTCGAATTACAAGATGCCACAACCTATTGACGCCAAAATAATCGCTTGCATTTCAAGTTGCTACTATCTATTGGCGTCAAAATTATCGCACGCGTTTTAAGATACCACTACCTTTTAACGCCCAAATAATCGCTTGCATTTCAAGTTGCTACTACCTATTAGTGCCAAAATTATTGCCCGCATTTCAAGTTGCCAGTACATATTGGCGCCAAAATTATCGCCCGCATTTCAAGTTGCCATGACATATTAGCGCCAAAATTATCGCCTGCATTTTAATTTGCCACTACATATTGGCGCTAAAATTATCGCCCGCATTTTAAGTTGCCACTACCCATTGGCGCCAAAATTATCGCCTGCGTTTCAAGATGCCACTACCTATTAACACCAAAATTATCGCTTGCATTTCAAGTTGCTAATATCTATTTGCTCCAAAATTATTGCACGTGTTTCAAGATGCCACTACATATTAACGCTAAAATTATCGCTCTCATTTCAAGTTGCTACTACCTATTTGCGCCAAAATTATCGCACGAATTTCAAGTTGCTACTACCTATTGAGGCCAAAATGATTGCCTGCATTTCAAGTGGCCACTACCTATTGGCGCCAAAATTATCGTACGCATTGCAAGTTGCCACTACCTATTTGCGCCAAAATTATCGCCCGCATTCCAATTGCCACGACTTATTGGCGCCTAAATTATCGCCTGCATTTCAAGTTGCCTAACCTTTTGGCGCCCAAATTATGCCCGCATTTAAAGTGCCACTACCTATTGGCGCCAAAATTGTTTTCCGCATTTCAATTGCCACTACTTATTGGTTCAAAAATTATCGCTTGCATTTCAAGTTGCCACTACCTATTGGTGCAAAAATTATCGCCTGCATTTCAAGATGCCACTACCTATTGACGCTTTAATTATCGTTTACATTTTAAGTTGCTACTACATATTGGCGCTAAAATTATGGCCCGCATTTCAAGATGTAACTACCTATTGACGCCTAAATTATCGCTCACATTTTAAGTTGCTACTAAATATTTGCGCTAAAATTATGGCCCGCATTTCAAGATGTAACTACATATTGGGGCCAAAATAAGCGCCTGCATTTCAAGTTGCCACTACCTATTAGCGCCAAAATTATCGCACGCATTTCAAGTTGCCAGTACCTATTGGCGCCAAATTATCGCCTACATTTCAATTTCCATTACTTATTGGTTCCAAAATTATCGCCCGCATTTCAAGAGCCACTACCTATTGGCGCCAAAATTAGCGCCCGCATTTCAAGATGCCACTACCTATTGACGCCAAAATTATCGCTCTCATTTCAAGTTGCTACTACCTATTTGCGCCAAAATTATCGCACGCATTTCAAGTTGCCTCTACATATTGGGGCCAAAATGATCGCCTACATTTCAAGTTGCCACTACCTATTGGCGCCAAAATTATCGCACGCTTTTTAAGTTCCACTACCTATTGGCTCCCAAATTATCGCCCGCATTCCAATTGCTACGACTTATTGGCGCCAAAATTATCGCCCGCATTTTAAGTTGCCTTAACTTTTGGCGCCAAAATTATCTCCCGCATTTCAAGATGCCGCTACCTATTGGCACAAAAATTATCGCCCGCATTTCAAGATACCACTACCTATTGGCGCCAAAATTAAAGGCCTGCATTTCAAGTCGCTACTACCTATTGGCGCCAAACTTATCGCCCGCATTTTATGTTTTCACTCTTTTTTAGCGCCAAAACTTTCGCATGCATTCCAATTGCCACTACTTAATGGTTCCAAAATTATCGCCAAAATTTCAAGTTGCCAGTACCTATTGGCGCGAAACTTATCGCCCGCATTTTAAGTTGCCACTACCTATTAGCGCCAAAATTTCGCATTCATTTTAATTGCCACTACTTATTGGTTCTAAAATTATCGCCTACATTTCAAGTTGCCAGTACCTATTGGCGCCAAAATTATCGCCCGCATTTCAAGATGCCACTACCTATTGACGCCAAAATTATTGCTCGCATTTTAAGGTGCCACTACCTGTTAGCGGTAAATTAATCTTGTGGATTTTTCACCCGTAGCTAAAAAAAGAGAAACCCCCTTTCAAAAGCAAATTATTACTTTTCTACTCCTCTTGTATATATCATATTGTTTGCTATTCATTTTACATTAAAAATATGTAGATTTCTAATTTAGATCTAATAGAGACAATTACCAAAATTCTTTAAAAATTAAAAATCCGAATTTTTACAGGCGCATTGCTTAAATCTTAATGGCGAAATGGATATGTGTGAGTGTATCAGAACTGCCAAATGGGAGTCCAAAGGAGGTGTATAGGTGTATCAGAAGTGGAAAGAGGAAGCAAAATTCAGAGTAGGGAAAGTAATTTTGCTTTAAAAATCGATCGATGACTTGACAAACTCATGCTTGTCAGTAATTCCACACAAGATGTAGTTGGTTTGGTAGCTACAGTTGAGAATCCTTATTTGAAACATCAGTTATGAAGGTTCATCTCCAAACAAAGATTTGTCTACTGCCTGCGCTTCCACCCACTCGAGTGACCCAGAGGGTGAAGGCAGAGACTTGAAGATCAATTAGACCAGGGGCGTGGAGAATTGTTCCTGTGTTGGAGGCCGCAGTTATAAAATTATTATTATAATATACCGCAAGTTGCACATTATGTTGTATATGACCAGCTAACATGACTAAATATATTCTTAAAAAATGGAAAAAGGATCAATTCTAGTATTAACTAACCTTTAAATAACACCCCTCGGTGGTTATTTTAAATTGGGTCAGGAAATAATTAACTTTTTATTTAGTTCGAGGCCCAATTTCCTGGACATTACTTTCTATGGTACTTTTGGGAAGCCAAAATAAATTTTTCGATCTGTAAAATGTGAATTCATTCAAGGCCGCATTGAATGGCCAAGAAGGCTACATGTGGCCTAAAGAAAGCAGGTTCCCAATGGGGAGTTAGACTATAATAAAGGAGACGATTAGCAAAGAGGATCGAACTGAAATGCCTAAACGAGGAAGAGACAAGGAAAGCCTCCAGATACAACCGGTTGAAGGTAGTCAATTTCACTAGCATAACGGGACTAATTTTTGGACTGGTTTTAGAAAGAACTACAACTCAAAATGTATTTGCACTATCAACACTCGTATGAGCACAGGTCGACTCTGTCTTTTTCAAACTTCTCAGTTGGAAACTCAACGACAGCAAGTGTTTATTGTCTTTTGAGATCTAGGGACCTTTTCCAGGTCAGTTGGATCTTTGCAGATTCAACACTCCATCCAAATGGGTCCTACGGACTCCCCTTGCTCCTCCCATGCAAATGAAACGCAGTCGTAACTTCGCCAATCTCACTTAAAATTTCGATATGGTATTCTTAATCCCCAAATAACGAACATCCCCCATCCATCCTCCTCACAGTTACCAACCTTTCTTGCATCCTACACCCACATCGATGTAGTAGTAGTAGTAGTAGTAGTAGTAGTAGTAGTAGTCTTAGTAGTAGTAGTAGTAGTAGTAGTAGTAGTAGTCGTAGTAGTAGTAATGGTTAGCTAACCTGCCTTTATCCAGGCGGATCTCGACCGGATAATGAAGTAGGCCTAAAAGTACATATGACAAGCGCTGATGAACCTGAGGGCACCAGGGGAACCTTCGTCACCCTGGTGCGTAGGGCTTTGTTCCGAGTAAGAGGTATGTGGATATAGATACCCATCGGCAGAATTCCTTGAAACAGACAGTATGTGTGTTGTGCTGTGAAAATGGAAGAGGAGAGAAGGTAGTGTTGTAATTTGATGTGTGTATGATGAGAAGTGTACGATCTACCCACCCCACTAAAGGGCTTAGCACAGCTCGTCCACTACCCACATCGCCCGCATCTCAAGTTGCCGCTAACTGTTGGCGCCAAAATTATCGCCCGCATTTCAAGTTGCCACTACATATTGGCGCAAAAATTATCGCCCGAAATTTAAGATTCCACTAACTATTGACGCCAAAATTATCGCGCGCATTTCAATTAGCCACTAACTATTGACGCCAAAATTATCGCCAGCATTTCAAGTTGCCACCACCTATCAACGCCCAAATTATCGCCCTCATTTCAATTGCCACGTCTTATTGGCGCCAAAATTATCGCCGGCATTTCAAGTTGCAACTACCTGTTGGCCCTGAAATTATCGCCCAGATCTCAAGTTGCCACTACCTATTGGCGTCAAAATTATCGTCCGCATTTCAAGTTTCCACTAACTGTTGGCCCTAAAATTATCGCCCGCATTTTAAGTTTCTACTACATATTGTCGCCAAAATTATCGCCCGCATTTCAAATAGCCACTAGATATTGGCGCCAAAATTATTGCCTGCATTCGAAGATTCCACTACCTATTGACGCCAAAATTATCGCCCTCATTTCAAGTGGACACTACATATTGGCGCAGAAATTATCGCACGCATTTCAAGTTGCCACTACCTATTGGCGTCAAAATTATCGCACGCGTTTCAAGATACCACTACCTATTAACGCCAAAATTAACGCTCGTATTTCAAGTTGCTACTACCTATTGTTGATAAAATTATCGCCCGTATTTCAAGTTGCCACTACATAGTAGCGCTAAAATAATCGCCCTTATTTAAAGATTCCACTACCTATTGACGCCAAAATTATCGCGTGCATTTCAAGTTGCCACTAACTATTGCCCCTAAAATTATCGCCGGAATTTCAAGTTGCCACCACCTATTAACGCCAAAATTATCGCCCGCATTTCAATTGCCACGTCTCATTGGTGCCAAAATTATCGCCAGCATTTCAAGTTGCAACTACCTGTTTCCGCTAAAATTATCGCCCGCATTTCAAGTTGCCACTACCTATTGACGTCAAAATCATCGTCCGCATTTCAAGTTGCCACTAACTGTTGGCGCTAATATTATCGCCCGCATTTTAAGTTTCTACTACATATTGGCATGAAAATTATCACCCCTATTTCAAAATTCCACTTCCTATTGACGCCAAAAAAAATTTCCCGCATTTCAAGATTCCAATACCTATTGACGCCGAAATTATCGCCCGCATTTCGAGTTGTCACCACTTATTAAGGCCTAAATTATCGCTCGAATTCAAGTTGCCACTACACATTTGGCGCCAAACTTATCGCCCGCATTTCAAGTTGAAACTATATAAAGGCACCAAAATTATCGCTCGCATTTCAAGTTACCATTACCTATTGACGCCAAAATTATTGCTCGCATTTCAATTTTCCACTACCTATTATCGCCAAAATTATTGCCCGCGTTTCAAGATGCCACTACTTATTAGCGCCAAATTATCGCCCACATTTCAAGTTGCTACTACCTATTAGCGCCAAAATTATCGTCCGCGTTTCAAAATGCCACTACCTATTAACGCTAAAATTATCAATCGCATTTCAAGTTGCTACTACCTATTGGCGCCCAAATTATCGCCCGCATTTCAAGTAGGCACTAGATATTGGCGCCAAAATTATTGCCAACATTTCAAGATTCCACTACCTATTGACGCCAAAATTATCGCCCTCATTTCAAGTGGACACTACATATTGGCGCCAAAATTATCCCCGCACTTCAAGTTTCCACTACTTATTGTCACCAAAATTATCGTCCGCATTTCAAGTTGCCACTACATATTGGCGCCAAAATTTTCGCCCGCATTTCAAGTGACCACTAGATATTGACGACAAAATTATCGCCCTCATTTCAAGTGGACACTACATATTGGCGACAAAATTATCACCCGCATTTCAAGTTGCCACTACCTATTGGCGCTCAAAATTATCGCTCGAATTACAAGATGCCACAACCTATTGACGCCAAGATAATCGCTTGCATTTCAAGTTGCTACTATCTATTGGCGTCAAAATTATCGCACGCGTTTCAAGATACCACTACCTATTAACGCCCAAAGTATCACTTGCATTTCAAGTTGCTACTACCTATTGGTGCCAAAATTATCACCCGCATTTCAAGTTTCCACTACAAATTGGCGCCAAAATTATCTTCGCGAATTTCAAGTTGCCATTACATATTAGCGCCAAAATTATCACCTGCATTTTAATTTGCCACTACATATTGGCGCTAAAATTATCGCCCGCATTTTAAGTTGCCACTACCCATTCGCGTCAAAATTATCGCCAGAGTTTCAAGATGCCACTACCTATTAACACCAAAATTATCGCTTGCATTTGAAGTTGCTAATAGCTATTTGCGCAAAATTTATTGCCCGTATTTCAAGATGCCACTACCTATTAACGCTAAAATTATCGCTCTCATTTCAAGTTGCTACTACCTATTTGCGCCAAAATTATCGCACGCATTTCAAGTTGCCACTACCTATTGGGGCCAAAATGATTGCCTGCATTTCAAGTTGCTACTACCAATTGGGGCCAAAAATATCGCCCGCATTTTAAGTTGCCACTACCTATTTGCGCCAAATTTTTTCCCGCATTTCAATTGCCACGTCTTATTGGCACCAAAATTATCGCCGGCATTTCAAGTTGCAACTACCTGTTATCGCCAAAATTATCGCCCACATTTCAAGTTGCCACTACCTATTGGCGTCAAAATTATCGTCCGCATTTCAAGTTTCCACTAACTGTTGGCGCCAAAATTATCGCCCGCATTTTAAGTTTCTATTACATATTGTCGCAAGAAATTATCGCCCGCATGTTAATTGGCCAATAGATATTGGCTCCAAAATTATTGCCTGCATTCGAAGATTCCACTACCTATTGACGCCAAAATTATCGCCCTCATTTCAATTGGACACTACATATTGGTGCCGAAATTATCGCCCGCAGTTTCAAGTTGCCACTACCTATTGGCGCAAAAATTATCGCTCGCATTTCAAGATGCCACTACCTATTGACGCCAAAATTATCGCTGTCATTTCGCGGTGAAACTACCTATTAGCGTCAAAATTATCGCACGCGTTTTAAGATATCGCCCACATTTCAAGTTGCCACTACCTATTGGCGTCAAAATTATCGTCCGCATTTCAAGTTGCCAATAACTGTTGGCGCCAAAATTATCGCCCGCATTTTAAGTTTCTACTACATATTGTCGCCAAAATTATCGCCCGCATTTCAATTGGCCACTAGATATTGGCGCTAAAATTATTGCCTGCATTCCACGATTCCACTACCTATTTAAACCAAAATTATCGCTAGCATTTCAAGTTGAAACTACCTGTTTCCGATAAAATTATAGCCCGCATTTCAAGTTGCCACTACCTATTGACGTCAAAATCATCGTCCGCATTTCAAGTTGCCACTAACTGTGGGAGCTAATTTTATCGCCCTCATTTTAAGTTTCTACTACATATTGGCGCGAAAATTATCACCCGCATTTCAAGATTCCACTTCCTATTGACGCAAAAAAAAAATTCCTGCATTTCAAGATTCCAATACCTATTGACGTTGAAAATTATCGCCCGCATTTCAAGTTGTCACCACCTATTAAGGCCTAAATTATCGCTCGAATTCAAGTTGCCACTACACATTTGGCGCTAAACTGATCGCTCGCATTTCAAGTTGCCACTATATATTAGCGCCAAAATTATCGCCCGCATTTCAAGTTACCATTACCTATTGACGCAAAAATTATCGCCCGCATTTCAAGTTGCCACTACCTATTGTCGCCAAAATTATCGCCCGCGTTTCACGATGCCACTACTTATTAGCACCAAATTATCGCCCGCATTTCAAGTTGCTACTACCTATTAGCGCCAAAATTATAGTCCGCGTTTCAAAATGCCACTACCTATTAACACCAAATTATCGCTCGCATTTCAAGTTGCTACTACCTATTGGCGCCAAAATTATCGCCCGCAATTCAAGTGGCCACTAGATATTGGCGCCAAAATTATTGCCAGCATTTCAAGATTCCACTACCTATTGCCCCTAAAATTATCGCCCTCATTTGAAGTGGACAATACATATTGGCGCCAAAATTATCGCCTGCATTTCAAGTTTCCACTACCTATTGTCACCAAAATTATCGTCCTCATTTTAATATTCCACTACCTATTGACGCCAAAATTATCGCCCTCATTTCAAGTGGACACTACATATTGGCGCCAAAATTATCGCCTGCATTTCAAGTTGCCACTACCCGCATTGGCGCCAAAATTATTGCTCGAATTACAAAATGCCACAACCTATTGACGCCAAAATAATCGCTTGCATTTCAAGTTGCTACTATCTATTGGCGTCAAGATTATCGCACGCGTTTCAAGATTTCATTGCCTATTAACGCCCAAATTATCGCTTACATTTCAAGTTGCTACTACCTTTTGGTGTCAAAATTATCGCCCGCATTTCAAGTTGCCTCTACAAATTTGCGCCAAAATTATCACCCGCATTTCAAGTTGCCATTACATATTAGCGCTAAAATTATAGCCTGCATTTTATATGGCCACTACATATTGGCGCTAAAATTATCGCTCGCATTTTATGTTGCCACTACCCATTGGCGCCAAAAAATTTCGCCCGCGTTTCAAGATGCCGCTAACTATTAACACCAAAATTATCGCTCGCATTTGAAGTTGCTAATATCTATTTGCGCCAAAATTATTGCCCGTGTTTCAAGATGCGACTACCTATTAACGCTAAAATTATCAGTCTCATTTCCAGTTGCTACTACCTATTGGCGCCCAAATTAACGCCCGAATTTCAAGTGGCCACTAGATTTTGGCGCCAAAATTATTGCCAGCATTTCAAGATTTCACTACCTATTGACGCCAAAATTATCGCCCTCATTTCAAGTGGACACTACATATTGGCGCCAAAATTATCACCCGCATTTCAAGTTGCAACTACCTATTGGCGACAAAATTATCGCCTGCATTTCAAGTTGCCACTACATATTGGCGCCAAAATTATCGCCCGCATTTCAAGTGGCGACTTGATATTACGCCAAAATTATTGCCCGCATTTCCAGATTCCCCTACCTATTGACGCCAAAATTATCGCCCTCATTTCAAGTGGACACTACATATTGGCGCCAAAATTATCACCCGCATTTCAAGTTGCAACTACCTATTGGCGACAAAATTATCGCTCGAATTACAAAATGCCACAACCTATTGACGCCAAAATAATCGCTTGGATTTCAAGTTGCTACTATCTATTGGCGTCAAAACTATCGCACGCGTTTCAAGATACCACTACCTATAACGCCCAAATTCTTGCTTGCATTTCAAGTTGCTACTACCTATTGTTCCTAAAATTATCGCCCGCATTTCAGGTTTCTACTACAAATTGGCGCCAAAATTATCGCCCGCATTTCAAGTTGCTAATACATATTAGCGCCAAAATTATCGCCTTCATTTTATTTTACCACCAGATATTGGCGCTAAAATTATCGCCCGCATTTTAAGTTGCCACTACCCATTGGCGCCAAAATTATCGCCCGCGTTTCAAGATACCACTACCTATTTACACCAAAATTATCGCTTGCATTTGAAGTTGCTAATATCTATTTGCGCCAAAATAATTGCCCGTGTTTCAAGATGCCACTACCTATTAAAGCTAAAATTATCGCTCTTATTTCAAATTGCTACTACCTATTTGCGCCAAAATTTCGCACGCATTTCAAGTTGCCACTACCTATTGGGGCCAAAATGATTGCCTGCATTTCAAGTGGCCACTACCTATTGGCGCGAAAATTATCGTACGCATTTCAAGTGTCCACTACCTATTGGCGCCAAAATTATCGCCTGCATTTCAAGTTGCCACTACCCGCATTGGCGCCAAAATTATTGCTCGAATTACAAAATGCCACAACCTATTGACGCCAAAATAATCGCTTGCATTTCAAGTTGCTACTATCTATTGGCGTCAAAACTATCGCACGCGTTTCAAGATACCACTACCTATAACGCCCAAATTCTTGCTTGCATTTCAAGTTGCTACTACCTATTGTTGCCAAAATTATCGCCCGCATTTCAAGTTTCTACTACAAATTGGCTTAAAATTATCGCCCGCATTTCAAGTTGCTAATACATATTAGCGCCAAAATTATCGCCTGCATTTTATTTTGCCACCAGATATTGGCGCTAAAATTATCGCCCGCATTTTAAGTTGCCACTACCCATTGGCGCCAAAATTATCGCCCGCGTTTCAAGATACCACTACCTATTTACACCAAATTATCGCTCGCATTTGAAGTTGCTAATATCTATTTGCGCCAAAATAATTGCCCGTGTTTCAAGATGCCACTACCTATTAAAGCTAAAATTATCGCTCTTATTTCAAATTGCTACTACCTATTTGCGCCAAAATTTCGCACGCATTTCAAATTGCCACTACCTATTGGGGCCAAAATGATTACCTGCATTTCAAGTGGCCACTACCTATTGGCGCGAAAATTATCGTACGCATTTCAAGTGTCCACTACCTATTGGCGCCAAAATTATCGCCTGCATTTCAAGTTGCCTTTCCTTTTCGCGCCAAAATTTTCGCCCGCATGTTAAGATGAAACTACCTATTGGCACCAAAATTATTGCCCGCATTTCAAGATGCCACTAACTATTGGCGCCTAAAATTATCGCCCGCATTTTAAGTTGCTACTACCTATTGGCGCAAAACATATGGCCCGCATTTTAAGTTACCACTACCTATTTGCGCCAAAATTGTTTCCCGCCTTTCAATTGCCACTACTTATTGGTTCCAAAATTATCGCTCGCATTTCAAGTTGCCACTACCTATTAGCGCCAAAATTATCGCCCGCATTTCAAGATGCCACTACCTATTGACGCCAAAATTATCGCTCTCATTTCAAGTTGCTACTACATATTTGCGCCAAAATTATCGCACGCATTTCAAGTTGCCACTACATATTGGGGCCAAAATGATCGCCTCCATTTCAAGTTGCCACTACCTATTGGCCCTAAAATTATCGCACGCTTTTTAAGTTGCCACTACCTATTGGCGCCAAAATTATCGCCTGCATTCCAACTGCCACGAATTATTGGCGCCAAAATTATCGCTCGCATTTCAAGTTGCGACTACCTATTAGCGCCAAAATTATCGCCCGCATTTTAAGATGCCACTACCTATTGACGCCAAAATTATCGCTCACATTTTAAGTTGCTACTACATATTGGCGCTAAAATTATGGCCCCCATTTCAAGATGTAACTACATATTGGGGCCAAAATGAGCGCCTGCATTTCAGTTTGCCACTACCTATTAGCGCCAAAAATATCGCCCACATTTTAAGTCGCCACTACCTATTAACGCCAAAATTATCGCCGGCATTTTAAGTTCCTACTACCTAATGGCGCCAAAATTATCGCCCGCATTTCAAGATGCTACTACCTATTGACGCCAAAATTATCGCTCACATTTTAAGTTGCTACTACATATTGGCGCTAAAATTATGGCGTCCATTTCAAGATGTAACTACATATTGGCGCCAAAATTAGCGCCCGCATTTCAAGATGCCACTACTTATTGACGCCAAAATTATCGCTCTCATTTCAAGTTGCTACTACCTATTTGCGCCCAAATTATCGCACGCATTTCAAGTTGCCACTACATATTGGTGCCAAAATGATCGCCTCCATTTCAAGTTGCCACTACCTATTGGCCCTGAAATTATCGCACGCTTTTTAAGTTGCCACTACCTATTGGCGCCAAAATTATCCCCTGCATTCCAAGTGCCACGACTTATTGGCGCCAAAATTATCGCCCGCATTTTAAGTTGCCTTAACTTTTGGCGCCAAAATTATCTCCCGCATTTCAAGATGCCACTACCTATTGGCACCAAAATTATCGCCCGCATTTCAAGATACCACTACCTATTGGCGCCAAAATTATCGCCCGCATTTCAAGTGTCTACTACCTATTGGCGCTAAACTTATCGCCCGCATTTTAAGTTGCTACTACCTATTAGCTCCAAAGTTTCGCACGCATTTCAATTGCCACTACTTATTGGTTCCAAAATTATCACCTACATTTCAAGTTGCCAGTACTTATTTGCACCAAAATTATCGCCCGCCTTTCAAGATGCCACTACCTATTGACGCCAAAATTATTGCTCGCATTTTAAGTTGATACTACATATTGGCGCCAAAATTATAGCCCACATTTCTAGATGCCACTACCTTTTAGCGGTAAATTAATCTTGTGGATTCTTCACCCGTAGCTAAAAAAAGAGAAACCCCATTAAAAAAGCAAATTATGACTTATCTACTTCTCTTGTATTTATCATATTGTTTGCTATTCATTTTACATTAAAAATATGTAGATTTCTAATTTAGATCTAATAGAGACAATTACCAAAATTCTTTAACAATTAAAAATCCGAATTTTAAAGGCGCATTGCTTAAATCTTAATGGCGAAATGGATATGTGTGGGTGTATCAGAACTGCAAAGGGGTAGTCCAAAGGAGGTGTATGGGTGTATCAGAAGTGGAAAGAGGAAGCAAAATTCAGAGTAGGGAAAGTAATTTTCCTTTAAAAATCGATCGATGACTTGACAAACTCATGCGTGACAAAATGAATACGTGTGATGGTTGAGCGGTAAAATTTGTTGATTTACATCAGCTTCGGGGCCGGGGGGCGCTACTCATTTGAAGGAGCTGCAGGAAAATGTTGTTTAAGAGGGGCCACAGACTTCATGAAAGGGTCTACAAGAATCAACCTATTACAGCCTAAATTATGGTTAAGTCAATAGATAATTTCAATTATGTAGTTGAATTGCATTTTATAAGTTTATTAATACAATTATTTTACCTTTTCTAGATATTTTATCATAAAATTTGAAGTTATCTGTAAAATATTTTTCATCTTACGAGGTTATTGTGTGAAATTGTTAATCTGGTTATTATCAACTGAAAATAATGTTTATTTAAGCCACAAGAAAAATAAGTTTCCTAAGGGGGCCATAAGCCAAAATGGGTTGGAGACCACTGATTTACACCCTATTTTAAGTAACTAAACTGAACTATCGGGGTGAATATGGACTAAACACACTGTGCTACTAATACAAAAATTCTCGGACGGTCTAACTAAATTCCGCCAGTTTTTGCGCGCCAAAACCAGAATTATAGATTTTTTTTTTAAGGTGATGGATTTTTAAAATATTCTTTTGTTAGTTTTTCTCCATGCGAGATTTTCTCAGGGGTGGATGATGGGGGTGGTGGTAATGAAAACAATTAAAAAATGGCTTTTTTCCAGTACCTTGTTTTCTAATCGAGACTCCGCGTCTTTTGTACTAAAAAAACTAGTATCCATGAAGTTAGGTCCCGAATTGACGACGTACTTAATTATTTACTAATCTAACCTAAAATACTCACCTATCCGAGGTTAGGTTTATTATTTTAGGTTGGATTAGTTAATGATTAGCTTTAGTTAGTTCAGGACCTAACTTCATGGACAATAGTTTCTATGGTACATGATGTAGGCCGATTAGAAAACAACGGTGATAGGAAAACGCCATTTTGATTGCTTTTCAGAGAAAAAAAACCCTTAGAAAATCTAGCTCAGAGCTAATCTTTACTACCCAACATCCTAATCCAACCTTGCCTACCTAACCTCCCAAACCTACCCCAAACTTGCTTTCATCTCGCAACCTGACACGCGTTCCATCCTACCTTATAATTGCCCTGGTAATTATCATTCCCTGTTCTGCTTGTCTATAATTCCACACACGATGTAGTTGGTTTGGTAGCTACTGTTGAGAATCCTTATTTGAAACATCAGTTATGAAGGTTCATCTCCAAACAAAGATTTGTCTACTGCCTGCGCTTCCACCCACTCGGGTGACCCAGAGGGTGAAGGCAGAGACTTGAAGATCAATTAGACCAAGGGTGGAGAATTGTTCCTGTGTTGGAAGCTGCATTTATAAAATTATTATTATCATATATACCGCAAGTTGCACATTATATTGTATATGACCAGCTAACATGACTAAATATATTCTTAAAAAATGAAAAAAGGATCAATTCTAGAGTTAACTAGCCTTTAAATAACAACCCTCGGTGGTTATTTTAAGTTGGGTCAGTAAATAATTAACTTTTTAGTTAGTTCGGGGCCTAAATATCTGGACACTACTTTCTATGGTACTTTTGGGAAGCAAAAATAAATTTTTCGATCTGTAAAATGTGAATTCATTCAAGGCCGCATTGAATGGCCAAGAAGGCTACATGTGGCCTAAAGAACGCAGGTTCCCAATGGGGAGTTAGACTATAATAAAGGAGACGATTAGCAAAGAGGATCGAACTGAAATGCCTAAACGAGGAAGAGACAAGGAAAGCCTCCGGATACAACCGGTTGAAGGTAGTCAAATTTACTAGCATTACGGGACTAATTTTTGGACTGGTATTAGAAAGAACTACAACTCAAAATGTATTTGCACTATCAACACTCGCATGAGCACAGGTCGACTCTGTCTTTTTGAAACTTCTGAGTTCGAAACTCAACGACAGCAAGTGTTTATTGTTTTTTTGAGATCTAGGGACCTTTTCCAGGTCAGTTGGATCTTTGCATATTCAACACTCCACCCAAATGGGTCCTACGGACTCTCCTTTGCTCGTCCCATGCAAATGAAACTCAGTCTCAACTTCGCCAATCTCACTTAAAATTTCGATATGGTATTCCTAATCTCCAAATAACGAATTTCTCCCCCCCCATCCATCCTCCTCACAGTTACCAACCTTCCTTGCATCCTGCACCCACATCGATGTAGTAGTAGTAGTAGTAGTAGTAGTGGTAGTAGTAGTAGTAGTGGTAGTAGTAGTAGTAGTAGTAATAGTTAGCTAACCTGCCTTTATCCAGGTGGATCCCGACCGGATAATGAAGTAGGCATAAAAGTCAATATGACAATCGCTGATGAACCTGAGGGCACTAGGGAAACCTTCGTCACCCTGGGGCGTAGGGATCTGTTCCGCGTAAGAGGTATGTGGATATAGATACCCATCGGCAGGATTCCTTGAAACAGACAGTATGTGTTTTGTGCTGCAAAAATGGGAGAGGAGAGAAGGTAGTGTTGTAATTTGATGTGTGTGTGATGAGAAGTGTACGATCTACCCACCCCACTACAGGGCTGAGCACAGTGCTTCCACCACCCACATCGATGTAGTGTGTAGGAATAACAGTTACCATGTTTTACCTAAACGCTGTTGGCATCCGATGACGTCATTGATTTTCGAGAAATCCATTCCTCCATTGGCAGACCTCAATTGCTGTTTAGCAGAAAGTTTTCTCTTCCACTTTACATAAGTTTCAAGCCAATGGGAAGGAAGTGTAGGCTTTTCCAGGAAACTACCAGGAGAGGCAGAGTAGCTGGTGATTACAGGACCTAGAAGCTTTTGGCAAGTCCACGTAAGAGATGTTAATTAGATAATATATTCAAGATAATGGAAACTGCCATTCGACAATTATGGCCCAAAATTTTGAGACTACTATATTTTATATATATAAGAAAATTAGAACTAATCAAATGTTGCATTTTGTTTGATTATGTGTGTATCATAATTTGAAGGTAAAATATACAAAATATTAGAACACAAACCCAGTTTATTAATAAATAGGCAATTGATGCGCCGCAGTAAATATTTACAATGATGTCCACTGTTCTTCGGGAGTGTTTCAATTTGTTATGGCATGGTGGAGACCAAAAAGAAACTGCTCACAATTGGATGACTTCTGTTAATTAACCGCTAGTTTGATTAATTATCACTCACAGATTCTCTGTATTAAATTCTGGCAATTCCCGGGCCAAGGTTCCAAAGGTTTTATGGTATTTTCAGCCAAGAACTTTGTTATTGATTTTTCTTTTGGACAAGGTGTGCCATCATGGTAGAAAATTCTATCCTCAAATTGGTTCTGAACTGTTGTGAAAGGTGCTGATGAAGTCCATTTTGGTGCCATTTTGAACTGATGGCAGTGTTCTTGGCCAAAATTGTCAGATGAGAATCAACCCCAAACATGAAGAGTGACCGGCTGCTTCACCGTGGACACGACACAGGACCCATGAAAGCGCCCGCTTTTTATCCTAACGAGGGATCTTCCAGATGCTATAAACAAACGGAAGGGAGCCTCATTAGTCTTCAACAGTCCATTTTCTAAATATTTTACAAAATTAGAGACTATCCGTAAGGTTCTGGAAGGATGAAGATTCCTCGCAGCCCTTCTCGACTCGAGATCTTTGTCGAAAAATTCCCGCCTCACTGTGTTCGACTAAGCATTCACACCTGCTTCTTTCTAATCGTGAGCAAGCTTGGCACTGGAGGCAATCCGATCCTTGAGCTGGAAAATTACCAAGAGGCGATCTTGGCGTTCATTTGAAACTCTTGGGCCTCCGGAAGACTTCTTTATGGGATGTGTAGCCAGTCTTTATAATGTTCTTAATTATTCAAACGATGGTGCTCCTTGATGCAATACCCTTAGTAAGTATGTCTTTACATTTCAGGAAACTTTAGCATAGAGAAATAATAGTTACACACTTTTCTTTGGAAAGAAGAATTTCTGGAATTAACAAAGGATTCAAACATTCAATTTTACAAAAGTAAATTATAATTACACAATATCCGTCATTTAACTTCTATTTGCCATTATTTTACCCTTTTAATTGATTAGCAAATGGGAAAATTTTTGAAAAAATCTTGAATAACGGACTGGTCTCACATCTGACGTTGCACTAACTGCAGAACGCCGAGCAACATGGCTTTCGCAAGAAACGGAGCACGGAGACTGCAATTGCCTTAACATACCAGCATGCGGCCAAGGGGCTCGCCTCTAGCTGCTTGGTGGATGTGATCTGCCGGGACATGAAAAAGCATTCGACAAGGTGTGGATCGACGGACTCAAGTACAAAATCTCAAGACTCGGGATGGCACCTCATTTCGAAAAAACTCCCCCACAGCCAACCTCACAGGCAGGAGAGCTGTGATAGCATTTAGGGACCACGTTATAACCCCATTTGACTTGCTATCCGGAGTCCCTCAAGGAGGGTGTCTAATTTCCACCCTATTTACGGTATATACCAGGGATATTCCGAAACTGCTGCTCCTCCTACCCTGAACGTATAATACGTCGACGACATCACCTATATTCTGACTCGCCAAACTACATCTAGAAGCGTGATGTCGAGGGCGAATGCAGCCGAAGCCCAGAAAATCTTCAGGTACGAAGACAAGTGGAAGATCCAAACAAACCAAGCGAAATTAACTACAATCGCGAATGGCAAACGAAAGAAGGAGCCTATTAGATTTGGAAAACCTGACCATTAATTATTCCTGAGCGCGAGCATCCTAGCCTTCAGGAGGTCAAAACACAGCATAGGAAGTCATATATACTCAAAAGGTCAAGTTTTAAAACTAGAACTCGACAAACTCCACAGATTTCTTGACCTAAGCATAAAAAATAAGAAGAAACTGTATACTGACCTTGTAAGAACCAAAGTGTTGTACTCAACAGTTCCTTTAAACACATTCTCAGGAAGCCGGATAATTAAGATGCAAAAGGGTGCAAACTCGAGCTCTACGTTCTATCCACAACGTCAAATGGGACGACTACATCTCTTCAGTGGATCTCCACAGGTGAACGGTAATAGAGACAGTAAAGGTCTTCTTGCATTCACAAAGTACGGCTATCTGGAACAGTCTGGAGGCAACTCTCCCGCCAGGTACTTTAGACGACTTGTTGAGACTACAGGACCGGGAGAGATACAAGTTTCATATGCCTCTACGAGGGACTCAGAACAACTTATTAGTGACCTAAATATGAATAAACAGAGAACAGAAAATTACGAAAAGGAGCTTAAGTACCACTTTGTGAAGGAAATATAGACCGAACTAATGAAATAGACCAATATAAAGTGATTCTTGATTAGTTTTGCTGTTATTAAATCTGGACTAATTGTTAAACTATCATTACAAACGGAATATTATGTATTATGTAGTACTCTTTTATCATCAATGTATTTTGTACAATATTTCTACTGAGATGGCCCGATCTCTGGTCACACTTTCTACCTCCCCCTGTACTTAAGTTTCATGCTCTATTCCTCTCTACCCCATCTTTCCCATTCCAAGAAGGGTTTCCCTTTTTTCTCCATCTTTCAACATGAATAAATAAAATAAATAAATTTCATTTCATCTGTCGCTGTGATCTCGGAGAGTCGTCATTTACTCGCTTGCTCTACTCCTGGCCTTTTGTAATCAAGAGGCAAGGAAAACGGTAAGCCGGAAGAAAGACCATCGGCCTACCAGAGCCATACACGGAGCGGATTGCCTTAAAGTGCGCTCGGCCAAGACATTCGCCGTCGGTCGACCTTCACCTCTGTCACGGTCTGCCCCCCAACCCCACCAAGGAGATAATACTGTATTTGGGCCTTCATGAAACATGATGGCCTCAATACCTCCTCTCTCTCCCTGGGTCAATGAACTCGCACTGTGAATGAGACTCTACTCATAGCCTCGGTGCAACTATGCATTTACTTTAGACAGGTATAATTGCAGGACTCGGGGAAAGGAGCTTTGCGGTCTAGCTCAATGCGGAACCCTAGGTCAAGAGGCATCCTACAACCTGCGGGGTTTACTATAAGTGTCGTGGTATGACATTATATTAAATCAATACCATATTATATCTATGGAGGAGGGACCAATAACTTACAGGCGACCCGACGAAGGGACGGAACACCACTAGTTTAGACGGGCTGAGTAGCGAGAAAGAGTGCAACGAGGTCAGGTAAATTATGGACATTGGCAAAGCTCAAGGTTATTTAAAGAGGCATGTACAAAAATATAATTTTATTTACATAAAAATAATGAGAGAATTGATGGGCAAAATTACTTCAGAGAATTAATGGGCAAAATTACATCAGTAAACGAAGGGGGGAATTGTAGTTATAAATCAGACTATGAAGTTAAAACTTAAGGTATTACAGGAGGAGACTATTTAAATGGGGGGGGGGAATTAACTCAATTTGGGCTACTGAAGGGGAAGAGGGGTTGGCTTGCGGATGTCTTCTGCACGTGAGGGAGGCCGCTCGGAACTTCTGAGCGGGATGTTAAAGTGATGACGGTTCTCCAAAAAGGAAGTGGGCGGTAACTTCCGGTCCAGGCGAGAGTATATCGGCCACCCGAAAACGAGGGGTGAACGAGGAGGGCTTCGACAGGAGTTGATGAGAGAAGTCGGAAAAATCACTCGGTGGCGATCGTTAACTGGAATTACCTATCGGCTGGGGCTAATTCCAACACACAAATACTTCAGCTGTCACTTTGCTTTGTTGTTAGCACCTGACTTGGAACTAGGGGGAATCTTCTTGGGTCCGGGAGAGACTTCTTAACTCTGTCCTTGTCTCATGGGAAGCAAGCAATATATATATATGTCTGAGGCTCTCCCCGCGAGGGGGAGGTGGTTAGTGGGAAACAGCTCTACTCTCGAATGTCCTCGAATCTTCTTGCCTAGGCTATTCTAGCCCGTGTAAAGGTGAATCGTGATGGACGCAGTTCAAGGCTACCGCTTGTGGAAGGAGGGGGGACGGTTAGGCTTAGCAATTTAAGCCTAAAAGAACCTTCTACAGCGCAAGGAAGTTCCGTGCTGGACAAGAAATTCCACGTGGAGTTCCCTCACAATAAGCTACCCTGTGGGCCCTGGCCAGGACCATAGAAGAAGTAACACCCATTTCTATGTATGTTGGAAGTAATTCCAAATAACTAAAGCCCGTCCCCTTCAATCATCAAGTCCGCCATGCTTTTGCACCCTTTGAGAAGCCCAACCAGGTTCATACTCATTATTCACCATTCACCCAAGTCTCATCCCCAGAGCGTGTTTGACGTTGCCCCCTCGCCCCTTGCACAAGTAATTAAGAGCTACTCGCTTTCTGGACACGACTACAACATGGGTGGCAAAACCATGCTACGCCTTTGACACTACGCACTATACCTACACTAACAAACGCGTAAGTTTTAAGACTCTCACACACACTGGACACTTCCATCATTAACATTTTGAATACACACACTGGGCAGACTCTTATTTTCAAGTTGAAAAATGATGCCCAGATTTTTCACACGAGCGCACGTGACTCCCTCATAACCATGGAACATTATATTGCACTACCAGACACCACAACAAATAACCAAATACGTATACGTCGTACCAGTCCCCTCTAATGGAATTTAGTACGGAGCAGTTACTTATCGTTTCGAGGAAGAGTACGGCAAAGACACAGTCCAGGACCTATATTACTACAAACACAATTCCTGGGCCCTAGTAACACTACAAGACGATACACACACAAAGACATTGATTTACCAGGGCATTAAGGTCCTCAGCACACGCACGCACCAGATGGAGCTTTAACACAACCTTCGTCCCTATCAATGCCTGTCTGTTTTAAGTGCGGTGTAAAGGGTTACTTTTACACCGCATGGTCATACAACACCCTCCACTGTGTACACCTCTACACAAGATAACCGCACCACAGCCAGCTCCATTCACACTGCCCCACCACCTCCCCTCACAAAAACATATGTCGCTGCTGTCAGCGCGCATGAGGCCAACCATTCCAACACACAACAAGATACCACCTACTCACAAACGCGCACACCCTCACACCACATTAACTCCATAACGCACCTGGCCTCCGTGCTTTCCACGGTGGCAAAAGACATATCTAGAGGTGACCCCTGTACATACGCCATGACACTCAACCAGCTCTACGCTGCAAACGGTTTAGAGCAAATTTTCTTCCCTGGGACACTATTTGCCCTTATTAACGCACAAAGAAACGCTCGACCATCGCTCTTTCCTACACTGAACACACACAAACATCATACAAGGAAACACACCACAACACACGATCACCACTCCTACCAATCCCTTTACCTTTTACCTCTGCCCCCACCCTTACTATCCCCTTCCATTCATCCAGTTTCCATTTCTGCCACTGCTCCTATCTCCCCTCCTATCGATCATCTCCATTCTCCAGACTCTCCTTTCCCTCTATTCGCTGCTCCCGCCCCTCCTTCCACAGACTTTGATACCCCTCCCACCATCCTATTCCTCCTCCCGACCCAACCCCTTTCCCTCTTCCCTGCCCAGTTCTTACTCTTACCCCTTCCACAGTTCCTACTCCTTCCCTGGTGGGTATCCAACCCTACATCCTGTATTCCTTAACCCTCTTCTAGCGATCACATCTCTTCTCCCACCATTCCTGTCTCCTCTCCCGTTATTCCTGTCCTTACTCCCGATGAGCATATATTCTATCTCACTTTCTTCCCTGAGATCGATCTTACTCCTACCTAATTAGCCTTCCCTCCACCGTTCCACTTCTATTCCTCTCCTAACCCCTAACCACTGTTCAGCACAACATAGGCTGTCGACAACAACCACTAGCACCTAATCCTATTGAAACAGCTAGACAAGTCACTTCCAACCCTGGCGAAAGTGGTGGCAGAAGCCTCAAAACCGGAACGTAAGACCCAAATGCAGAAAGCCACCGTGCACAGCTACCTGTCCTCCTTCGGATTGGGCTTGTCTTTTATACCCGATACATGATTTCCAGTGGAACTAAAGGAATATTCAGAATATTACGGTGAAGCCGCCGTGGATTATAAAGGGAGGGGAAAGGAATGCTGAATCAACTACTTGGCGGAAATGAGAATGCTGAATCAACTACTTAGCGGAAATCAATGGTGCCTCCGTGTCGCCTCCATGTTGGTCCTTCAAAACTCTGTTCCTGAAAATTATATTCATATATATATACAAAAAAAATACAACGTTTTATATATAACGGTGAAATATTTTATTAAAAAAATGAAAGTTTTTATAAACACATGTGTATTCTTTTGAATAAAAGTTCTTATACACTTATGTGTATTCTTTCAGTTATGCAGCGAGGTCAGGAGCAGCATGACATAAAGATGCAGGAGGTGGTCAAGTTTAAAGACCACACTCATGTATTTAAAGGTAGTGTGTGAAACTACAGAGATGGCAGCAAAACCACAAGAAAAATATCTGCTAGCATTTAGTATGTTGATTCTCCTCGCAAACATTCAAAGAAACACATTTGTAAACATACAAATGTGCTTTAACTATTATGCCATTGAGGACCATACATCGAACAACCGCCCAAAGAAAGTACAAACTATGTGTCCTGAATGCGCCACAGAGGGACACGATTTTAGAAATAGCACTAATAATACGAAGAAGTGCGTAACCTGCGGAGGAAGCCATCGAACAATGGCAATGCAATGCCCTAAAATAAATAAATAAAAGAAATGAAAAGGAACATCAAGAAAAGAATTTCATGGCAGGCAACACCTCTTATGCAGCAGCAGTAAAATGAACACACAAGGTAAAACAATAGCATCATTATCCAACATCTCAGGAGCCATGTATGGACAATATATACATGAGTTATCTATGCACACGTCCAAAACACCTTACACCTGGGACCTACAAGAAGACACTAAATGCATTATTGAAAGTTAACGGATTGGAATAAAAAATCATTCCCCATGATGTAAATTCGTCAGCAATATTGAATATGCAGGCAACATACACGAACACTAAAGAGAACGCTCAGGAAGAAGAGAGCGCAACGAAATCTGATGAGGAAAGTGACCATGAAGAAGGAAGTTCCGAATCAGCAGAAGAGGAACCAAAGAGGGTTACAAGAAAAACACAAAGAAGAAAAAGATCCAAGTCGGGGAGGAGCCCGAGCTTGACCACGAGAAAGACCTCACCTAGCCCAGCTCCCTCAACCACAAGCAAAAACACACGAACCAAAGGGAACAGGAAGCAATCAAGGAAACGGAAATAAGAACCACTTATTTCTACGGATGGATTTAAAGGATCAAATGGACCGGCAACGCTTTATAAATCACCCATTCACGATGGACAAGACGGACCTAAATATACTACAGATAAACATCAACGGATGGAGAAATAAAAAACAGATGTACGGTAAGATTTTTCGAAGATTATACCCAGACATTATCTTAATTTTGGATCACGGAGTCAACCTATAAAATAAAGAGGTTGACTCCGTAAATCCCATGGGGGAAGCATACGACGGAACTGCTATAGCACTTAAGAAAGGCATCGAATTTAGAACTAGTGAATATCTAGACGAATCTTACATCGCAATGGAAATAAATATGGAACTGACAAACATTATAATCGCAACATGATATCAACCACCAAGGAGCGATTATTTGCTTATTAACAACTCATTAACATCTTCAATAGCAGAAACCCGGTATTATTGATGGGCGACATCAACATTCACTGTCAAGTGAGCGGTTATAGAACCAAAAACAGAATAGGAAGACACCTAGAAACGCTGCTCGCAAGAGGCATCTGCCAATGACTAGGCTTCGAATACCTTACTTTTGTGTCTGGGACCACAGCCACAAAACCGGATATCTGCCTAGGCAATAATCATCTCCCTTATAACTAATATATGAGGCCGGAAGATATACCTTGTGCAGACCACACAGCAACTTTCCTCACCATTAACCAACGACTAATACAAATCCTAGGAAAGGTAAGAAAAGCCTTCCATAGAGCAGACTTGGAATGATACAAGAGGGATCTAAAGTCATATGATTAGAACCATTAGAAGACATAGATGCTGAATTAGAAAATATAACTAGTTCGATGCAAGCAGCAGACGAAATAGCCATTCAAAAAAAAACCTACAGACAATTAAGACATTCACATGGACACCCTAAATGGTACAGAAGCACAGATGACTAAAAGAAATCTAAGAAGAAATAAGAAGGAACGAAACAACGATGGAGTTACACACCGAAATACGAAGGATAAAAAGAAAACTGAATACAGAGATAATAGAAAAACAAAGGAAACACTGGAATGAAACAATCCAGAGAATTGACAATGATGCACCCGTAAATGAATTTTGGAAGAAGCTAAACCTAATGAAAGGCAAAGCAGGAGCGAGGAAAATGGTAATAAAAGACAACCAAGGAAACAATATAGAAGACGAGGACATAATAGGACTAGTTGGAGAGGATATTTGACATAAGCAAAGAGAACAATGAAGAATTTGACATTGATTTCGAACACAATATCATTAAAGCACTCAACGAGGAAGCGTATAAAACATCCCCTTACCCATCTGTGAGTGCAGAGTGAGACACCTTCAACGGCATCAACGCAAAAATCACCGCCCAAGAAGTTTAAACCACAATTTCGCAATTCAAACAGAAGGAATCAAGAAGATCAGGACTCACCAAGAAGCATTACGAAGAAGCGCCATAAAAATTTCTGTAGGGAATAACATCTGTTTTAAATGCTAACCTTAACACCGGTTACTTCCCGAATGAACTAAAGGTCACAAAAATTATCTTTAGCCCCAAAGCGGGAAAATCACCAACACGAGTGGATAGTTATAGACCAATCTCTCTACTTGAATTCATCGGGAGTGTGCTTGAGAAAATAAAACACCACTAGCTAAGTGAGCACCTGGAGGAAAACAATCTCCTGAACAAATTTCAATTTAGATATAGGAAGAAAGGGAGCACGGAAATCGCCCTCACTGTCATTACCGAAAAAATAGCCAAGGCCAAAAAGGAAAAGGCTAGCGTTGCCATCGTCCGCAGAGACGTTTCAAAAGCATTCGACAAAGTTTGGTTTAAGGAAATGCAATACAAAATACTACAATTACGAATGAACAACAAAATGGAAAGACTAATCTGCAACTACGTAATGGAACGACGTGCATCCATCGAGATAGGGAACCATCGAGGAAAAGAATTCAAGATTGGAGCTTTCCAACCGCAGGGAGGGTGTCTAAGTCCTTCATTATACTCAGTGTATACCTCGGACATCCCACACCATTTATGGATGGTTACCTCAATATACAGTTCGCAGCGACGTTACAAAAATTGACGTTTGTCCATACAGGAACCCCAACATGCAGGCAAGATTAACAGCAGAGGAAATAAGAAGGATTAATATATACGAAAGATAATGAAAAATAACTACAAATAGAAATAAGTTTAAAATCTAACCAATATAGAAGAGGAAACTCAGAGACATACTTGTCAGAGAGAGATAAGACTGCACCAATGAAACTAAAGTATCGTTCTAACAATTACCAAGACGGGATAACCAAGCACGTAAAAGAATGTGTTAAAAGGGAAGAAGGGGACTGTGTCTACCATACAGGCTCGAATCCCTTAACCGGTCAAACAAGAAGAAATTAATCAAGAGATCATCCAGTCAGCAATGGTATATCTACTGATCCCTATGTACACCACTTCACGCAGTAGGATTATTGAACTGTAGAGTATTCAAAACAAGGCAGTATCAGTGATCACCATCGCAAGAAAAGAAGACAGAAAAAGAACGAAAATTACATAGAAAAGTGAAGATGAAACCACTGAACAAGATAATAGAGGTAAGAGCCAAGGAACTAATTGAGAAGAAGCAACAGGAATTATAAGAGGAAATCACGGATTTGGTAACCCAAAGAGAGAATGGAGGAGCACATCGCCTCTTTCCCACACATACAACAAGGATCGACCAAGAAGAGGAAGAGATTTTCACACGATAACTTGGAAAGTTAAGAAAGAGTAAGTAGCAAATTAATTACTGTTTTATCAGACTCAGAAAACTTATAAAGTAATAACGAAAATGAGTTATGAGAAACTTTTACGAGTAGTAAAAAGGAAAAAAATACCAACTCTTTGAACACCTCATAAGAGTAAAACAATAAAACATATCATCGAACAACAAAGAAGGACAGACTGAGACTCAAGTAACTACTAACTTAAACTATCGAATTTCCAAACTAAGACATTTCTATAATGAAAGAGATTAGCATGACCTCCATGTACACTAACATTCAATTGCAACCCTACTACTTCCTTTTCACTTCTTCCTACACTCTTCTTCTATCCTTCAACAATGAACTACTAGGTGTTGACCTAAAGATAGATCCTGCTAAATACAGGACCCTGGTGCTTTATAGACCTCCTGCCCAACTCGTTGAAAAGGACAGAGATCTGTACCAGCTACTAGGAGAACTTGTCGAAGACAGAGTGTATATCGTCATGGGTGATTTTAACACACAAGTTGACTGGGAAACCAGAGAACCCTGTGGCGAGAACGCACTACTCCTGGAGTTCGCGAACAACGAGTTTCTCACTCAATGGATCAGAGAGCCAACGAGAGGAAACAATATCCTTGACTTGGTTTTCACCAAGTCGACACCCAACCCTCACAACTGAGTCACTGGTCCTTAATCACAACGTCCTGGCATTTTGTTGGCGGCGTAGCCCGACCACTTAACCTCCCACCCTCTCTCCCCTTGCCGCGAGGAGAATCTGAAAGGCCGCCCAAAAACCACATAATGCTCTAATCATCGCATGGCGGACCCCAGAGAGCCTAACTTGGGTTAAAACAGCAAGATTTCCCCTAAGAGTTGATATTCAATTTCACCGCATATACAAAATTAGAGGAGCGTCGTCCTAGAGCCAGAAGCTTCCCCTTAGGGCTAGCTGAAATACGTTCTGAGAAAAACTGTTGGAGGAGGAGACTTAATGCAAACTGTCCACGCATCCCCCCTCCCTCCTTTCCCTACCTCCAGTTGGGTGGCGAAGTATATATGCCGATAACTTTGGAAAAACGAGGTAGATTACTTTAGTCAGCAAGGCGACGAAGACCGGCAAGAGGAACGGCTACCAACAAAAGAGACTTAGAAGAAGCTCATTCGGAGCCAGTTCCTGGTGCTAACACCGAATTTAGAAGCCTGTCAGAGGTAGATCGTTAGATAGATCTAGAAAGCGAAGACCGGCAAAGAGCTCGGCAAACCAACGAGAGGGACTTAGAAGAAGCTCACCCTCGAGCCGGTTCCTGGTGGTCACACCAAACTTTAAATTAACTTGATTTAAGAAGCAAGTTTAACTAACTCTCGTCAGAGAAACCCCCTATCCTGGTGTATCCCAAAACACCGAGATAGTTCTTGCCCTTGAGGAATACCCTAAAGTGAACTCCCTCAAGCACTCCCCTGCGTCAAAGGATTCACACTTTGGCTCATCGCTTGCCAGTGCGAATTATTCCCAGAGTAACCCGAAGATAAGAAGAAACATACTTTCCCTGTCCCGTGGTGAAATCATTTCCTCCAGAAGGCGTGCGTCACTCCATCTGCCCCCGCTCCGAGGTCCGCTGCGGCTTTAAAGCAATCCTCTTCTGACCACCCGGACGCTCTGGTCACTCGCCGTCCAGAAACAACATTCTTGAGGTGACATAACAATTGAGTTCAAGGTCAGGCTGAAACCCGATTCTAGTAGGAATCACGAAAGTTATTTAAACCCCAAGTCTCTGTTTCGTTCAAAGTCAGTTTGCATTTAATATTAAAGTGAGCTGTGGGTCAACCATTACTATAAATTCTAGTGTGTAATTTAGTAAGCCTCACTTAAATTTGTTTAATTCATTTCTGTGTAGTTTGTGTGTTAAAGTTCAATCTTGGTTCATGTATTTAATTAAAAGTCTAGTTTCCTTAGAAACATTTTTTTATTCAATCCTAGAAACACTGAGCAAGGCACTAGGAATCCTCAAAGATTAATGCAATAATCAAAATATAATCAAATATAGCACTCTTAGAGAGAAAACTTAATCACAGAGTTTTGTAGTAAGAAGTAACCAACCCATACGTACGAACACCATCACTCGGTCCTTCCTATACAACGATATATATATATATATATATATATATATATTAAGTTTCAGTAAATTAGAATTCAGAACCTTGTTGGACCTTTTTTTTTGGTGGGTCGGTGTTTACCTTTGATGGCCAGATTTACCAACAAATCAATGGAGTTGGTATGGGGTCCCCAATCGGCCCTTTGGCAGCAGAATTTTTTATGACTCATTTGGAGGAGAGGATTTTTTCTGAAAGTCCTGATTCATGTAGGCCAAATTTCTATAGACGTATGTAGATGACTCTATAGCTATATTTAAACAACGATATCAAGCTTTAGAATTTCTTAATTTTTAACCCCCCCCCCCTCTCCCCCTGGTATTTAATTATACAATGGAAACTGAGAGTGATAACACCCTCCCCCTTTTAGAGATTTTAATAAGAAAAACTCAAAATAGTCTAGAAACATTAGTTTTTTCGGAAACCGACTAATAGGAGGTTAGGATTAAACGTTTTTAGTTGCTTAGATTTAAAATACAAAATCTCATCCATTAAGACCCTTCTTCACCGCGCATACAATCTCTGTTCATCCTACAATTTTATAGACAAAGAATTTCAGTACCTTAAATCTTCCTTTGTGCGCAAAGTTTTCCATCTTTTATTGTATAAGAGTCAATCCGCACATTATTTAATAATGCCAGAGCTGGGTATTCAAAATAAAGTCCTTAGCTAAAATTACACATTGCTAAGGAAATACTTCTGTCAAATAAAATTTTAAATTGCCTTTGTCAACATAATAAATATAAAATCTTTCTTTACAATAAATTATCCGGTTCCAAAGAGTCTTCGGAGTTCGATTATATACTTATTTAAATGTCCTGGGTGTTCCCAAGGCAAATATATCGGAAGCTCCGTGAGAACTCTGAAGGCAAGATTCTCTTCCCATATGGGTATAAGTAATAGAACCGGTAAGATACTTGAGACCAAAGAAAATTCCGCTATAAGAGATCACGTAATAAAGTGTAAAAGGGATATCTCCTTAGAGAACTTTGAAATTCTAAATTCGCACAAATGTCCTATTACCCTTCGAATCCTCGAAACATTATATATAAAACAGCTCTTCCCGAATTAAAATAGTGATCGCTCGTTGGTTTCCTTCCTTGTTACCTGAATTATTTTGGATGTGGGTTGCGGGGCGCAGTTGGGTGTTTTTGGGTCGGCCTGGAGAACGTAACCCGTTCGTTGGCAAGGTTTGTGATTTTGTGTATTTTAGGTTTTTGCCAATTTTGCTTCAATTATTCGTTTAAAATTCCTTTTAAAATAGTTTTATATAATTATTAGATTCATAAATCAAAGCGCCCCTAACCTAATAGATTTTAGCAATTATACACTCGCTTACTAATTTAAATATTTTAAAATCCTTCCTTAGTCTCTTTTAAATTTTAGCCCCATTTCTAAATATTCCCTTTAACTCTAACTTTGCAATTCAAAGCTAATACTAGTTAGTAAAGTTCTAGATGTACATTTAGCAGTGTGCTCACTTAAGAGTGCAAAATATTTTGTTCGTTTATTTTATATTTTAGGCCTAAGAAGATGACCGTATTGTAGTGGAAACGTCGCTGGAAAATAAAAAGGATGATGCCAGCTATCTTCCTTGCCTTGGGACTTCTGTTAAACATTAAATTTAGGCTCTCTAGAAGCAATCCTCATCGATATATCAGTGCTTCAATATGTTTAGGCCTACCCCCCTCCCCCCTGACTAGCCCCAAGTAGGGAATTGGGAAAAAAAAGAGGGGATCTTTCACGACCGGACTCTCTGTTATGTAGTTAAGCATTTTCAAATATTTTCTATCCAGTGTTAGTTGGAAAAGGGTGTGAGATACACCAAAACTGTTCTGAATAAAATTGTCTTCGGAGAATGTGGTTTAGTTCCTCATCTTTTCTTGCGATATTGCATTAATTTTCATCATATATATATATATATATATATATATATATATATATATATATATATATATATATATATATATATATATATATATATATATATATATATATATATATATACACGAATAAGATGGAATTAGATTCTGAATACTGATTGGATAACTATGGTAATTAAATGATTATAATGGGAGATTTGGGGTGGTAGAGATTCAGTTCCTTTGAACCTCGAGAGTAAAGCTGGGCGAACTTGGAGTTGGGGGTCTTGATGACCTTGGTTACTCACGGGTGTAGATGGGAACCCAAATAGGGTGATGCTACGTTCTCTAAACTCGGATTGAGCGAGCTATCGGGCCTCTTGTCCTCAAGAGGTCACCAGAAGAACTTTGGAGGACGGATGAGAAAGGCTGCTGAGAAAGGTTAACGTTGCCCCAAGAGACTTTTCCTCCTGACCCGAAGTTACGAGTGTAATGTCCAGCTCTTCTGTGGCCTGCAACCTTCACTAAGCACTTCTCGGCCGGGAGCATCGTTCAAAAGAACCTCCGTTCGGGGAAGCGTCGTCTAACTGAATCTGAGGGGGGGGAGTACAGTTCACGGTTCACGGTTAATCCTCCCCTCTGTACCTCTTTCACGATCGGGGGGCACAGAAAAGGAGGAAGCCCGCAGCCGACCTGCTCCTGGAGAAACTCCCCTAAATCTCTGACTCTCGTTAGGACTATCGTTATGCTTGCTCCTTCTCTCTTTTTGAATTTCTACTTCAGTAAACATGGGTACCTCCTTGATTCTCAGCTGTTGTCTGCCGCTGGGAAATCGAGTGTTAGAGGGGACTCCAACTCTGGTGTTCGTGTGCTCTGCAAATATCGGAGGTAGATCGTCTATCTTCCTCCATATTTTCTCCACTCTGTTCCTGATGTTGATATTGAGCGTTTCTAATCCTGCTTCCTGGTGTAGATCCTGTAGTCTTCTCCTCTCTCTCCTACGTGTGTTGGTGATTAGCTAGAGAGCTTTATTTTGTATTCTCTGGAGTTTTTTGTCCTTGTTTTACCTTTGATAGGGGTTGGCAGGTACAGTTGTACCTCTCTTACTAGTGCAAGATAGAATTTTATTTTATTTTTCATGCCTAACCCTCTTAGACTGTACAGTAGGTTAAGCATCGGAATCGCCTTGTTCTTCATCTCCGTTATATGTTGTTTGTAGCTTATTTTTGTTATTATGGGTCCTAGCACTTTGCCGCCCTCACTATGATATCTCTAGTTCTGATCTTCAGCTACAATTTCAGCTGTTTTGTTCCTGGAGATTGGGATTATTGTAAATTTCCTCCTGTTCGTCCTTATATTCCAATCTCTTTCGTAGTTGTTGATGTTGTTGATTTATAAAGCTGTTGCCCTTACCTGAAAGCGTACGTTCCTGTACGGAGTGACGACAAGCTGGCTTATGTCATCCGCGAACTGTATGTTTAGGCAACCAAGCATTATTGGTGGTGGCGTGTCTGATGTGTATATTGAATAAATCGTGGGGCTGAGACAGACCCCCTGCGGGAGTCCAGCTTCCAATTCGAATTCTGGTCTTGAATAACCATTGATATGAGTCCTAGCACTTTGCCGCCCTCACTATGGTATCTCTAGTTCTGATCTTCAGCTACAATTTCAGCTGTTTTGTTCCTGGAGATTGGGATTATTGTAAATTTCCTCTTGTTCGTCCTTATATTCCAATCTCTTTCGTAGTTGTTGATGTTGCTGATTTCTAAAGCTTTTGCCCTTGCCTGAAAGCGTACGTTCCTGTACGGAGTGACGACAAGCTGGCTTATGTCATCCGCGAACTGTATGTTTAGGCAACCAAGCATTATTGGTGGTGGCGTGTCTGATGTGTATATTGAATACATCGTGGGGCTGAGACAGACCCCCTGCGGGAGTCCAGCTTCCAATTCGAATTCTGGTCTTGAATAACCATTGATATTCATATATGCTCTTCTATATGTGACGTAATCGCAGAGAATTCTCTCCAGATTACTATTCTTCTGGAGATTTAAGATCTAATATTGCACTCCTCTGACCAAGACTTTGTCGAATGCTTTTTCTACATCTTTCAAGACCAGATCGATGTAGTTATTCTTTGCTTTGGCCTTTGCTATTTTCTCTGTTATTATGCCAAGTGCCATTGTGGTGTCTCTGCCTCTTCTGAATCCGAACTGATAATCATTATAAAGGTCATTTTCTTCAAGATATTCTTTTAGTCTTTTGTTAGGGATTTTCTCGAAGACTTTGCCCATGAAGTTCAATAGCGATATTGGCCAGTAACTGCTCAGGTGGTTTGGTGGTTTTCCTGGCTTTGGGACGAATATCATTTCCGCTAGTTTATAGCTATCAGGGAAGTAACCGGTGTTTAAGCACGCGTTAAAAATATTCTTTAATGCTCTGATGATTATGTTAGGTGCCTTGGTAAGATTAATTCTAATTATTCCTGAGGGGCCTGGCAATTGCTCTTTGAATGATTGTATTACGCCTTTGATCTCTTCCGTTGTTATGTAGGCCCCTGTATCCAGAAGTTCCTCCCTTTCTCGCTTTACACTTGGTGCTGGAGTGATCTTGTTTATATTTTCTCGCAAGACTGTGTGAACCATTTCGTCTATCTCTGGATTGAAGTTTTCGTCCTCCTCTACTGTTATGGAGAACATTGATTTCCAGTGATTAAGAAAAAGTTCTTCTGTGCTCCTCTCTAAGTGGATCTTTTCTCCACATTCATTCTTAATTGTAATTTTTCATCTCGGGGGTCTGCCTTAAGTCTATTTATTAGTCTCCAGTTCTCTTCTGGTCTTCTTTCTTCGTCTATTTTCTCTATTAGGCTTTGCTATGTGGCTTTGCTGTTCTTCTATGAGATGCCTCAGTTCTTCTCTCCATCTTCTGATTTCTTCGTATTGCTCTCTATTTGGTCCATGGATAATTATTTGGTCTAGTATTCCTCTTAGTTGCCTATTATTTCTCTTCATTTCCTCTGTCCATCGGGGATGTGGAAGAGTACGGTATCTTGTCTCTGGTATATATCTTTCGTCCGCCTCAATGATCGTGCTTGTTAATCTTGAGTTCTCCATATCAATATCTTCCAGGTTGGCGTCAGTGAGATCCTTTGGAACGAAGTTACTAAGATTTTGTGTGTAACCTACCCAGTTTGCTCTCCTGTAGTCCTTCCTCGCCAGCTTTCTTATCCTTTCTGGTTCTATTGTTTATTAAGTTTGGTCGTCTAGAGACCTCTGGACTTCTGGCGAGTCGATCTCTTGTTGGGTTCTGCTTTGTTGCCTTTAAACCTACCATTCTTCATACTTTTAAATGTAGAATGGCAGAGAGTAACGCAGTCGCCAGGGTAGATTCTCTTGTCTTTCCTTTAAATGCCAATTTGCATTTTCCTTCTTAAATTTCCATAATGATGTATTCCTGTTTCTTGTCTCTTTGGAGGGGGAAGCATTCATCGCTGTAGACTTTAAGTTTTATTTCTTGTGTTTCCATGCGTACTATTTTGTCTCCTTCATTACTTTGCACTGACATGTTTGAAATTGCGTTCTCTTCAGTAGTGTGCCCCTCATTGCTCGTTTGTGCCGACGCTGAGGCGACGTTGATTTTGAGGATTTCAGATGAGGGGGATTGTCAGGGAACCACATCTTCATCCCATGTTTTTCTAGCATTGTGTTGAGTATCGTAGCGAAGGTGCTCGGTTTCCCAATATTCATTACATTGGCATAGAGTATGCATGTGAGCACTTCTGTTGATGCCCCTTGCGGCACAGTTAGATGGGTATGTGCTTCCTGCATTTGTTTCACAGTTGCTTTAGCCACTCCTGCGTATGTTGCATTTCTTCTAGCTTCTTCTTCGTTTCTCGCTTCTCCTTCCTTTCGTTCTATTATCTCCTTTCTTTTGGAGCATGACATTGCCATAGTCCTATGTGGCCCATGACAGTTCACGCATTTCTTAGTATTTTCATTGCACTTTCTCCATTCGTGGTTCTTCTGTCCGCACTCAGAACATACTGTATCCTTCTCAGTGGAGTCACGCGTCAAGTGGTCCTCCATCTTATAGCAGCGGAAGCACATTTGAATATTAATATGTTTCTCGCGCTCCATGTTCTCTGGTGGCATTCTCATGTTAAACATGAGCAGTCCTCGTTGAAATATCTTTGCTGCCATATCTGTTGTTGAACATACGATTTTAAAGACATGTGTGTGGTGGCCAAATTTAATTATTTCATTTATTTTTATGCCTTCATGATTTTTTCTATTTCTTCTTTCATTTCCACTTTGTCATGGAAACCCACCCAAACGTCGACTTTCCTGCATATGATACTTCTGTTTGAAGTTATCTGGGGTGGGAATTTGGGCGTTATTCCTATTCTCTTTAGTGTTTCTATTCCTTCCTGAGACACTAATTTTTCTACTTCTTTTTCCTTACTTGCAATTACCACGTAGCCATTTGGGATGTCGCTAATTTTGACGAGGGCTACTTTTATCTGTCCAAATAATGTCTCGCAGTTTTTTTCCTTTGTCAGGTTTGATCTCCTGATCAATTGTCCGTAGAGGTACTCGTAGGCATTTCAGGCTGCCTCCTTTCCCTAGAGGGGGGGTGATCCTTTATCCTTTTGCTAGTCGAGTGCTTAGGGCTCTTTTCTTCGTTCCTTCCTCCGAAGCCTATGTTTGTTTTCTTCCTTTCTTTCTAAATCTGTAAAAAAGGACAGTGAAAACGTTCCCTATCACCTAGCAGCCTATAGGTTCCTATTTACCTACTTATTTTAGCACTTCGCAACCGCCCTACCTAAATAGGCCTAATCTAAGAGGCGCCTCCACAGAATTTCGGGCTCGTGGGCTTAAGGACCCCCCTTCTTCGCGCATCTTATTGGGGCTTCCTTCCGGGTTCACTATACTCTACTTCAATTGACTCTGGGCGCAGCGGTGGTCGTGTTATGTTGCTTTCAGTCGGTGAAGTAAGTGAAAGTCAAAGCGTAGAATAAGGAGGAATTAAGGATGAATTACCCCTTAAGGGTAAGCACCCCGCTCACTGGAAAATGGAGGAATCTCCAATCAGTCCAGAGGGCGCATATATTTCTTCTTTCTTGAAGTTAGCGTTAACTTTAATGAAAAGTGAACTTTTCCTTAAGTGCGCTCACAGCTCTCCGTTGTAAAAAAAAGAATCCAAATTCAGTCCGTCAATCTAGGAGTAATCATTGAGAGGGCACATATATAGTCGGATTTCTCCAAAACAGGGAACGAGAAAGAGGGACCTTCTTGAACCTCCATTATCGGCCGGGGCAACAGAGCGTGTCCTTACGAGAAGGTGTAAGAGGCCGGGATCAGCGGGTCTAAAGGAAGGGCCAGCGGCTGTGGCTATAAAAGTTGTCTCGAGGCAAACCTACAAATAGACGAATAATCTCCCGACTCGTGGGGGAGGGAAGATTAAGACGACGGGGATATAGCCTTCAATCATAGCGTCATGCCTCGGTGTGAATTTCTCATTGACTGGGCGGAACGTCCAAAAAGGGTGAGGTCGGAGGGGATGGGGCGGTAACGGCCCGCCTTCTCTCCCAAAGTAATATCTTAGGAGGGGGAAGTAATATTACTATTTTAGTGGCTTGGAGAACAACAAACATTTGAGCCAATGGAAGGGCCCCTTCCCAGTGATCGAGACACGCGGTCCCGTCGAATACTTGATCCAAACCCCATCTAGCACTAAGTTAACACACATGTACATGCTTAAAATGTAACACCGAAGCGCTTGTACCAACCAACTTGTGGCCCTGGACGAAGAATCTGCATTGGAATCCAGCTTGACCCTTTGGTCGTAGTACAAGTCGTCTGTGTGGAACAAGACGCGGAATATCCTCTTCACTTCTTGCAAGATACCCTTGATTTCCCATCGACCGACTTGAGTATAAACCCTCAGTTTCCGACCCCCCAGGAGACCTAGTTACAACCGCTACTCACCCAATTCACCGATATAATCTCAGATACCCCTGGTTGTGCTGCCCAGTTTGAGCCCAATATTCAGCTCACCACCCAGGAACCTGTCCGTTCGAAGCCGTTCCCTCTCCCCATTCACTTAAGAAAAGCGTTCAATGAGGAAGTAGACAAGCTATTGAACATGGGTATTATAGAGCCCTTGGAGTCCGAGTACCATAAACCCCTCTCTTACCTACAGAACGTTAAGAACAATAATTGTCGCCTCATGAGGTCGAGCCCCTCTCAACAATAATTCCAATTTGAAATTGTATACATTAAGGGTTCCTAGAATTGCCTGGCGGACAGCTTAAGCAGAAGTCCCCTGGATTTGTCTCCGGAGTAATTTCCCATTAATTAATTGTAACGTTAAATGGATTACTTTTGTAGATATTTTTGAATAATTCTTGTAGTTTTGTGTAATGCCTTATAAGAATAGGTGCCATTATTTCTTTTTTTTATTGTGTATATATTTTTGATGAGTTCCCTTGTTCGTATGTACCTTTTTTGTGTATTATGGGACATTTCTTTTTTAAATATCCTTCTATGTAAGACCCTGGTTATCGAGACTGTGTTGCCCCCTGCTATTGATAACTATTCCTATCTGTCCAAATGTATTATTACTATTATTATTTTTTTACTTGATTTTGTTCAGTAATAGGAATACCGAGCATTTCCCGAGTCCCCTTTATGTACTCAGTACCATCCATTTTGTATTTGTGTCCCTATTGAATATTTAGCCGTGTAATTACCCTATATTATTCTGATGTTACTTCCTTCGGAAGCACCATCTTGGGTGGAATGGAGATGTCAGAGCGAGAAGGTTACCCCCCCCCCCCCTAGAACCAAAGATGTACTCGTGGAGACCTGAGAAAAGATGCTCCTGCACGCCCAGATAGCCCCAAAGGATCAACGAGAATCCGCGTTGTCGGATGACCCAGGCTCTCTTATCAAGTATAGGCCGGTAATTCGAACCCAAAGAGCCGCCTCAAGAATGCCGCGAGGCTGTGTGATCCGTGTTAGGTTCCCCATCTCTCTAGTCGCATCACTTGATCGGCGCCAGACCTACGGCTTCAGAGACTTTCGTGCCAGCCTGTGATGCTCGCCTAGGATATCCCCTCCCCACTGGTGAACCAAGTCAAATGAGATCTCCGTCCCCCTTTGGGGGGACTTTCGCAGCACTGTCAGGTCTCTTGGAGCAACTAGGTTCTCTGCTCATATGGGGATTAGTTGGCGCACAAACAAAATCTCAAATAAAAAGGAAAAGTCTTCTATTAGGGAACACACCATAAGCTGTAAAACTGACATTTCTATTGGTAATTTTCAATTATTAGCCTTTAACAAGAACTAACATTGCCTAAGAACCCTGGAATCTTTATACATCAAACACTACAAACCTACAGTCAATGAAGATTTAAGTGCAATATCATTATTAATTAACTAATTTTAACTACCGTTTGTTAGTTAGTTTGTTTTTTAACAAACCAAGCGTCACTCTAACCTATAAATACTAGCTCCTTGTTAAACCCACCATTCACTCTCTAGGATGGATCCACTTTAGTAAGTAGCCAAATTTACCGTTTTTATATTAAATGTTTTTTTTAACTCTTACAGTCTTTACAAAATTAAAAACAAAGTTTAAATTTATTATCTTTAACTAATGCCAGTTCAATTTCTCTTATAGTTTTTAATTAATTTATGCAATTAACTTTAAATTTATTAACTAATTTTTTGAGTCAGTTTTAAAGCAAATTTAACTGTTTCCAAGTCATATTAAAAAAAATTTTACTTATAGTACATTTTACTCATATTTTATGATTGGTCACTTTATAAAATAATGTCTTGTTAGCCTTTTCATGTTTTCTTCATATGTATTAACAATCTTTTGAGTCAGTTTTAAAGCAAATCTAATTGTTGCCAAGTTATATTTAAAATTTTAACTTTGTCGTGGTATGACATTATAAAACATCAATACCATATTATATCGATGTGGGAGGGACGGATAACTTACTAGCGAACCGACGAAGGGACGGAACACCACTAATTTAGACGGGCTGAGTAGCATGAGAGAGTGCAACGAGGTCAGGTAAATTATGGGCAATGTCAAAGTTCAAGGTTATTTAAAGAGGCATGTACAAAAATAGAATTTTATTTACACAAAAATAACGAGAGAATTGATGGGTAAAATTACTTCAGAGAATTAACGGACAAAATCACATCAATAAACGAAGGGCGCAAGATTAACTTAATTGGGTTACTGAAGGGGGGAGGGGGGTTGGCTTATTGATGTCTTCTGCACGTGAGGTGAGGCTGCTCGGACTTCAGAGTGGGAAGTTGAAGTGATGACGGTTCTCCAAAAGCAAAGGGGGGGGGGGATAACTTCCGATCCAGGGGAGAGTATTTCGGCTACCCGTAATGAGGAGGGCTTCGACAAGAGTTGATGAAAGAAGTCGGGAAAATCACTCAAGCGATCGTTCAGTGGAATTACCTCCTGGCTGGGGCTAATTCCAAATACACAAAATAGTCCAACTGTCACTTTGCTTTGTTGCTAGCACTTGACTTGGAACCATGAAAATCTTCTGGGTTCTGGACTAGACTTCTCAACTCTGTGTCTCTTCCGGGGAGTCGAGCGTTATTTATGTCCGATGCTCTCCCCGGAGTTGGGGGTTAACGGGAAACAGCTCTACTCTCAAGGACTCGAATCTTGTTGCAGGGCTATTTTAGCCCACATAAAGGTGAATATCGTGGGGAACTCGATTCGAGGCTACCGCTTGTGGAAGGAAGGGGGGATAGGCTTACCACTTTAGGCCTAGCCGGGCCTTCTGCTGCACATGGGAGTTCCTTTCTGCTAAAGATCTTGAACGTGGGGATTCCCTCACAAACTTATAGTACATTTTACTGATATTTTATAATTAGTCACCTTTTAAAATAATTTCTTGTTGGCCTTTTCAAGTTTTCTTCATATATATTAACTTTGTAAACTTATTCTAGACTGAAGATGAAAACTTGTAGTTTTCGAAACGTTGTGAAAAATTAAAAGATGATGCATCCGTTTCTCGTGTCTCTGGGATTTAGCCTCAATATTAAATGCAGGCTTCACGGCCGAGCTCCATATGGATATATATATATATATATATATATATATATATATATATATATATATATATATATATATATATATATATATTGTCATGGGCGAAATATTAAAAGTACAAACTCGTCACCTGGGGCTTCGTTAGGAAGGATGCTCTAGATCCCCCCACCCTCCTTCCAAAGCATTCTGTGTAAGTAGCGTTTTATTGTCCACTCTACTGCGGAGTTTAATCCCATTTCCTCTTAGTCTTTTTTATCCTGTCTTGTCTGTTTTTTGTCTACTCGTTTTAATCACACGCACGCACATGCTGACGCACACACACGCGCGCATCCGATTACACACACTGTTGCATTCTACACCTCAACTTCATCCCGTAATGAAATATCGAATGTCTTTTAATCTAGCAAGGAATTTCTCGTCTCATGACTCACATGATATCCCATCCTACAATTGCCAAGTTTCGCTTTTCTTAAATTATTTCCTCCTTATTATAGCCATTTTCTCCATTGTTTTTAATTAAAAATGAATTGAGAATAGACGAGTGCCTCTCACGCAGAACGCTTGTAAGGAGAGCTCAAGAGGATGATGATAGTGGAAGAATTGCACATCTGTGGAAGATATATAGCCACAGGTCCTCACCATTGGGGTACGGAGGGGACGCAATCCTCGAGATACACGGTTTAGCGCCACCTCTCCCAATTTTGCCCAGGAAGCTCGCCTAAGGGGAACCACTTTGAGGGGGGGAGATATATAGTCACCTCTTTATGGAAGGCCTCGGGTTACCACTTTATAGGGGGGACCAGTCACCTCTTTGGAGGGCTCAAGGTCACCCACTTTATCGCAGGAGGAGGTTAAAGGTAGGAGGCAACTAGGTTTATGGGCGACAATGAGGAACCCCATCAAAGGAAGGACGTCACCAGTTTGAAAGGTTAAAAATGAGGCGAATATTTTGGAGAGGTCTCTCAAGTCCCACTAGTTAGGTGAAGTATGGCGTTAATCTTATATTTGACTCCAAAAGATACTCAAATAATATACCGGCTTGGCTAGGCTCACCGAAGGCTTGTGATTGAGCAAGGAGTGAGAGGAATCACGTAAAAAATAATTGTTTATTCCAACACACAAAACAAGCAAGACAAAAGTGAGGCTCGCGTTTACAATAAGGGAAAATTTCACTACCGGTCAGGAAAGCGAGTGTTACCAGCGCAAGACTTAGGCGGATTGCAACGGGGGCTTTGCTACGCTGAACAAACCGTAATTAGTTCATTACATTAGATCGTCTATCTGACTTAACTGTCTACCCAGGAGTAAATGAATCTCCTTCTCTCAAATTCTCCATTTTTCTTCTATAAATCGTATAGGAGGAGTGGTCTCTTTCCGTTACTGGGACCACAATGTTTTTAGCTCCACCCACTGGGCAGGATTTTTTTCTCCCAACACTAATGAGTTTATAACACCTCCCATTTTCACTTCTTTGATATATTTTTTGTCATAGCTGAGAAGCCGCCAGCTGTCTCGGCTTAATTCCATTTCCAGACAAGAAAGTTTTATTACTCTGTCGCCAAATCTTTATTAATATCTGAATTCACGGCTTTCCGTTTCAATTCCTGACCAGTTTACTAATAAATATATATAGATGTACATCCGAGAGGAAATTTGTTGCAATTCTTCCTATTCCATCGAGGCACTTTGCTGGTAGAATGTTAGTGGCAGGACCATGCCTCCACACACTTTATTAAAGCAACTGACTGATATATATTATTTAGAGAATTGATGTTTATTATCCACGGACCACGGATTAATGGAATTGGCCACTGTAGTAGCTGATTAAGGGTAACTAAGGCTCCTGGCTATATTTTGGCTTGAGGACCCTCTCACCTTGTGATAATATTCAAGATAAGATAAAGATTTACAATTTATTATTTATTATCTGTTAATGTACTATATGAACACAAAATTATTGTCTGACTCGGTTACATTATAATGTAAGGGTAAATAGTACATTAACTTTAGTCTTTAAACAGAAAATGATCAATGCTCAATGAGGTTTAAAGAGAGAAACTGGTGTGGGGATAGTTATAGAAAAGATAGAAGTAAGTGTAATTAAGAGAGAGAGTTATATGTGCCAGGTCGTCTGGCAAGCTCAGTATTTTTAAATATTTATATTAATCCTTGCGATGAAAAATGTTTTAGCGTTCAATAATAATAAATTATAATATTTCTAGATAAAATTGAAATAATAATTAATGCTACTTTTGAATTTTTTTGTCTAAACAGTTCTTAAAATTATTAAGTGACCTACAATTCACCACATTTGCATGCAAACTATTCTACAAGTTCACCACTATCTGCCTCAAAACGATTTTTTACAGTCTAACCAACACGTTGGATTTTTTCTTTCCTTTTCAAACTATATCCACTATGACAGTGATCCTTGTCTCTTTCAGAAAATCTACTTATATCTACTCTGTCTATTCCATTAAAAATCTGATAAATAAGTCAGTAACTCTGCTTTGGCAGTCTTTTTCATTAATTTGCATACCACTAATGTTAAGCTGATAGGCCTATAGTTACTAACATCCTCTCTCACTCCATTTTTAAATATAGGTTCTATATGAGCATTCTCCCAATCACCTTTTTTACCTCCACAAATTCAAGTAAACGAGTGAAAATTGTATTGAAACAAAGGATACGCTGCTTATTTTTTTAATTTAGGGACTAGGGTAAATTTCATCCGGTCCTGCTCATTTACGTTTATCCAAACTTAAAAGCATTGAACAGCAATCTGTTCCTCATTAAATTGGACAGTATTAACAACTTGTTGCAACTAACACCATGACAATTAACAACTTAATAACAACCAGTATACACTCACCCTTATTTTGTTCTGTAATTTCCGGGATTGTTGCTCCACTTCTCAGCTTATATAGCAATAATATTGTGGTGCTGGAACCACATTCTATAATCGCATTTGACTCCAAAGTACCTCAAAGATTAGCATTTTGAAGTTTTATAAAATTCTACAATGGATTCACAGTAAACAAAAATAACATTCCATGGAAATGGAAATCAATAAGTGTTGTGAAGGGAGCAATGAGATCATTACGCCCCCATTCAAAAAATTCACCGTTAAACTGTTATCTTTGGTCGGCGGGCTCACAGGCCCTCACTAAGCGAAAGCGTTTTTCGGACTTAAACGGAACGTTACCTCCTTTATCGAGTAGCGGGATATAAATAGCCAATGTACTTAGTCCAAGAATTCTGAGCAGCTACAAATAAAAATCTTTATTGATTTGATTTCATTTAGAAAGATAGAATAAGAAGTGGAATAAGTAATGAAGAGAAGGGAGGGCAAAATAGATAGAAGCGAAGGAAGTAGTATAGATAAATGAATGGTGTCGGGTGATTGGGCCTTCTCCTTTTTTGGTATTGGTGTTCCACAACAGGATCTTTTTTATTTATTTTTTTTAGTTTTGGGTGTGCCAATGCGGGATTTTTTTTTCTAATTTTGTTTGTCCCACTACGGAATTTTTTGTCTTGTTTGTTGTTTATTTATTTTCCTTTTTTATTTTTCGGGTTATTTGTATTTAGGTATAGGTGAGATCGTTCTGTTGTTGTGAAGGTAGTTTATAAGTCTGAGTCAATGGCGTCCAGGGTCTTCCTGGGGATAATTGTTTCGAGTCTTGCCCATATGTCTCGTCCTCGTTTGAGAGAAAGACGTTGATCGGATCAATGCCGACCTCTTCATGGAGGATCCTCGATGTCCGGAACTCTTGCCATCTTGCGTTGGTGATGAACAGGAGTCCTTGATTTTTCACCCGCTGAAGTTTTGACTTGTTGCTGGATGAGGATACGTTGAGCGTTATAACAGGATATACCAGTTTAGATCTAACTAAACTGGTGTATAATTTCTTCTTATTAGTGTGATTAAGTCTTCTAAGTCTCTGAACTTTGTTCAGTTTCATGTTTGCCATTCTAATACTTGTGCCAATTTGTCCGTTCATGCCCGTGCTGGCAAGCTTGAAGCCAAGTACGGACACACTTGGCGAGTACTTAATGTCGTTCGCATCTATATTGAGATTGAGGGCCTGATATCTCCCGATCGCAGTCGCTTTGAATTTTGCGATCTTGGTTTGAATTTTCAGCGCCTTTCAAAGCTGGAGATCCTTTCGGCTTCTGCAGCCGTGGCTCTAGCCATCATCCTTGCGGATTTTGTCCCACAAACCCCTATTTGGGTGACATTGTCCGCATACTGGATGTTGAGCGTTCTTCCGTCTATAGGTTTAAGGATATCTCTCATGAAGATGGTGAAGAGAGTGGGGTTGAAGCATCCCCATTGCGGTACACCGGACAGGAGCTCTAAACCCTCCCTTATGTGGTCCTCTAAGGCAATGACAGCTTGCCTGCCGGTTAGGTAGCTGCAGAGAATTTTTTCAAATGGGGACGTGAGTCTCAGTCTCAAAATTTTGTATTTTAGTCCATCGATCCAGACTTTATCGAAGGTCTTATATACATCTCTACAGACGACGTTTGTAGCACCCATTAGCTCGCCTTGCTGAAGAATGTGGGCTATGGCTGTCTCCGTGCCACGGTGTTTTCTAAATCCATGTTGTTCAACGTTCAGCAGAGAATGGTCCAATAAGTGTGTAGTTAGCCTGCTGCTAAGAATCTTCTTGAACATCTTTACAACGGTCTCCACCAATGAGATAGGCCTAAAGTTCATGACCTGGTTCGCAGGATTCCCAGGCTTCGGGATGAATATCATCTTTGACGTTTTAAGGCCATCTGGGAAGTATCCCATTGCCAGGGATGCATTGAACAGGTTCAGCAGTCTAGTCCGGAGTCTGTCAGGGGCATCTTTCTAGTGCCTAATGCTAATTTGGCTGTGGCCTGGGGCTTTGGGTCGGAACGATGAGATAGCCTCCACAATTCCACAATGGTGATGATATTTCTTCCTGTGAGTTATCACGAAGACGAGTGAGGATCGCAATTCCGTGAAGAATGAACCTGTTCTCCCTCCTTTCCATGGATTAGAGGACCTGATCCTTGAAGGTTAGGTCGAAGACCTCCTCCTCTCCATCGGAGGTTTTGAAAACATCCTTCCAGACTTCGCTAAAAGATTTTTCCTTCTCACAGGAGGTAGTAACCGTGATTCCGTTGGGTAAAACTGCCATGGAACCGTGTGTTACGGTAGTCCCTTTGAGCCTGCTGATGGCTGACTAGAGAGACTTCGGATTGTTGCTAATGACTATTCTTTCGATAAGATGGTTCCATTTCTTCCGCAGCTTGTTAAACAGCGCGGTGTTAAGCTGCCTCCTGAGTTGCTGAACAATCTGGAAGTCCATGGGCCTCATGTAGCACATGTCTAGGATGCGAGCGTAGATCTCATAGAAGCGCTCTTGGAGCACCACTCTCTCTTGTGCAGGCATGGTAGGCAGTATCTTTTTGTGTGAGATTTTCGGGATTGCAATAGCTTCTGCTGTTGATATTGGTGAATTCGTTGTCGAGATCTTCTTCGAATGCGGCGCTTAGATCGGGGAGATCGAACGGGAACACTCTCCTCTATGCGTCCAAGTCAGCCTTGGAGAAGCCTTTCCTGGGTGAAACAGGAACTAGAATAAGAGCAGCTGCTACTGTTATTAGCATAGGGATGTGATCAATGGGCGTCACCGGCCCAGGCTAGACCAGTTGGTGGAACGGGAAGTTGGGGTTAGTGAGAACTACAATAGGTTTGGTGGCTGGCCCTGGGTATAGATATGTAGGGAAGTTCTGCCTGACGAGTTCTACGATATCCCTTCCAAGAAAGAGGTCAAGGTTTTTTCTTCTAGCGTTCAGTCTCGTGTAACTAACTATCCTATTCTTCTGGTTCAATGCCACGGCGAATAGCACTGGGCGCTCTTTCTTGAATAGGGTGTACAGGTCGTCAATGGGCAGATACTGAGGGCGGGAGGGTTGGTATCTCGCACCCAACTCGATGTCTCTTAGAGAGCACCTCAGGACTACCGACAGGAATGATTTGTCCATTGTATTCCCGGGTCTGAACTGAAAATCCTTCTTGACCGCTATCTTAGTGTGGTGTGAGAGTTTAGCGCGATGGTGAGGTTGATCTCTCTACCATCGAGCTTGAACATGTTTGTTGCGTCTGATTCAGAGGGCGCGCTTGGACTGACCTCCCGTCATTTCCTGGTGTTTTCTTTGGTTGTAGATACTTCGGTTTTAGTCGAGGAGGAGACGATCAGATCAGATCAGATGAAGAAAGTGTGGAAATGTGTATTATATAAATATAATAACTCAAGAGGGCTTCTCTTGAGTTATTCTCTTTTCTTTTCTTGACTCTTTTGTTTCAATTTCTGTACCACCAGTGTTTTCTACTGGTGGTGTGGTGGCCGCTTTGCGACAATTGTGGCATTTTTTTCTTTCTCTCTTCTCGTTGTTTATTTTTATTTTATTTATTTATTTTATTATTATTAGCATTTTTATTGTTTTTATTTTGTTTTATCTTTTATTTTATTTATTTATTTTAATATAAATAGAAATAAACTTTTTCTATTTCTACCGTCATGGCATTCAAGCGTTTTAATTATAGAATATGGTATCTCCTTAGGTTTCTATTTTGCGTTTCATTTGATATATAATTATTTATCGTACCGATTTTTTCGGCATTTGGTCTCTTTTGTTCTTTTATTAGTTGTTTTTTATTGTGGGCACTTTGCCTCTTTTTGTTCTTATTTTATCTACGTTGTGGGCACTTCGCCTCTTTGTAATATTATTGTTCATTTTTCATTTTAGGTGTTTAGTTTTATTTGTTAGTATTGAAGTTGGGCATTTCGCCTCTTTTGGACCTATCTTGTATTTTTTATTGTTGTTGTTCTTTTTGGGTCAGGATCAAGTGAATATTCAATTTGAGTTGTCTTGGGAGCATGTTCTTCCACTCGGCAATAGAGATCTCCTGGTAGCGCATCCAATTTCAGTTCTCGGAATGTCAATGTCGGTGTCCATGTTTGGGAGTATTTCTTGTTCGATTTTGTTTCAGGTCTTTTTCCCTAGCCTCTGGAGATCCATAATCAATGTCTTCAGTCCTGCTCATGCGTGCAGTTCTGTCTGCCGAATATGGTCCATTTTGCGTGCTCCGGCTATCAGCAGGGCTGCTTTGTTCTGCACTCTCTTCATTTGCCTGAGAGAGGTAGAACTCGCGGCTTGCATGGCCACTGCCTGGTACACCAATGTTGAGCCCACCAGAGCAATGTACAGCTTCTTGAGTTTATTTGCGCTTAGGTTTTTGAGCCTATATAGTTTCTTAAGCTCTCTCTTGGCTGGAGAAATTCTATTTCTAACCCTCGCTAATCCCCAGCACCTCAAAAGAGGCCGGGCGAGAGAGTACTCAGTGCCTCAATTGAGGCCCTATTGTTTTTAACCCTATGAAGCGTCCATTTGTTCAGGTAATAGTGCATTTACTATCTCTTTTGAAATGTTTATTCGGTAATTGGCTTACTTTAGTCTTTCTAAGAGATTTGTAGCTATCGCACGTATTTTTAACTTGTGTTAATAAGTTTTTTATTATTAACTAAAAAATAGCTAATCCTTCTGAAGATTTGGATATCTATTCTGAACTTGATTCTGATTTGGAACTAACAGACAGTGATAATAATAGTTTAGACTCATCCGATGACGAATAAGATCCAATAATTGATGCAAATTATCAAAGAGATAAAACGTGCAAAGTTGCATCCATGCTCAATGCGTATAACATGCATCTAATGAATTTAGATTGTACACAAAAGGACTTTCTTTCAGCGAATTTCCGATGGAAGTAATAAAACAATTACTTGACAGACATTACTCAGTGACTAGTGCTTCAAACCAACTGTCTACTAGACCTTCCGTAAATTCTTTTGATAGACTACGAGGAATAGGTGTTGAAGAAAAGCATTATATAGTATAAATGCCAGCTGTGGGTGAAAGGAAATCGGCACAAAAGGAATGTTATGTTTGTGCTAAAACAATATTCGAAAGCGTACAACATTATGGTGCAAGCATTGTCAAGTGCCACTCTGCATGGAGCCCTTCTTTTCTCAATACCATACAAACCAGGAGATGTGAAAAGAAAGCATGTATAAGCATTGTGTGTATATTTTTAGACATATCCGTACATACATACATACATACTAAATTTTATCTTTTAACTCTAAAAAAACTAAAAAGTAGAATTCAGTTGTTATTTTTTCTTTCAATACTCTATGAACTTTTTGAACAATTTGTATAGTTACAAAATACTTTTGTTAGGTGTACGTTTGTGCGTTCAAAAGGAATGTTTGCGGTCAGTGAGTACGACTGTCCAGGGTAGCCCGCTTTGTGGGCAGTTTGGGGGAAGACAAGAGGAAAACAATGCGTTGGTGTCACATTTTACATCCGAAATCAAATCAGAGCATTTAAATGACTTTTAAATCTCATCTTGTAATGACATTTCGGAAACAGGTAAGATAAATATGTACATATTTTATATATTTTTTATTGATAAGAAATTTTCTTTTTAAATAAGTTAATTTCAAATGACTTTTTATAATTAATTTTTGCGGGTAATGAAGGAGCTTCGAGATTTTAAGGCGTGGTATTTCAAGGGTTAAATGTGCGCCTATTACCCTGTTGAGGTGATGCGTAGACCTAGAACTTTACCCTCGGTGGTGTATGGGTAAACTTCATCATTTAATATGACGTCGTCAATTTTCTGGCAGTTTATTGGAAGGATCTGGAACTTTCGGCGGTTGATTTTGATCTTCCACTTTCTTTCGTATCTATTTATGTTTTCAATTTCGGTAGCTGTCTCCCTTGCTTGAAATCCAGCGTTCTTATAAGTACTGGGGATGATCTGAGTGATGTCATCTGCAAAATGCTAATACATCACATCCTACCAAACTGGAGCATGTAGGTCCAATAGTAGACTAAGTACAGCAGTTTACTCAGACAGCTACCTTGTAGAACACCTGCCTTAAGTTTGAATTTGGGTCCTCTGTAGCCCTCGATCAAGATTTGGTCTCTTCTCTCCATGAATAATCACAGAGGACCCTTTCCAAGATCGGGTTTAGCTGGAGGCCTAAGATCTTATATTGTAACCCTCTCAGCCAAACCTTATCGAAGGTCTTTTGGACATCTCACATCACCACGTCTACGTATTTCCCTTCAGCTCTACAGCGGGCGAGTTTTTTGACTGTATCAGTCTTCCTTTTTTTGTGGAAACCGTGTTGCTGAGAGTTCTGGGCTTCCAGCATTCTTAGCTGATCTTGTAGCCTGTTCGCTAGAAGATTCTCATAGACTGCGTATGAACTCAAGGAGGGATATTCGCCTGTAATCCACTAGTTGATCGGGGGGTTCTTTCCTTTGAGTATAAAAATGATTTTGGCCATTTTAAACCGTCGGGGAAGTAGCCTGTATTCAGGGAGCGTTGTAAATGTTCGGATTCCCTGAATTATTTGCCGGGGAGCATACACCAAGTTGTTTTTAGTGATCCCCGTCCAGCCTGGTGCCCTTTGTTCAAAGGTTTTAATGGTTGCCATTACCTCTTTGGTTGTTATTGGTAGGCCATGGCCTGCCATCTCCCTCCCTTCGTTGACATAGACCTGTGGGTCAGTTCGATGTATTTTTTGGATTAATATCTTCAATTAGCTGGCCTTTAAACTACTCGTCGAATTCCACATCGTCCTCAGGTTTTATTGAGGATATATCCTTCCAGAACCTGAGAAATATCTCGTCCAGAACAACCGGATCATCCAAGTAGTCATTGCCCTCCTTAATGCGGGTCTTTTTTCTACTTGGTGGGCCTTTTAGATTCTTTACTAATCGCCAGAATTTGTCGGCCCTCACCTCGCTGTCTACCTTGGTTATTAGACTGTCCCAGATCTCAGCCTGTTGTTGGTTTATAACCTGCCTAAGTTCTTCACTCAGGCGACGTAGCAGCAAGCTTCGTTCGTGATTCGTACCTGCTCTTCTGATGGTCTCATACACCTTCCTGTGCTCCCTAGCAATTTTTTTCATCTCCTAGTTCCATCTGGGTTTGTGGAGGGTTTTTTTTTACCCTGTCATAGGTACACACTCACAGTCAGCCTCGATTATGGAGGCTGTTATCCTCTCCAGCTCCCCATCGATCTCCATTACTATTACTCCGCTTAGGTCCGCTGGTTCGAATCTGCCAAGGATTTCTCTGTAGCGTTTCTAGTTGGCCAAATCGTAGCTTTTGCAAGAGATAGACTGGAAGCTGTAGAGGTGTGAGTGAGATGGTAGTCAAGATCGCTATATTATCCCTGTGTACTGTTGGGCCTGGTTCGCTAAGGTATTTAAAGGGGAAGCTGTCACTTGTCATAATTATGTCGGGCTTTGTTGCTGCCGGAGAGATGATATAGGTCAGAAAATCCGGTCCTATCCTCTGTATGTTCTTTTGACGCATAATCATTTCCAGGTTATGGATTCTGTTGTTCCATCAATCAATGTTCCGCGGAGGAAGCTTGAAGAAATATATTTTTCGTTTTATGGCATTTTACAATGCCAAATTTCATATGTGTGAATAATATAAATAAATCAGAAAATCTAGTAAAAAGAAATAACCAAAACGATAATCAAAGCGGCTATATTGCTCTGGGCGCTTTTGATAAAGTGAAATAAAAGAGGTCATGTCAATTTGAAATATACCCCTCTGAGAACTGCGAAACTACCCCCTCCCCCAAAAAATATATGCATGCAATAACAATAGAAAATCTCTCCAAGCTAAATTGGTACATTAAGAAATGAGAAAGTCGAATCTATGGAGATGCAATTAATGTATCAACTATATTAGTCAATTTTTGAAAGAGTTTCTAAAGAAACATTATCCTGCATCCCAATCGTGGATGCTGTAAGAGATTTTAGCAATTGGAGAAGTTGAATTAATCGTGTTTATAGATAAGTAGCATACATAGCCGGCGCTGCACAGGATAAAAAGTCCAGTGGCAAATAAATACAGATGCATATTGTTTTAAATTCTTATATTGTGATAGAAAAATATCTTTACTCGCTGATTATTATTACTTGTGGGGTGAAAGAAGAGTCTGGAGAGTTGCACACTCTCCCTATCATATAATATACTTACGATGAGTAAACGTTTCACCGCGCACGCCCGGCAGTTTACGCGCACGAGTTAAGACCGTTAGTAATGAGCAAGCAACGTTGTGGCCACAGAAACAGATCGAGCGTCTTATAGATAAAGAAAATTGATTTTCCTAAATCGCCAGGTGATACTTCCTCGTCACTTAAAGAGACATTCTTATAAATAAAGAATTAAATATCTTTAAACAAATGGATTCATGTTAATTTTGTATTGACGTAATGATTTTTTTTTATTTGAAAAGGCGGAAAAGATCCAGTTAACTTCAGTTATTGAGAAATGAATGAAATCGTAAAATTTGTCCAGGACTTGAATAAAGAAAAATTAACTAAAGATTGCGAACTCTGTTTTTTTTTCAATATTGCGCCTCTGTAGATTTAATAAGAGTAAATACTCACGGGAACAGAGAAAGAGTTTTAAAATGCATCGAACATTGGATTGGGTGGAAGAAAACCAGTAGTTTTGGATGGCTGCTACTCTGAGGAAACTTTTTATAGTGGCGTCACTCTGGGTTTGTTCTCGGTCAAATAGAATTTATTTGTAAAATTGCGAATGACATAAAAATTGGACAGGGGCCAATAAATATAATAGAAAAGAATTACATTTCTTCTACGGCTAACAGTTCCCGCAGTTTTGTCTCCAAGAAGGCTACGGCCATTCCCATTAATGTCTTCACACCAAGGAGGCTCCCCGCATCTCCTTCGGACTAAGCATGAGGACATCTTCCTTCAATGTAATTGTCATGCACTCTGTATTGACATAGAGGAACTGCAGAGACTTGCCTCTTCCCGTGCCTCTCTAGCTATTTTCCTTCAGGACACCATTTTAGGCGTGTGACTCCTGCCCAGCCTTCCGGTGTATAATGATTTTGCAGCCCCAACACCACGGGAAGGTGGCCGGGAAAGGAGATACGCTATTCACATCCGACATGGTATCCGTTCTCTTTTTGGCATTAAATAGTTCATACAGGCAGTTGAAATCCAGCTACATTTGGTTAAGACTTATACTTTTATTCCGGTGTATATTCCACCGTCAGCTGACATCGATGTGGTGGACTTTGGCCGCGTTGTGGCACGGTTGCTGGGGCCTTTTCTTCTCGAATGTTTTAACGACAATCTCCCTTTCTGGGAGGGAGAGGATGGAGACGCGATCAAATCCTAGGGGCCAGGTCTTCGCTTCCCTGATCGAAGAGAGGAGAGTTTGTTGCCTAAATGTTGATGATTTCATGCATGATTGCTCATGAACCAAGTTATTTCTTGTCTAAATATCTCCCTGTGCTCTCCGGATGCACCACTTGATTTTAGTGGGAGGTGGAAGATAAACTTCATAGTAAGGATCACTTAATGATCTAAATATTTGTTTTCTGGGCAGCTGATCCCCGAGAAACAACCTCAGTCGTGCTTGGAGCGGGAGTTGTGGCCCACATTTCAGAAATGACTAATTTTGCTATCACAGTCTAAGGATGTAAGTCGGTTAATGAGGCCGTTGAGTTCCTTCATCCCCCTATGCCTGACTACGATTCCTAAAAGTCTAAGTGTTTTGCGCGCTATCTCGTTCCTTGGTGGTTGGTTCAGTGTGAGACGGCTATTAGACAGAAGCGATAAGCCTTTATATGGTAAAAGTGATACCGGAAAATTTAATGGTGGACGACTTCATTGAGCTTCACTATAAACCGATGGATGCCATTTTTCCTCTTTATAAACCACTTGGTCTTCCACAATTAGTTCACAGTGTGAAAATTCAGTAACGTTAACTTCAGAAAGATAGAATTTTAGAAATAGTTCAGCGATGTGATTCAAAAATAGCCCTGAAACAAATAAACTTACCTATCTTTGTGAATCGGTGGTTTATAGGTGTGTCACCAGTTTAGGGTAGGTCAGCAGTAATAGGGGTTTTGGTAAAGAAGGTAGGACGGCCTTACAGTTGAGTTTGTTCTGACTCCAGTGTTCTTCTGGGTAATACGCTTGTAGGTTGGGTTTGAATGATAACCTGGCTCCTGGTTATCAGAAGTAAGGACTCAGAAGGATAAAATGGCGGTTTTGTAGGCTTTAATCTTGGCTTTGGGCTAAATTGGTTAAGGCAAATGAAATTCTTGAGTTTTCCGTGGTTCGTTTGTGTGCTCGCGTCTTTGGCTGACTATCAGTGTTAATCCTCAATGTTTCTTGTAATTCTCCTTCTGCGTCAGATTGTTGGGACTATGGACGGAGGGATTGAGCACGAGGTTCTGACTAGCTCTGGGTCAATGCCAATGCTAATAATGGTAATCCAATACTCCAATGAAAATAATGATACTAATAATAATACTGATGCTGCTGTATGTTTCGCCCACTTATTTATACTAACGCCAATTAAGGGAGCGTGGCTTTGCTTCTCTAATCTGAACGCGGGGCTGAGCATATCGGATCAAGGAGTATGTGCGTGTGTTCTCTACTAATATTGCTGGGCGGAGCTTGTTTGATCAAAGGGTGTGTGTGCATCAAGAGAGCATCTGAATTTGTCTTTTCACGGGTTCATGTAAACGCTGACGGATCAGATCATATTCCGTTCTATGTGCGCACAGTTGTTTCCACCGTCTCTGTTTATCTCTGTGGCTATACCTTCAGCTGCATCTCTTTCACTTGCCTTATTATAAAAATATTCTGCTTTGAATAAAACTGTTAAATTTAATGTTTCTTCTTTTCTTCTTCAAGGTATACAAGTTGACTTTGTGCAGGAAATATTGGAAAACTTTTCTTTTCCAACATGTCTTGATCAACCAAGGAAAACATTTTGTGTGGAAGCCTATCTCGCCAA